>CM061227.1:74465074-75127574 GCA_030844895.1 Ambrosia x helenae | reverse complement strand
GGTAGAGTTCATTTGATTTTCTTTCATTCAAACCATCAGTTTTTCATTCGAACCTTTTAGTAGGTCGAATGAAAGACTGATCTTCTCATTCGAACCCTGCACGGGTCGGTCGAACGTACCATCGATATATATATATATGTGTTTCTGCTCATTCGAACCCATTCTGAAAAATTTTCAAATTTTAATCTTAAAGTCACCTTGTTGACTAGACATTTTACATCTTTTAATCTTGTTCTATGGACATTTCTAATCATTTCTATACCAATTTTATAGGTATTAATCCATGGAAACGAATAGAATCATTGCTTGAATGGTAAAACCCTAAACTGGATTATTTGTGATCTAGATGTGTTGTTTAATCAAAATTGACCATATATTCATCAATATCGTTGGTTTTAGGGGGAGAGGATTGCAAAAACAAGTTATATAACACTGATTTGTTTAAAATCGATTCGTTAAACCCTAGTTTTTGGGGAAAACCATCGATTATTGATTAACTGGTACAATTAAACCTTAGAATAGGTTGAACGGTCGTGTTAGGATCAATGTCAATCAAAAACAATGGTTAAAATGGTTAATTCAATGTTTTGGTAATTTTGAATATCAACAGGTTTCATTCGAACCTATCAAAGGGCCGAATGAAGATTTGTTTGGTCGAATGAGATAATTTTCATCACATTCAAACTCATGTTAACTCATTCGAACCCACGTTGGGTCGAATGAAACACTTTTTGACCAAATTATTGATTTATCCATTTTAACAAGTTTGAATGTTTTTGTTTGATTGTTTTACAGATTAAATGGCTGAAGAAGCATCTCAATGTGTTAAAGAGACAGCAACCCAAGAAAAGAAAGCACCCAAGGAGTTGAACTTCGAGGCGAAGCGCAATTGTTGTGCGTATCTTGGTGTAGTTGGAAAATATACAGAATTAGATGGAATCATTGCCTTCTTGAAGAGATGCGGAGTCGTCTATGCTCTTGCACAGTCGATGAACATTTACAAAGATCATCAAGTTCATTTCTCGGAAAATGCAGCTACTACATTCTGGGAGAATGCCTCCAGAGCAGAATACAAGGAAATCTTGTGTTAGTTTCATAGCAAGATATCAGAGAGGCTTTACAGTTAAGAGATTCTCCGACAGATCCGATTGAGTTAACTTGGATAGAACAGAGAAAGTGCTTCTTGAGGATGAAGTACAATGGACCAGTTACAGATTTCATGTTACACAAAGCAAAGCTGTGTCCACCTTACAAGTATTAGTTACATGTTATTATGCATGTGTTTGGACCAGTAAGTGGAGGGTTTGACGTGTTAAGGAATGCTTTATGTTCATTGGTGGTGGCACTCATATTGAACAAGCCTTTCAATGTGTCTGGGATGTTCTTCCATCACATGAAAGAAGTTCTACAAGGCTTGAAGGGTGACAAGTTTCTAATGTACCCTAGATTCTTACAGATGGTGTTTGATCACAAATACCCAGATCTGAAGAAAGATCCTCTGCAAGTCATCAATCAGGATCATATTAAGTTTACAACTTTGAGCAGGATGATTGCTTGCAAGGGTTTATCTGAAGCAGAGAAGCCACCGAATAAGAATTTGTTTGGTCATTTAAGGGATGTTGCTTATACTGATCCAAGTGAAGATAAAGCTAGACATGCTGACAGTAATTCGGATTCTAACAGTCCACTGTGTCCAGTAGACAACACTGCAAAAAGGAAGAGACAAGTTATAAACAAAGGGGTAAAGTCTGGGAAGGGCAAACAAAAGGCTGATGAGAGAGAAACCAAAACAAAGAAGGTGACAAACACAAAAGGTAAAGGTAAAGCAAAGACTATGTTAGTTGATGAAGCTGATAGTGAAGAGACTAAAGATAATGAAGAGCGGGACTCTCAGACTTAAACTGTGAAGGCTATTGATCCCAAGGCCACTGAAATCACTACACCTGAAGCTATAGATAAGATGTTTGAAGAACAAAGAAAGAAGACTGTAACTGAAGAAGATGCTGAATTAATACTTAATCTTGATGATTTTGAAGGTTCACCAGTTACAGGTGCAAAGACTGTTCGAGGAAGGAAGAAAACTTTGTGAAAGAAGGAAAACCCAAGAAAGAAGAGAAACAGTGAGATTGATCTGTTAGTTCTTGGAAAGAAAGTTCCTAAAGCAACTAGTTCGAAAGAAACAACACCAACAGCATCACCAAGTTTGAAAAAGAAGAAAACTACTGAAGAGGTTACAACTAATCCAACTTTGAAGAATGTTCTAGCAGAAATGGAAAAGAAATCAAAGGAAGCCATAGCTGAATCAAGTTCTAAAGCCAAAGTCATTGTTTCTGATGAAGTGATGGAATTGGTGAATAGACATATTGGAAATGTGATGAAAGCTTTTAGCCAACAACAAGAAGAGTTTAAGCAAATGAAAGAGAATGAAGTTAACTTGTTGAAGATTGTTTTGTCATCTCAGAAGCCAAAAAAGAGTTAGAAGAAACTATTGAGAAACTCAGAGCTTCTGACAAGAAAAACAAAAGAAAGATCAAGATGATTGAAAGCAAAAACAAGGAGATGAAGAAATTGATTGACAAGTTATATTCTGAAGCACCACAATTTAAAGCTGGTGAAGAAGAGGAAGAGGAAGAGGAAGAACAGGTCGATTATGATGATACTGATGAAGAGGGTTCAGATGATGATAATGTTGGAGGTAAAACTTCAAAGAAAGACAAAGATTCGAGTGACAAAGATTCGGATGATGATGATGATACTGGTAGATACAGATTCAAGAAGAGAGAATCAGAGAAGAGCAGAGGCGGATCTAGCTCAAAGAAGAGCGGTGAAACTGTTGGTGAAGATCAGTCTATCTTTTGGAATGAAAAGATTGGTGCTTTGACTGATGAAGATAAGAATATGTACAAACAAATGCTTGAAAGACAAGTCTGGACAATAGAGTTGACTGGTAGATTTCCAGAAATCTTTGAGAGTGAAGACATGAGATATGAGATAGATTATCAAGATCCTGATCTTGAAGATGGAGATTTATCTGTTGCTATGTGTAATGAAATACTTGAATGACTAGCAAAGAAGATAGGGAAATATCTAGAAGACATTATGAATGATCGACAGATTCCAGATATACCAGTTAAAGATGCATGAACACATTCTGATGATCGAGATGTACCTGTGTTTGAGGATATTGAAATGGAGGATATTACACATGAAGAAAATCCAGAATATTATCCTATGAAGACAAAGAATATGGTGATTCCTGAGATCAATGAGGAGAGCCTGAAAGAAGCTAAAAAGTTGGCTAATAAGAAAGGAAAGAATGTTTTGGAAGAAGTGTTTGGAAATGATGTTGATAAGAAACAACCTTTCAAACAATCTAAAGAGTTAATAGAGTTGCTGAGAAAAATGAAAGAAAAAGAAGCTAATAGGCCAATTGCAGAAGTTCAGGGTGCGTTCTACAAACTTCATAATCAGTATTTCAAACGAAGAGCCCTAGCTTGGAAATACTTTTCTCGACTAAGATGTATTGGAGTGAAATGGGAAAATGGAATTCTGTACTTTTATAGATTTCATGATATTAAAACACTTCCTTACTGGGCCGTGAGAGACATCTGTAGACACACTATGGGTGGAGCTTCTGTGAATAATCATGCAGTGGGTTATTTTGCTGAAAAGATGGGTTGGGAGAGTAGAATTAAATGGAATTTGTTTAGGCCTGAATATCCTAAACGAATTGTCCACAAGAATGAAGTTGATCCCATTACAGGTTTAAACAAAGTGACTCTGAAATATAAACCTCCAGTTGTGATGAAATGGATTCCTTTGATGCCAATCCAACAACATTTCAACAAAGATTTTCATTGTTGGTACTACGACTAGAAGACAGCTGAAGCAGTTATCTTGCTGAAAGATAAAGATCCGAATGTGATGTTCAAGAAAATCAGAATTTTTGTCCCAATGTGGTTGATTAACTGTTCAGCTGATGATATCAAGATGTTATATTTCAATCCAATCTATTATCAAGCTCAGGACGGAGAACAAGCGATGAAGTTTTACAGAGTAGTTTGTTTTTGCTTTGCGTATGATGTGAATGTTGGGTGTGAATATAACAAAGTGCTTCAGAACTATATGAAGCTCAAAGAAATTTCAAAAGAAGGTTCGCGCAAACGACAACTTGAACCTGAAATGAGCAAAGAACAAAAGAAGAAGTTGAGGATCAAGCTAATGAACAAGACGCTTGACTATGAACGACAACAATCCAAGCAATAGCCAAGGGGGAGTTTGTTGATACACGTTTTGTGGCTATAGCTTTGGATTCACAATAATACACGTTTGTATTTTGAAGAATGAGGATTAGAAGACACATTCGACCATACGGTGGGTCGAATGTAGCCTGTAGAAGGTCGAATAAAGAAATAGTGTATGTAATGTTTTGGTTCGAGCCTTGATGAGGCCGAACGTACACATTTGACCAATACAACTTTGGCTTGAGGATGCTTGAGTCATCATCGGTGCAACATATTGTTGTTGTTGTTGTGGAATACCTGTTGATGATGTGTAACAAGCTGCAGATATCTGAGGTTGAGTTGGTGTGTAAGAAGTTGGTGTGTAGGTTGGTCCTGGAGCAAGATAATTGATTGGATTACTTTGTCGCTCAATAACATTCGATACACAAGCAACGTGAGGTGCAACTTTTGTGGAAACTGTGCTCTTTTAGCTTTCCTTCTTTCTTCGATTTCTTTGTTCTCCAACTTCTGTATGAACTCATTAATGGACCAGTACTGATAAGCATCTTTTTCCTTCACTACTTCAACATGTTGTCCCCAATACGAAGGCAACAAAATAGCAAACTTGTCCACTAATTCAGTCATAGGAAAGTTAATATCATAATTTGATAATTTTGATAACAAATGACAATATCTTGGAACAAGCTCCTTCAATGTTTCATTCCCCACATAACTAAAATTCTCAAACTCCTTTCTCAGCTCTTCCATGCGAAGTCTTCTCGCCTTGTCATTACCATCATGCCGATTCTTCAAACAATCCCATAATTGTTTTGAAGTAGTACTAGATCCAAACTGATGTAGCAGATCTGTGGTTAAGGCTTGAGACAGCTGAGAAAACGCTTTCTTTTCAACATCAAACTTCTTCTTCTCATCGTTTTTTAAGTCTTCAAGAGGTATTGGTATATTTGTATTCTCAACCATCGGTGGATTATATCCCTTCATGATCATTTTCCAAGATTCTCCACCTTCCAATCCCATGCCCTCCAAATGAATCTTGAACTTCTTCTGCCATTGATATTACTCGGATATATCCAACAACTTTGGCGGACGATTAGCACTTCCTGAAGATAAGTCATTGATCAAAGTAGTAATCGCATTATAAGTCTGATTCTGAGCAACCGCTGCGACTCCCCAATAGTCTTGCACTTGTTGTGGAGGATGAGTAGCAGTTGGTGGTGTTGAACATGGTATGGCAAGGTAATTAATCGGTACATGTGGTTGTGTGTTAGTCTTCTGTGATGCAACTACCCAAGGATTCATAGGTACATGTTGTGGTTGTGTTGTAGTAGGTCTAGGTGTCATCGGAAATCCCCAAATGTTGTCCATGATGCTCGGAAAATCAGCACTTAGAAATCTTGACAAATAGAATCTGGTTCGACCTAACAATGATAATCGTGGGTTCGAATGAAACAAACTAAGTTGGTTCGACCCCAAAGATAGGCTCAAATGAGAAACTGAAACACAAAGACTTGATTCGACCTTGATGTGAACTCTGGTTCGACCTCCCGTAAGGTCGAATGAAAGAAAATGGTTCGAATGGAAACACAACATAGTCAGAATGAAGAACAAACAACTGGTTCGACCAAAAATCACTTGATTCGACACAAAAATCTCACTAATTCGACCTAGAAGCTTCTGATTCGACCTAGCCCATTTGAAAAATGGTTTTTCTTCAAAAATCAGTTAAATTGATCTGAATTTTTCAAATGTTGATGGATTTCAATGATATTAATCAGGTTTTGCTTTGGATTTGATGGAGATCAAGTTCTGTGAAATAAATTTTGATATTATCCGTAAAAACAAGTCAAAATCAATCAATCACCATTGTCATACAATGTTCATGCAAAACAGAAAACTTTTAGGTCTTTTTGATGAAAAATCTGTTCGAAAACTCAATTTGCAGTTGTGTGGTAGAGCAAAGCTCTGATACCACTTTGTAGAGGATCGGATTGTAAGAAATCAACTATATAATCACACAAGTAGAGTAAATTACGTGCGGAAACTCTAAATCACATGCAAAATGATAGTAGGCAAATCAGAACAATTAGAAATCCATTTTAATAATCATTCTCATTGATAATCACTTGTTAATAATCAATAAAACCTTAAATTACAATGATATGACTCAATCAGAAGGTTCTAGACTCACACCAGAAAACACACACTTCACCTAGACCAAATGACCAAAACTCTTCGATTCAAAACAAACTCAAAACTATATATAGACTGTCCGTTCGACCTCTGCAGAGGTCGAATGGTCTCGTTCGACCTTTTCAAGGCTCGAACCAAACAAACATAACATAACTAAACTTCATTCGACCTAAATAATTTTCATTCGACCCCACGCTTGGTCGAATTGCCTTCATAGTCTTCAACACATCAATAATAAGCGTCGTTTCTTTATTAATCCAAAGAAATAGTCACATTCATGCACCTACATCAGTCGAAGCCGAAACAAAGTCATATTACTGCAGTCAAATGAATCCTACGTTATCTGAAGGGTTCACCATCATGTGGGTTATGGTATCCTAATGATGATAATTTTGATCTCGTTGCTTTTAGTGATGTAGATTTCAGAGGCTGTGATAATGTGACACCCGCCAAATTCACTAGTCGAGTCCGTACAATTAACTGGTTTGTTTCACTATGTGCTTCGAATAAGTGTGTTGGTGTGCCTCATTATTTGAACGATTACGTGAAAAATAAACTTTGTCCGAACACCATGACCATCATAAGGATCAACAAAAGCGTATGGTTTTTCACATAACATTTTATTTTGCCAAAACTATATATATATTTTTATATACTTGTGTGCATGATCAAACAAGAAAACAATATTTTTAATACACACATACATATATATGCGTATATATACACACACACACAAATACACACAAGAAAGCATTAAACATGTGCAAAATTCTTGTTCCTTGGCATGTCTTTTTCCATGACAACTAATACCTTCTACATGAAAAGGACTTGACACAATAACAACTAATGACACATGGTAAATCTTGTAACCTACATTATTATATTATACATACATATGCATGACTAGTCCCTTTCTTGGCATCCTTCTTAAAAGTCGGCCGATATATACACTCACATCCATTCATATGTCATTTTCAAACATGTGACAAACCTGCTACACACCACACTTGCACTTGATTTATTGGTGGCCATATAAGACAATTTGGAACCTTCTAATGCAAGACAAACTCTCAACTCATGCTACATTACACCATTTTAGGCCTTAACTACCTACCTAAACAAAGATCTATACATGACACACTACCTAGAATGTATTCGGCATGTGCCAAAACAACCCCAAATCCCTTGAGATAAAATCGGCCACATTCATGATTAAATAAGGACAAATGTGGCATGCATGGCAACTAGAGACAAAAACAACTCACCTATACATAATTAGGCCTTAAACATACCTATACCATCTCCCTAGAGCATGACACTTGCCAAGATTAGAGTATCTTGGTGCACATTGTCACCTCGCGTTTCCGCCTTAGGCGGGGTGTGACAGATTGGTATCAGAGCCATTGGTTATAGAGAATTAGGTCTCATGAAGAGATACCTAGACTATAACCTAAGGACCACTCATTTATACTTTAGGAGTCTTTGTGCATTGCTTCACTTCTATACGTGATTTCTTTAGACACATGGCCTTATCTGTTTCTTTTGTCATTTTGGAAGAAGACATGGCACCAGCAACAAGATCTACTCACAATAACTCTGGAGAAGGAACCCCGATGACCCCTAAAGACATTGCGCAGTTGGTTTCACAACAAGTTGCGGCTGCTATTGCACAGTATGAGGCAGCCTGAAATGGCACGAGTGGTGGATCTAGTGGTGGCGCCGGAGGTAGCGGCACTAGTGGAGATGGTGCTAGGACCGGAAGTGGCACTGAGACTGAGGAAGTACAGAAAGGTTGCTCATACAAGGCGTTTCTTGCATGCTATCCACGTAGTTTCAACAGTACTGAAGGAGCGGTAGGAATTGTTTGGTGGATCGAGAAGATGGAGTCCGTGCTCGACATTAGAGACTGTGCTGAGAACTGCAAGGTCAAGTATGCTACTTGCACCTTCCTGGATGAAGCCCTGACGTGGTGGAATCTGCAAGTCTAGACGCTGGGAAGAGAAGCTGCGTATCAACTCTCATGGAATGATCTTAAGTCCATGCTCTTGGCAGAGTACTGTCCTCGCAACGAACTACAAAAGATTGAGACCGAATTCTGGAACTTGGCCATGGATGGAGCGAAAGTATCAGCATACACCACTCGATTCCACGAGCTCTCCCGACTTGTCCCGAATATGGTTACGCCTGAGTTCAAAAGGATTGAAAGGTACATTTGGGGTCTTGTACCTCAAATTCAAACCATGGTGACATCGTCACGACCTGCCACTATCCAAAGTGCTGTGACTTTGGTGCATAGTCTAACGGATGAGGTTGTTCGATCTGGAGCTTTGATCAAGAAGGATACGGGTGGGAAACGGAATTTGGATGACCATGGATCAGTGAACTATCCAGGCAAGAAGCAGGGAGTTGTGAATGCCTATGCGGCAGTGGCAAAGAAACTGTACCAAGGGGCGCTTCCTAAGTGTGACAAATGCAGTTTTCACCATAATGGAACATGCGAAAGTTTCATTTGCGCCAAATGCAGAAAGACAGGCCACATGTCCAAGAATTGCACAACTAATGGAGCTCGTTGGGAATGCTATGAGTGTGGCAATACTTAGCACTTCAAGAGTGCTTGACCAAAACTGAAGGACCAGAATGCCAATACCAATGCCAATGTCAATGTCAGCCCTCCTCGTGGTAGAGCATTTGTGATAGGAGCAAGGCAAGAGTAACATGTTGGCACAGGTACATTTCATGTTTATGACTAGACTACATTTTTACTCTATATGTGTGCATAGACTTTGTTGTAACTAAGCATAGACCACTAATCAGCAGAAAAACCAGATGAAGCTTAGATACCATTTGAAAACTAGACGACACACCAAAAATTTCGCGGACGAAATTCTCTAAACAGGGGGAGAATGTAACACCCGCCAAATTCACTAGTCGAGTCCGTACAATTAACTGGTTTGCTTCACTATGTGCTTAGATTAAGTGTGTCGGCGCGCCTCATTATTTGAACGATTACGTGAAAAATAAACTTTATCCGAACACCATGACCATCATAAGGATCAACGAAAACTTAAGGTTTTTCACATAATATTTTATTTTGCCAAAACTATATATATTTTTATATACTTGTGTGCATAATCAAACATGAAAACAATATTTTTAATACACACATACATATACATGCGTAAATATATATATACACACACACAAATGCACACAAGAAAGCATTAAACATGTGCAAAATTCTTGTTCGTTGACATGTCTTTTTCCATGACAACTAATACCTTCTAGAGGAAAAGGACTTGAAACAATAACAAATAATGACACATGGTAAGTCTAGTAACCTACATTATTATATTATACATACATATGCATGACTAGTCCCTTTCTTGACATCCTTCTTAAAAGTCAGCCGATATATATACACTCACATCCATTCATATGTCATTTTCAAACATGTGACAAACCTCCTACACACCACAGTTGCACTTGATTTATTGGTGGCCATATAAGACAATTTGGAACCTTCTAATGCAAGACAAACTCACAACTCATGCTACATTACACCATTTTAGGCCTTAACTACCTACCTAAACAAAGACCTATACATGACACACTACCTAGAATGTATTAGGCATGTGCCAAATCAAACCCAAATCCCATGAGATATAATCATCCATATCCATGACTAAATAAGGACAAATGTGGCTTGCATGGAAACTAGAGACAAAAACAACTTACTTATACATAATTAGGCCTTAACCATACCTATACCATCTCCCTAGAGCATGACACTTGCCAAAATTATAGTATCTTGGTGCACATTGTCTTCGGCCGAATCCCACATCACAAGTCCCTTTCCTATGTCTTGCACACAAATGCAAATGACAACCTATCCTTATCATATACCAAGACAACTATCCTTTCTTCTTATACCTATGAAAACTAATCGCCTACTAGGAGACAAGAGAACCCATCACTTTCATTCAAACTATCACTAAGATTGTGTCCTATCTATCCTTCTCTTGTCTTGTCATTGGCCGAAAGTTCCCAAGAGTGAGGATCATAGGCTTAGTTGTTGTTATACACCAAAACTAGTACTAAGACAAACCATCACCAACCTCCCATATAACTCACACACCTTTAAATACAATTGCTTGCACATAATCGGTTGGCATATGAACATGTGTCCCTAACTTTCACAATTTAATGATTAAAGTCCCTAAACATTGCATCATTCTAGGCTAACTCATTTGCCATTTTGAGCCTCCTTGTACATATCCATCACCTATATAAAGACCTCCACTCCCACCATCATTCCTTGCACCAACACCTCATTAATACATCCCTTACCCCCTCACTAAAACACTCGACCATGGAACCAAGAAGTTCAAGGGTGGAAGGTCTCAAACCATCGGCTCTTGTATCCACCATTTGAAGGTAAGTTACTCGATAACCAACTCACTTTTGTTTTTCTCTTAACCCGACCATTACCCGACTATCCTTGACCCTTGATCACGAGCACTCGGCTATACACACACATAGGACACACATATTGTTCATTTATAAGAAACACACTAACTAGTAATCGCATACCCACATTTGTCCACTAAGCTCACAATTTATAGTCCTTAATAACATGTGGGGTCCATTTTAATTACTATGGATACCATGTTTCAACAAAACCCCAAAGTTCTAGAATTATATGTTTTACAAGACACTAATGATCATCACGTACACTAAATCATGGCTCAAGTGCACTAAACACAAGGGTCCACAAGTGTTGGGGTGAACAACTTGTATGGTAAACAATAAGTACACACAACTTAAGATATATTTGGCGTTATAGGGCACTTTTGTCGGAACAGTAGTTACTTTTGCTTTGCTAGATCACATAACCAGACATTAGGTGAGTTTCGTGACCCCTTTTTACTGTTTTACTGTTTTACAACTTCGGGGGAGAAACATGCTACAGATCGATATATGTACATGACAACAGTATGTTTTACATGAGTTAGACCCACAATTGTCACAGATCAACAAAAATTCCCTTGACAACTATAACCATTAGCTTAGAAATAAGCCGTGGATCATATGAATAGTACTATTTGGGTTGACACCCCCTTTCACTGTTAGTCGCGCTAACACATATGAATGCATATTATCCATACTTTTCAATGTCCCGTGATAAGGCATTGGGGCGGGGTGAACATGAACGTCGTGGTTTGGTTATGGTGCTCATGGTAACTATATTCTGCATGGACACAGACAACGAAACTTTTTGAGCAACAAAACTGTTTTGTCGAGTCAACAAAACCTACGGACTCACCAACTTTTTAGTTGACACTTGAAAGCATGTTTTTCAGGAAACCATGTAAGGATGTTAAGGAGCCAAGTTTAGGACTGCATGAAGAAGACCTTGCCTTGTGATTTTGACGTAGCTGTTTGAAACATTTGTTAGGAATTGTAATCTGTATTCGACTATGTGACTTATATGTTTGATGAAATAAATGACATTTAGTATTTCTCATGTAAACAATGTTTGTGATCACCATGTTCGTCTCACCTCGTGTTTCCGCCTTAGGCGGGGTGTGACAGACAATGACGCCAAATCCACAACTGCTGGATGTCAATTTCTGGGGAGCAGGCTCGTGACCTGGCAATGCAAGAAGCAGGCGTCTGATTCTCTATGCACATGTGACTCCGAATATGTGTCAGCCTCTAGTTGTTGTTCACATGTTCTTTGGATTCAACAGCAGATGCGCGATTACGGTTTTCAATTTCTTAAAACCCCATTCATTGCGATAATGAAGTAGCTATTACACTCACTAAAGATACTGTACATCATTCTAAGGCTAAGCATATATGAATACGGTATCACTTTATTCATGATTGATATGCTAAAGGTCTGATTGACATGATAAAAATCCACACTGATTACCAAAGAGCAGATCTTTTTATCAAAGCTTTTGACAAATCAAGATTTGAATTTTTACTAAAAGCTAACGGTATTAAGGAAAAGCGGGATTAATCTCCTCATCGGTTTATCAAATTTATTTTGTTTTTACGCTTTCAAATATTAAAAATCCCAAAATATATTTTTAATTTTAGGGGGAGTATTTCATTTCAGCAAAAACATTGAAAAAATTTTAAAAACCATAAAAATCAGAATATTTCAAAATGATTTTTCCCGGAGAAAACCAGGAAATGATAGTACATCAGTGAGGATCTTTCGCATGCTAAAGAATTGTAAAGTCAAATTTGATATGTGTTGACTTTGTGTGATGTGGTGGTAGGCTTCGTAGACTTATTAATGCGTGCCTTAGTGATACAAACATAACGAACTACTTACTATGTGGTTGAACACCTCATGGGCATATGGTCTTATTACCGTAATTTCGTTTGATAGGGTTTTTGCTCAAAATTAGAGGTTTTGGGTCGTTATATTGATTGTTATCTAGGGATGGCCTGACTAATCATTTGTCGTATTGATTTACGGACCTAGATTCAGTCAGGGTATTTTAACAAAAGAGCTTTAATGTCAAAACCTAAAGTTACCGAATGAGGAACTTGAAATGTATTATGATAATCAAAGATAATCTTATGCATCATATCTAATCAATGATGCAATTCATGATTGGTATAAGCCCTCAACCTAGTAGAGTGCACATGTTACTCTGTAGCATTGAGTTGCTAACCTGTACACCTCTGTGCCTCATACCTTGTAAATTACGAATAACAACAGCATAATCACGCATTACAATGAATCTTTATGCAAAATTCCTTGATACGGGAGTATGTCATGTGTGTGGGAACCACAGGTGAGTTAGTTATTAATACACCTAAAGCGTATCATTTTAAAGCACTGCATAACGGTCTGCATGTGAGCTTATGTGGACAAACAATATCAGCAATTGCCGAGTTACACAGTCAGTAAAGTTAAAATGAAACTGAACAACGTTGTGATTTGATCTCTCATAAACTGATATGATCCTCTTACCGGAAAATCACAAACGGTTTACACAGTCAGTAAAGTTAAAATGAAACTGAACAACGTTGTGATTTGATCTCTCATAAACTGATATGATCCTCTTACCGGAAAATCACAAACGGTTTATTTCTTTCTTTTTTATTTCTTTCGCATACACAAAAACTCAAAAATATTTTTGACGTATTTTATCATAAATTTCAGAAAATTCAAAAGATTTTACATTTCTCCATTATTTTTGATAACCGATGTCGGATGATGATCATTTTCTGAAGTTTAACGAGCCAATCTGAGTTTCGTATCATAAAAATGAGAAATTGTGAGAATTTGAATGTTTAAATATTTGAAAATGACAAAACGTGGATCGAATTGTACAATTTGGTAAAAATCAGATTTCCAAATGTTGCATTTGAACTTTCGATAAGTCGAACGAACATTTGTGGTGCTTGATTCGTGATTTTAAAATGATCGATGAGTGTAGGATACTTTTAAAATTTTTCATCTGAACCCATGGTTATTGGTTCGCCCTTTAATTAGGTCGAATCAACAACTTTATCTACTCATTCGAACCCTGAAAGGGTCAAACCAACCAAGCCTATATATACCTTATTTGCTCATTCGAACCCCATTCATACTGTTCACTTTCACGAATTCTCTCTAACCCACTATTTTGCACCTTGATTATTGATTGTGTATTCTTGTTCCTAAACATATAAGGATCCTATAACAACAAAAATTGTAGGTAATGGACACGAGATGAGAACAGATTTTGGATATAAGTTTCAAACCCTAAAATGACAAATTCATGGACTTAAACTGTTTTATAATGTATATTGATCATTATCATTCATCGATGGTTTTAGGGGGGAGAATGTATGAAAAATCTTGGTTAACAACACCTGATTATGAAAATCAATGATTTGAACCCTAGATTTTAGGAAAAACCATCTATAAATGATTAATTGGTAAAATTGGATGTTAAACAGGCCTAATCGACTATGTTAGAACATGTACAAATCAAATGTTGATGTTGGAATGGACTAAATAAAAAGTTGGTAATTTCAAATGATGAACAGGTCCATTCGACCTCATAAATAGGTCGAATGAGAAATTACAAGGTTGAATGAACTGATTTTTGAATCCGAATTGATGAATTTTGTATTTCTTGTGTTTTTACATGCTAAATGGCAGAACAACAAGAGCCGCAAGTCCCAAATGAGTTGAAATTCGAGAAAAAACATAATTGTTGTGCGTATATTGGAGCCGTTGATAATAAATACGTCGAATTTCAAGGGATTCTTGATTTTCTCAGAAGGTCGAGGATTGTTCACGTAATTGCTCAACCTCATACGATTTACAAGGACCATCAAGTAGAATTTTGGGAGAATGCAGGTCTTACATTCTGGGAAGGAAAGTTTGTGATTCAAAGCAAGATTCAAGGCACGATGATTCTCGTTAGTGAAAAGGACTTAAGGAAAGTATTACGCTTAACTGACAAAGAGGATGATCCGATCAAATTACCATGGTCTGTTCAAAGAGCGTGCTTTCTAAGAATGAGGTACAATGGGCCGATTACCGATTGTCAACTACATAAGGCGAATCTGTCACTTCCATTTAAGTACTTGCTACATGTGATTCTACATGTGTTTGGACCAGTTAGAGGTGGATTCAACGTACTCAGAGTAACATTGAGCTCACTTGTTGTAGCCTTGATTCTGAATAAAGAGTATAATGTTTCTAGAATGCTCTTTAGTCACATGAAAGAAGTGTTTGAAGGCTTAAAGACTTATAAGTTTCTCATGTACCCGAGATTCTTACAGATGATCTTTGATGACAAATATCCAGATTTGAGAAATGATCCTTTGCAAGTGGTTAATCAGGAACATATGAACATGACTACGTTGAACAGGATGAGAACTTATAAAGGCAAGGCAGAGAATGAGAAGCCGCCTAATAGAAGGTTGTTTGGACATCTGAGTACAGTTGCTTACACGGATCCTGGAAAGGATGTTGTTAGACATCCAATTAGTGATTCTGATTCTGATATTCTATTGGTACCTGTTGATAAGAGTGCTAAGAAAAAACGCTAGGTGATTAACACGGGTGAAAAATCAAAAGGTAAAGTGAAAGAGAAGATCGTTGAAACAAAGGCAAAGAAATATGTGAAAAGCAAAGTAAAGACAAAGACACTGCTGATTGATGAAGATTCAAAAGAGACTGAGGATGATGCAGTATGGGATTCTGAGGAAGAGACAGTGAAGGGATATTGATCCCAAGGCCACTGGTGTTAGTACTCCTAATCCACTTGAGAAGATCATTGAGGAACAAATAAGTATAGATTTCACATAAGAGAATGAGAATCTAGTTTGTGATGATACAGATTTTGGTGGTTCTCCTATTGCACCAGTTCCTACAAAAAGTGGAAGAGTTAAAAGTATGTCACAAAGAGAACCAGCTAGAAAAAAAGAGGGACAAAGAGATAGATTTGTTACTGAAAGGGAAAAATATGCGTGCAACTTCAAGCTCAAAAGCAGCATCTCCTGCAGCGAAGAAGCAGAAAGTTGTTAAAGAAACAGAGACAGTTTCACAGCTAAATCCAGAAAACGTCTCTTTATCATTTAAGAAATGTTCTAGCAAGTGTGAAGTCACATGTTGCTAAACCATCAGCTGAATCAAGTTCAAGTCCTCAGGCAACAGTATCTGAAGAAGTGGTGGCTTTGGTGAATAGATTGGGAAGTTGATGAAATCTTTCAACCAGCATGAAAGAGATATCAGACAGATGAAGGAAAATGAGAAGGATATGTTACAGATTGTGATTGCTTCAAAAGATAAACAAGATGAGTTGGAAGAGAAAGTTAAGAAGTTGGAAACTGAGAATTCTATGCTTAAGACATCAAACAAGAGGAATACCAAGAGAATTCTATTAATTAAGCAAGATAATCAGAAGCTGAGAAAGATAATTGATAATCTGTACGAGAAAGCACCATAGCTGAAAGGTACTGAAGAAGAAGAAGATGATAATGAAGAAGAGCAACTTGATTACAGTGGAACAGACGATGATGATGATGATGATGATGATAAAGATGATAAGGATGATGATAGTGATGATGATGATGATGCTTCGGGTGGTGGTAATGCTAATAAAGCAAAGCCAACCAGTTCGAAAGATTCTGAAGATAATGATGACGCAACACAGTTTTCATTCGAAGAGCGTCAGAAAGAAAAGGAGGATAAGGAAGTTTCGAGTAGTAAGAAGTCAGGAGGTATGACTGATGCTGATAAGAAAATGTTAAAAGCCATGATGAAGAGAGGTTGTTATACCATTGAACTTACAGGTAGATTTAATGATATGAAATACCAGATAGAGTATGTTGATCTAGAGTTAGAGGATGGAGAGGTAAGTGTTCCGATTGCTAATGAAATACTTGAAGGGTTAGTGTAGCAGGTTGAAAAGTCATTGGAAGATATTCTGAAGGATAAAGAAATTCCAGATGTTCCAGTTATTGAACCAAAACAGAAGGATGCTGAAGAGATTGATGCTGATATATATATATATATATATATATATAATGATGTTGAGGTTGAGGATATATCTCATGAAGAATATCCTGAATACTATAACATGTAAGACAAAACCAGCATTCCGATTATAGATGAAGAAACTCTCAAAGAAGCTGAAAAGATTGCTGAAGAAAAAGGCAAAAAGATCATTGATGAAGTGTTTGATAATGAAGCTGAGAAAGATAGTGTGTTTAAGCAATCTGATGCGTTGAAAGCCTTATTGAAGAAATTTAGAGAGGACGAGGCAAGACAACCTAAACCAAGAGTTCAAGGTGAAGTCTACAAGTTCCATAACAAAGTTTTTACAGGACGTGCTTTGGCATGGAAATACTTTCCACAACTTAGATGTATTGGAATCAAATGGGAGAAGGGCATTATGTACTTTCATCGTTTTCATGAGATTAAAACTCTTCCATACTGGGCTGTGAGAGATGTTTGTAGACATCAGATAACAGGTTGTGATCGATCTTGCATTATTCATCACATGGCTGAGAAGATGACGAGGGAGAGTCATACTAAATGGGATTCATTTAGACCACAATTTCCAAAGAGAATTGTTTACAAGGAAATTGATTCAAAGAATGGTTTGCCGAAAGTGACTCTAAAGTATAAACCTCCAAAGTGTATGAAGAAGATTCCTTTGATGCCGATCCAACAACACTTTAACAAAGATTTTGCGTTCTAGTATTAGGATTGGAAAACCGATGAAGCTGTGATTGTTCTACATGACAAGAATCCGAAGCTTATGTGCAAGAAACTATGCTTGTTCGATCCAATGTGGTTGATCAATTGTTCGAAAGACGATATCGACGCGTTGTATTATAATCAGATACATTTTGATGTTCAAGATATAGAACCTGCTTGAATGTTTTAGAAGGTTGCTATATTCTGTTTTGCATGGGGAGTATATGATGGATGTTATTATCAGAAGCTGCTTGGCAAGACGATGAAAATTAGACCGGAACCTAAGAAGCGCACATTTTCAAAAGGAGAAACGAGTTCGAGTGTGAATGTTAAGAAGAAGATCAAGATTAAGCTAAGGAATGCCTAAACAATCTGAGCAATAGCCAAGGGGGAATTTGTAAGTGCATGTTTTGGCTATAGCTTTCGGATTGTACAAAGATTGCCAAAGTTTTGAAGATATTGAAGTCTTAAAGGCTCATTCGACCTTATGGGAGATCAAATGAATATCAACAAAGGGTCGAATGTGTTTATTTTAGTCAAATAGTTATTTTGATGTTTATGAGTTCTTGGTTCGAACCCTCGAAGGGTCGAACCAGTCCATTCGCACCTTGCATAGGTCGAATGAGGAGTCTATATATATGTTTAAGTTGTTTTGCAACTTACATTCGGTCATTTTGTCTAGAGAGTCAGTGTATGTGTTCTAAGGTATGTCTAGAAAGTTCTTAAAAGGTGTATTTTCATTAGTATTGGTCTTTGTAACAATTATCACTTTTATATTAATGAAAATCGGATTGAAAATGATTCTTAACATGTTCTGATCTTGATTGATATCATTTTTCATGAAATTAGGGTTTCCGCACCTGATTTGCTTATACTTGTGTGATCTTTGTACGTTTTTATCATGAACCGATCCTACAAGTTAAGACATGTAATTTACTAAAGTTATCACAATTATCAATTTTCGTACACCAAATATAATCATCATCCTAAGTCTTATTTTTCAAACTCAAACTAATTAGATAATCGAAAAGCATAATCAATCTACTTAAACACGTTTAAAACTGATTTATAGCTAGTTCGAACATGAAATTAACAGTGAAATGTATGGTTACGATATGAACAACCCATTTGCCATTCTTAAGCGATTGTGTGCTTGTCACAAACATAGAAAATCAAGGATAATTATTTGTTAGTAATTTGGAAACCCGTTTTTCTTGTAATAACACTATTGTAATCTAAAAACAAGCATTCACAGACAAAACTTCCCACGTAAAAAATGTTATTTGCATAAGCTGATAAGAATCATTTACAACAAAAGGCTCGAGCAACCAGGTCCCAACTTCTTGATGTTGTTGAGGTCTGCACCTGAATTAATCGCATGGTTAATGACGTCAAAATTGACAATCAAACATGTAAACTAAAAGGTGCAAAAGTAAACATATTACCCTCTCCTCGTGACTCTGCCTTTTCTCTTTGGGTTACCGTCTCTGTCGTCATTTCGTTCCCTTGAAGTAATTGCTGATACTTCTAGGACCAACACGTTTCATGAGCGAAGGTTCAAAGGGTCACCTACCTATTGTATACAAAACTCAACTATTGAAATTTAATCGAAATGAGATTGCTTCTGAGAATGACTCCCATTCATGTGGGGGTTTGTTGGAAATTTTGTGTGTTTTGATCAATCTCTATTCATTTGGGAGATTGTTGGAAAATTGAAAGGTGAATGCAGATTTAATTATTATTTAGTGAAATTATAATTACTAATTATATTATTTATGTGGTGAATTCAAGACAAATTCATGAGTAAAGATTCTTTATGAAACTCGATTAGAGTTTTATGGCTAATAAAGAAAATTTAAGTCTCTAGCCATGGTTCATGTATACATACTAGGGTTTGTGCCTCATTTGATATGAGAGAAAAATACACTAAGAAACTCTCGCAACAAACATACACTCAATCGTAGCAACCAAGTTTCAATTATCTTTCAGGCAAGTGTGCAAGTCCCGCAG
Source organism: Ambrosia x helenae (assembly GCA_030844895.1). NCBI lineage: Eukaryota > Viridiplantae > Streptophyta > Magnoliopsida > Asterales > Asteraceae > Ambrosia > Ambrosia x helenae. The sequence goes on along the minus strand of CM061227.1, from coordinate 75,107,903 downwards.
TGCACCACCACTATTTAGAACCGGTGTACCCTGAAAACAGACCCCGAATCTATTTAAAGGAATTATATCAAACACAAGCCCGATTCACACTGATAATTTCGTCTTCGATTTCATTGTAAGTTTTGTAAGAATTATTTCTTTTTACTTGTTTTATTGTCTCGTTTTGTTCAATTTTGTTATGAACAAGCCTAATAGCAAGAATATGAGAAGAGATAATAGGGAGAGAGAGAGAGAGAGAGAGAGAGAGAGAGAGAGGTTTTATTGTTAATTGGTGTGTCTAGAATAATGCATTGTCATGACTATATATAGGAGAAACACATCTTGGAGAACAAGTCAACATATATTAGGAATTGATAATCAATAATTAATAGGTTTATAACACTCCCCCTTGATTATCAACTTCATACGCTTGATGCTACCTCATTAAAAATCTTGCCAGGAAAACCCAGTGGGACAAAACCATAGCTAAGGAAAAAAGAGTGCATCGTGTATTATCTCCCCTGATGATGATCAGTCAAGCTCCTTGAGTCAACGCATCCCAATTCCATGAACCAACTTCTTGAATGTTGAGGTTGGAAGTGATTTGTTATACAAGTCTGGAAAATTTTCACTGGAGCGGATTTCTGGGACAGTAATCTCTCCATTCTTTTGAAAATCATGTGCAAAAAAGAACTTTGGCAAAATGTGCAGGGACGATGAGACTCTAACAGGGGGTGAATGTGACACCCTAGGAAAATCCCACATCGGCCGTGGCCAGGAGAGATCCTTGATTCATAAGTAATGTCTTGCCTCTTAAATCACCAACGCGTTTTGGGGCTTAATGTTAGTGGATGAGAGGAGAACTCCACAGTTAAGCGTGCTCAAGTGGGAGAAATTTCAGGATGGGTGACCTCCTGGGAAGTCTCCACTTGGGCAACCAAAAACAAATCCGTGAGCTTTGGATGGGCGACCCATCGGGGCAAAGCGGACAATATTGGTGGTGAGAGGGGCAGGGTGTTACAGATGTATCCTTCCTTGAGTTGAGCAATGCATGCTGCGTTGTCTTCATGTAAAATTGTTGCTCCCTCATCTCCCGAAGAAATACCACAAGATTCATGAATGTGCTGTATAACAGACTTTAACCAAACACATTCTCGACTAGCTTCATGAATCGCCAATATTTCTGCATGATTAGATGACGTGGCTATGATTGTTTGCTTTACAGAACGCCATGAAATTCCGGTCTGAGATCGCCCAGTGTGAGGATCAGACAAATACCCTGCATCTGCAAAACCAACCAAACTTGTTTTCGATTGGCTAGTAAAATACAAACCCATATCCTTTGTGCCTTGAAGGTATCGAAATATTTGTTTTACCCCATTCCAATGCCTTTTTATTGGGCATGAACTATATCTTGCTAATAAATTTAAAGAAAATGATATATCTGGTCGTGTATGGCTAGCAAGAAACATTAATGCACCAATTGCACTTAAATATGGTACTTCTGGACCAAGTATTTCTTCCCCATCGCTCTGAGGTCGGAATGGGTCTTTGTCTACATCTAGATGCCTTACAACCATTGGGGTACTCAATGGATGTGATTTTTTCATATAAAACCTTTTGAGTAGTTTCTTTATGTAGGTTTCTTAGTGCACAAGGATTCCACCTTTTAGGTGTTCAATTTGTAACCCGAGACAAAACTTTGTCTTTCTAAGGTCATTCATTTCAAATTCTCTTTTCAAGTTTTCAATCGCCTTTGGAGCTCCCGCGGAGTTCCAATTATATTCAAGTCATCAACGTATACGGCAATTATAACATATTCGGATTCTGACTTCTTTATAAAAATACACGGGCATACAGAATCATTTTTATAACCTTCTTTCAACAAATACTCACTAAGACAATTATACCACATACGCCCCGATTGTTTTAGCCCATACAATTGAAAGATGTTCTCGAGAACTAGATTTACATGAATTTGGTAATTTGAATCCTTCAGGGAGTTTCATGTAAATATCAGTATCAAGAGATCCATAGAGATAGGCTGTCACAATATCCATTAGACGCAGATCAATCCATTCTTGTATTACCAGACTAATAAGATAACGAAAAGTTGTCGCATCCACCACTGGGGAATATGTCTCCTCATAATCAATCCCAGGTCTTTGCGAAAATCCTTGTGCTACTAATCTTGCCTTATATCGCACAATTTCATTTTTTTCATTACGTTTCGCACAAAAAACCCATTTAGATCCGAAAGCTTTTACACCTGCAGGTGTATAAACCACATGTCCAAAAACTACTCGTTTATTGAGGGAATTCAACTCTGCCTCAATTGCGTCTTTCCATTATGGCCAATCGTTTCTTTGTTTACATTCCTCAACATATTTTGGTTCTTGATTCTCATTGTTTTTCATTAGTTCTAGCGCTACATTATATGAAAATTTGTCATCGATGTCGATTTCATTTCAGTTCCATACCTTTCTAGACATGATATAATTTATTGAGATCTCTTCATTTTCAGGTACCTGAGGTTCTTCTGGAACCATCATGTCTAGTGTCTCTTCAGGAGACTCATTTCTTGGTTTTGCTATTACCTCGACTTGGCCATCTAAATTATTTGATCCTTTCTTCTTTCGAGGATTTTTATCTTTTGAATCGATTGGTCTACCACCTTTGAGGCGTGCATTAGACTCATTTCCAACATGTGGTTGTCCTTCTGGGACACTTATTCTTACTCGAGCATTGGCAGCTAGTATATGTGACTTAGTCACTCTCTTGGGGTCAGTGAATGCGTCTGGTAGTTGATTTGCTAATCCTTGTAAATGAATTATCCTTTGAACTTCTATTTCACACTGTTTAGTTCGAGGATCAAGATGAGATAATGATAATTCATTCCAACTTAAATTATTATTTTTCAGCTGCTTTTCGTCTCCCCCAGTGTTGGGAATGTTGATTCAACAAAATGACAATCACCAAATCGAGCTGTAAATAAATCTCCTGTTGATGGCTCCAAATACTTAATGATGGATGGTGATTCATACCCAACATATATTCCTAACCCCCTTTGAGGTCTCGTCTTTGTTCGTTGTACTCGTATTAGTACCTGCGGTGGGTTTTCTATCGTACTTGTATGATTGTTGTTAATTCTAATAATCCACAAAAGGATTGCATAAATAAACATGAAATTTCTAAATCATCAAGCTAAATGTAAAATGATCTCTTTACAAAGAACTTGTCCAAGAATACAAACATATTGGCAAAAAGTGATGAAAAATGTAGTATGGTGTATTCTTCTTTCATGGAGAAGTTCACTCTATGTTAGACTTAAGATAATACATCTACCGAAGTCTACTAACTCTTCCTGTTGACCAGAGATTACATATTTGTCATTGGCGACCAAAAATAAAACCTCACATAATTAAGGTGATGCTTTATTTACCTGACAGTTAAAAATAGGGCATTTAGGAAGATTATATTATGTGAAAATGACCAAGACGGTATGACAATTCCGTAACCAATAATATTATATTTTATATTCCTTAAAAACAAAGTTAAAGAATAATTATACTACACTAGTACACTTATATTACAAATATATGACAAAGATACTTCAAATTTTATCAGCTCAAAATAATATAAATATGAAATTTCTGCTATAACCTTCTTCAAAAATGTAAAATTAATCTTTTACATATAAATTACTATTTGTGTTAAGGTAATTTGAATTAGATAGTCACGTTTGATTTAGACAAGTGTTCGATAACTCAATCAGAAAATGACCCGCTAATTAACTGAGTTATTACACCTGAAATTCTGATTACCTAAATTCTGATTATTTTTATGTCGTGTCAAATATTATAACCCAAAGTACTAACCATCTATTTATATTATTTTGGCATTCATGATTAAAAACACCTTATTTGATTATTTTATGTTTTGAAAAATGCAATGTGGAACGTATACAAGTGAAAACGAGACAGAACTTTAGAATTTGAATAAAAGATGAAGGATCCAAGAATAAAATAGGCTATGGTACTTATAACATGGTCAGACGGAACTCAAATACTCCCAATCTTAACTTTGACTCTATTTTCGTTACAAAGGGTATGGCTAGTACTTTTTACACCGTAACTTTTGTACACAACACATAAAAAGGGAGAATAAAGTTTTTGCACACTTCTGACCACATCTTCATTCTTTACTAAAGAGATTAAAAATGACAATAAACATCAAAGCCACTCCTAAGGATATAAGGAGCTGTTTGGTAGCCTCTAAATGAGGCTCTTAACCATTCAGCGTTGAATGTTTCAGCATTCAGCGCGTTTGTTTCATCTTCTAAATGGAATGGTTAAGTCTGAATCATTAAGATTTGGGATGTTGTTGAACTATTAAGCACTGAACTAGGCTGAACCTTAATAAGGCTCCCCTACCAACGTGGGACAAGAAAACTAACCATAAAGAGGTCCAACTTAATGATTCAGCGCTTAACCATTCAGACCTCTTAACCATTCAGACCTCTTAATGATTCAGCACTTAATCAACCAAACAGCGCCTTAGGCCCCTAACGTATTATATAAAGTAGCTTTTTAGACACTGGTTAACGTTATAACAATAAACATAACAAAAATATAGTGTAAGAATTTGATAACTTAAAAGACTAATAGATAACTGATGATTCATGAAGCTCTCCAAGAATTCTTGTTAGCAAATTCTTTGAGCATCAGATGGTTATTTAGGAGGCATAATGTTTAAAAATCAAATCAAAATTCAAAACAATTAACAATTACTCACTTCGAAGCCTTCGTGTGTGTGTGTGTATACAGGGGATTGTTTAAATGAGACCACAAATCATTTGTGAGAATCATGAGAAAAAATCTCCGCCACTCATTTATACTCTCTTGTGTTTTAATGAAAAGGTTAAAATGGTAATTATACCGGCTCAGAAAACCCAACAATTCGTTCACGCCATTTCTTATGTACAAATCTGATGTTAACCTTCATTCAACTTTTAATCCTTCAACGATTTACGTGGGTATAAAAATGTTTGATTCTGAATCCAATATGTGTTCTTTAGCAATTTCTCAGTCTTCTTAAACAATTTTGTTAACTGGTGCAAGGTATCAAGTTTGTATTGCACGATTTCAATTCAACGATTTCTCGGTTATCGTTAATCAACTTCGATTTTCAACAATTGTTGATTGTGCTACATGTATTCCACAATTTCAATTTATACAGTGTTTTTAATTTGCCCAAGTCATTGGACCTCGAATACACCACCTTTTTGTGCAAGGCAAAAACTTGACCCAAACCACACTTTTAACCCTCTTCTAAGTAGTTAATGTGTTTTTATAAAGACATAACGACACGGATGCTTTAATCAACAAACATAAAGTAGTTCATAGATTATAGCTCATTTTCAATATAATAAAATATTAATTGAAGTCAATAACACATGCCAAGTGAAAAGTACAAAACTAAGAAGTTAAAGACATTAAAGATCTATTTTCACCAACTGATGCAAGATTATTAGCTAAGGGTAGCATAATGTCGAACATATTGTAGTTGATAAATAAAAATATTAAAAAAATGAAGTGTAAAAATTATTGTTGATCATGTTAATATTTGTAAATTGTTATATATAATTTCAACTAGGTTAGATGCTCATGTATTATACGGATCAAGTAAAAGAACTATTAAATAGTTAGAGTACCCGTCTCAATATGTTTGATGGGAAGTTAAGATCTACATGGCGATGGTAGACAAATGAAACTGAATGTAGCCCCATGTGGATCTCAGTTGCTTGTGTAGTTCTCGGAGTTAGTATAAAATGAAAACACACTTGAGTTGAGAAGGCTCGTGAAAACCATACGTAACAAATTGTTTTTATATAAAAAATTTAGGGTATATAGTATACATATTTTCGAGCATTTTGAGTCAAAAGAAATCCAATAAAGTCCAAGTGTTTTTAATTAATTTTTTTACATACCAAGTGTGTAATTGTAACATCCCAACTAATGGTGAAAACATCAAGGTGCCACGTATATGATTGTTCAAAAACTCATGATACTCTTAAAATGTAAATATCTATTTAATAAAAATGAACTTTCATACACGAAGCAAATTAACAAATTGAACTATACAATTTTGATTAAGCCTAATCTAGCCTAAAGCTCCTAAGTGATCCAAACCTTGTGAAATTTAAAGCAGCAATAATCCCTAAAACATGTTTAAGTTGGAAGATGGGAGGGTTAACTATATATAGTTTGTGATAATACATAGGTTTTTATAATGTAAAAGTTTGCTTAAATGTGAAGTGCAATTTTGTGACACCATACCTAGATAAAGATACACCATACACAATTGATACTGACTTGCAAGGAAACACTTATTTCATGAACATAAAGTGAAGGATAGAAAAGTTGGAAACTTAAAAGTATAAAACTTTATCAAACTACTCCTAGCCGGAGATATAACTTTTTCATCAAACCATATGAACTAGCATATCCTATTCCACTGGTCATAGTTCCAAGAAAAACATCATGCACAAGAACTAGCCATCACGACTTGTAACACATGCTTAAAACTGACGTCAGTCATTGCTGGTGAGTTAGTGAATATACAGAAGCTGTAAATCACATCATCTCAATCATTCATAACTAATATTTGTCCATGTCATTATAACCTTACGTCACCACTTGCACCCACGCATGGGCCCTTGTGACGGTGTTAGCACTGTAATTTCAAACATCATAGAGTCAATACCCACTACATCACATATATAGTACTGACAAATCTCATTGTATCGGCACGTATAAGGGACCACATATATCATTTGTATGTGTGAATTGATTATACACACGCGTACAACAATCATGAATACAATTATAGCAATAAACAGTTAGGGCAAGAATGTTCACATTTAAAAACATTCATAGAACTCACTTGTTTAATGGTTTCATGACACTTGCTAGTCCGGTCAAGTACTTCCTCAGGGTCCTAAAACAATTACATAATACTTGGTTAGGTAATCGTACACCTTACTAATTATTATCATGGTTGGATATTGGTTAACACTACCTAGCTTGTTTAAGCATGGACGATCAGTGCATTGATACCTAAGGATAGGCTACCCAATACCTACACCAACTAATAATGCTAATACCTAAAAATAATAATACTAAACTACTACTAATCTATACTATATTATAAAGCAAATAAGAAGGGCAAGAAAGTCATTTTACATCATTTTCAACATGTACAAGTCTTTTGAAGATATTGGTACAAGTGTTCAAAGCTTGAGATGTTGAATGTTGTCTTAAAATTTCTTTTATCAACGTATCAAACAAAACCCTAGACACCCATCTCATCCTCATTCGTCATTCACACACTCCCCCTCTCTTTCTCTAGAGAACCCTAGCCATCGCCGCCGCTTCCCTCACACACCGAATCTACCACCTTCCAGCAAACCTTTGAAGATTGAAGATGACAGAGGTTCATCCATGAAGCTGATTTTAAGGCAACCAAGAACCCCGAACATTCGTTTAGGGTCGATGAATCAGGTAAAGCCCTATACATATGTTCGATTTGCTTTCTAAATCAACACATACTAACACAGATCTGTAACTTTGTGTTATTTTTCAGGGAAATATAGGCTAACTGAGTTCATTGCATCCAAACACGTGACTGTAGGAGGTTAGGTATTTATCTAATTTCACTATTTCAGCTTTAGTGTTTTGAATTAGGGATGATTGCTGCAATTTTTAAGTTCTTTAGGAGCAAGAAGGGTTTTTTCTTACTATCTTGTTTCTTTTGTTATTTTTTTTTTGTATTTCAGACGACGAGTGTGTGTGTGTGTGTGAAAATGGAGAAAGCATTGGTGAAAGTTGGAAGCACAAAGGCGAAAGCAGGCAGTTTTTGGTTATGAAAACGTTTCAGAAATGGACAAACTTGGTTATGATGTTTAAAAACATATTAAAGAAGATTAAAACACAAGAGATTGAATATTATACCGCAAGCACTTCAAAACTATCAACCGTTTGCTCTCCAAGCTTCCCGATCGATGTTCTTGAGCCTTAGCAGGTGTTTGAGGTTAATATATTCGTAACTAGGCAGTAGGGGGCGATTAGGGTTGAGTTTAGGGGATACATGAGGCTTAAGATTGTTTAAATAGGTGTGTAAGGCGGTTTGGTTGCGTCAGGTCTCCGTGAGCGGCCGCGCGGACAGAGTGAGCGGCCACTCACTCTTCCCCGGCTCGCTCCGGGTGGCCTGTTCCATCGTACCGCGTGTTTTCTTTGATGTTTTTGCTATTTTGGACCTTAACAAGTGTAACCCCCTGTGTTAAGACCCCAACCATCCTAACGGTCCACCCATTACGATTTTTATTAACGCTTTCGGTTTAAGTTCACGTAATCACATACATTTTGCACACAGTTTCACAGAGTTTCATAGAAGCACGTTGTTGCAATCAATCTCAATCAATTAATTCACAATTATCTAATATCATCGTTCACCAACGTCCGGGGTTCACTACTCATGTATATAGGCTGGTAATTCCCCGAATTACCACTTCATGCTGTTATTAACCTATAACTGTGCGACGTGTGACTTATCTAGCCAACCCTAGTTAAGTAGAATGCATAGAATGTAACTAGAGTTCAGTTAAAGTGAGAACCTGAAATTGTGGGGTATCACACCTCTTCGATGTAGGTCCCTTTCCCTTGAGATCTTCTCTGCAATCAAACCAAACACGAATCCTAGACACGGAATATCTTTGATCCGTGGATATCACACAAAGAACACAAGATTACTTTTTAATGCTTTTCTTATTAATCGAATCATAGATAACAATTAATAAGAAACACACCGAACTTGTAATCCTAACTAGCTCTCTCTCAAACTCTCTATGACAAAACAATTGACCAACCAACCAACCCCTAAAACCTCATGCATCATTTGCTTATATACATGCATCCTCATGGGCTTTTAACTGGGCTTGTGTTGGGCTTTTACAAGACTAGCTTAATTACATATTCTAGAACTAACTTAGACAAGTTCTTATAACGACACGAACAATATAAAGTCTTCTGTCAATAATCCCGAGCTTTTGTTTATCCGTTTGAGTATCTGTCACAAACTTGAACCAACAAACTCCCCCTTGATAGATGCTCTTTAAGATTATTTTTCAAATCTCAAAGTATCTTCAATTGTCTTCCACTTGAAGTCTTTAATTTTCAACAGCTTGATCTTGAGATTGTCTACCAAAGTAATTTAGAAGAACTTGGCAGATCACTTCTCTTCTTTTCTTCAACTTGTGATCTTGAGTCTTTAACAACTCTCTTATGTTCAGCATCTCTTGAGAATTAAGTAACTCCCCCTGAGATTAAGCTTGGATTGTAAAAACTTCCACTTGAGCTCTACACGAATGCATTACTCGATCTGAAGTCTTTTTACTCCCCCTGAAACATAGAATATTTCTTCCTATATGTATATTTTCCCCCGGAGCTGCTAAGTCTTCTAAAATCAGCAACTGTTGTTTAGAACTTCAGTGTTTTGTTGTCTTCTTGTCTCTGTTTCTTCAAAAAATTTCTTGAATCATATGAATTTGTCCAAAAGGAGGTTCAGACCTCATCACGTCCATCATTATCATCAAAATACCTGTCACACTCAACCAACTTGTAAGTAAACCATCATCACAAATATAAACTTACAAAGTATATAAACCACTTGTGACAAAAATTGTTTTGCCGTTAAAATTCAGAAGCTTTCAAAAGATATGTTGTTTTGCAAAATTTTCTAAGTGTTTTAGAAAAACAACTTTCAAAATTTTCCAAACAGTCAGATCCACCACAGAACAGCCGTGTTTCGTGCGTCAAATCCTGAAGCAAAATAAAATCTTTTTGGATTTTTTTTGACAAGTAAAATAAATGAACGTAAAGACAATTCAAGTAAACTATGTACAAACATAAAAACACTCTATTTTTTGTTATAGCAGACACTGGTTAAAAGGATCATATCAGCTAGATTGAGACGTCACACTGAGTTAATGTTCTTAATAACTTCTTAATGTGTAATACTGCATTCCAAGACGATTACCAGTATTATGTATCCACATAAACAATGTAACACTTAACGATTCCAAATCTATATTAGCATTTAAGTGCATTAAACTGAATCATCTATGTTACCCATGACATGACATACCCCCGCGATCAAGTCATGCACAAAGGTTCATCGTAACAGGTGAGTAAATTGCCATTATCCATGTTGTTTACAAGGCACGAGACACGATGGTGTACAGGACTGCATATTTCTGGATGCAACAAAGTGACCAAACGTGTACTCAACCAGGGTTAAGACAAATACCATTTTATGCGGTACGAATTTTCAACTTTAGGCATTTTTGAGTGATTGCCTTTTAGCCTTTGAGGGTTTGGCATTTTTCGTATGCCCTTTTAAGATGTTCTGACAAAGTCTAGGTCAGCATGTATCTGGATGCAGCAAAAGACCAGTCAGATCATCCCTGGATAAATTTAACAATTTAAAAACCTGAAACCTCGGAATTTTGTAACACGCTATCAACGCAAGATTTAAAACTATAAAATCATACGCCATTGACATGTTTCCCACAGAATCAACAGTAATTAAGATTTCTATTTCAATTAACAGACCGGATTCGTGTGTCAATTGCCTACCAGTACATCATATGATGAAGATGTAGCCACACTTAGCTTTAATTTTTCTGCTCAATTTTATTAAGTGTAACAAAATCAACAGCTAATGTGCTATCATTTCCAATTAGGTACCAGATTTGCTATAGTTTTTTTTTTTTTTTTTGCGAGACCAAGTAGAAGCAAATAAAAACAAAGTTAAAACTAATTAAAAACTTAAAAACTAAAATCTTCAGCACTTATGAGAAAACGAAAAGTTATTCTGGGTTTCTCATCTCGTTCAGCTACACTAACAGTTCAAACCGAGCTCTATCGAAAGCTTTTGTGAACAAATCAGTTGGGTTATCCAAAGTATCAACCTTTTTCAAACAAATCATCTTTTTCTCAAAAAAATCCCTTATAAAATGATGCCTTATATCTATATGTTTTGTTTTGGGAAAGTTTTTGGGATTTTCTGTGATTGAAATGGTGGCCTGATTATCAATAAGTATAGGAGTATGAGTGAAATTCAAACCGTAATCCCGCATCTGTTGTTGTATCCACAAATCCTGTGAACAACAGCTACCAGCAGCAACATATTATGCTTCACACGTGGAAACAGCCACCGAAGTCTGCTTTTTGCACTGTCAGGAAACGAGTCTTCCCCCTAAAAATTGACATCTACCAGTAGTAGACTTCCGATTCTGGTTACATCCTTCGTAGTCTGAATCTGTAAATGCTACAAGATCTAATTCGCCATCAGCTGGATACCAGATCCCCAATTTGGGTTTCCCCTTTAGGTATCTAAGAATCCGTTTCACAGCGATCATATGTGACTCCATTGGATTAGTCTGAAACCTGGCACACAGACAAACTGCAAACATAATGTCAGGTCGAGAAGCAGTTAGATACATAAGTGAACCTATTATGGCGCGATACTCAGTTGGATCGACGTTTTTGTCGCTATCTACATCTAAATGAAGTCCATGATTCATGGGAAGAGGAGTAGCATAAGTAGAACACTCATTCATCTTGAAACGAGTCAAAAGGTCATGTACATACTTAGTCTGATGTATGAACATCCCATCTTCCTTCTGATCTACATGTAAACCAAGAAAGAATTTCAGCTCCCCCATGGCGCTCATTTCGAACTTCTTCTTCATAACCTTCTCAAAGTCAATACACATGTCTTTGTTAGGCGATCCGAAGATGATGTCATTAACGTACACCTAAACCAGTAAGAAATCTTCTCCATTTCTCTTTATGAAAAGTGTACTGTCTATTTTACCTCTCTCAAAGCCATTTTCTAAGAGATGAGTTGACAGTGTCTCATGCCATGCCCTTGGTGCCTAATGTAATCCATATAGTGCCTTATCAAGTTTGTAGACATGGTCTGGATAATCTGGATCAGTAAACCTTGGAGGTTGTGAGACATACACCAGCTCCTGGACTTTCCCATACAGAAAGGCGCTTTTGACGTCTAGCTGATAAACTTTAAAGCCCTTGTAGGAAGAAGGCTAGAAATAGTCGAATTGCTTCAAGCCTTGCCACCGGTGCAAACACTTCATTAAAATAAATCCCTTCTTGTTGGTTGAATCCTTTGACTACCAAGCGAGCCTTATTTCTCACTACTATTCCGTTGTCATCAGTCTTATTTCTAAACACCCATTTTGTACCGATTTCTTGAGCACCCTTGCGTAAATCGACAAGCTCCCAAACATTAAGCTTTCTGAATTGTGCCAGTTCCTCTTGCATAGCTTCCACCCACACATTATCACGAAGTGCTACTTGATGATTCTTCGGTTCAACTTGCGAGATGAAGCATTTAAGGCATTTATTGATGATTCCCGAATCTTTAATACTGACATATAAACACGTCGACTCAGAAATACTACTTCTTGTTCTTACGCCCGCATTAAGATCTCCTAAGATATTCTCCATTGGATGATCTTTATTTGTGCGAGTCTGAGCAATAGCATCGACCGGTATATTATCCTCCAAATTTGAACCTATCTCCCCCAAAGTGTTTATGGTATTGAACGGATTAAGGAATTCTTCCTCTTCGGTTTCATTGACAACAGGAGATTTGTCTTTTGAAGTGGAGGTTCCTGAATCAGCATCATTCTTGTTTTTATCTGCAGAGATTGGAATGATCAATCTTGGTGATATTTCATCATCATCATCTGGCATTCCAAGTATCAATTCTTCATCTGCCTCATTTGGGTCTGCATTAAAGGTATATGGAACATTAAATGATTTAAAGACAGAATCATAGTCAAAGAGCCAGTCGGGATCAGTAGCATGTGCAGTATCTTGTGGTGTGTAACTAGTTATGTCAACATTAAAAACGACTTCTACACGACCCGTTGTTTTATTAAAAACCCTTTTATTTGGTGCACCTGGCACATAACCAAGAAAAAATCCTTCGTCAGCCACGTCACCAAATTTTGGTTGGTTTCTATTTTTCAAGATAGTGCACGGCATCCCGAATGGTTCAAAACCATGAAGATTAGGCTTATTGCCCTTCAAGAGTTCATAGCCCGTTTTATTGTGATTCTTGACGGTCAACACCCTATTCAAAACATAACACGCTGTATTCACAGCTTCTTCCCAAAATATGACAGGTAGCTTAGAATCAGCGAGCATTGTCCTTGCTGCTTCAATCAGTGTCTTGTTCTTCCTTTCAGCAACCCCGTTTTGTTGTGGCTCATAGGGCGCACTGAATTGATGCTCAATCCCTTTTCTTATATAGAAAATGGAAAAACAACTATTCTTGAACTCCAAGCCATTGTCACTTCTGATTCTCTTTATTATGGATCCAAAGATTTTCTAAGCTTTATTGAAGAAGTCCATCAAGGTCTCCTCTGTTTCATCCTTCGAACCTAGGAAAAACAACCATGAAAAACGTGAATAATCATCTGTGATCACAAGACAATAATACTTTCCACCTAAACTCCTAACATTTACTGGACCGAATAAATCCATATGTAATAAATCAAAAAGGAGAGTTAAGGGAATTCTTAGTCTTTGGCTTTTGAGGCTTCTTATGCTGCTTGCCCTTCTTGCACGGCAGACACTTATCCTCCATGCCAAAACTTTTCAAAGGAACTCCTTGCACCAGGCCATGCTTTGTGATGTAGTTCATCTTCCTGAAATGCAAGTGTGCCATTCTCCAGTGCCACAGCATCGAATCAGACTCTGATGCTTTTGATAATAAACATGTCGGCTCTTCTTTTGCTTCATCTTGAACACTCATGTCCATGATGTACGTATCATTTCTTCTTGGAGCCTTCATGATTATCCATTCTTCAGAAATCTTTACTCCCGGTTTCAACACTAATGCTTCGGACTTTGTAAAATGGACAGGATGTCCTTTGTCACAAATCTGAGAAACACTCATTAAATTACTTTGTCCAAAGTAATTTTGCCATTGGTGACCTTTCCTTTTCCAGTAATTCGACCACCCTTGGCTCCCGCAAAGTTAACCTAACCGCATTTAATTTTAATAAAATCAATCAACAACTTCAACTCCCCAGTTATGTTCCTAGAGCAGCCACTATCAACATACCACCAGGTGATAATCCTCCTTAGCATCTCCTACACTCACAAATAAAGGGAATTAGTTTAGGGGAACCCAAGCCATCACGGTCTTGGGTACACCATTTTCTACAAACGTAAATTCCTTCAAATATCTATCCCATTGTTTAGATGAGTTGGATCGTTGAGGACTATCACGTTGTTGTTGTTCAAAATGGTTAGGTTGGTTATACTGTCTCCCATTTAGAGACTGAGAAAACCTTTGAGGATATCTCCCTCGGTTGGAGTATCCGTTATTGTTATTGTTTCTTGAAAACTGTTGACCATTCGAATAACTTCTATCCCTGTGGTCGTTGTTATTATGAAAACTTTTATTATTGGTTCTTGAAAATTTTCTATCACCGTTTAGAGATTGGTGACTATTTTGCATGTGTGGCGGCTGGTACTTACTGGGACTAGGGTTTGCCTGTTTTGCAGCTGGAGCACCAGATATGCCAGCATTCCTAGTATTTACCTGCCTAGGGACAAACTTAGGTTGGTTTCTTTTAAAACGAGCATCACTGTTGCTCGGTCCATCCCTACTACCACTACTCTGAGCATTTTCTAATTTATTCTGTAAATTTTTCTTTTGAGAATTGCTCATCTTATTCTTATCGTCTGACTTAACAGGCGACTTTTGCTTTCCCCTATCTGAGTCTGTAGGTGCTCCTGTTTTTTGGAGGGGACAACAACTAGCCACGTGGCCTTATGTGTGACATTTGAAGCACGATCGTTTCTCTAAGGGCTTTTTGTGTGGCCCCTTTGAGTTTTATCCTTCACCAGTCTCAGATTTGGTTGAAGCTGTATCAGAACTAGCATCCGTTTTATCATCAGATTTGACATTTGAAACTTTAGGAGATTCAACCTCCGCAAAAACAGATTCAATGGAATCATGGTTGACTTTAGAAATCGGGAAATCTTAGTCAGAATAAATCTTGTCAGATCGCTTAAGTCTGGAAAACTTCTTGATTTTATCGTTTACCTTCTTGATTTTACCTCCCAACCCATCAGTTGTTTGAGTCACAACTTCGACCTCTACAGTAGGCTTGAGGTCTTTTGGTTCAGAAACTACATCCTGCTGAACCTTCTTACTAGCATCTTCAGATGCTTTCTCAGTTTCTTTTGTGTCTACTGGCTGAGGGCCATAGACGGCTTCAGACACTTCCTCTTCATTTCGTAAAAATGAGTAATTAACATTGAAAGGAGGAGGAACAACATTATAACCTAGACCTGAATTCTCATGTTTTTCAGCTGTTTCAGTTTGGAAGTCATGATCTGATGTTACATGTGCTTAGTGCTCCTACATTGATCTAGTTTCTTTCGCAGCTCAGTAATGGTCTTTTGTTTCTCTAAGATTTCTAGCTGCATTTTAACAATGGTTTCATCTTTTTCTACTAGACCCTTGTATTGAAATTCACAATCACCAGTTTTAATACAGAGTAGCCTATTAACTTCCTTAAGATCTTTCTGGGTGCTTTCTAGCTTTTTCTTAAGGCCAGACTCTCTATTTTTGTTGCCGAAATTTAACTCCTTTTGCTCATCTAAGAGCACTATGAGTTGTTTGTTCTCATCTACTTGCTTATCATGTTCTTTATTTATGAAATCTAGTTTCTCAACAAAGTCAAAACATTTTTTGCAAGCATCAACAACAGTAGATAAAGAAATGTGTACCTTTTTGGCGTCAGAGACCAGTTCAGTCATGAATGCAATGAACTCCGCTGTTGACATCCCTTTTGTAACTGTTGTCAGATTTAGAATCTCTTCAGTCGACTTGTTGTCTCTGATGATCTCCTCGACTTCCTCAGAATTTTCAGTAGCAGCTACCTCAGACTTCACTGCATTTTCATCAATCTTGTCATCTTCAGCTTTGACTGATTCAGCTTCAGTCACACGTTCTTCAGTCTTGACCGTATCAAACACGGTCTCATTGTCAGAATCAGATGCTTCTGACTTCACACTATCTTCTTTTATCTCAGCCATAAGAGCCTGATCACCATCTATCATAGAACTCCAGTCATATCTACCGTCAGGTTTAGCAACCAGGAGGGCCCTGGAACTTGAATTATTTGAACTTGAAGGTGGGGCAACAGAAGAACTCTGTCGCGTGGTGTTGGAATTGTTGTTTGACCCTTGTCTTGAGCATTCTCTAGCGAAGTGGCCAAAGGAATGGCAATTGAAACACTTCACCTTACTCTTATCAAAGCCAGCTCTTCCACCAACGAGTTTCCTTCCAGTCCGTTCCATGTATTTCTTTGCCTTGCATTAGAGCATGGCCAAGTTCCATTGTAAATCCATCTCCTCCAGATCATCAGGATCAATCCGGTCATAATCATCATCAAAGAGTGTTGGATCGTTGATCTTCCCTTGAATGTAATTCTCGTACAAAGCAATGAAGGAAGATAACACTACAAGTTGTTGTTCGGCCGATTTAACACTCATCGGCATGGACTTGCTTATTCCAGTTAACGATCCACCTGTACTCTTTCCATTCCCGCTAGAAGGGATATCCTTGACTTTAGTAGATTCACCTGATGTTGACACAAAACAACACTCACCGTCAGAATCAAGAATAATACTACCAGATGCGTCACCTGAGAAGAATGCCGAGACACCGCTGCTGCTGCTTGATAAGGTTTTAGCTGCAGGCTTTCCGTGATAAATCCCTGGATCCTGTACCTATTCAGATCCTGCTTCCCAACTCATCATGTTGAAACTGTAAGCTCTAAGCTTCCCTACCATGGTATCGAAAGTCATAGTACCGTAGTCAGTTCTGTTTTTGATCATCAGTGAATACACATCCCATTTTGTAGGAAGTGCATCCAGCAGCTTGTCGTTAAGCTCATTGTCAGTGTACTGCATCTCATGATTTCCCAACTCAGTGAGCAGATGATAGAATCTTGTGATGATGTCCTCTAAGCTCTCATCTTTAAAATGCTTGAAGACTGCAAATTGCTTCTTCAGCAGCTCTTTCTCATTCTTTTGCACTTCAGCACTGCCCATGTACCGTTTCTCCAACGCCTCCCATAAGTCTTTTGCCGTTCTGTTTCTGCTGAAAGTGTGGAGAATTTCTTGTGGCAAACACATGGTTATGGCAGCTCTAGCTTTATTTTCAACTTCGTGCATCAGTTTATGTTCTTCGTTCATCTCACTAAAACTCAACAGTCTTTGCCCGCTCATGCCTTCTCCTTGTTCAAATGGATGGATGTACCCGTCTGAGATGCAAATCCACATTCTCAATTGGTAAAAACGAGCCCATTCCTCAAACCGTCCTCTCCACCAAAAGTAGTTATCAACACTGATCATTTTAGGCGGGGGATTCGCTTTGCCCACCTCATGATCCATTTCTTCCATTTTATTTAATAATGCCATTTGTTTTAATATATTTTAGATTTAATTAACAATTTGTTTAATTAATTAAGTCCAAAGTCCGAACGAAACAATGGTGTCCGAGAACCTTAGTGACCGAGTTCTAGTTTGTGTAACCGAGAACTTGAAGTGTTCGATACTCCTTAATGAGTTTGAGAACCTGTTGTCTGAGAACTTGAATTTTTGGTCAACAAGTTGAGATCCTAAAATTTAGGAATTGATTGAGATGATTAATTTGAATTTCAAATCCTCTCCATCCTTTCCTTAAAATTTTGATTTCCTTATCTGCAAAAACACAAATTCAAACACTAAAATAAGATCAAAACTAATAGTTTTAATAAAAATTAAAGTGTTCTTCATGTTCTTGGTCAGTTTATATCAAACCCGAACAATCCTAGAACCTACAAAAACTCAAACAAATCGTAAGATCTAAACCAAGCACATATGAATTACCAAATAAATAAATAAATAAATAAACTTGATAAAACAAGATCACTGACGCAAGATAAATAAATTTGATGAACATCAATACGAAACATAAATTTTAAAAGGGTGGTTATATTTAAACCCCCCACCTTCTATTTTAACCCCCTCAAAGCGCCTCGCTTAGGCCTAAGCGAGGCGCTTTGAGCTCAATTCGAGGAGGTCAGTACGAGGGGCAGAAAAAGCTGATTTTTAAATTCGAAGCGCCTCGCTTAGGCCTAAGCGAGGCGCTTCGAGGGGGTAATTTATTTTGGTAGTTGTTTTGATGTTTTGAGTTGGTTTTTTTTTTTTAATTTAATAATTATAGAAAGTTAAAAAACAAAGTAATAACCCTAATCATTGTCAATGACTTAAACTTGACATCATCAACCACGTAAAGTCAATGAATGCGGTATGCACGTTAAATTTCATTAAATGCGGCAATACTTGGATTCGGTTGGAGTCTAAAGCTTCGTGTGTCATCTGTCATCCTTGTGTTTCCAAGACACAGGCAAGTCCTCGTCTGATAACAACTGAAAAGTTGTTTTACTAATTTCATAGTCTTGATACTTTTAACAATCGGATCGGCGCTGACGCGCAAACCTTCAGAGTTCGTTGTACCGGTTGCAAAAAGAAATCAACAGTCGGATCAACTCTCACACTTATGCGTAGATCAAGGAGATTGATGAAGATATTCATCAAGATGAGCAGGAATTGTTTACCTTCCCATTGATTTCAAGTATGTTGCCTTAATCGTTGAGAGCTATCTCTCCGATAACAACTTACTTTTACTTATGGAATCTTTGTACGAAAATCGAAATCATCTCAATCCATGTTCTCCATATCCATACCTTGTTTCAACACACACCAGCTTTGTCATCACAGTTTCCAACCACTAGGAGTGCCGTGGAGGAAGATCGTCGGTTTGCTGTAGTCGATGATGGCGCAGAGGTTAGCGGTAACTTTAAATTTTGAATGATCGTCGGTTTTCTCTCTATATACCAATCAACATTCGATCTGACTGTTCATTTCTCTCTATAACCGGTACAACTTTTCAGGCAAGAAAGTAAAATTCAGTTGTTATCGGAGAGATATCGGTCAACGATGAAGGCAACCTAAAACGACATGAATCTCTCTGATCCATGGTATCCACTAACCGTAGCAATCATTACAGTTATTTGGAATGTTTCTGATCATTACAGTAACGATCGCTTTACGACGCCGAAAACGACTATCATTACGCGATTTTGTCAGAGGGTCACTATTCATACATAAAGAGCATAATCAAACAAGGGTTGTTATCGGAGAGATATCGGTCAACGATGAAGGCAACCTGAAACGACATGAACATTTATAACCTTTCTGTACCTGTGGCCAAAAGAACCTGATAAAGGCTGTACACGAGTATAATCAAACAAGGGTTGCCCGGAGTTTGATTAGCTTGAGGGTCACCGGTCACGACTAACGGGTCAATCAAAGAACCAGCCGCTTTTAAGTAAAAAAACGGTCCAAATTCCATCTGTATTTATTTGGTTCATTTAATTCTTACTCAACTACTCCCCAACTTATCAATTTACTACAAGTAAGTTAACAGTCAAAGAATCTATAAATAAATCCTTACAAAATATTTTTAAATTAAATCTTTGAGCATACCACACCCATGGCTGATCCACCAAATCATTTCTTCAAGTTTATTTCACCAAACTCCAAGTTTAACCTCGTAAGCTTTTCTATGCATCGCATACTTAGAGGGTCACTATTCATACATAAAGAGTATAATCGTGATGTGATGGATTTTTATATTTGCAACCTAGTTCCTTTTTACCTGGTTGCAAAGGAACTTCAGGTCAGCCAGACCTTTGTCAAAAGCAAGTGTGAAGATCAAGATCAAGAAGAACAGTACGGTCAACGATGAAGGTGTGTTGTATGTATAAAATAGTGAATAATTGTAGTGTGTTCGGTGCAGTCGACGAACATCATTCAAAATTTCAACTTCCCGTTCAGGTGCTTAAGTCCACCTTGAAGACAGGATACCATGGATCAAAGAGATTCAAACTAATCAAACTCATATCTCAAGTTGGTCTAACAACTGAATTTGACTTGCTTGCATAGAAATCTTGTACGAAATCATTCTGCATGTGTCATTTCATAACTTGCACCGGCTTGAGATATGAGTTTGATTAGCTTAAATCTCTCTGATCCATGGTATCCACTTTCAAAGGATCCATGACATTACATTCTCTAGAAGTTGCTAAAATAGTTAAACATGAGCTGAAATTATACAGTTATTTGGAATGTTCCTGATCATTACAGTGAGATTGATAACTTCTCTATGGAAGCAACAAATTCAAAACAGAGGTAGGTTTGCCAGAGGGTCACTATTCATACATAAAAGAGTATAATCAAATAAGGGTTGTTATCGGAGAGATATCGGTCAACGATGAAGGCAAACCGTAGCGAGTGTGAAGATCAAGATCAAGAAGAACAGTACGGTCAACGATGAAGGTGTGTTGTATGTATAAAATTGTGAATAATTGTGAGAGTCGATATGAGAGCAATAATCCATCGAGAACTAGAGAAACAGAGAATAAGAGAAGAGATAATAACATATGAGCTACAACGACGTCGTATTTTGGAAGCTGAAGTTCGGAGAGAACTAAATATTAAACATGAGATGACTTGCTTGCATAGGAATCTTGTACGAAATCATTCTCACATGAATATCCTTTGATGAATGTATTAGGGGTTGGAAACTCTGAAGACCAGATATCTGTCAACGATGAAGGCAACATACTTTAAATCAATGGGAAGATAAACAATCCTCATCCACAATGTTCTTACCTATAGCTACCAACCATCCGGTTGTTGATTTTCTTCTCTATACAGAGTGACGATAGGCGTTTTCGATTTCCAAATGAATCAACGACTTAAACTTGACATCATCAACCACGTACAGTCAAAGATTTATTCTCCATATCCATACCTTGTTTCAAGTATCTTGTAAAATTCATTTCGTCTTCAAGACTCCTATGAGTCAACAAAGGTTGACTTTTTTGAGCATTAACAATGACTATATTACATTATTATTATTATAATTTTTTATTATATTTGTAATTTAGTTCCTTTGTTTTATTATTATAATAATTTATTATTATCAAGAATCGGAAATTAGTAAAACGATTTAATAAATCATTGCTCAGACGTTAGGGTTTGATAAACACAAAACTTATTATTTATAAAGTAACAAAAACACAAATCGTACCGTGAAATAAAGAGAGGCCCATTAGGAGTGCCGTGTAGGAAGATCATCGGTTTGCTGTAGTCAATGATGGCACAGAGGTTAGCGGTAACTTTAAATTTTGAATGATCGTCGGTTTGCTCTCTATATACCAATGAGTTTGATTAGCTTGAAATCAATCTCTCTGATCCATGGTATCCACTATCAGGTTTTCTTCATCGTTGACCGCTATCTCTAGGATAACAAATGAAAAGTTGTCTTCAATGATTCTAAAAAACTTGAAAGTAATTACAAGAAGATGATCAAAAAGATGCTACAACATAACTTGCACCGGCTTGAGATATGAGTTTGATTATTATCGTATTTGCAACTTAGTCCTCACCCTGGTTGAGTGCATAAGTCGCTTTAAAGCATTAATTTGCTGACCTGTCACCGCTGTGGCTCATACTTTGTAACTAACGGATAACTACAATATAATCACGTGTTACAATGAAGCTTTGTGAAATTCTTGATACGTGAATGTGTCACGTGTGCGGGGACCATAGATTTTTCAGTATCTAATATTACCATAATGTATCTGAAATGCTGAACATTGAATAATGATTTTGAGTTTTAATGGACAAACATACTGGTAATGGTTGTAGGATGCTCAATGTTAAAAAGCAGAAAATTGATCAAAAGGAGTTTTGACTGACTGTTTCAATACTGATATGATCCTCTTACCGGAAGATTCACAAAAATATGTTTAGTTTATTTTTATGCAAATCTATTAGAAAATTCAAAAAGATTTTTGGTGTGTTTTAGCATAAACTTTGAAAAATTAAAATGTTTTGTTTCAATTTTATTTTTGATAACCGATGATGGGATACTTAATGTGAATGCTCAAATACTTAAAAGTTGAAAAAGACTACAGATTTTCAAGTTTCTGGTGCAAATGAAAAATGTTTAATAGTTCAGGGGGAGAACTATTGAGGGTCAAAAGGAATGTGAAGAGTACTTCCAAGATATTTGTCGTGTCTAATGCTGGTTGTAGTTTGTGCAGTTTTTAGTAAATTTTTCTGCAGAATCGAAAGCAATAGGTGCACTGTTCAAGATTCATCGACAATGAATGTAATTGAACAAGACCTAAACCTGAACATCAAGATCACCAGAACACCAGGAATTTAGTCAGAAGTGGTAAAGAAATGATTTAAGATCGAAGAATTCAAATTTGCTGTCGGTGTTCATCCATGGACCAACAAATGACAAAGCCAAGATTTCTTGAGTCTGTCTAAGATTTTGAAGATTACTGCAGAGATAGACAAGAACCTCGACACAAACATGCAAGAAAAAGGAAAGTTTTCAAGTCATTCAAGATGATGAGATCAAGACTTGAAGAATTGATAACTTTTTGATTGGGTACATCACTAGCTAGGTCCAAGGGGGAGATTATAAGTGCATTATTCATTTATGTCCCCAGCTAGTGATCCAGTACTGAATGTCGAAGGTTCAGATAATCAGAAAACGACCAAGACTTTAGCTTGAAGATACATTCGACCAGTCGGGAGGTCGAATGTAGTTTATTATAGGTCGAACGTAGATTGAAAGATAGAAAAGGCTTCATTCGAACCCACGAGGGGTCGAATGAACACATTCGACCTTATGAAAGGGGTGAATGTGGGAGCTTATAAAAAGGGAAAAGTTTGTTATTTTGAAGTGAGTTATCATTTGAGCTTTTCCCTAGTTTGTGTGTGTGAGGAATCCGGTTAGAAACCGAATTCAAGGATCGATTACGCGAAAACAACTCAGTTTCAGACGGGAGATTCGAGACGAGACAGAAATATAGATAACAAAGTCATCACAGATTCGTATTAATTCAGAAACGGTTACAGACACTGTCATCAGTAGGATAAACATCTATCTCGGGGCCGGGGGAGGTCGGGCATGACCTCCCCCTTGAGAGCATTGAAAGCATAAACTCAAATCTACAAATGAAAACCAACACATGAGATTGCTATTTATAGTCCAAAACCAACTTTGTATGCGCTTAGGATCGTCAAAATCTACAAAGAGATTGATTAAACAAGTTTGATTCAGGTGCAGAATCCCTGAATCAATCACAATTATGATAATCAAGCAATCAAATCATAGAAATCATCTTTCAAAGGTTTTTCTCATTAATAATCAACTCAAATTACACGTTTTAATAAAGATTACAATCAGATATGACGTGAAAATAAGTTGACAAAACACTAGGGAGAGACACAAAACAGGAGGGAAATAAAATGATCAACAACTACTTTCAAAAATGGCTTAACCTATTTATAGGCCTGCACATTCGCCCAAATTGAATGGTCGAATGTGCAGGTTCGCCCAAACACTTCGTGCGAACCAAGCACTACAAAACAATAAATCTACATTCGCACTCCTTGTCTCTCCTTCGTATGTTTCTTCTCCTTCGCACCCAGTAAATTCTTCATTCGCCCACATTCATACTCCTTCGCCCGTTCGACAATCACCATTAACATATGTTTATTGTAATCCAAAGCATTAGTCGCACAATAATGCATCTACAAACTCCCCCTCGACTATTGCTTGGATTGTTTAAGCCTTCGTTCTTCATCCATTCTCTTGTTCATCAGCTTTATCCTCAAAAGTTTCTTTTCTTCCAACGTCATCACCTTTTCAAATACTTGCTTCGGCTTTTTCTTTGTCGCTTCAGGAACCTCTTGAGCTTTAACAAACTTGCCGAGCTTCATGTCATAGTCTCATCCGGCATTGATATCATGAGCAAAGCACAGAAATACCACACGCTGGTATTTACTTGCTTGTTCAGCATCTTTCACATCGCTGAAAATTGGATTGTAATACAACATAATGATGTCCTCATGTGAGCAATTCACCAACCACATGGGATCAAATATGTGTATCTTTCTGAAATTCTTGTCTCCGTCTTTCAACACTATCACAGCTTCTGCAATCTTCCAATCGTAGTACCACCAGATAAAATCTTTTGCAAAATGTTTAGGAATCTGCAACAATGGAATATGCCTCAACACTTTTGGTGGTTTGTACTTTAAAGTCACCTTGGGCAAAGCGGTAATATCATCAATGGTTTTCTTGTGAACAATCCTCTTTGGATACTGAGGTTCAAAGAGATTCCACTTCGTCCTGCTTTCTCTAGCCATCTTATCAGCAAAGTAAGCAATCTGATCATTTGTCGTTCCAGTCAACTTGTGACGACAAATATCACGAATGGCCCAGTATGGGAGAGTTTTCAAATCATGAAATCTATCAAAGTAGAGTATCCCCTTCTCCCACTTCACTGCAACACACTTCAATTGCTTTATAAACTTCTAACCCAACGCTTTTCCTTTAAACATGTCGTTGTGGAATTTATAAAAGCTACCCTGAATCTCAGCTTTAGGACGATTAGCCTCTTTCTCCTTTCATTCCCTCAGTAACTCTTTCAAGCTATCGGATTGTTTGATATGCGGTTTATCATGCCCTTTGAACACTTCATCAACAAATTTATCACTTTTCTCTTTTGCAAGTCTCTCGGCTTCATTTAACAGTTCATCAGTGAAAGCAGTAAATCCAGAATTCTTGTCTTTCTTAAAATATTCTGGATACTCTTCACTAGTCACATCTTCAACTTCTATATCCTCGAACCCAGGTACCTCACGATCATCAGAATGACCTCCAGCTTCCTTTTCAGGTAGATCAGGAATCTGGTTTTCAGCCAACAGTTCTTCTAACGTTTTTCCAACCTGTTTCGCTAAACCTTCAAAGATCTCGTTAGTCATCGCTGCCGAGACTTCACCATCTTCCAAATCTGGATCATTATATTCTAATTCAAACACCCTGTCACAAGATTCAAAGATCTCAGAAAATCTGCTGGTCATGTCAATCGTCCAGACTTGATCAGTAAGCATCTGGCGATACATCTGTGTATCATCTTCAGACATAGACCTCAGCTTTTCATTCCCGAAGATCGTATCATCATCCACTAATCCTCCAGGAGCTTTTGAACTAGATTCTCCTCCTTTTCCAGATTCTCTCTTCTCATACTTATATTTGTCTGTATCGTCATCATCATTTTCATCATTATCATCATCAAATGCAGAGCTGCTATCATCACCAGAACCATCATTCGAACCATCATCATCTCCATCATCCTTCTTCTTTTTAGGAGCTTTACCAGCATCTTCATCAAGATCTTCATCATCCTCCTCCTCATCATCAGTCAGTTCAAAATCAACTTGCTCCTCATCTAGCTCTTTATCTTCTTCACCTTCTATCAACTGAGGAGCTCGAGAGTATAAATCTTTAATCAGATTGTCCATGTTTTTATTACTCTCTTTCAGCTTCTTATTTTCTCCCTTCAAAGCTAAAATCCGTCTGGTGTTCCTTTGCTCATGTTTCAACAGCTTCTTATTATCCTTCTGCAACTATTTGATCTTCTTTTTCAATTCCTCATTATTCTCATGTGATGTAACCACTACATCCAACATCTTTGAGTCGTTTTGTCTCAATTGGGCAATCTCAGTCTGCTGCTTGTTTATTAGGTTCATCATGTTAGCAAGTTTCCGATTAACAGTGTTCAGAACATTATCTAATGCTTCATTAAAGGCATCAACAGGTATATCAGCTCCCTGTTCAGTACTTGAAGTAGATGTGGTTTTCTGCTTCTTTGAGGCTGGAGCAGCAACTGGTGATTTCGAGCTAGAAGCAGGTGGCAACTTCTTTCCTGCTATCAACGTTTCAATCTCTCTAGCTCTTTTCTCTGCGGGCTTTACCACCTTTTCTTTCTTTTTGAATTGGGGCTTCTTTGGTTTTTCCCCCTGAACTGGCGAACCAGGAAAGTCTCCTGCTCCCAGACCTAAACCCTCATCCTCTTCATCCAATCGAATAGGGCTATTCATTCTCTGTTCCTCCACCGATCTATTCAGACTGGCAGACTCACCAGCCACAGTGGCCTTGGGCGTGGTAGTCTTTACCGTTTCAGCATCTGAATCCCAGTGTTCATCTTCCTGTGTCTCTTCAGAATCAACCGACGCCTCATCAACTAGGTGTAACCCTTTCTTTGCCATGCTCTTATGCCTTCTTGGTGCACTTTTCTTCTTAGCAGGCTCAGGAACAACATCTATCCTTATCTCTTTCTCTTTCCCTTTGCCACTCTTAGCTCCTACATTCACAACTTGTCGCTTTCGCTTTGCATCTGGATCAACAGGATGTAATGGATTGTCATCGTCCGAATCACTATCAGCATGCCTTACTTCACCTTTACCTGGATCCTCATAGTCAATCCTCGCCAAGTGTCCAAATAAACGTCTAACAGGTGGACGTTCATTCATCGACAAACCTTTATATGCTTTCATTCTTGCCAATGTATTGATGGACATATGTTCTTGAACTACAATCTGCTTCGGATCCCTCTTCAATTCTTTATACTTGTGATCAAAAATCATCTGAAGGAATCGAGGATACAACAAAAACTTCAGATTCCTTGTGCCTCTGACAGGTTCCAATAGATGTTCCATAAGCATTCCTGATACATTGAATGGTTTGTTCAATATCAATGCTACCATCATTGAGCTAATACTCTTTCTCATCAGATCATAACCTCCAGCAGCTGAACCGAATACATGAATCATCACATGTGCCAAATACTTGAATTGTGGACACAACTTTCCCTTGTGTAACGAGCCATCAGTAATTGGCCCGTTATATTTCATCCTTAGAAAGCACTTTCTCTGTTCCATAAAGCTAAGCTATCTAGGATCAGTCTTTTCATCTTGAAGCTTCAAAGCTTCCCTGATATCCTTCTCTGAAACGATGACCAATTTTCCTTGTATCTTGCTCACCAGAGACGTTTCACACTCCCAGAAATCCATTTTAGCTTCAGTCCAAAACTCTTGTATCATGTCTCGGTAGATAATTGCAGGTGTAGCAATTGCGTCTATCACCCGACTTTTCTTCAGAAACTCTATAATCTCTGTGAATTCAGTGTGCTTCTTCACATCTCCAAGATATGCACAACAATTATGCGCATTCTCGAACGGTAAAAGTTCTTCATTTCGTTTCTTGGCAGCTTGTGAAGATGATCCAGCTTGTTCAGTATGTTTCTCCTGTTCAGACATGGTTTGAACTGCAAAATAAAACAAGTAAACATGTTAAAAATCGACAAAATAATCAAAGTTTTGAAAATTTGGTAATTGAACTCTTCATTCGCCCAAACGGAGGTGCGAATGAGATTTTCTGGGGTACAAATGGGGAATTATAGGTACGAATGTAAAAGTTTTTGAAAAAAAAATGTTTCATTCGCCCAAATATGTTCATTCACCCAGACAAAACCCATTCCTTCGCCCGTTTTTGTACGTTCGACCGTTCGAAACGTGCGAAGGGACAATTCTTCATTTCAAATTATCAATTTTGAACATCAGTTGATTTCAACTTGTTATTTTGATTCATTAACCAACTAAAACTTCAGAATAATCTTTTCAAACAATCAATTGTTTTATTTCAAAAACTAGGGTTTATACGTTTTAAATCAATCAATTATGCTAACTGATGTTGTTTAAACCTTTGTTTTTGCATAATCTCCCCCTAAAACATTCAAATAATGAAACCCTATCAAAACTAAGATCAATTATCATCTAAAAATCAATGGTTAATGACAGTTAGGGTTCGGACTGAAATGCATCGATTAAATCTTCAAATGAAGATGTTAACCTCTAAAATTATAGGAAAATGATCAGAAGTATCAGGCAAACACAATGGGAAGATCCAAATAGCACGAGCAACAAGTGGACTTTAAATCAGAAAATTTGAAATTTTTTTGTAAGGGTTCGAATGAGAAGACAAGATATATATAGGCTTCTCATTCGCCGATTTACCTCGGTCGAATGTGAAGCTTATGTCTCCTTCGCCCCTAATGAAAGGTACGAATGAGACATAAGGGTTCGAAAGAGAAAAACAACTAAAGAACTCTCACATTCGCCCAAAATGAAACGTACGAATGAAAAGGAAATTCCTCCTTCGACCCAATCGAATGGGCGAAAGTGAATCAGGAATTTTTAAAAATTTTACCAAATCTCAAAATCGAGTCCCGTTCAAAATATTTTTCAACTTTTAAGCATCCGACAATCATATTTTCTCAATTAAAGATGACAAACAACTCGGTTTTAGACGGGAGATTACGCGACGAGACATAAATATACGATAACAAAGTCATCACAGATTCGTATTAATTCAGAAACGGTTACAGACACTGTCATCAGTAGGATAAACATCTATCTCGGGGCCGGGGAGGTCGGGCATGACCTCCCCCTTGAGAGCATTCAAAGCATAAACTCAAATCTACAAATGAAAACCAACACATGAGATTGCTATTTATAGTCCAAAACCATAAGCCACCTTCGCCCATTTAAGGAGGTCGAATATGGAACTTTTCCACATTCGACCCTTTCGAATGGTCGAATATGGACTTAGGTTTTGGTCTATATTTATAAATGCATCAGATCCATAAAATGCCCTTATGGATCACCACAATCTCATGTAATACAATACAAGACTCAACCCTAGTCTATTCGACAGTGACGTCCACATAATAGTGCATCAACAATCTCCCCCTTGGACGTTGCTGGCAAATCCATAAATCTCTTGCACGTCAACAGTCAAAATCACAGGTCTCCCCCTCCATACATGCACTATTGCATTGAGTTAGAAATACAATATCCTTCGTGAACCAACCAAGTAATGCACTACGGACCTTCAGCATCAATTCGTAGGAAGTCAGCTCGACCACGTATATCATTTGCGAAATCAACCGGCATGCTCAGCTGAACTACAACCAGATCACCTAGTTACGCCAATATGAAGTTGACAATGTAATGCACTGCAGTCTCGTCGCATCAGTACCCAGGAATGTCATCTTGACCAAGTACATCACGCGCAATCCAACTAGCCTGATTAGACCCCTGCTAGAAGGAGTCCATACTGACCGATCAGATATTCAACGTAACACGTAGGTACTACCAATAATTCACGTCTCATATCTGCACTTAACCTTTGCATCACCCTTCACACCAACTGGAGAAATCTAACTGTCAATACCCAATTAAACATCTCAAATGTGACTATGTGCAAAACAATTCACTGGGACACTTGTACTTCTATGAAATTCTTCATCTGTGCTGACTGTGATTGCATTAACACATTCTTCTCTTTAAATGTTCTTGAGTAACTTCATCTGTTCAACAGAATACTAGCCGTAGACGAGTGAATCAAGCAATCAGAAGTTTTCAGTAGGAACTACCGGTACAATTGTGAACTTGAAATGCTTCAGAAACTGAAGTTTTCTATAGGGCCAACAATAACTACCAACAGCTCTTGAAATTCTTCAGGACTGTAACCTTGAAACTTTCGTTGAATCTACGTGCCACATGACTCCTACTGGGATCCCTCATTACTTTCAGAACATTGAGATCTCAGTCTTGATATGCTTGTACATAACAACTTTGTTTGAACAAGTTCCTTCAATCACAATGGAACAGGGTTGACTGTTCTTCATCTTGCGGAATAAAATCTATCTATTTTCTGGCCCATAATAGTCATTTGAATCTGATTATCATACTGTTGATTCTCATGACTACCCCACAATAAAACGTTTCATCATCATCATTTCTTCAACAATTTATGTAGACATCATCACCATTCTCACAAAAATCTTCAAAAATTACCATTTTTTCATTCTATATGTCGAGGGGGCGAAGGTGGAAATAAAGCTACGTTCGACCGTTTAGTAAGGTCGAATGTACCATAATTGGTTGAAATTTCACATTCGCCCAGTAGTGAGGTTCGAATGTGGAAAGTTTCCAGGTTCGACCTGTCGTAAGGTTCGAATGTGGAAAATTTCTAGGTTCGTCCTCAAAATCCTACGTTCGACCGAATACACTCCACGTTCGACCTCTCGTAGCCACAAATCTTCTACACATTCGACCACTTGCAGAAAAACGTGTTCTTCTTCAATATTTTCTGCAAATCAGCCCATAAATACTCTGATTGTTTGAATTTGATGATGAAACTTGTACAGAAAGGTGCGGAAATGAAAACCTAACATTCGAATTCACAAAAACATGGTGAAATCACATGATTTTGGGTTCAATTAAGAAGATAGGGTTTCAACCTTTCAATCAAGAACTGAACTTTAACGTCTGAAATCATGAAAACGAGCTGTGATTGATTCAAACGACTGTTAGATCGTTCAAATCGGTACCATAGCTCTGATACCAGTTGAGAATCTGGTTAGAAACCGAATTCAAGGATCGATTACGCGAAAACAACTCGGTTTCAGACGGAGATTCGAGACGAGACAGAAATATATGATAACAAAGTCATCACAGATTCGTATTAATTCAGAAACGGTTACAGATACTGTCATCAGTAGGATAAACATCTATCTCGGGGCCGGGGGAGGTCGAGCATGACCTCCCCCTTGAGAGCATTCAAAGCATAAACTCAAATCTACAAATGAAAACCAACACATGAGATTGCTATTTATAGTTCGAAACCATAAGCCACCTTCGCCCATTTAAGGAGGTCGAATGTGGAACCTTTTCACATTCGACCCTTTCGAATGGTCGAATATGGACTTAGGTTTTGGTCTATATTTATAAATGCATCAGATCCATAAAATGCCCTTATGGATCACTACAATCTCATGTAATACAATACAAGACTCAACCCTAGTCTATTCGACAGTGACGTCCACATAATAGTGTATCAACAGTGTGTGTGATATTCTCTGTATTAGGTCTAGGATTTCATCTGTAATCATTGATATTTGATCTAATACATGAGTAAAGTTATGGAAAGTGCTCGGTGATTCGTTATCTGTTTTCATCACGATCGATTACGTTTATTTCTGAATCATTTTGCATGATCGGAGGGGATTCCGCACCCTGCGGTTGGTATTCGTGAGATCACGGTTCGTGATTACGATCCTAAAACGAATTCTCAAATTATTTTACTAATTTCTAATTCTTGATACTTTCATAAATCGTTTGTCAAATCATAACCATCATCATCATTACACCCTCAAAACAGAAATAAAATAACAATAAATAAAAAAAACAATAATAAGTCATTGCTCCAACATAACTTGCACCAACTTGAGATATGAGTTTGATTAGCTTAAATCTCTCTGATCCATGGTATCTACTAACCATAGCGACAACAAGATCCATATTTCAAATATGGGGCTAAACGACATCATAGTATTTTAGACGTTAGGGTTTGATAAACACAAATCTTATTATTAAAAAGCAACACAAAACAAAATTGGAACCTTAAATCGTACCGTGATATAAAGAGAAGCCTATTAGGAGTACCGTGGAAGAAGATCGTCGGTTTGCTATAGTCGATGATGGCGCAGAGGTTAGCGGGAAGTTGAAATTTTGAATGATGTTCGTCGGTTTGCTCTCTATATACTAATTAATAAAAGAGGTTGGAAAGTATTCATATATAAAGAACATTAAAAAGTCACTATTCAACCAAATTTATCTACTCATAGTGACATCAAACACTTAATAAAGCAACAATTCAAAACAGAGGTAGGAAATTAAACCTTCATATGAAAGTGGATACCATGGACCAGAGAGAATTAAGCTAATCAAACTCATATCTCAAGCCAGTGCAAGTTATGTTGGAGCACTGTTCATCTTCTTCTTCAACTTGCTTTCTCTTGATCTTCACACTTGCTTTTGGAGATCTGATCTTCTTCCTATTATCTTTGTCTATCACAACTTAAAGCTCTGATCATCAGTCACATGATTGTGTTTATGTTCTTTTATAAGATGAAAATTTGTGCCGGTTCAACTGTTGATTTCTTTCCGCAACTAGTACAACGAACTCTGTGTGAATGATATCGATCAAACCTTCATAAAACAACGAAACCACCGTTCGAAACCATAAAGCACAAGGATGAAGTCTTGGAAAAACCCACTAAGAAGCCATAAAATTTCGGACCCTAACACGCACGAGACGAATGTTGCAACATGAGTTCGACCAAGATGACACGCGAAGTGGGTCACTATTCATATATAAAGAACATTAAAAAGCCACTATTCAACGAAATTTATATACTCACAGTGACATCGAACACTTTATAAAGCAACAAATGTTCTTTATATAAGAATAGTGACCCATGGTATCCACTAACTTGAGATATGAGTTTGATTAGCTTAAATCTCTCTGATCCATGGTATCTACTAACCATAGCGACAACGAGATCCATATTTCAAACATGGAGCTAAACCACATCATAATATTTTAGACGTTAGGGTTTGATAAACACAAAACTTATTATTAAAAGGCAACACAAAACAAAATTGGAACTTTAAATCGTACCGTGATATAAAGAGAGGCCTAATAGGAGTGCCGTGGAAGAAGATCGTCGGTTTGCTATAGTCGATGATGGCGCAGAGGTTAGCGGGAAGTTGAAATTTTGAATGATGTTCGTCGGTTTGCTCTCTATATACTAATTCATAACAAAGGTAGGAAAGTTTTCATATATAAAGAACATTAAAAAGTCACTATTCAACGAAATTTATCTACTCATAGTGACATCGAACACTTATAAAGCAACAATTCAAAACAGAGGTAGGAAAGTAAACCTTCAGATGAAAGTGGATACCATGGATCAGAGAGAATTAAGCTAATCAAACTCATATCTCAAGCCGATGCAAGTAATATTGGAGCACTGTTCATCTTCTTCTTCAACTTGCTTTCTCTTGATCTTCACACTTGCTTTTGGAGATCTGATCTTCTTCCTATTATCTTTGTCTATCACAACTTAAAGCTCTGATCATCGGTCACATGATTGTGTTTATGTTCTTTTATAAGATGCAAATTTGTGCCGGTTCAACTGTTGATTTCTTTCCGCAACCAGTACAACGAAATCAGTGTGAATGATATCGATCAAACCTTCATAAAACAACCAAACCACCGTTCGAAACCATAAAGCACAAGGATGAAGTCTTGGAAAAACCCACTAAGAAGCCATAAAATATCGGACCCTAACACGCACGAGACGAATGTTGCAACATGAGTTCGACCAAGATGACATGCGAAGTGGGTCACTATTCATATATAAAGAAATTAAAAAGTCACTATTCAACAAAATTTATCTACTCACAGTGACATCGAACGCTTTATAAGGAAACAAATGTTCTTTATATAAGAATAGTGACCCATGGTATCCACTAACTTGAGATATGAGTTTGATTAGCTTAAATCTCTCTGAACCATGGTATCCACTTGACAAGATATGTGGCTTTAGTCCTTTACGCAGGTTTTTCTAGAGGGTCACTATTTATATATAAAGAAAATTAAGTAACCAATTGCCAGAGGGTCACTATTCATCAGAGCTTCCAACCACTAATACTATACAATGGTCATATTTGAAATGGAGAGTTCCTATGGAAGTTGCTAAAATAGTTAAACAAAAGCTGAAATGAATGGATCATTGGTTAATTTAATGATATTTGGTGTTGGATCATAAGCAAAAGGTAGACCACACCACTAGACGACTGCTCAATTCCAAAACAACTATTGTTCATGCAAGCAAGTAATATTTAGTTGTTGGAGATCATAAGCAAAAACGTAGACCACACCACTAGACCACTGCTCAATTCCAAAACAGCTGGTCATGCAAGTAAGTAAAATTCAGTTGTTGGACATTGTGATCGGGTACAAAGCAAGTTGTTGTCAGAGATATACCTATCAATGATGAAGGCAACCTGAAACAACATATTAAACCTGTCTGGAACTAGGTGTCGCCGGAAAATATTTCAAAAGTAGTCAAAGCATGCATCAATTTTTGTAGAATGAGTTCAGTTTCCATGAAGATGGATCTCAGGATGGTTGGTAGCTCTAGGTAAGAACATTATGGATGATGATGATAATAACTTCTCTTCAAATTCCGATTGCACCGAATCTAGTCTTCAGGTAAGTCCACATGGTTAATCATCTATACATTCCATGGATTTGTCTCCAATGCAAGGATCTTCGAATGCGGTATGCGCGTTAAATTTCATTAAATAAAAGTTTCTTTCTTTATTTATATCTTGCAGCAAGAGATTGATTGATTGTTACTCTTGATAGCCATTGTAAAGTTGAGAAACTTGATTGGAGTGGACAAACCGAGGCCTAAGGTGAATCCGTTTGGTGACGGTAAACCTAGAGAGGTTTTGCTTCAGGAGAAAGGTGTGGATTATCGGAATTGAATACTTAGAGATGACATGCGAAGCTTTAAACTCCAAGAGGATCCCTTGAACAACATTAACAACTAACAAAACCATCGCAATGATAATTGCATGAACCGTTTTCTTCCATTTCTTCGATCCCGGGAAGTCCAATATTTTTTTTTAACAGGATCCGCAATGCTAGTGCAGTCTAAAGGGAAGGGAATCTGGATCCAAGCCAACAATTGCCACCATATGCTTCTAGCCGATAAGCAGTTAAAAAATAGGTGGTTTATATCTTCGTTATCGCATCTGCATCTGTCGCAAACCACCGAGCTAACTAGGACCCCACGAGCTAGAATGCAAGTCTTTGCTGCAACCCTTCCAAGAAGCAGCCGCCATAGATGATAATTGGCCTTAGGAGGTGCCCAAGAGTTCCATTTATACACAAAATAATTCTGCTCATCTTAAGCGTATTTGTTCCACTCAAGTCTGATCTGTTTAACAGAAAAAGGCCCGTCTGCATTATTAAACCAGGCCTAACAGCATCCTTGATTCGAATCAGGACCCTCCTTCCTGCTGAAGCCGCTTAACAGCATCCTGAAATCACCCGGCTGCGCTTGAGGGATGCCTTGATTCGAATTCCAAAGAAGCTTCCAATCAATTCTATCATCCTCAATAAACCAGTGATCAGCCACGAGTCCATCTTTATTGAGCGCCATCTGATAAAGCTGAGGAAAAGCGTCTTTTAGCAGAGTATTCGTTAGCCACCGATCTTTCTAGAAATTGGTTTTGTACCCATTGCCAACCTCAACCAAAAGGCTATTTTGAATGGAAATCCCAACCTTAAGAAAAGTCTTTTCCACACCTGAATGTCCTTGCAGTTTCCGGGGATTGACTTTTTAACAGGAATCAAGAGACAATTAAATCTGGACTTATGAATAGCCGCAACAACAAAGACCCAAAGGGAGTGCGGATTCTCTTTAAAGCGCCACCACCCTTTCGAGAGCATGGCCGCATTAAAATCCTCCACACCACTCACCCCAAAACCGCCCAAGCACTTAGGTCGAACCATTTTATTCCATTTTATCCGAGGAATTTTCTATCCGTTATGTGTTTTGCCACACACAAAATCCCGACGGATTCTTTCAATTTGTTTCACTATACTTTTTGGAGTCTAAAATAATGAAAGGAAGTAGGAAGGAACACTACCGAGGACCGTCATTGCCAACGTAACCCTCCCCGCGAAGGAAAGAAACTTGGATTTCCAAGAGGATAGCTTGCGCTTAAGATTGTTAAGAATCGGCTCCTAATGTTTGGTTAATTTCAAATTTGCGCCAATTGGAATCCCCAAATAAGTAAAAGGAAACGTGTCAGCTTCACAGGAGAGTTTCTTAGCCATCTCTTCAATATTCGCCGCTTCAACATTAACTCCATAAAGCTTGCACTTCTTATGATTGACTTGAAGACCCGACACTAAGTTAAGACATCTTAGTAGCCGGGAAGTATTCCCCACATTTTTATCCGACCACTCCCCCACAAAGATCACATCATCCGCATAGCACAAATGAGATATACTTAGGCCTCTGGTGTCGCGTGAGTGTTTAAGAAAACTAGACTTCTTTTCAAAAAAGGCAAAGTCGCGGGGGAAGTGCCAAAAGCTTTAATGAAAAGACGAGCAAGTTAGAAAAATAAAAAGACACTTACAAGTTTTAAATTTATAATTTAAAACAATAATTGCTCAACGTTCTAAACACGACACAATTGGCAAGCGCACCTATCGTATATAGTATAGAAATGTGCAAGTACCGAGTATCGAATCCGTGGACACGATTTTACTACTCAGCTTCTTAAAGTTACTTAAAAAGACTTTTTAAGATAAGAAGAAAAGTAAAATGAGAGAAGAAAACTTTTATGGAAAAGCAATAGCAAAACAATGGTGGTGCTTCGGGATTGGATGGAACCTCGGTATGAAATAGCTATCTTTATTTTATAGTGGTGTGTTCAAGCGCGCACTTATGCTTAACTTAGAATTGCAACTGCTTTTTCTAGAGGTTACTATTATCGCAAAGCTGTACAAACAAATGCGTTCTGAATGTTATTATGAGGGTCTCTCGACCTGGTGAGCTCACCACTCAACACTGAAAATAAAGTGACTCGAGACTGTGTCGACTCCACCCTGAATTACCCGCCTCTCGGTGTTGCGATATAGACATCAAACTACTCTAGACTTTTATGAATAAATTGTCGGTGGCCGGAGCATGACCGAACAAGTTACCACTTAATATCATAGAGGAGTCGTGACTTACCAGCACACGTGCATCCCCTACTTGGTTTAATTAACTTATCAAAAAGTGATGGTCTATCATTAACTGTGCGGAAGTATAAAGATGGAACAAAATAAAGACCGTTTTATTCCAACACGAGTTCATTACTCCATAACCCACATCAAGACTTCACATAGACCATGAAACCAAGATGTAAGATTAAGGATTAACTTATCATTAGGACAAAGTATATAGACCGTACCGACCCTAAACGAGATCTTGATAAACTCATGGGTTTTAAGTTCACAAGTACATAGGTTATTACACACCATGGGTACACTCATGAGTCCTTCCTATTTATGGGATTTAAGTTCACAAGTGCATGGGTTTTTGCACACCATGGGTACACTCATGAGTCCTTCCCATTGCTTATCAAGACACTCACAAGACCAAAGACTAAGTGATTTGTTAATTAGACCATTAAACAAAGTTGGAATAGTAAGAATTATTAAGAACACAAAACACCACTTTAAAATAAAAGATAAACTATATTAATTCATACCAAGTATCCATCCTCATCCTAACAACACCAATAGAAATCTAGCCTAACATGGTTGTCATAACAAGCTCACAAGGTTGGGTTTTTTACAAGACATGTTGGAGGGTGATAATGAGATTTCTAAGGGTTTTAGATGATTTTGGGGTGTTTCTCTTTCTCTCTCTCTCTCTCTCTCTCTCTCTCTCTCTCTCAAGGTGTTTGTGGAGTGATCCCAGGCTCCAGGGGACATCTCTAAACCTCTTAGGGGGCAGAAACTTCGTGGAGAAGTGTTGGATTGCGAGTGGAAAAGGATGCTTTAAAATGTGGGGTGGAGGCCTCTATTTATAGGCATTTCAGCTCTTGCACGCCCTCGACAACATTTTGGCACGCCCATGCTCGACAACGGGTACTGTTGTAGAGTCCTTTGTACAACAGATTTCGGTTTGTTACTGAGCATGCCCGTGCCACCCTAAGTGGCACGCCCGTGCTTGTCCAGGAGGCTAACCGTCTTGTCAGTCTTGGTTGGTTTTTGCCTTGGAGAACACGCTAGAGTAAAGGATGGCCGTGCTTCATCATTATGCACGCCTGTGTGCATCCTGGATGTCACACCCTCAAATTTCCACTGCGGGGTTTATACCCAAACCCTTTATTTCGTTATTGAAATAACGACTCTAAATGCCCAAACCCTTTATTTCATTATTGAAAAACAAGTTTAAAAGTTAACCAAACCATTTAAGTAATATCGGAAGCGAAATAGAAAACAGTTAAATAGTATGCGCAAAACACCGCGCCCAAAACCATGCTTAAATAAGTAAATATCCAAATAGTTTAAGTGTTCATATCCCAATGACACTATATGATGCATTTCCTAAGCGT
Organism: Ambrosia x helenae; assembly: GCA_030844895.1. Taxonomy (NCBI): domain Eukaryota; kingdom Viridiplantae; phylum Streptophyta; class Magnoliopsida; order Asterales; family Asteraceae; genus Ambrosia; species Ambrosia x helenae. The sequence goes on along the minus strand of CM061227.1, from coordinate 75,069,726 downwards.
GCTCCATACCTAGCGACCTGCAAAAGCATGCTAGCGTGTGCCAACATAAGGTTGGTGAGTTCACAGTTTGGATAACAGGTGTAAAGTTGTCAAAAACCCAAATGTTAAAGTGTCATCAATTTTAGCTTGTTAGGGGTAGCTAGCCCACTCATTGTAACTAAACAAGTGATTATTGGGAACCTTCAGAAATGTGTTAACATACGTTAAATTGCCTTAGTACTAGTGTCTATCAACACTAGTAGGAAAGTTGTGGTCAGAAGTTCATGCCCGTGACACAAGCACCTCAAGCATGAGGATGCTGCACAACCTAATAGCGCTATCAACTAATACCTCCTTCGCCTCCAGCGATTAACCCAATATTATGAAAGGACTTTAAGTGATAGAGTGTGTTTAGTTCACAAAGGACAGTTAAGCATCTCAAAACCCTAGATGTAGAAGTAGTCCCAAACCAGACTGGAAAATGTTTACCAAAGTTGTCTCAAACCCGAGACGCATGCTTTTGAGAAAAAGTAGTGAAACTCACCTTAGGATGCAAGTAATTTATCCAACCTTCATAAATAGGATATGCTACCGACTCCCTATTACATGTGTCATTAAGTGAGTATATGTGTAATATCATTACACCATATGACCCATTTGTCCAAGACATTTAATAGTTCAAAACCGTTTAAGTGACACATAGTGTTTCTATATGTAGAAGTAAACCCTACGGACCCGTTGGTGAACACAATACTTAACCTTAGTTATGCACTTCCTATACACCTCATATAAGTGCTCATACAAGTTCATGTCAAATACAAGTCATTCAAGACTCCAAATAGTCACATAAGTGTATGTTACATAATCTGCGTTTTTAGGACAGATTATGCGCTGTGAAAACTAATTTATTAAAAATACTTATCCAGTGAATTAGACTCCCAAAATTTTACTAAATATTCCAGGGGTCTACCGGAAAAGTCCATATTTTTATTTCGTGATAAAACCATACACAAAAATTATGAAACATCACACAATACAGCTATGTCCAGAAAATACTCATAACCGATCAGATTAGTAGAAAAATTCCCAAAACTTTTGTATTCATCCAAACGGGATGAATCCACTTGGAAGATCCACGTTATTCGAATGTTAACCTACTATCTAACTTTCATAATTTAATTATTTGTAAAACTCAAGTTATGATCGTTTAAAGTTGACCGAGTTTACTAATCCGAAAATCTAATATGACCTTTAATCAAAGAAAATTCCAAAAACCTATCAAACGACGTCCAAAATAGATGATTTTGCCATTATGAAAAGCTAAGACCATGTACGATATTTTCATGCAAAGAAATCATCAAAAAAGTATTTTAACATCACGTTACAGCCTCTGCAAGTCGACCCAATCATTCTGTCCAGATTCTAAATCATGCATAAACCCTAGTTTTAACCATTATCTACGCATATAATCGATCAATAATACTTAACAATCGTCCTACCATATCAATAAGACATAACCTGATCAAAACCTAGCAAGATACAAGTTAAACATTATCATTCATAGACCCTAGAAGTCTAAAACATCAAGAACATGCGAACCCATGCCAATACAATCATTATCACATAACATCATGTTTAACCCTATCAATCTTTATGAATACCAAGTTTCAATCTTTATGAAAACATTTCAGACCTGGACAAACTCGGTTATGATGTTTTAAAACATATTAGAGAAGCTTAAAACATAAGAGATTGAATATTATACCGAAAGCACTTCAAAACCACCAACCGATTGTTCTCCAAGCTTCCCGATTGATGTTCTTGAGCCTTAGCAGGTGTTTGAGGTTAATATTTTCGTAAATAGGTAGTAGGGGGTGATTAGGGTTGAGTTTATGGGGTACTTGGGGCTTAAGATTGCTTAAATAGAGTTTTAAGTCGGTTTTGTTTCGTCAGACCCCCGCGAGCGGCCGCTCACTCAGCCTGGGCTCGCTCCGGGTGGTCTTGTCCGTTGTATCGCGTGTTTTCTTCGACATTTTTGCTATTTTGGACCATATAAAGTGTGATTCCGTGTGTTAAGACCCCAACCATCCTAACGGTCCACCCATTACGGTTTTTAATAATGCGTTTGGTTTAAGTTCACGTAATCAAGGAATGTAACTACAAGTAACTAGAGTTTAGTTAAAGTGAGAACCTGAAATTGCTGGTTATCACATCATCCCCAAGTTGAAAAGAACTTTGTCCCGAAATTCAGTATGTAAACAGTAAAGCCAGCTTAACAATGTGTGCTTGGTTCTCAGATGTCACATCATCCCCAAGTTGAAAGGAATTTCACCCCTAAATTCACTTTGAGCGAGCTGCTTTATGTTCAGCGCTTCATCTATGCACTGGTTCAGGTTCAGTTAAGAGGTATGGGTATTTGAGCCGCATTTGATCTCAGCGTTCCCACGTATATTCCGGTCCTAGATAGGAATTCATTCGCATCTTAACAATAGGTATAGTGCTCTGTCTGAGTTTCTTGACGCCCTGCTCAAGAATCTCCACTGGTTCTTCTACGAACCGTAGCTTGTCGTCCACCTAGACCTCCTCCAGTGGCACTACCAGTGTCATATCAGATAAGCATTTCTTTAGATTTGATACGTGGAATACATTGTGCACCCCACTGAGTTCATCAGGCAGGTTTAACCTATAAGCTACGGGACCAATCCTTTCAACAATCTCGAATGGTCCAACGTATCGTGGGTTCAACTTTCCCCGTTTTTCAAAGCGTATCACACCCTTCCAAGGTGACACCTTTAGTAGTACCTTATCCCCGATCTGGAACTCCAAAGGTTTCCTACACTTATCAGCGTAGCTTTTCTGTCGATCACGAGCAGCAACCATCCGGTTTCTGATTTGCACTATCTTCTCAGAAGTTTCATGCACGAGTTCTGGACCTGTCAGCTGGCTATCCCCAACTTCAGTCCAGCAGATGGGAGACCTACACTTGCGTCCATAAAGTGCCTCAAAAGGCGCACTGAATTGAAGTGTGGTAACTGTTGTTATACGAGAATTCAATTAAAGGTAAGTGCTTATCCCAACTGTTTGGATGGTACGTTCACTTTTGTCCATCCGTTTGTAGGTGATAGTCTGTGTTCATATCTACGCGATTTCCCAAAGCATCTTGGAGAGTAGTCCAAAAATGGGAAGTAAATCGTGCATCGCGATCAAATATGATGGAAGTAGGCACTCCGTGCCTAGAGACAACCTCCTTGATGTAGATATTGGCCAGTTTCTCCAGCGTGTCAGTTTCCTTTATTGCTAGAAAATGTGCCGATTTGGTTAAATGATCGACGATAACCCAAATCATGTTATGACCACTTGGCGTTCTAGGGAGCTTTGTAATAAAGTCCATAGAAATTCCGTCCCATTTCCACATAGGGATTTCTGGTTGCTGGAGTAAGCCTGAAGGTTTATGATATTCAATCTTAACCTTTGCACAAGTCAAGCACTTACTAACATAAGTGGCTATCTCAGCTTTCATGTTTGACCACTAGTAAAGAGTTTTGAGATCTTGGTAAATCTTATCCGAACCAGGATGTACCGAATATCGAGATGTGTGAGCCTTGTCGAGCACAAGTCATCTAAGATCCCCAAAACGCGGAATCCGGACTCGATTCATGAAGTACTGAAGACCATCTGTCTTCAGTTCCAGGCGCTTATCGGCACCATGTAGTTTCTCAAGCTCGACGTTTTCTTCTTTCAAAGCCTCACCCTGGGCTTCACGTATCTTATCGGAAAGGTTAGAATAATTAGTGAGTTGTAAAGCTTTCACCCGTTTGGGTTTTGTTTCCTTACAACTAAGGGCACCCGCTAATACATTAGCTTTTCCAGGATAATATTTGATAGCACGGTCATAATCATCCAGAAGCTCAACTCATCGACGTTGTCGCATGTTCAGCTCCTTCTGATTGAACATGTGTTGGAGGCTCTTGTGGTCACTGAAGATCGTACACTTCATCCCATATAGATAATGCCTCCAAATTTTTAAAGAAAAAAACCACCGCTCCTAGTTCCAAATCATGGGTGGTGTAATTTTTATCATGAACCTTTAATTGTCGTGAAGCCTATGCGATCACCTTATCATGCTGCATCAGCACACACCCTAAACCTTGGATAGACGCATCAAAGTACACCACAAAGTCCTCTGTACCCTCAAGTAGTGATAGTATAGGTGCACTGCAAAGCTTTGTCTTTAACAATTGAAAAGCCGATTCTTGGGCATCTCCCCACTTGTAAGAAACACCATTTTGCGTCAAAGCAGTGAGGGATTGAGCGATCTTAGAGAATCCCTCAATGAATCTACGATAGTATCCCGCAAGACCAAGAAACTGGCGCACCTCTGTAGGAGTCTTAGGAGACTCCCACTTTTAATAGCATCAATCTTGGCGGGATCGACATGTATTCCTGCCTCGTTAACCACATGTCCTAGAAATTGGACCTCTCAAATCCAGAAGTCACACTTGGAGAATTTTGCATACAGTTGCTCATTTCTCAAGAGTTCTAAGATTAGCTGCAAGTGTTGCTCGTCCTCTTCCTGCTCTTAGAATAAATCAATATGCCATCTATGAACACTATGACGAATTTGTCCAAATAAGGCTTACACACGCGGTTCATAAGATCTATGAACACAGCCAGTGCATTGGTTAGCCCAAATGGCATCATCAAGAACTCATAATGTCCATAACGAGTTCGAAAGGTTGTTTTTGCCACATCCTCCTCTGGGACTCTCGGTTGATGATATCCTGACCCCTAGTCAATCTTAGAATAGAAACTCGACCCTTGAAGCTGGTCGAACAAGTCATCAATACGAGGCAAATGGTAGCGGTTTTTAACCGTCACCTTATTCAACTCTCGATAATCAATACACATGTGGAAACTTCCATCCTTATTCTTAACAAACAGGACTAGGGCTCCCCAACGCGAAGAACTAGGCCTAATGGAACCCCTATCCAATAGCTCTTGGAGTTGGGTAGATAGTTCTTGAAGTTCGCTTGGTGCCAGACGGTATGATGCGCGTGCAACTGGTGCCGCTCCAGGTGCAAGATCAATTTGAAACTCCACTTGACGAACAGGTGGAAGTCCAGGTAGTTCTTCTGGAATACATCTGGGAAATCTCGAACCACTGGGATGTCCTTAATCTTTGTTTCAACTTCAGCTCGAGTGTCAGAAATGTTAGCCAGAATGGCTGGATAGCCCTTTCGAATACACTTCTGGGCTTTCAAGAAGGATATGATGCCCACCATGGGACCACCACGATCACCCTGAATAGATAATAGTTCTCCACTAGGGAGAGGGATGCGAACAATCTTCTCCTGACAGAGAATTTCAGCGTGTTGCTTAGACAACCAGTCCATGCCAACCACAAGGTCAAAGTTACCTAGGGTGATAGGTAGAAGATCGATGGCAAATAATTGCCCATCTAGCTCGAGCTTACAGTCACAATGGATGTGGGTTACCTCAACAGGCTTCCCATCAGCTAGTTCTATAGAATGCGGGGTATCAAGAAGAGTAGGAACAATCCCTAGTTGTATGCTAAGTTTCGATGACACAAAACTATTGTCTGCACCAGTATCATATAAAACAGAAGCGAGAGTGTCGTTTAAGGAACCCGTACCCGTCACGACATTGTTATCGGTCCTAGCTTCCCTAGAGCCAATCACAAATGTTCTTCCACGAGCCCCATTGTTGTTGTTGTTGTCGCCAGTGTTGGTAGTATTGTTGTTGTTATTTCCCCATTGTTTCCATTTATGTTCAGCTGGGGACAATTTTTCTTAAAATGGTTCTCACTGTCACACTGGTAACACCCTTTACTGCCCTTCTGTTGCTGACCTTGTTGTAGTGCCGGTTGACTTCCCTGGATATACACCCTACAATCCTTCTGTTTATGCCCCATCCTGCCACAACGATCACACTTAACATTGTTACATGACCCAGAGTGATGCAAATTGCACTTGTTGTACTTGGGATGGTTTCCAAGATAACCTCCATGGGAGTGATTGCAGTTGCTACTACTGCTGTGATTGTCATGCTTCTTTATCTGCTGTTGCTGCTGATTACCATTGCCTGGGGGTTTTCCAGATGCATTCTCCCACTTCCTCTTGTTGTCATTGGGACCAGAAGATGAAGCACCGCGAGGGGGTAACAATCCCTCTTCCACCTTCTGGTCAGTCAGCTAATGTACCATACGAATAACCTGCTGAATGTTATTAAGGTTAGCAGCAGTGACCATACTCTTGATTTGGGGCACCAAACCCTTGATGTATAACTCGATCCGTTTGTAGGGCAGGTTAGAAGAATTGAGGCACATTGTCGCCAACTCATGCAATCTAGTAGTATAGTTCTCAATCTCCGACCCCACCGTCTTTAAGTTGAGATACTCTATCTCCAACTTCTGAATCTCATCCCGAGGAGAGTACTCCTCTTTCATCAGTTCCTTGAAATTCTCCCAAGGTGTAGCATTGGCCACATCAACACCTAGCATCTGCACCTGAGCGTTCCACCAGGATAATGCCGCATTCTCAAGTGTAGCAGTGGCATATTTAACCCTTTCAGCTGGTGGACAGTTACACATAACGAAGCAGGATTCCAACTTTTCGAACCACCTCAGTAGCCCGACTGCCCCTTTAGATCCTCCAAAATTCTGAGGCTTGCAGTCTATGAATGACTTGTAAGTACAAACTGGAGGGTGATGAGCAGGTTGGCCTAAGTACAAAAAGCGAAAGTCACAAATGAGAAAAAGAGCTTAACGCTGGAGTCTAAGGAAAGAGAGTAGAGAGAAATGGCGTTACCATCTTGAAAAGCTGCTAGGGCTTCAACCACCCTTTCGTTGATGAGCGCGTTCAGTTCTGCTTGGATCATGTTAATGTTTCCTCTTCCATGACCTCTTCCCGCCATAGCAATTCTACATTTACACTATACTCGTGAGAAAACAATAATACGTCCCGCATATAATCGTTCACATAGTATAAGTAAACTAGAATATAATATAGATGATATACGCGAGAATAAGGTAAAGTAGTCGATTGATAGCAGTAATAATAATAAAAATCCAAACATAAGCCAAACGGTTCTCAAGTCTCACAATGATAAAATAGGAGTCATTATAAGAATGTATACTAGATACTAGGATAATAAAATAAAAAAATAAAAATAAAATAATCAATCGTCCGCGTGATCCATGGAGACGCACGAGTCTTCATCCTCGCTCTCACCCTGAATCTCGATCTCCAATGGCTCTTCTTCATCCTCTGCCTCGAGCTCATCCTCGAGTGCTGCATCAAGTGCTGCTCCAAGAGCATCGAATCCTCCTTCCATAGGTTCCTCCTCGGGATCCTCCTCTGGTTCCTCTCCATTTTGTCATAGAGCTTCCATAAGTCTGTTGCAAACCAAAGTTAACTCCTCTCTAGTAGCTGCTAGATCCTGTTTAGTAGCTAACATTTCATGCCTAGCTTCATCAGCTTCCTTCTTAACCCTTCTTAGTTCACCAAACAAGTGATCAATCTGTCCTTCTATGTGCTTAAGGGTTTCATCAGCATTCCTCCTCCAAAACTGAAACTGTTTGACAGCGGTGTAGGCATTTTCCAACTCAGTATGCAAATGCCTCACCATTCTCGAAAGTGACCTCTCCCACGAGTCAACAATGGGAGGTACCCGAGCTGGCACACCATATCCTATAACCCATGAGTGCAGCATGTTAGTGAACCATAGCCATCGGCTGGTATCCTCATATGGATCCTGTGATGAAGTTGGATGTTGATAAGGATCTAGGGATGGGGCTGGTGGCCCCTTGATAGCACGATAAGAATAATTTCTGTGAGTAGGGTTAGTCATGGTTTCCTGCAATATGTTAGATCAGTACACGTATTCAAGAAAATAATAAGTGGTGCACTTAAAGTAGTGAGTGTACTAATACTTATGCTATGATGATTATAGACTAGACTCAACATGTAGCCCTAGTTCACTATAATCAATGGCTCTGATACCAATCTGTCATACCCTTAAATTTCCATTGCGGGGTTTATACCACGAGGCACATGACAAACCAGGATCCCATAGCCATAAGTCACATGAACGACTCTAAATGCCCAAACCCTTTAGTTCGTTATTGAAAAACCAAGTTTAAAAGTTAACAAAACCATTTAAGGAATAGCAGAAGCGAAATAGAAAACTGTTAAATAGTATGCGCAAAACACCGCGCCCAAAACCAAGCTTAAATAAGTAAATATCCAAATATTTTAAGTGTTCATATCTCAATGACACTATATGATGCATGTCCTAAGAGTGCTCCATACCTAGCGACCTGCAAAAGCATGCTAGCGTGTGTCAACATAACGTTGGTGAGTTTACAGTTTGGATAACAGGTGTAAAGTTTTCAAAAACCCAAATGTTAAAGTGTCATCAGTTTTAGCTTGTCAGGGGTAGCTAGTCCACTCATTTTAACTAAACAAGTGATTATTGGGAACCTTCAGAAATGTGTTAACATACATTAAACTGCCTTAGTACTAGTGTCTATCAACTCTTGTAGGAAAGATGTGGTTAGAAGTTCATGCCCGTGACACAAGCACCTCAAGCATGAGGTTGCTACACAACCTAATAGCACTATCAGCTAATACCCCATTCGCCTCCAGCGATTAACCCAATAATATGTAAGGACTTTAAGTGATAGAGTGTGTTTAGTTCACAAAGGATAGTTAAAGTTGTAAACTGATAAAACAACGCTCCACATAAGGAATCGTAAAACCCGACCCACAAAAGGAGTCAAGCATCTCAAAACCCGAGATGTAAAAGTAGTCCCAAACCGAACTAGAAATAGTTTACCAAAGTTGTCTCAAACCTAAGACACATGCTTTTGAGAAAAAGTAGTGAAACTCACCTTAGGATGCAAGTAATTTATCCAACCTTCAGAAATAGGATGTGCAACCGACTCCCTATTACATGTGTCACTAAGTGAGTATATGTGTAATATCATTACACCATATGACCCGTTTGTCCAAGACGTTTAAAAGTTCAAAACCGTGTAAGTGACACCTAGTGTTTCTATATGCAAAAGTAAACCCTACGGACCCGTTGGTGAAAACAATACTTAACCTCATTTATGCACTTCAATACACCTCATATAAGTGCTCATACATGTTCATGTCAAATACAAGTCATACAAGACTCCAAATAGTCACATAGGTGTATGTTACATAATCTGCGTTTATAGCACAGATTATGCACTGTGAAAACTAATCTATTAAATAGACTTATCCAGTGAATTAGACTCCCAAAATTTTACTAAATATTTCAGGGGGTCTACCAGACAAGTCCATATTTTTAGTTCGTGATAAAACCATACACAAAAATTATGAAAAATTACACAATACAGCTATGTGCAAAAAATACTCACAACAGATCAAATTAGTAGAAAAAATCACAAAAATTGACCTAGTTTAATTCTTGTAAAACTCAAGTTATGATCATTTAAATTTGACCTAGTTTACTAGTCCGAAAATTTGATATGACCTTTAATCAAAGAAAATTCCAAAACCCGATCAAACGACGTCCAAAATAGATGATTTTGCCCATTATGAAAAGCTAGGAGCATGTACAATATTTTCAGGCAAAGAAATCATCAAAACAAATATTTTAACATCACGTTACGGCCTCTGCAAGTCGACCCAATCATTCTGTCCAGATTCTAAATCATGCATAAACCCTAGTTTTAACCATTATCTACGCATATAATCGATCAATAATACTTAACAATCGTCCTACCATATCAATAAGACATAACCTGATCAAAACCTAGCAAGATACAAGTTAAACATTATCATTCATAGACCCTAGAAGTCTAAAACATCAAGAACATGCGAACCCATGCCATACATACAATCATTATCACATAACATCATGTTTAACCCTATCAATCTTTATGAATACCAAGTTTTAATCTTTATGAAAACGTTTCAGACCTGGACAAACTCGTTTATGATGTTTTAAAACATATTAGAGAAGATTAAAACATAAGAGATTGAATATTATACCGAAGGCACTTCAAAACCACCAACCGATTGTTCTCCAAGCTTCCCGATTGTTGTTCTTGAGTCTTAGTAGGTGTTTGAGGTTAATATTTTCGTAAATAGGCAGTAGGGGGTGATTAGGGTTGAGTTTATGGGTACTTGGGGCTTAAGATTGCTTAAATAGAGTTTTAAGTCGGTTTGGTTTCGTCAGACCCTTGCGAGCGGCCGCTCACTCAGCCTGGGCTCACTCCGGGTTGTCCGGTCCGTTGTATCGCGTGTTTTCCTTGACGTTTTTGCTATTTTGGACCATATCAAGTGTTACCCCATGTGTTAAGACCCCAACCATCCTAACGGTCCACCCATTACAGTTTTTAATAATGCGTTCGGTTTAAGTTCACGTAATCACGTACAGTTTGCACATAGTTTCACAGAAGCACGTAATTGCAATCAATCTCAATCAATTAATTCACAATTATCTAATTTCACAATTCACCAACTTCCGGGGTTCACTACTCATGTATATAGTTTGGTAATTCCCCGAATTACCACTTCATGCAGTTATATACCTATAACTGTGCAACGTGTGACTTATCTAGCTAACCCTAGTTAAGTAGAATGCAAGGAATGTAACTACAAGTAACTAGAGTTTAGTTAAAGTGAGAAACTGAAATTGTGGGGGTATCACACTGGAACTCTGAAATTGACCTCCTTTGACTTGGAAATGTTGACTTGTTGACCCGGGAAGGCTGCACAACCGTGAGCACGGCCGTGCCATATTTGGCAGATCTTCAAAGTCTTCAAATCTTCGTCTTTTGTGTCGTTTTGAGCGAGTTTTCATTTCTTTTTGTCACCGGGCCCCCAAATCTGCATTTATCAACAAAGAAAGATAAACCGTGATAAAACCAAGATAAAAGCACGATTTAGACCATAAAACAGGTGGTAATTGTGGGTGAAAACATATCAATTTTTCTGCACATCATAATACCTCACACTTAAGCGTTTGCTTATCCTCAAGCAAACCGAACCTTAGGCAATTTTAGTGGGATAAAAAATTGTAAGTTTAACTCGATGTGCCGAGCTTAACTTACCTCCTAAGAGCCTAACTTAATAAACTTTCGGCATTTCGGGCATGACTTTCAGTGAGACTTTATTACAACAATTCCTAAGGTGACCCCTTTTTCCTTTTTCCTCACTTCTCTCATTCACTCGAGTTTCATTTTTGGGGTGATCACTCAAATTCTACCCGATGGACGACTCTAATCATATGCTTGGGTGCAAATCACAACTCCACCGCCTTCTATTGAGGTGGAGTGTGTAAATCAATAGGACTTTTCGAGGGTTATTTAGTGGGATGATGAAAAATAGGGTAGGAATGGAGTCTACCACCAAGACTGATTTCGGGTTCGGTGCTTAAGGTGTTTGTTGGAATCTTGGTGATCTTCTAAAGTTGGCTTTGCTAATCTTCTCCTTGGACTTTGCAGCTCGACTTTGGCTTTCTCTCGTGAATCGTTCGGCATGAAGGCCGCCTAATAGCCTCCACTAGGTTGGATCGATTACTTGGTCTCTTCAGAAAACATTACAAAACTCGATCTTCTTTTTGAAGTTCCCTTGATTCTCTTAATCTCGATTCTTGATTCTTCTTGTGCGGCTTTTGCTTCAAAGTCCCAAAATTGCCAAAGAGCTTCCTCAACACCTAAACACCTCCCTAATTTTGTCATGGAAGGGGCTAAATGAACGTAAGAAAATGAAAAGTGTAAGGCTAAAAAATGGGTGGCTAAGGGTGGGGAAAATATATGAAAGGCTAATGATAACGAAATGGGTAAGTCCTAGGTGCCTAAATCACTTTCACACACTCTCCTCTGATGCGATCTCGCAGCACATAAGTCACACAATTTATAATCGGGTCAGACCAATCGGGGAATATCTCTCAAAACAAACGAACGAGCATATTTAGTGTATATATATGTGAAATGGTGTGCACGAAAAGGCTCAATAATGCTCACATGGAAAAGGTTAAGGGTTGTTTAAGGAATTGGGAACACCCTAAGCTGCTCTTTTCGTCCACTAAAAACCTCCCTAATCTCCCACAAAATCGTTGGGGCGACTAAAAGGGTTTTAAAATGTTTTTGTTGCCAAAAAATCCTTTTAAAAATATTGTCTTTTTAGTTACGGTTTTACTAGACTGCTTTGAGGCATTTTAAATTTTTATAAAAATTTTAAATACCTCACACTTAATTCTTTTACACAATTTTAATTTAATAATAGTAATATATGTAAGTGCAAAGAAAAAGTGGGCAAGTCAAAAGGAACAAGAATCTCCCCTTTTTGTCTTCCAACGGTCTGCGTGCGGTTGATCCCCGCAGTTGCCTTGTCTGCTATCTCGAGAGAAACCACTTGGCATGAACTTCAATAGTTTATTAGTACGAGAAAAAAATAAAAATAAAAACAAGCTACTGGTCCTAATGCCGAGAGGGCATACCTGGGTGATAGAAAGTATCAATAGTGAATGACCATACCTGATGGTTCTTGACGGAGTCGTCTACCGTATGCACCAACCTCACAACTTATTCATCCTAAGTTACTAATCCGGGCAGCCTCCACCGTAGCGCCACATTTCACGTCTTTGGCTAGACACAACGCGTGATGCTCAGACTGCATCCTTTCCGATCTCTTGGACTCTGGTGGTGTCTCTTTTTCACGGGTTTTTCTTTCTCCATCCGGACCTTTGATGACTGTCCCAATATTCATCTATCCACTTGGTGTTGTTAAGCCCTGCTGCTGATTCTTCTGGTGGTGCTACTGTTGTACCTTTGGTTTTCTTCAGTTGATAATCTAATTACTTATCAATGAAGTGGGCCACGTCAAATGGATCTTCAGGTTCATATTCTCTTCCACCGGCTGTGTGGTGCAACTTATTGTTCCCAACCCGAAGTGTAAGAATCCCCCATATCTATTGTGGCTCTGGCGGTAGCTAAGAATAGTCGGCCCAGAATAATAGGAACATTACTCTCGCCCATGTTGAGGATGACAAAGTCGACGGGGAAAACAAATTTCCCTATTTTTATGAGCAAATTTTAGACAATCCCCTTTGGTTTCTTTATAGTACCATCCGCCAACTCGATCGTGGCTATTAACGGTCACGGGTCGCCTAAATTGAGTTGTTTGTAAATATAATTGGGCATAACATTCACACTTGCACCCAGATCTGCTAAGGCATAATTTGTAGGCAAATTGCCTATGGAGCACGGTAAACAAAATTTCCTGGGTCGGTCAGCTTTGGAGGAAGATTTTGCTGGAGTAGTGCCGCGCACTCAAGTGTGTTTCCTTTGACCGCTGCCTCGAGATTTTTCTTGTTGCTCAAGAAGTTCTTCAGGAATTTGGAGTACTTGAGCATTTGCTGAATGACTTCTATAAAAGGCAAGTTGACATGGATTTGACTTCGGGGTTTGCTGAATTTCTGGTACTGCTCATCCGTCTTTTGTTTCATCAATCGATCGGGATAAGAAATATGAGGCCGGTACTTTTTCCGTACTATCTTTGCCGGTGGTTCTGGTGGTGGAGTAATTGGAGGAGTCTGGTTAATAGCGGGCTCATCATTAGCCGGCATTGGTGAACTGGTGGTTGAGTTTTCTGGTGCGGTGATGTTGGGAATGGTTATGTTTGGAGTGGGTTCATTTGTGAGTGGGTTGGGTGGTTTAACTTCTTCGTCGGCATGTACCCCTGACTCAAGATAAACACTGCTGATTCGAAGGGTTATGGCGTTAACATTGGCTTTAGGGTTGGTTTTAGCGTTGCTTGGAAGGCTTCCAACGGGTCTTTCTCTGAGAGACTTGGCCAATACGCCCAGCTGTACCTCCAAATTTTTGATGGTGGACTCGAGTCCTTGAAGCCTCTTGTCTGTGTTGTTGAACTTATCATCCATTCTTGCTGCTGATCGGGCTTCAAGTTTTGCGAGTCTTTCATCCATGGACAGGTACCCGTTGTTTGGTGGGCGTTGCTGGTTGTTTTGTTGACTGAATCTGGGTGGTTGTATGGTGTTATTGTTGTTCTTCCACCCGAAATTTGGATGATCGCGCCAACCAGGATTATAAGTGTTGCTGTAAGGATTGTTTGGCAGGCGGCTTGTACCAATGAAGTCAACTTGTTCCACGGTGGCCTAAGAAAGAATTCCTTCATGCGGCTGCAACTGTGCTATGGTGATGGCATTGACTTGTGCTTCGCTCAGCTGGTTCAGGCGAGTTGAAAGTGCCTCAATTTGTGCTTGCAATGAAGTGGTGGAATCGATCTGATAGAGGACGGTCTTGGATGGCCGACTTCGAGGGTTGTACCACTGATAACTGTTGACTGCAATTTCTTCTATGAGATCATAGGCTTCTTGTGGTCTTTTGTTCCCAAAAATACCTCCTGTGGTTGCATCGAGTGTCTGCCTTGCTTGATTCGTCAGCCTATTGTAGAAAGATGAAACTTGTAACCATACTTCAAGACCATGATATGGGCATTTTCTCAACATATCTTTAAATCTTTTCCAAGATTCATAAAGTGACTCTCCCTCTTCTTGACAAGAGGTAGTGATGTCATTTCTTAATTTTGCAGTTTTAGCTGGGGAAAATATTTTGAGAGAAATTTTTGGGCAAGGTCGGCCCAGGTGGTAATGGAGCTTGCGGGTTGTGAGTTCAACCATGCTTTGGCACGATCCTTTAGTGAAAAAGGAAACATGCGAAGTCGAATAGCGTTAGGAGAGACGTTTTACAACTTAAAGGTATCACAAATTTTGAGGAAATTTGCGATATGAGCATGGGGATCTTCATCGGGAAGACCATGAAAAGTGCAGTTTTGTTGTATCATGTGGATGACATGGGACTTAATTTCAAAATGGTCGGCATCAACGTTGGGTCTAGCGATGCTAGGGCCCAAGGCATTGATGGAAGGTCTAGCAAAATCAAAGATGGTTCTTTCAACTTGTGCCATTTTTAATTTTTGTTCTTTTCTTCTAGCTCTAAAATATCTTTCGGGTTCTTCAAGAGGTGGTGTAAGAAATGGCGAGGAGCGCAAGTTCATATACTATCTAAGAAACTTTAATATGAAAATTTTTAACAAAAACACAAAGTAAAGAAAATTAGTAATTTTAAGAAAACCTTTCTCTAAAACAGTCTTGTCCCCGGCAACGGCGCCAAAAACTTGGTGTCGTGTGAGTGTTTAAGAAAACTAGACTTCTTTTCAAAAAGGGCAGAGTCGCGAGGAAAGTGACAAAAGCTTTAATGAAAAGACGAGCAAGTTAGAAAAACAAAAGGACACTTACAAGTTTAAAATTTATAATTTAAAATGATAGTTGCTCAACATTCTAAACACGACACAATAGGCAAGCGAACATATCGTATATAGTATAGAAATGTGCATGTACCAAGAATCGAATCTGTGGACACGATTTTTACTACTCAACTTCCTAAAGTTACTTATAAAGACTTTTTAAGATAAGAAGAAAGGTAAAATGAGAGATGAAAACTTTTAAGGAAAATCAATAGCAAAACAATGGTGTTGCTTCGGGATCGGATGGAACCTCGGTATGAAATTGCTATCTTTATTTTATAGTGGTGTCTTCAAGCGCGAACTTACTCTTAACTTAGAATTGCAACTGCATTTTCTAGAGGTGACTATTATCGCAAAGCTGCATAAAAAATTGTGTTCTTAATGTTATTATGAGGGTCTCCCGACCTGGTGAGCTCACCTCTCAACACTGAAAATAAAGTGACTCGAGACTATGTCGACTCAACACCAAATTACCCGCCTCCCGGTGTTGCGATATATACATCAAACTACTCTAGACTTTTATGAATAACTTGTCAGTGTCCGGAGCATGACCGAAAAAGTTACCACTTAATATCATAGAGGAGTCGTGACTTACCAGCACACGTGCATCCCAAACTTGGTTTAATTAACGTATCAAAAAGTGACGGGTCTATCATTAACTGTGCAGCAGTATAATGATGGAACAAAATAAAGACCGTTTTATTCCAACACGGGTTCATTACTCCATAACCCACATCAAGACTTCACATAGACCATGAAACCAAGATGTAAGATTAAGGATTAACTTATCATTAGGACCAAGTATATAGACCGTACCGACCCTAAACGAGATCTTGATAAACTCATGGGTTTTAAGTTCACAAGTGGATGCGTTATTACACACCATGGGTACACTCATGAGTCGTTCCCATTTTTGGGATTTAAGTTCACAAGTGCATGGGTTTTTACACACCATGGGTACACTCATGAGTCCTTCACATTGCTTATCAAGACACTCACAAGACCAAAGACAAAGTGATTTGTTAATTAGACCATTAAACAAAGTTGGAATAGTAAGAATTATTAAAAACACAAAACACCACTTTAAAATAAAAGATAAACTATATTAATTCATACGAAGTATCCATCCTCACCCTAACAACACCAAGAGAAATCTAGCCTAACATGGTTGTCATAACAAGCTCACAAGGTTGGGTTTTGTACAAGACATGTTGGAGGGTGATAATGAGATTTCTAAGGGTTTTAGATGATTTTGGGGTGTTTCTCTCTCTCTCTCTCTCTCTCTCTCTCTCTCTCTCTCTCTCAAGGTGTTTGTGGAGTGATCCCAGGCTCCAGGGGACATCTCTAAACCTCTTAGGGGGCAGAAACTTCATGGAGAAGTGTTGGATTACGAGTGGAAAAGGATGCTTCAAAATGTGGGATGGAGGCCTCTATTTATAGGCATTTCAGCTCTTGCACGCCCTCGACAACGTTCTTGCACGCCCATGCTCGACAACGGGTACTGTTGTAGAGTCCTTTGTACAGCAGATGTCGGGTTGTTACTGAGCATGCCCGTGCCACCCTAAGTGGCACGCCCGTGCTTGTCCTGGAGGCTAACCGTCTTGTCAGTCTTGGTTGGTTTTTGCCTTGGAAAACATGCTGGAGTAAAGCACAGCCGTGCTTCAACATTATGCACGCCCGTGCACATCCTGGTACTCTGAAATTGACCTCCTTTGAGTTGGAAATGTTGACTTGTTGACCCGGGAAGGCTGCACAACCGTGAGCACGGTCGTGCCATGTCTGGCAGATCTTCAAAGTCTTCAAATCTTCGTCTTTTTGTGCCGCTTTCTGCGGGTTTTCACTTCTTTTCGTCACCGGGCCCCCAAATCTGCATTTGTCAACAAAGAAAGATAAACCGCGATAAAACAAAGATAAAAGCACGATTTAGACCAAAAAACATGTCACACCCTCAAAATCCACTTGCGGAGTTTTACCGCGAGGCGCATGACAAACCAGGATCCAAACCAACGATCACAATAAACAAGTCTAAATGAATATAAATGCGATTTCAAAACATAGTTTAAAATCCCCGTTTACAGCGGAAGCTTATTCAAAACAATTATTCAATAATAAACCAATGTTCAACGTTTGTAAAATCATGCAACTCTAGCTAGACGCCGTGCAGACGCGTGCGCCCTAGTTCCATTCGTGCTACCTTAGCGACCTGAGAAAACATGTAAAAGTTTACGTCAGCACAAAAATGCTGGTGAGTTTACAGGTTTTGTAATCCAAGTACCAAGTCAACCTGTCCATACTATAACAAATCGAAAACCAGTGTACGCTAGCTAGGCGTATGTTTTGTTACTACCACGATTGGAAAACCATTACTAACTCGAATACCAGATGTTGTGCCCGAAAAGTACCAGTTGTTCCTGTTGTTCCTGTTTGAGACAATATGCACTCGCCCGGCCCTCCAAGCCGACGAGCGGGGTTGGTCACTCCCAATAGCGCTATTCACATTTCCCCGTTGTGCAAACCCGCACATTCATGGTTCCCCCGGGACTTCCAAAGATCGTGTAGTACACAATAGAAACCCATAGTATGACAGTAGTTACCAAATAATCGTTTTAACACATGTTTTCTCCCCCGAAAGTATAAAACCAGTTTAAAAGAGGGGCCGTAAACTCACCTTAAGTTGCGTTACTCCTTAACCCGAGTAAACTCAGCTGCTATGCTAGTCCCGTAAAGCGGCGACCTAACATATGACAGTTACAAGTACTTAGACTAATAACCTGCAGGTTAATTAGTCCCTAGATGTCCAGACCATAACCAAGTTCGTTTGAAAACACCGTGACTGTTTAACTGACCCGAAGTACAAGACTCGACATCCCATTGGTGACCCGAGACTCCACGTGTTATGTTTACGCTCTTAAACAGACAATCATGCAATCACACTTAACATACGTTAACGCACAACAAGTTATAGCACATAGTTCACGTATCACCGAATTACATCCAAACATATGTTACCAAGTTATCATATATGTTACGGGGTTCCTAGCATGTTACTACATGTCAAATCGGGTCTCGGAATGCTAATTTACACTTACAGTAGCAGTACACGCGATTAGGAAACGTAAACTAGCATTTAGGACTGATTGCATATAAAAACTAGCAATTAGGGCTAATCGCCCCTAAGGTCACACGAGTAGGCTTCTACTCGCATGAGTTATAGGCGATTAGCACCCTACTCGCCTATAACATAGGCGATTAGGAATGCTACTCGCCTGTAACCTTGCTGTTCCGGTTTTTCGCGCGTTTAACGCTCCAAATCAGATCCAGAACGTGTGTAACTACCCAATATCATCCCAAACACTATTCTAAACATGTTTCAACTAAAACCCTTCGTTTTTCCTCGTATTATCAGCCCTGCATGCAATCACGTAATCCAAACACCATTCCCATAGCATGCAATCATCATACTAACATGCATAACAATAACCCTAATAATCAATTATTCAGATATAATCATCATAACATTAATATTATTCTGATTTAACCTAATAACATGTTAATCCATCATTATGAATCATAAAAACCCTAGCTTTCTAATCATAAACACCCATAACACATGTATACTAGTTAGAATCCGATTAACAACCCTTATTAACGATTTTCAGAAAGCTTTTTCGTTTTAGAACAGGTCTGGACCATTAGGGATTGATTAAAAACGTTTATAAAGATTCATGGATGGAAACCAAACCTTAGAATTGTGAAAGAATGAAGGATTATGCTTGAATCCTTGTGTTTTGATCAAAAATCGCGTTCCAGAGGTTGTGTGTGTGTTGGGGCAGGTTATGGGACGACTAGGGTTTGTATGATGAAGTTTATGAGGTCAAGTATGGTATTTATAGTCGTTTTTAGTCGTCCAGCACGTAACTAGCGATTATGCAGCCCTTACACGCGATTAGGAATCCTAATCGCATGATTGTTCAGGAAATTGGGGCCTACTCGCCCCCTAGGGCACACGAGTAGCCCCTACTCGCCCCTATGTTTGCCTACTCGCCTCCCTTATAGGCGATTAGGCCTTCCTAATCGCCTATAGGGGTTGGTTTCGTGTGTTTTGCGCGTTAAACCCCGTTTTAACATATGTTAACACATATTCACGTACCGACAAGTCACATAATGATTGTAAACACATAACACAAGTAAATACACATGTTCACACTCGTTCACCAATTCCCGGGACTCGAGACTCGTATGTTCCGTATGCCCTGACGATCCTACAAATCGTCACCGTTTGTACACTTGGTTAAGGACCGACATCTAATGAACCTCTAGACCAACATCCAATGATCCTCTAGACTAAACCGATAGTTCCCGAACCATAACCCGACTTAACTAACCCAGTTAAGTACAATATACGCATGACTCGCTAAGGTAGACTTTCATCTAGACAACGTTGTTAACCAGAATTTGCCGGGTGTCACATCATCCCCACGTTAAAAGAATTTTCGTCCCGAAAATTGCACAAGTACCAAAAGAACAAGGAAATAACGAAGGGAACAAACAAAAGATAGAAACCAAAAGAGAGATTTACCCGAGTTGTCACATCATCCCCACGTTAAAAGGAATCTCGCCCCGAGATTCATTCAGCTGTAGAAGAGACATGTCTCGACTCGAACGCTTCCTTAGGAAAAAGATGAGGATACTTAGACTTCATCTGATCCTCCCGTTCCCACGTGTACTCTGGTCCCCGGTTCGAGTTCCACCGAACCTTAACGATACGAATCTTGCTGTGACGTAGGCTACGAATCTTGTAATCCAGAATCTCCACAGGTTCTTCCACAATCCGAAGACGATCATCAACCTTGATCTCTTCTAGTGGAACGATGAGAGACTCGTCAGCCAGGCACTTCTTCAAGTTTGACACGTGGAAGACGTTATGTACGTTACCGAGCTCCGTCGGTAAATCAAGACGATATGCCACCAGCCCAATCCATTCCAGGATCGTAAATGGGCCGACATACCGCGGATTGAGTTTGCCACGCTTCCCAAAGCGTATGACGCCCTTCCACGGTGAGACTTTTAGAAGTACTTTGTCATTGACTTGGAATTCCAATGGTTTGCGACGCTGATCGGCATAACTCTTTTGCCGATCCCGTGCCGCTGCCAACCGGTTACGAATCTGTACGATCTTTTCCGAAGTTTCGTACACTAGTTCAGGCCCAGTGAGTTGACTCTCACCCACTTCAGCCCAACAAAGAGGAGAACGGCATTTCCGTCCGTACAGTGCTTCGAACGGAGCCGCCTTGATGCTCGTGTGATAACTGTTGTTGTACGAGAATTCTACTAACGGTAGATGAGCTTCCCAACCCTTGCCAAAATCGATCACACATGCCCGCAGCATGTCTTCTAAAGTTTGAATCGTGCGCTCACTCTGACCGTCAGTCTGTGGATGATAAGCCGTACTCATGTCTAGTTGGGTACCCAAAGCCTTGTGCAAAGACTTCCAGAAGTGAGAAGTAAAATGGGAGTCACGATCCGAGATAATAGAAACTGGTACCCCGTGCTTAGAAACAAATTCCTTCAAATAAAGACGAGCCAAACGATCCATGGTGTCGGTCTCCTTAATAGCAAGAAAATGAGCTGATTTCGTCAACCGATCGACAATCACCCATATCTTGTCATTCCCGCTTGGTGATTTAGGAAGTTGTGTGACAAAATCCATAGTAATCCGTTCCCATTTCCATTCCGGAATTTCAGGTTGTTGCAAGAGACCCGACGGTTTCTGGTATTCCACCTTGACCTTAGCACAGGTCAAGCATTTGCTCACGTATGAGGCTATGTCCGACCTCATGTTTGGCCACCAGTAAAGCACCTTCAGCTCTTGGTACATCTTATCCGAACCAGGATGAATAGAATACCGGGACTTATGAGCCTCATCAAGGACAAGCTCCCGTAGTCCAACGAATAAAGGAACCCATATACGTTCCGCGAAATAATGCAGGCCATCAGGCCTTCGCTCTAGGTGCTTGTCGGCACCGTGCATGGTTTCAGCTTTAAGGTTTTCCTCCTTCAAAGCTTCTAACTGGGCAGAACGGAGTTGATCATGTAAGGATGAATGAATGGTGAGCTGCAATGCCCGAACGCGACGAGGTTTAGTAGATTCCTTCCTGCTCAAGGCGTCTGCTACAACATTCGCCTTGCCAGGATGGTACTTAATAGCACAATCATAGTCGTTCAGGAGTTCAATCCAACGACGCTGCCGTATGTTCAAGTGTTGTTGGTCGAAAATATGTTGGAGACTCTTGTGATCGGTGTAGATGGTGCATTTGGTACCGTACAAGTAATGTCTCCAAATTTTCAACGCGAAAACCACTGCACCCAACTCCAAGTCATGGGTGGTGTAGTTCTTCTCGTGCACCTTGAGTTGACGAGAAGCATACGCGATCACTTTCTCACGTTGCATCAACACACAACCGAGACCATGAATAGAAGCATCACAGTAAACAACGAAATCATCAGGGCCTTCAGGTAAAGACAAAATAGGAGCAGAACACAGTTTAGACTTTAGTTCCTCAAACGCGGACTCTTGTGGTTCACCCCAGTCGAATTTCCTATCCTTCTGAGTGAGAGTGGTGAGGGGTTGAGCAATCTTCGAGAACCCCTGAATGAAACGACGATAGTAGCCTGCAAGGCCTAGGAATTGCCGAACCTCAGTTGCCGTCTTAGGTGCTCCCCAGCCCTTGATCGCTTCGATCTTAGCTGGATCGACATGAATCCCTAGTTCATTAACCACATGTCCTAGGAATTGAACTTCGCGTAACCAAAAGTCACACTTTGAGAACTTGGCGTAAAGTTGTTCCCGTCGCAAGAGTTCCAAAACTAACCGCAGATGTTACTCGTGTTCGGTCTCGTTCTTGGAGTAGATCAGAATGTCATCAATAAACACAATGACGAACTTGTCAAGATATGGTTTGCAAACGCGGTTCATCAAGTCCATGAAAACCGCCGGTGCGTTCGTGAGACCGAAAGGCATGACCAAGAATTCGAAATGGCCATAACGTGTTCGAAAGGAAGTCTTGGCAACGTCAGCTTCCCTTACCCGCAACTGGTGATAACCGGACCTCAAGTCGATCTTGGAATAATAACTAGACCCCTGGAGCTGGTCGAATAGATCATCAATACGTGGAAGAGGATAACGGTTCTTGACGGTCAATTTGTTCAGTTCTCTGTAGTCCACACACAATCGGAAACTTCCATCCTTCTTCTTAACAAATAGAATCGGGGCTCCCCAAGGGGAAGAACATGGTCTGATGAAACCCTTGTCCAAGAGTTCCTGTAACTGACTAGACAATTCCTGCATCTCGGGAGGTGCAAGACGGTAGGGGGCCCGAGCAATAGGAGCAGCCCCTGGTACAAGATCAATACCGAACTCGACTTGACGATGAGGAGGAAGACCAGATAAATCATCGGGAAAAACATCAGGAAACTCGCGTACCACCGGAATGTCGTCGATCTTCTTCTCATCACCAGAGGAAACAGATAAAAGTGCCAAAACGGCTGGATAACCCTTTCGAAGACACTTAAGGGCTTTCATGCTAGAGATGATATTCAGCGGAACACCACCCTTGATACCGTAAACAGAAAGGAATTCTCCATCAGGGAGAGGAATCCGAATAACCTTATCGTAACAGA
The DNA here is from genome assembly GCA_030844895.1 of Ambrosia x helenae. Taxonomy (NCBI): domain Eukaryota; kingdom Viridiplantae; phylum Streptophyta; class Magnoliopsida; order Asterales; family Asteraceae; genus Ambrosia; species Ambrosia x helenae. The sequence goes on along the minus strand of CM061227.1, from coordinate 75,046,720 downwards.
CAATCTCCGCGCGATACAGGGACAACCAATCCATGCCTACAACAACGTCAAAACTACCCAAAGGTACCGGCATAAGGTCGATGGGAAACGATAAACCCGACAACTCTAATCGACACTCCCGAAGGATACTAGTAGCTTCAATCTTTTTACCGTCAGCTAACTCAATAATATACTTGGTCTCTAATGGTATGGGTACTTCATCTAGCAGTCGACTAACTCCCATGGATACAAAACTCTTGTCGGCACCAGAATCAAATAACACACTAACAGAACGATTATTGAGAAGGAACGTACCGGTGACTGTGTCAGGGTCCTGTCTAGCCTCAGCGGCTCCAATGACGAAGGCACGTGCATTTCTGCCGCCGCCCCCGTTGTTTCCCATTACTGTTGTTTCCACCCTGCTTCAGCTTTGGGCAATCCTTCTTGTAATGCCCAGTGTCACCACAGTTGTAGCATCCTTGTTTTCCTGTAGCCCCCTGAGTAGTCGAAGCTGAGTTAGTAGTCGGGGCCTGGGTCGATGGAAGTGTAGCCCGACAATCTTTAGCATAATGCCCTGTTCGCTGGCAGCGATGACAACGGTTACTGTCGCAGTTCCCTTGATGATGACGTCCACACTTGTTGCATTTGGGCAGTTTCCCCGCATAACCACCCTGTTTGTTACCCGAAGAAGAAGAAGAACCCCCATTATCAAACCTTTTACCCTGCTGTGCTGGCCCAGATCCCTTCCCGTCATTTTCCCACTTGCGCTTGTTGTTCTCTGGGGCCTTAACAGTCGAACTCTTCACAGGCAAAATACCCTCATTCACCTTTAAGTTGGTCATCCTATGGGCCGATCGAACCACCTCTGCGTATGTAGGATGATTTCCCGCAGCCACTAATCCTGCAATTTCCGGTACTAACCCCGAGACATAGTGTTCAATCCTACGGTATTCTGGCACATGCAGATCGGGACACAGCACTGCCAACTCATTCCGCCTCACAGTATACTTCTCAATTTCCGACCCACTCATCTTGAGGTTCCATACCTCCTGCTCCAGCTTCTGTACCTCTTCCCTCGGACAATACTCACGCTTCAGCAACTACACAAAATTCTCCCATGGCATAGCATATGCCTCCCCAATACCCATATTCTGGGTGATGCCATTCCACCAAGTCAATGCCACATCCTGGAATAACGCAGCAGCATACTTAACCCGATCTTCTGGGAGACAGTTACACATCAGAAATACTGACTCCACTTTCTCCAGCCACCTAAGCAAGCTCACCGCACCCTTAGTGCCAAAGAATTCCTGGGGCTTACAGTCCCGGAACATCTTATAGGTGCACATGGGTGGGGGTGGGTTAACGGGACCACCTGAAATGAAACGTATGAGAAACCACGAAGAATGTAAACAAGGTTCACCAATGAGGCAAGGAAAATGGATAAATCAACTTACCACCACCGTTGTGCCCTAACTGAAAGGCAGCTTGGAGCAAGTTGTTCAGATCAGCCTGCGATAGGAAAATGGATAAATCAACTTACCACCACCGTTTCCCTCCAGTCTAGTTTTCTCCCAAGGGTTTTTGAGTCAACTTTATTCACGTCTGTAATTGATTATAAACATCATTTTTATGTGTAATTGAGTTTGATAATTAATGAAATGAATGTTTTGAAGATGATTTCTGCGTTTTGTTTATATTATTATCATATTGTAACTGATTCAAGGATTCCGCACTTGAATTAGTAGACTTGTTTGATCAACTTTATTGTTTTTGTCAATCCGATCCTCCTACAAAGTGGTATCAGAGCCATATGGATCAAACAACTACAATTTGATAATAGTACAGCTGATTTGGACCCTATTTTGATCAAAAACTTTCTGTTTTCATTGATAAACTGATTATGGTGATAAATTGATTGATTAGAGCTTGTTTTCATGGATAAAATGCATAATTCTCTTTGTTAAACTTGTTCCAAATCAAATCCGAGACAAAACCTGATTAGAATCATCAAATTTCATCAACTTTTGAAAAGTTTGATCAAAATTAACTGATTTTCAAAGAATAACCGTTTTTTAATATGCAGGGTCGAACCTAGGGAGACTGGTCGAACGTGTGATTTTTTGGTCGAACGTGGTGTTTCGGTTGGTCGAACCTAGAGTTTGTCAGTGTTTAGTTGTTCATTCGACCATTTTAGTTTCATTCGACCAATCGGACGGTCGCAAATGAGTTTTTAAACGGTCGAACGAGGGTGTAAACGGTCGAAAGTGATTTGAGTCTGTTATTTTCTACATTTGTATCTTCTTAAACGGTCGAACGTGAACATTTGTGCACATTCGCCAATTCGTAACATACGAAGGTAGAATCTGTTATAAAACTTTTCTAATCTTTTCGTGTTTAATCATTTTCAAATCGACATGTGGAACTTTCCTACTACACTACGACCTAATCCGACACCACAACAGCAGACAACCATGGATCCTTGGTCGGTTGCTGCTCAAAATTCTAGTCAACCATCACAACCTATCAATTACATGGCGATGACTAGTACAATTCCCCAACATGTTGCACAACCACAACCACAACCGATGGCTGATTATTGGGGAGTGGCAGCAGCAGGAGTACATTCTCAGACGACAAACGCCATTTCAACTCTTATCCAAGACTTGTCTTCGGGGAGTGGAAGCCGTCTACCTAAGCTTATGGAGATGGTCGATTACAACACGTGGAAGACCAAATTTAAGATTTATTGTGAAGGGCTATGTTGCTCCGATCTTGGAGAACACGGGAGAGCCTATTCCATTGGAGAATCTTGCAGATGATGAAAAGAAGAAATTTGCTATTGAGAAGAAGACGTTTTCTCAATTGTCCCAAGCTATTAATACTGATCTGTTGCATTAGTTTGGTTCTTGTACAACATCTAAACAGCTGTGGGACATGTTAAAGAATAGGCATGATAGAAATGAGAAGACGAGGAAGTTGAGGATGGAGGAACTTCGGAAAGAATTTGAGAAATTCAGCTACATGGGGAACGAGACGCTGAAGGAGTTGGTTCCAAGGTATTGCCATTTACTCACTGAGCTTTCAAGTTACGAGATATGCATACCTATGTCAGAATTGGTGGACAAGTTTGCCAATGCATTACCACCATATTGGAATCAGCATATAGAGGTATTGAAAGAAAAAGATGCATACCAATATTGGACAATTAATGAGTTTATTCAGAAATTGGAAAACAAGGAGATGGAAGAAAAGAGGAAAGCTAAAAGAGCTCAAATTCCTTAGAATCCGGAATTGTATCTTGGTGGTACATCTTCTTCCCATTCTAGTTCCAGTTCAATTTCTAATGTTGCTCCACACATCGCGTGTGTATCTAATCATGTTGAACCAACCAAACAACCAACAAGCAGCAACTTGTATTCCACCATCATATCCTACTACAACTTGTATTCCACCATTTTCACCTATGCAACAAGCAGCATGTTATTCTGCGAACCAACCTCAACAACAAACATACATCCCTCAAATGAACACGATGCAAGTTAACCAAAGTCAAACAAATCAGAGCTCAATTGTGTTGGAGACATCGAATCTAAACAATGTGACTATTGAGATTGCACAACAACACGTAGCATTGGTGTCAGCCATGGTAGCATCGTATAATGGGCTTGTTGCGAGTCAAATTGGTAATAACAACTTGACCAATGAGGACTACACACAGATTGACAAAGAAGAAATGGAGCTCATGGATATTCAATGGGCATTTACAAGTATCATGAGGAGAGCTACTGATTTTATTCAGAAGACTGGGAGAACTGATTTGTCTACTTCTCCAAACACCACTTATGGCTTCAACAAAGCCAAAGTGACGTGTTTCAATTGTGGTGAGAAAGGACATTTTAAGAGAGAATGCACACAACCAGCTCAGCAGGGAAATAGAAATCCTTTCAACTCTAACTACCAAAACCGAAAAACTACCAAAACAGACAAAATACCCAACAAAATAACACTGCTAGACAAAACACAACACAAAACCAAAACCAAAACCAAACACCACAAAACACAAACCGAACAATCATTCCTATTTCTACACCAAACACACAAACCCAAATAGATAATCAAAACCAAGCTTTGGTGATACAGAAGGACGAACGGTTTGATTGGACAGGGATGCAGTTAGGTGTTGAAGAGGTTACAGCTGGGAATGTGGCATGTGTTGCACAGCAAATGAATTTGGATGAGCCGGTAGAGGTTGAAGAGGAGGTAGTGACTGAAAAGATATCTGAGGTGAGAATCGAGGAGTTGAATGAAGAGAGTGATGTCTGTACAGAGAAGAAGTCTGGAATGATTCTTGATTCGGTTGCTGATATTCCAGAGCAGTTTGATTCTACTTATTCTGATGAGGAGAGTGAGTCTGATTCTGAATCTAGTGTTAACTCACTGGATGATGACATTGACCAGTTGCTTGCTGAAGCTGACTTCTTGATGACCCGGAAATCATGCATAGTGGATGATGCTTGTACCAGGATTGATTACTCAAAGTTTTTCGCTGGGAAGGAAGCACACTTTGCATTGATGGCCATGACAGAACCTCCAAAACAGGTAAGTACTGAATCTGCTGTTAATTCAAATTCAAATTGTGTTAAACATTGCAAAGCTTGTGATAAATTGACAGATGAGAATAAGCAACTCAATCCTATAAAAAAGAAGCAAAAGAGTTTAATAGAGTACTTGATGGTTATAAGAAAGATGTTTCAGAATTGAAAAAGACTTTATCTTTGAAACAAATGGCCATAAATAATTATATCAATGATTTAGAAAACACAAAACTAGAAATGGCCACCATCAAGTGCTTTGCAGAAAAAGTGAACAAAAAGCTTGAGAGTTATAAGCATATCGCTTATGTTGTTGATCATATAATAGAAGAGCCTTCACAGTCTAGTAGTGCAAACTAAAAAGCTGTCCCAGCTCCGGTGTTGTTTGAAAACCATAATTTGCACTCAATAGCACCGGAGAGCTCAGTTAAATCTGACTCTACATCAGATGACGAGTCAAACACTCTAGTGTGGGAGACCCTTATTCTGATGTTAGACCTGTTCTGGGAAATAATGAAGGTGTTGTTGCTGCTGATGATTCTGATGAAGAGAATGAACAGTCTGAGACGGTTCCTGAAAAGATGTGTGATATTTCTGATGAAAATTACATAATCACTAATGAACCTATTTCACCATCTCAGATTGTCCATCCCATGGCTAACGCTCATAGAAAGAATCAATCAATTAAGCCTGTTGAGAAGAAAATTGAAAATAAAAATGAAAAGAAAATTGAAAAGTTAAATGAAAAGGAAAATGAATTTTGTGATAAACCTGTTAAAGTTTTCTATCGGATGCAAGGATCCGATAAGATAATTTCTGATGAAGAATATCCAATACAATTTGCAAATTATTCAAAAATTGAAAAGATCTGGCAGGAAAGTACCATTTGGTTCCCGAAACATCAGCGAACAAATGTGTAGATGCATTTATGCGACTAATGCTTTGGATTTACAATAAACTTGTTTTTGCTGATAACCGAATGGGCGAAGGAAGATTTTGATATGGGCGAAGGAGATTCAGAAGGTGCGAAGGAGAAGTTTTGGACGAATGTGAATAGGTTTATTATGTATGGCTTGGTTCGCCCGGACAATGTGGTCGAACCTGCACATTCGCACAAACAATGTGGGCGAATGTGCAGTCTATATATAGTCAAGCTGATTTTTTGAATGTAACTTGGAGTCATTTTGTCCCCTCCACTTTCTGATTCTCTCTCTAGGATATTATTTAGATTAATTCATGTTCATACCTTGTTGCTTTCAATTTGTAAACATGTAATTGAGTTCGTAATTAATGAAAAAGCTTTGAAATGATGATTTACGTGTTTTGATCTGTTTGATTATCATTTTGTGATTGTTTTAGGGTTTCCGCACCTAAAACAAACTTGTTTGATCAATTCTTTGTTATTTGTCGATCCTTTTAGCACATACAAAGTGGTATCAGAGCCATTCTAGATCAAACAACCACAAATTGATAGTTTCTCAGTTGATTTGGACCCAATTTTGGTCAAAAAGTTTCTGTTTTCATAAAACAAACTGATTTGATGAGTTTTTGATTGATTACAACTTGTTTTCATGGTTAAAATGGATAATTCTCTTTGATAAACTTGTTCCAAATCAATTCCGATTCAAAACCTGATTAAGATCATCAAAATCTATCAACATTTGATAAACATGATCAAAATTAACTGATTTTCAAAGAATAACCGTTTTTGAAATGCCAGGGGTCGAACCTAGAGAGACGGTCGAAGGTGTGATTAAATTTGGTCGAACGAGTGAATTTGTGGTCGAAGGTGTTGTTTTTGTGGGCGAACGTAGAGTTTTATAGCTTATCTGTTTACATTCGTCCATCAGAGTTACATTCGACCGATCGAACGGTCGAAGGAGAGACAAATCGGTCGAAAGAGAGTACAAACGGTCGAAAGAGTTTGTGTGTTATCACAGTCCACATTCGTACCCTCCCAAACAGTCGAAGGAGAAGAATTTTTCTCATTTGACCATCCGTAAGTGTGAAAGAGAAATCTGTTTTAAAAGTTTTCTAATCTTTTCGTGTTTGAATATTTACAGGTTAAGATGTGGAACTTTCCAACAACGCCAAGACCTAATCAAGCACCACAACAGCAGACAACAAGAGATCCATGGTCAGTTTCAGCCCAGAAGACTAGTCCACCATCCCAGCCAATCAATTACATGGCTATGACTAGTTCTACTCCTCAGCAAGTTGTGCAACCGTTACAGCAACCAATTGATAATTATTGGGGAGTAGCAGCAGCTCCCGTTCACTCACAGACGACCCATGCCATATATACACTCATTCATGATCTATCATCAGGCAGTGGCAATCGTCCACCAAAGCTCATGGATATGATGGATTACAACACATGGAAGAGAAAGTTCAAGATACATGTGGAGGGACAAGGCTTAGAGGGAGCTGAGGCATGGCAGATGATAGTGAAAGGTTATGTTGCTCCTATTCTGGAGAACACTGGTGAACCTATACCGTTGGAGAATTTGGCTGATGATGAGAAAAAGAAGTTCGCGATCGAGAAAAAGGCGTTTTCTCAGTTATCTCAGGCGATCAACACTGACTTGCTGCATCAGTTTGGATCGTGTACTACTTCAAAACAGTTGTGGGATATGCTGAGAAACAGACATGATGGTAATGAGAAGACTAGGAAGCTGAGAATGGAAGAGCTTCGAAAAGAGTTCGAGAACTTTAGTTACATGGGCAATGAGAGTCTAAAAGAATTGGTTCCACGGTATTGCCACTTGCTCACAGAGCTTTCAAGCTACGAGATTAGCATACCGATGTCAGAACTGGTGGATAAATTTGCTGATGCTTTACCACCATATTGGAACCAACACATTGAAGTGTTGAAAGAAAAGTTGCATGCCAGTATTGGACTATTAATGAGTTCATACAAAAACTGGAGAACAAAGAAATGGAGGAGAAGAGGAAAGCAAAGAGAGCACAGATTCCACAGAACCCAGATTTGTATGTGAGTGGTACATCTACTTCTCTTTCTACTTCTAGCTCTACTTCAAGTGTTGCACCTCATATTGCTTGCGTATCTAATGTTGTTGAACCCACTAAAGCACCAATAAACTATCTTGCCCAAACTTCATCATACACACCACAACCCTATCAAACACCAAATTTCATTCCACCTTTTTCACCTTTACAATAAGCTGCCTGTTACACAGCAAGTCAACCTCAACAACAACCATATAATCCTCACATGAACCAAATGCAGATCACTCAAACACAATCAAATCAAAGTCCGATTGTCTTAGAGACTTCTAATCTTAATAATGTTACTGTTGAGATTGCTCAACAACATGTAGCATTAGTATCTGCTATGGTTGGATCATACAACGGTTTAGTTGCTAGTCAGATTGGAAACAACAATCTAACCAATGAGGACTACGCACAAATCGACAAAGAGGAAATGGAGCTTATGGATATACAGTGGGCATTTGCTAGCATCATGAGAAGAGCCACTGATTTTATCCAGAAAACAGGGAGAACTGACCTTTCGACTTCTCCAAACACCACTTACGGCTTCAACAAAGCCAAGGTTACATGCTTTAATTGTGGTGAGAAGGGTCATTTCAAGAGAGAGTGTACACAGCCGGCTCAGCAAGGTAATCGAAACCCGTTTAACTCAAGCTACCAAAACAGACAAAACCAGAACCAGAATCAGGTATCATACAACAGTCCCAACATCTCTAGCTTTCAACCTCAAAACAACTACCAGAACCGTCAAACCACACAACAAAATACCAATACTAGACAATCCACATCTCAAAACTAACCACAACAGAATCCAAACCGAACCATTGTTCCCATCTCTACACCTAACACTCAAACCCAAACCCAAACTGAAAATCAAAACCAAGCACTTGTGATTCAAAAAGATGAAGGTTTTGATTGGACGGGTATGCAATTAGGAGTGGAAGAGATTACTGCTGGAAATGTGGCTTGCGTAGCACAAAAGATTAGTTTGGATGAACATGTGGAGAGTGAAGAGGATGTTGTGATAGAAAAAGTGTTGGAGTTGAAAATAGAAGAGTTGAATGAGGATGTAAATGTTGAGAGTGAAGACAAGAAATCTGGAATGATTCTTGATTCTGTCACAGATGTTGGAGTGCAATATGATTCAGCTTATTCGGACATGGAAAGTGATTTTGACTCGGAAGCTAGTGTGAACTCACTAGACGATGACATTTATCAGTTGCTAGCTGAAGCAGATTTCCTAATGACCCGCAAGTCGTGCTTGGTGGATGATGCCTACACAAAGATTGACTACTCAAAATTCTTTGCAGGGAAGGAAGCTCATTTCGCGCTGATGGGAATGACAGAACCACCTAAACTGGTAAGTACTGAATCTCAATCTAAAGTTTGTGTTAAATGTTCTGATTTTGAAAGATTGACAGAAGAAAATAAGCAACTCAAGGTACAACTTGAGAGTGCTAAACTAAACTGTCAAAATTATCAAAAAGAATCAAAACCTTTCAACAAAGTACTTGATGGTTATAAAAAGGATGTTTCTGAACTGAAAAAGACTTTGTCAATAAAGCAACTTGCCATTAACAACTATATAAATGAAATGAAAAACACAAAGTTAGAAATGGCAACCATCAAGTGCTTCGCTAAAAAAGTAAATAAGAAATTAGAGAGCTATAAGCATATTGCTTATGTAGTTGACGAAATCATCGAAGAACCTTCACAGACAAGTAGTGCAAACTACAAAGCTGTCCCATCTCCGGTGTTGTTCGAAAATCATAATTTACATGCAATAGCACCGGAGAGTCTAGTCAAATCTGACTCCACATCAGATAACGAGTCCAACACTTCCAGTGTCGGAGACCCGTATTCTGATGTGAGACCTGTATTGGGAAACAATGAAGGTTTGGTAGCTGCAGATGATTCTGATGAAGAAGATGAATAGTCTGAGATAGTTGTTGAGAATGAAAGTGATATCCCTGATGAAAATCATATAATCACTACTGAACCAGTCTCACCATCTCAGATTGTTCATCCCATGGCTAAGGCTCACAGAAAGAATCAACCAGCAAAGAATGTTGCTAAGAAAGCTGAGCAATCTGTTGATAAAAATGTTGAAAAGAAAGTTGTTAAGAAAGTTGAGAAAAATGTGGTTAAATCTGTTGAAAAGAAAACTGAAACTAAAACTGAGAAACCAAATGAAATGAGCAACGAATCATGTGACAAACCTGTAAAAGTTTTCTATCGGATGCAAGGCTCCGATAAGATTATGTCTGATGACGAATATCCGATTCAATTTGTGAACTATTCCAAAATTGAAAAGATCTGGCAGGAAAGTACAATTTGGTTCCCAAAACATGAACGAACCAATGATATTCTTCCAGCCATTTTAGAGAAAATTTATTCCGATAATTCTAAAGACGCAAAGGTCAATGTCATACAATTCGTTAAGCCAGTTGACAAGTCAAATAATTTCATTGAACCCACTTACTCAAAGGAACCAGCTCCTGAGAGTTTGAGAAAACAGTGCATGGTTGATCAATATCCCATTGCAAGTTTTTCCAAGTCGCACATCAAAGAGAACTATGAAGAATAACGTGCGTGTTTTAAGTGCGGGGAAAGGGGACATTTACTTGCCACCTTCCCGTATGTACGACACAAGAGGCACGAGGTGGAGATGAAGCAAAGACATGATTATCCGGTTGATAATTACAGTTATCCACAAAGACGGTTTTTCCCTCAGCCAGCACATTATTATAATCAAACCAATTTTTACAACAAATGGGAAAATCGTCCGATGACTTATGACAAACGCAACCGGATAGCCACTAGGAAACCATTGAAGAAACCATTGATGAACATAACTGCTGAAAACAAAAAGGTTCCTGTTAAACCTAATGCCAAATCAGCAGTTGGACCTGTCTCTGTTAAATCAGAGAAGGTAACTAAGAAGGTAACATTCAAAGATGAAGTAAAGAAACCGGCTGAGACCTCAAAATCTTAGATCCGGATCTTGAAAAGGTCTGAACAGTCTTGGTCATCAAAGGAGTCTGAGGGTGCTTCAACTTCACGGAATGTGAAATCTGAGAAAAAGAAAGTCGAGTGTGAGAAGAAAGGGGTTGAAATAACCAAGATGTTTGTGAATCTAATGAATCTTTGAAACAACCAGTTCGAAGACCCAAGACCAAACAGGCTTGGGTCCCCCGAAAGATCTAATTGCTTTACTTGATATGTGCAGGGAGCTCCAGCTGGCCCTGTTAGCAGCCTCTGGATTGTTGACAGTGGAGCTTCTGGTCACATGACAGGGGATCTCACGCTACTCTTTGATATCAAGAACATAAATGGAGGTTACGTAGCGTTTGTAGGAATTAAAGGAGGCTACATTACGATGGAGGGTAGTGTTAGCAATGGGGTAGTGACATTTGAGCGGATATCGTATGTGAAACAAATAGATTACAATCTACTCAGTGTCAGCCAAATCTGTGACAAGCAATTCTCTGTTTATTTTGACGACAAATCTTGCTACATCCTGAAACCGGGTTTTGAACTTCCAAAAGAGTGGGTGATGCTAAAGGCACCGAGGGTAAACAACTTGTATATTCTCGATATGTCCAAAGCAATGACCACCCATGGCCAAGTCACGTGTTTCCTCTCTAAGGCTACAGAAAAAGAATCTATCATGTGGCACAGGAGAATGGGACACATTCATTTGAGAAAGATGAACCAGTTGGTAAAGAATGAACTTGTCACAGGAGTTAATGTGAAACATTTTCATTTGAATGACAAGTGTATTAGTTGTAAAAAGGGTAAGCAACACAAACAAACCCATAGAACAAAGAAAGTCAATTCCGTTGAACTACCGCTTGAGCGTTTGCACATGGATTTATTTGGTCCAGTCAAGCGTAAAAGTCATGCCGGGGAATTGTACTGTCTTGTGGTGACTGACGATTATTCAAGATTATCATGGGTTATGTGCTTACACCAGAAAAGCGACACGTTTGACAACCTGAAAGTTCTGTTTACACGTCTTGAGAATATCTATGGTCTAAAGATCAAACGAATCTGGAGTGATAATGGGACGAAGTTCAAAAACGCTCAGATGGATGATCTTTGTGAAAACAAGGGAATTCATCACGAATACAGTGCTCCGTATACACCCCAGCAGAACCGTGTCGTAGAAAGAAAGAACAGGACTCTAATCGAAACGGCGAGAACAATGCTTGCGGACTCAAATCTTCCAGTCATGTTTTGGAACGAGGCAATTTACACAGCATGTTACACTCTAAATCGTGTTTTAATAGTGAAGAAGTTTGGCAAAACTTCTTGTAACACCCCAACCGATGGCGGAAACATCGGGATGTCACGTATTGATGATTGTTCAGTAGCTCATGGTGAATAATAAATTCCATTAAATAATTTAAATGAATTACATACAATTGTTCTAGAATTTGTACATCAAATTGAATAAAACTATACACATATCTTTAAGCATCAATTCAAATCTTCAAGCAAATAGAACCTGAAACATGTTAAGTTGAAAATGTTTTGGGTCAACAAAAATTGGTGAGAATTATATAGGTTTTTGATAAAAATGTTGTGCAATTCATGTGTCATGTCAATCTAGTCCATATGTGAGAACATACTAGAAATAAATCGAGTGCATAATGAACCCTGATGACTGTTATAATATGATACATACCATACGCTCATGGTCCACTTGAATATGTTATACGATAACAAACACCCACACTACCTTTGTAGGAGGCACGTATCCGGATGGGATTGTCAGTCCAATAGATCTATCAATGTATACCGTCGGCTTGTACGGAGTTAATGATTATGCTAGAATGGTGCTTACTCTAATCATGCTCAAGACATAATGCAACATAGAAAACACACAGACACATTGATGATTGAATTGCAATGATAATGTTATAACATGTTTCACCCCAAAAATGGTGATAAATAAAAGGGGCTATGTAAAACTCACCTTAGCAAAATGTTATGTCTCGTAAAAAAAATAGAATAATATGTTGTGAATGTATGCGAGGCGAATCCCAAAGACTCAACAACGTAGCTAGTCCAAATTGAAGAAAACGAAAAAGAAAGAATATCAAGCTTCCAATTCGCCAATTACAAGAGCTTATAATCAAAGCTTCAAGTGTAGAAGTAATAGACTATAGAAGAAAGGTATGAGGGAAAGTTTAATCGGATTGAAACAATTAGAGGTGCAAAGTATAATGGGTCATAGGTGGGTTTTTACACTAGTTTTGGATTCAATTAGCCATCAAAATTGGTCAACACCATAAAGTAAGGTTTTATGATGAATTGACTATTTGACTAAGACTTTGACTGTTTGACTAAGACTTTGACTAGGACTTTGACTATTTGACTCAAGGCTTTATTTAAAAAAAAAATCTTGTATGTGAAAAAAAAAAGAATTTAGAATCATATTATTATTATTATTATTTATATACATTTATGTATGTATATAAGTTGTGTGTTAGGATAAATAAAGACTTAGGCACATTTGTATAATATTAATGATAAACGTGTAATAAAAATATATATGTATATATATATATATATAAGGGCTTTTTATGTATTAAAATTTTGGGGAAAATTTCGCGATGTTACAGTCTCCCCTACTTTTGGAAACTTCGTCCCGAAGTTTATTGAAAACACAGGGTTGAAGGTGATTGGGTAGAAATTAGGACAAGGGTGGTTTGGGAAGTTTCGAGTTAAGGCATGACATAAATTTATAGGTAACAGAATAAATTGTTTCGAATAATTTGGGTAAGAGTTTTGATATGTGTGAGTTTTAAGGGTTGGATTAGGTTCATCTGAAATAGCAAGGAGAATAAGAATCTTAAGTTTTAGGACTCCTAAAAGAAATGCATGAGTTGATTGACTATAGAAAGACTAAATGAACTACCAGGTAACTAGAGTTTATAATTGGTTATTTACTGAAAACCTTGATAGAATTTCACACTACCTTAACGTACCTGTAAATTCATAATTACGTTCCGGACCGCAATCACCAATTTACCTTACATTAAAGTTTTGCGTCCTTCTATATCTCCACCGATTGTTGAGCAGGTCCGATAGCCTCCACCAGTCGTGGAGTAGGTTGTAGGGCCTCTCCCGACTGTTGAAAAGGCATAATGACCTCTACCAATCGTTGAGTAGGTTCGATAGCCTCCACCAGTCGTGGAGCAGGTTGTAGGGCCTCTCCCGACTGTTGAAAAGGCATGATGACCTCTATTAAGTGCAGCATTTATTATACACATAGGTTGCAAATTGATAACATGTTTATGCAAGCAAGTATAACAAGCACAGTATATGAGTTGTAGTTATATAGATTTATATAATTAGTTCACATTCAAACAATCATGCACCATGTAACAACTCTCAGACAAATATTTTATTACTTGAATCAAATAGCGTCAATACATAGAATAAAAGCAACCAATAGTCAAATGGTGAGACTTGCGGTTAGGTAGCTGGAGGATCTTGATCTCTGATTAGTTTAGGGCATCGGTTACGGAAGTGATTTGGGTAATGAATGTTCAATAAGATATGGGTTGAATGAAGGACAATGAGGTAATGTAAGGAATGTAATCATTTATTCATTTAATTAAAACGAATAAACGAAAACGTTGACTTATCAAAGATTCTAAATTCTAATAACATATGAAGACATGCTTTAGCCTATAAGTGAACACTCATCCCGAGAATTCCCAGGTAGGCATCCGGGTCCCTCGTCTGATTGGGATATATGCGCAATGCCAGCCTAGACAGAAGACTCAGAATACAGGCGTTCACCCTTCCAGATTGCACGTGTTCGTTATTAAAATCTAGAACTTCGACGAGATCTCAAGGTGGTTCAGGCTAAACCTGAGGATTTTGTCCTATTAGTCTAAGAGTAGATCCAATGGTGGAGAGCAACCTTCTTGTAAGGATGAAAGTAGGGATAAGAAGTAGGAGGGAGATAGAGAATAGCAAGTAAAAGAAGCAAGTACTGGTTAAATCCTATGGTTATAGACTAGATTATTTTTCTAATAACCTAATTCCCTATAACCATGGCTCTGATACCAATCTGTAACACCCCAACCGATGGCGGAAACATCGGGATGTCACGTATTGATGATTGTTCAGTAGCTCATGGTGAATAATAAATTCCATTAAATAATTTAAATGAATTACATACAATTGTTCTAGAATTTGTACATCAAATTGAATAAAACTATACACATATCTTTAAGCATCAATTCAAATCTTCAAGCAAATAGAACCTGAAACATGTTAAGTTGAAAATGTTTTGTGTGACACCCGGCAAACTCAGGTTAGTAACGTTGACTAAACTAGTAAGTCTACCTTAGCGAGTCATGCATATTACGTCCTTAACGAGGTCAGTCGAGTCGGTATGATGATTCTAGGAATCATCGGGAGTCGTTATGATGATCCGCGGGGTCATCGGGGGTCGGTCCATAACTATGGGTACAAGGATCGGCGATTCGTGGAATCGCCGGGTTTAACGCACACACGAGTCTCGAGTCCCGGGAATTGGTGAACGGATGTAAACGTGTTAGTTATCATGCATTATATGTTTGAAATCATTATGTGACTTATCGGTATGTGAATACGTGTTTAAATATGTTAAAATAGTGTTTAACGCGCCAAAAACCCGTTCCAGCATCACTGGGGCGATTAGGAGCTGGGAGAACCCCTAATCGCCTATATCTTCATGCGAGTAGGAGAGTTTAGAGGCGATTGGGACCTAATCGCTTGAGGTTATACGCGATTAGGCCCCCAATCGCATGGAGGGTGCTGCTACTCGCCTATACTGCAGGGTCCGGGTCAAAACACCTATAAATAGAACCCTTAACTCTCCAAACACCTCTAGAACAACCCTAGCTGCTCCCAAACCACCCACACACCTTGAAACACCTCTGGAACTCTTTTTGCTACAAAAATCATCATCCCCAAGCTTACACACCTTTCTTTAGCAAAATCCAAGGTGTGTTCTTCATCCCTAACCTTTGTAAAGTTGTTATTTTGAGTTCCCCAAAGTTCCAGACCTTGTTTTACCAAAATGTGTCTTTAAAAACCTTTCAAAAGAGTCCTAAACTAAGTCTACACCTTAATGCTTGTTATATGTGAAGTTTACATGCATATGTTGGTCTTCTTGGTGATTTTAACATGAATGTTTTCAAGATATGATTGTACTTCTGTTATGTAGAGGTTATTAGGAAGGTTGTCTTAGAATCTTAGCCATTATTGTGGTGTTTTGAAGAAAATGCATATTTTGACCCATTTGTATGTTCTTGAGGATTTAGGATGATTATGGTATGATTGTTGATGCAATGTTGTTAGGATTCATGCTAGGAAGATGTTAGATCAGAG
Organism: Ambrosia x helenae; assembly: GCA_030844895.1. Taxonomy (NCBI): domain Eukaryota; kingdom Viridiplantae; phylum Streptophyta; class Magnoliopsida; order Asterales; family Asteraceae; genus Ambrosia; species Ambrosia x helenae. Next base: position 75,030,737 of record CM061227.1, on the reverse strand, counting down.
GTTTTGTGAGTTACATGTTTGTAGAGTTTGAAATCTGATTGTTTCCATTTAAGGAAAGATAAGGTTGGTAGAAGAAACCTAGTACCTTGCCATTCTAGGAAATAATTGCATAGAACATGCTAGATCAGTGATATGTTGGGGGTTTTTGCTTGAAATGGGTTGGTAAATGATTTAGGTTTGATATTGGGTGTCGTTGCATGTTTCGGATCTGATTTGGAGGGTTAAACGCGCGAAAACCCATTGCACAGCTGCAACAGGCGATTAGGAATCCTAATCGCCTGAAGCAGGGGGCGATTAGGATTGTTAGGGGGCGATTAGGCCCTGATCGCCTGAAGTGTCAGGCGATTAGGCCCCTGATCGCCTGTTGACCAAGCCTACTCACCAGTTGACTTTCCTAATCGCATGTGCTGCTGTCGTGAACGCGTTTTGACATCCCGGAACACGATTTGACACCTAGGAACATGATAGGAACCCCGGGATACACCCAATGACTTAGTAAGACGTATTCGGACCTGTTTATGCGTTAATTGGACATTATGCTAGACTAGGTGAACTCTTGCGCGCATTAAGTGTTTAATTACATATGTTGCATGATGTCTTGCATTTATCTAACACGTGGAATGTCGGGTCACCAATGGGATGTCGGGTCTTGTCTGGCACGGTCGGTTTAACAGTTAAAAGTGTTTTCAAACGTTTATGGTCACGGTCTGGACATACGGGGACTAGTTAACCTACGGGTTATTAGTCCGGGTACTTACATACATCTTATGATAGGTCGCCGCTATTTGGGGCTATCATAGCACACTGATTTAACTGTTTTCAAGTAACGCGATCTAAGGTGAGTTCACGGCCCCATACCTTATTGGTTTTGTTTTCGGGGTGAGAAACATGCGTATACATTTTGGATCACACATTTACATGTTATAAGTTATAAACACACGTTTTCATGTTATACTATGGCTCACATCTTATTACTATACGGTTCATCTAAGTCCCTTAGAAACCACTAATACGGTATGTAGCGGGGAAATATGGATAGCGCTATTGGGCCTGACAAACCCCACTCGACGGCTGGAGGCCGGGCGGGTGCATGTTGTCTCAATCACACTAGGCTTACCGAAGATGAGGTAGTCTGTAAACAGGGTATCACACAGTCAGCAATGGTTTCGCCCGTATGAGTAACACACTTGACGCCTAGCTAGCGTACGAACAAGCATAGTATGAACAGTAACAATACCGGTAACGATAACAGTTTTCAAAGGATTAATGAAACGATTATTGAAAAAGAAAAACCTGTGAACTCACCAGCATTATATGTTGACATTTTTGGCATGTTTTCTCAGGTCGCTAAGGTAGCGGTTATTGGCTAGGCGCGCACGGAGTCTTGCACGGCGTCTAGAAGTCTTGTTACATATTAAACTATGATTTGGAAAAACTGTAATATGTCTTTTGGTTGTAAACAAGAAATGCTTCTGCTGCTGGTTTATGGCTCAAAGCATAATGTTTTGGTTGTTTAATGGAATGTCTTACGTATTTTCTTACATTTAGTTGTCGTTTGTTGTGACCGTTGACTTGGATCCTGGTGTGTCACGCGCCTCGCGGTAAAACCCCGCATGTGGAAATTTGAGGGTGTGACAGATTGGTATCAGAGCCAATGGTTATAGTGAACTAGGGCTGCATGTAGAGTCTAGTCTATAGCCGAGTCTTGCACACACTAGACGGTCACATACGTATGAGTCGTGTCTTTGGGTAAGCATATTAACTTTGTCGGGGTGTCGGTATCCTTAGCACACAGTGGCATATTATATCCCTTGTCTTTGTTGTTTCTAACTCTACTCTATCCTTCCTTTCGGGTTAAAGTCAGAGGGACTTGTTTGTTGGACTCTACACGGCGGTGGTGTACATTGGAGCAACTTCGACTCATTCTTGAGATCTGTCCAGGACTCGGACATCTCCCTTCTATGCTCCAATGGACACACCTGCCTACACACACTAACTTGCACATGCGCTCGTTGAAATTTACCTCTAAGTGATTAGTCACTTGGAAATCCCTTGGGTTGGTCGATTCTTCTAAGTTGAGGGTATAGGGTGGCTTGAGGTTCAAGCTCGGGGCACGCCTAGAGGACCATGTAGAGCAATTTATCATTTCGGGTGCACACGAAATCATAAGTTGAAATGCATGGAAGACCTGGTGGACCTCGCGTTGGGATCAATGGTCACGTTTGGACCCAATTCCTTATTCCTTTTTGATTCCTGTTGGTTTAGCGTGGGTGATGGACTGAGTGTTTTGTTCTTGTTCTGGCAGAAGATGTCGGGAGCTCGTGGCGGTCGAAGGGGTGGCCGTGCTGGCGGCCGCGGTGGTGGCGGTCGTGGCAACATTAACATGACCCAGGAGGAGCTGAACAATCTGATGCAACAGCATGTGAATGTGGCTTTAGCTGCGTTCCAAGCTGCCCACAACGCTATGGGTGGTAAGTCGATTGCTACCCACTCTACCTTGTTTCTGGGCATCTTATTTCTCTTCTTGATTGTTTACCTGAGCGTTCTGTCCCAGGTGGCGCTGTTAATCCCCCTCCACCTCAGTGCTCTTACAAAAAGTTCATGGATTGCAAACCCCACAACTTCAATGGGACCGAAGGGGCAGTGGGACGAGGTCCAAAAGCTCGAGCACGAAGTCTGGAATCACAAAATGGTGGGGTCCGAGATTGAGGTGTATTCGGCTAGGCATAATGAGCTGGCGGTGTTGTGCCCGGATCTGCACACGCCGGAGTACAGAAGGATCGAGCATTATGTTGCGGGGCTGGTACCGGAGGTTAGGGGGTTAGTAGCTGCGGGAAATCTTGCGGTGTATTCTGAGGTTGTTCGGTCGGCTCACAGGCTGACGAATATGAAGGTTGCTGAGGGTGTTTTACCTCCTAGGGGCACCACTGTGAAAGCACCGGTGGACCACAAGAGGAAGTGGGATGGTTCTGGTAAGAGCTCGGGTTCGGGTCAACCGTAGCAGCAGGTGAAGAGGGTTGAAGCTTTGGGATCGTCGTCCGACCTGAAACAGGGTGGGTATACCGGGAAGAAACCGAGGTGCGATCTGTGTGGGTTTCATCACTATGGGAATTGTGACAGGTTTCGTTGCGAGCGCTGTAATAAGACGGGCCATTTTGCTAAGGATTGTCGGGCCAGTCTTCCAACTAAGCCGGCTCAGGCTACAGGTGCTACTCCCGCTTCGTGGGGAAATCAGGGCTGCTACAACTGCGGGGAAACGGGGCATTTCAAGCGCGATTGTCCTATGATGAAACAGGACAATGACGGAGGCAAAGGGGAACCTGATACTACTACCGGTACGTCCTTTATTTGTCGTGTTGCTTCACTTTTACTTTGGCTTTCGTACTGTCAAGCGTTTCATATCCGTTAAACTTTATCTGTTACTATCCTTTGTGTCTACACCTTGGGAGGGTAAGTCCTTGGTTATCGTGCATCGTGTTGCATTTTGTTCGGGTCTCGAGTGTCTAAATTCGATGTGAGGAGGTAGTCTGGAAGCACTGCTTGGACGGTACCTGATACTTCGTTTATACCGATCTCAAGGGTCTTCAGCATACCTCCGGTCGGGACGGGTTGGTTATGTGACAGTTAACTACAGCCGTTCCATATTCGTGTCGAGGAATTAGCTTCGCGGGTCGGAGTACTCATTCCTAACATCCCTAGTCGCGACCCTTATATCTTCCTGTACTTTCGGGGAACGTTGCTTTGGGCGCTGGATGCTCAGTTGCGTGCTTGGTGGGTCATCTTTTGTGTTATCTAGATTTATTACGGTTCACGTGGTGGGCCGAGACTCTGATGGGTCAGGGGGGTTCCCGTGTGCTTGGGCTGACACTCATTACTGTCGGAGGGCGAATCTCGGGGCGAGATTCCTTTCAACAGGGGGATGATGTGACACCCGGCAAACTCAGGTTAGTAACGTTGACTAAACTAGTAAGTCTACCTTAGCGAGTCATGCATATTACGTCCTTAACGAGGTCATTCGAGTCGGTATGATGATTCTAGGAATCATCGGGAGTCGTTATGATGATCCGCGGGGTCATCGGGGGTCGGTCCATAACTATGGGTACAAGGATCGGCGATTCGTGGAATCGCCGGGTTTAACGCACACACGAGTCTCGAGTCCCGGGAATTGGTGAACGGATGTAAACGTGTTAGTTATCATGCATTATATGTTTGAAATCATTATGTGACTTATCGGTATGTGAATACGTGTTTAAATATGTTAAAGTAGTGTTTAACGCGCCAAAAACCCGTTCCAGCATCACTGGGGCGATTAGGAGCTGGGAGAACCCCTAATCGCCTATATCTTCATGCGAGTAGGAGAGTTTAGAGGCGATTGGGACCTAATCGCTTGAGGTTATACGCGATTAGGCCCCCAATCGCATGGAGGGTGCTGCTACTCGCCTATACTGCAGGGTCCGGGTCAAAACACCTATAAATAGAACCCTTAACTCTCCAAACACCTCTAGAACAACCCTAGCTGCTCCCAAACCACCCACACACCTTGAAACACCTCTGGAACTCTTTTTGCTACAAAAATCATCATCCCCAAGCTTACACACCTTTCTTTAGCAAAATCCAAGGTGTGTTCTTCATCCCTAACCTTTGTAAAGTTGTTATTTTGAGTTCCCCAAAGTTCCAGACCTTGTTTTACCAAAATGTGTCTTTAAAAACCTTTCAAAAGAGTCCTAAACTAAGTCTACACCTTAATGCTTGTTATATGTGAAGTTTACATGCATATGTTGGTCTTCTTGGTGATTTTAACATGAATGTTTTCAAGATATGATTGTACTTCTGTTATGTAGAGGTTATTAGGAAGGTTGTCTTAGAATCTTAGCCATTATTGTGGTGTTTTGAAGAAAATGCATATTTTGACCCATTTGTATGTTCTTGAGGATTTAGGATGATTATGGTATGATTGTTGATGCAATGTTGTTAGGATTCATGCTAGGAAGATGTTAGATCAGAGGTTTTGTGAGTTACATGTTTGTAGAGTTTGAAATCTGATTGTTTCCATTTAAGGAAAGATAAGGTTGGTAGAAGAAACCTAGTACCTTGCCATTCTAGGAAATAATTGCATAGAACATGCTAGATCAGTGATATGTTGGGGGTTTTTGCTTGAAATGGGTTGGTAAATGATTTAGGTTTGATATTGGGTGTCGTTGCATGTTTCGGATCTGATTTGGAGGGTTAAACGCGCGAAAACCCATTGCACAGCTGCAACAGGCGATTAGGAATCCTAATCGCCTGAAGCAGGGGGCGATTAGGATTGTTAGGGGGCGATTAGGCCCTGATCGCCTGAAGTGTCAGGCGATTAGGCCCCTGATCGCCTGTTGACCAAGCCTACTCACCAGTTAACTTTCCTAATCGCATGTGCTGCTGTCGTGAACGCGTTTTGACATCCCGGAACACGATTTGACACCTAGGAACATGATAGGAACCCCGGGATACACCCAATGACTTAGTAAGACGTATTCGGACCTGTTTATGCGTTAATTGGACATTATGCTAGACTAGGTGAACTCTAGCGCGCATTAAGTGTTTAATTACATATGTTGCATGATGTCTTGCATTTATCTAACACGTGGAATGTCGGGTCACCAATGGGATGTCGGGTCTTGTCTGGCACGGTCGGTTTAACAGTTAAAAGTGTTTTCAAACGTTTATGGTCACGGTCTGGACATACGGGGACTAGTTAACCTACGGGTTAGTAGTCCGGGTACTTACATACATCTTATGATAGGTCGCCGCTATTTGGGGCTATCATAGCACACTGATTTAACTGTTTTCAAGTAACGCGATCTAAGGTGAGTTCACGGCCCCATACCTTATTGGTTTTGTTTTCGGGGTGAGAAACATGCGTATACATTTTGGATCACACATTTACATGTTATAAGTTATAAACACACGTTTTCATGTTATACTATGGCTCACATCTTATTACTATACGGTTCATCTAAGTCCCTTAGAAACCACTAATACGGGTATGTAGCGGGGAAATATGGATAGCGCTATTGGGCCTGACAAACCCCACTCGACGGCTGGAGGCCGGGCGGGTGCATGTTGTCTCAATCACACTAGGCTTACCGAAGATGAGGTAGTCTGTAAACAGGGGTATCACACAGTCAGCAATGGTTTCGCCCGTATGAGTAACACACTTGACGCCTAGCTAGCGTACGAACAAGCATAGTATGAACAGTAACAATACCGGTAACGATAACAGTTTTCAAAGGATTAATGAAACGATTATTGAAAAAGAAAAACCTGTGAACTCACCAGCATTATATGTTGACATTTTTGGCATGTTTTCTCAGGTCGCTAAGGTAGCGGTTATTGGCTAGGCGCGCACGGAGTCTTGCACGGCGTCTAGAAGTCTTGTTACATATTAAACTATGATTTGGAAAAACTGTAATATGTCTTTTGGTTGTAAACAAGAAATGCTTCTGCTGCTGGTTTATGGCTCAAAGCATAATGTTTTGGTTGTTTAATGGAATGTCTTACGTATTTTCTTACATTTAGTTGTCGTTTGTTGTGACCGTTGACTTGGATCCTGGTGTGTCACGCGCCTCGCGGTAAAACCCCGCATGTTGAAATTTGAGGGTGTGACATTTTGGGTCAACAAAAATTGGTGAGAATTACATAGGTTTTTGATAAAAATGTTGTGCAATTCATGTGTCATGTCAATCTAGTCCATATGTGAGAACATACTAGAAATAAAATCGAGTGCATAATCAACCCTGATGACTGTTATAATATGATACATACCATACGCTCATGGTCCACTTGAATATGTTATACGATAACAAACACCCACGCTACCTTTGTAGGAGGCACGTATCCGGGTGGGATTGTCAGTCCAATAGATCTATCAATGTATACCGTCGGCTTGTACGGAGTTAATGATTATGCTAGAATGGTGCTTACTCTAATCATGCTCAAGACATAATGCAACATAGAAAACACACAGACACATTGATGATTGAATTGCAATGATAATGTTATAACATGTTTCACCCCAAAAATGGTGATAAATAAAAGGGGCTATGTAAAACTCACCTTAGCAAAATGTTATGTCTCGTAAAAAAAATAGAATAATATGTTGTGAATGTATGCGAGGCGAATCCCAAAGACTCAACAACATAGCTAGTCCAAATTGAAGAAAACGAAAAAGAAAGAATATCAAGCTTCCAATTCGCCAATTACAAGAGCTTATAATCAAAGCTTCAAGTGTAGAAGTAATAGACTATAGAAGAAAGGTATGAGGGAAAGTTTAATCGGATTGAAACAATTAGAGGTGCAAAGTATAATGGGTCATAGGTGGGTTTTTATACTAGTTTTGGATTCAATTAGCCATCAAAATTGGTCAACACCATAAAGTAAGGTTTTATGATGAATTGACTATTTGACTAAGACTTTGACTGTTTGACTAAGACTTTGACTAGGACTTTGACTATTTGACTCAAGGCTTTATTTAAAAAAAAATCTTGTATGTGAAAAAAAAAAGAATTTAGAATCATATTATTATTATTATTTATATACATTTATGTATGTATATAAGTTGTGTGTTAGGATAAATAAAGACTTAGGCACATTTGTATAATATTAATGATAAACGTGTAATAAAAATATATATGTATATATATATATATATATATATAAGGGCTTTTTATGTATTAAAATTTTGGGGAAAATTTCGCGATGTTACACTTCTTATGAGTTGTTGAACAGACGAAAGCCGAATCTAGAGTATCTAGAACCATTTGGAGCCCCGTGTACAATGCTTAACCCTTCGGAGAAGTTCGCACCAAAGGCTGAAGAAGGCTATTTTGTTGGATATGCAACCCCACTAAAAGGGTATTCAACAAAAGAACTAGCAAAGTCGAGGAGTGGGCTAACGTCGAAGGACAAAGATACACTCAAAATGTACAGGGAGGCGGTCCAGATTGGATGTTTGATTACAAAGACTTCTTTGAATCATTCAATCTAGATAGCATGGTTGAAGAAGCTGTATTCCGTTTATATTACGAGGTCGAAAACGCAGTGACTTCACCGTTAGTGCGTCCGATCACTGTAAATCCTCAAGCAGCATCTAATGATACCACTGCTCCTGTGATGGAAGAAGAAGTGTTCCAAGAAGCTTCAACAACTCTTAATTCATCAGATTCAGAAGATGAAGACGATGATGCTACAAGTGAAGTTATTCTGGACAATGCTACAGTGACACCACCAGTGAACCCAACTACAACTGATGCTTCAACATCGAATGTGGGTAATGATCTGGTTTCTACAGAGAATTTGACGACTCAAACGGGAGTGCAAGTACCTGACTATCCGGAATCTCGGATACATCGGATACACCCGCTTGAACAAGTTATTGGTGATCCTGGTAGCAGCGTTATGACAAGAGGGCAATTGAGAAATGCTCAAGCACCAGAGAATATTGGCAATTTTGCTTTATATGCCAAAATACAGAAATCTGGTTTTCAAAATGACTGGTCTTTCGCTTGTTATGTTTCGCAGGTAGAGCCGCGGACGTATAGGAAGCTCTTTTGGATGATGCTTGGGTGGAAGCAATGCAAGAAGAGTTGTAACAATTTCAGAAACTTGGAGTTTGGACGCTGACAGATTTGCCCCGGGAGGAAAGAAGATCGGAACCAAATGGGTTTTAAGTGTAAAAAGGATGATAGAGGTGTTATAGTGAGAAACAAAGCTCGTTTGGTTGTTCAAGGTTTTCATCAAGTTGAGGGAATCGACTACAATGAAATCTATGCACCTGTTGCACGCTTGGAAGCTATACGAATGTTTCTGGCGTTTGCATCCTGGAAGAAATTCAAGGTGTATCAGATGGATGTAAAGAGCGCATTTCTTTACAGTGTGGTCAAAGAGGAAGTTTACGTAGGTCAACCGCCAGGCTTTGAGGACCCTATTCACCGGGATAAGGTTTATGTCTTAAACAAAGCTCTCTACGGGTTGCACCAAGCTCCGAGACTATGGTATGAGGAGCTGAGCACGTATCTTCTCTCGAAAGGATTTAAACGCGGATTGGTAGACTGCACACTGTTCACGAAACGAGCAGGAGATGACTTGCTTCTTGTGAAAATTTATGTTGATGATATTATTTTCGGGTCTACTAACGAACTTCTGTGCAGAGAATTTGAAAAGGTTATGCAGGAAAAGTTCGAAATGAGCGCAATGGGAGAAATGCAGTTTTTCCTAGGCTTGCAGGTGGAGCAAAGACCAACGGGGATCTTTATTCACCAGACCAAATACGTTTCTGAAGTCTTGAGCCGATTCCAGATGGATGATTCGAAGCCGATGGATACCCCGATACAACCTAATCACGGGATTGGAGTTGACGCTAAGGGGGAGCTGACTGATCCATTTACATACACAGCAATCGTCGGATCTCTGATGTATCTCACCGCGTCTAGACCAGATATAATGTTTGCAATATGTCTTTGTGCACGATATCAGTCGAAGCCGAAACAAAGTCATCTTGCAGCTGTCAAGCGTATTCTTAGATATCTGAAGGGTTGTCCATCGAAAGGACTTTGGTACCCTCATGATGATAATTTTGACCTAATCGCATTAACAAAAGACTTAGTAAATCACTCAAAGGCTAAACATATCCGGATTAAATATCATTTTATCCGTGATTGTTATGCTAAAAAGTTGATCGATATGGTCAAAATCCACACTGATTACCAACGCGCAGATCTTTTTACCAAAGCTTTTGACAAATCCAGATTTGATTATCTTTTAAAAGCTAATGGTATTAAAGAAAAACAAGACTGATTACCACCTCAGTCTATCACTTTATAGTTTAAATTTTTACTGCTTTTCAGAAAATTTCGAAAATCCAAAAACATTGAAAAATTTCAAAATCCATAAAAATTAGAAAATTTCTTGCTGACTGCTATATCTTCTTCCCTTAGATTAATGTCGTCAGATTTCTGTGAACAAACGATATCTGGGCAGTCACATATTTGAAATGCTCCAGCTTATCCTTGGGAACAGTAAATTCAAAAATCTATAAAAATCAGAAAACTCAAAAATGATTTCCTGGAGTAAAAGGGGAAATGATAGTACATCAGTGGGGATCTGACACATTCTAAGTAATGTACTGCTATATAGGGCGTGTGTCTGAGTCTGTGTGATGTGCTGATAGGCTTCGTAGACCTATTACTGCGTGCCTGATACATACATATCAAACGAATTGATGTGTGGATGAACTCCTCATGGACATATGGTCTTAGTACCGTAATTTCGTTTGATAGGGTATTTGTACAAAACTCGGAGGTTTATGGTCGCTATGTTATTAGTTGTCTGGGGATAGCCTCTCTGATCTTCTGCTGTAAGTCATTACGGACCTAGATCAGAGAGGGTGTCTTTATAAAAGAGCTTTATGCCAAATCCTAAAGTTATCGAATTAAGGAACTTTCCATGTTTTATGATGATCAATGATTATCTATTACATCGTATTAATCACTGATGCAAATCATGATTAATATCAGTCCTCAACCTGGTAAATTGCACATGTTACTTTGCTGCATTAATTTGCTGACTTGTATGCCTTTGTGCATTATACCTTGTAAATTACAGACGACGAAAGCATAATCACAAATGAGTCTTTGTGCATTTACTTCTTGATACGGGAGTATGTCATGTGCGTGGTAACCACAGACAATTATGTTTATACTATAAATAATAGTATCAGTTTAAAGCACTGCACAAAGTTCTGCATGTGAGTTTATGTGGATCACAATATCAGCAGTTGTCAGATCACACAAAAAACACAATGAGTCTTTAATGATAATAATTCAAAAAGATCAACGGTGTGATCAGATTTCTCAATAACTGATATGATCCCTTTACCGGAAATCACAAAAACATTTACTGTTTTTCATTTACATTTCTGCATTTTATTTTCTCGTCAAAAATTACAAACCTCAAAAAGATTTTAGGTGTGTTTTAGCATAAACTTTAGAAAATCCAAAAAGATTTTGCATTTTCATCCTCTTTTTGATAACTGATGGTGGTTGATGTCGATTTTCTAAACTTTGATGAACCATTTGAGCTTTGTAATCTTTTAAATGTGAAAATATGAATGTTGGATGCTTAAATGTTGAAAAATAATTGGAACGGGACTCGTTTTTGAGATTTGAAAAATTTATCAAAAATCCCAGTTCTCGTTCGCCCATTCGTTTGGTCGAACGTGGGATTTTTCATGTTCCTTCGTATGTTTAAAACGGGTGAATGAGAGTGTTCTTGAGCTTTTTTTTTGATTCGAACCCTTTTGTCTCATTCGAACCTTTAACTAGGGTCGAAGGAAGACAAAAGTATCTCATTCGACCGGTGTTGATGCATTTTGCGACTAAGGATTGGATATACATAATTAACATATGTTAGTTGATAGCCGAAGGTGTATCAGACTGGGCGAATGTAGATATTATGGGGCGAAGGAAGACTGAAATGGGCGAAGGTAAATGTGGACTGGACGAAGGAAGAATGGACAAGATCAGAAGAACACATTCGACCACTTGATGTGGGCGAATGTGGAAAAAGCTCACATTCGACCTGTTGTAAGGGGCGAATGTGCAGTGCCTATATATAGATTTTGTGTTTTTGATAATGTAAGAGAGTTGTCATTTGTGTCCAGGTTCAGATCAGGTTAATAGGTGTTTTTGAGAGATTATCTGTGTGATTCTAGATTAACATAAACAGTTTGTAAATGCTTATTGATTGAAGTTAATCTATGAAAATGATATTGAAAATGATCTTGATTGTGTCGTGATTTGTGTTTTATCAATTTGTTCAGATCTAGGGTTTCCGCACCTAGATTTGTGACTTGTATGATCGTATAATCCTGTTTTAGATAAAATCCAACGCTCACAAAGTGGTATCAGAGCCTAGAGGATCATACAACAACAAATTCGATAAGATCAGAGCTGATTTGGACATGTTTTTGACATAAAATCATCTGTTTTTACATAAACATTGTTTCTAAGTGTTTTTGATCGATTTAAAGGTGAATTTGTGGTCGAATTCAAGTTTTCCAACACTTAAAGTTGTTCCAAATCAATTCCGAAACATAACCTGATTGAGATCATTCAAATCCATGAACTTTTGAAAATCTGAGATCAAAATAACCGTTTTTCAAACAATAACCGTTTTTCAAAAATGAGATCTGCTACTTTTGGGCGAACCTGGAACCTGGACTGAGTGTTGTGGTCGAAAGTGCATAAAAGTGGGCGAACCTGAGTTTTTGAGTGGACGAACCTGAAAATCTGTTTAGAAGTTTTCACACTCGGGTATAAAATTCCACATTCGACCGTTCTGGTTCGGGCGAAAGTGGAAAGTCTGTTAGTTTGATTTACATTCTGGTCAAATTCACATTCGGGTGTTACTGTTGGGACGAAAGTGGAACCAGAAGGGACGAGAGTGTGATAGTTTGGACGAGAGTAGAAGTATTTGGACGAACGTACTATTTTTCGGGCGAACCTAAGATTTTTGCTGAAAAATTTTTCTAAGTGTTAAGATTTTCAGATTGTGATCATGTGGCGTTTTCAAACTACTTCGGGATCAGCACCAACACAACCACAACAGCAGACAATGGACCCATGGACAGTGGCAGCGCAAAAGACGAACACGCAATCCTCACAACCACTTAACTACATGACAACAACGAGCATGATGCCTCAGAATGTAGCACATCCGGCACTACAATCAGATTACTGGGGAGTAGCTGCAGCAGCGGTAAATACTCAAACCACTAATGCTATTTCTACCTTGATTAAGGATTTGTCTACAGGTAGTGGAACTCGGCCACCGAAGCTCATGGATATGCAAGAGTATAACCAGTGGCACACCATGTTCAAGATCCATCTGGAAGGCATGGGAGTTGAAGGAGCAGAGGCATGGAGCATGATTGTCAAAGGATACACAGCACCGATTCTGGAGAACACAGGTGAGTTGATTCCTCTGGAAAGTTTGACTGAGGACGAAAAGAAGAAATATGTGGTAGAGAAGAAGGCGTTCTCTCAACTGACACAGGCAATCACAAGTGACCTGTTGCATCAGTTTGGGACATGTACTACGTCAAAGCAGCTTTGGGATAAGCTGAAGAGGAAGCATGATGGTAATGAGAAGACCAGGAGTCTGAGAATGGAGGAATTAGTTAAAGAGTTTGAGAATTTTTCTTTCATTAATAATGAAACTTTGAAAGAACTAACTCCGAGATATATGCATTTATTGTCTGAATTGTCTAGTTATGGTGTACAGATTCCAATGACTAAGCAGGTGGATAAGTTTGCAGATGCTTTGCCACCACAATGGGATCAGCATGTGGAGGTACTCAGAGAGAAGGATGCTTATCAATTCTGGACCATTTCAGAGTTTATTGAAAAGCTGGAGAACAAAGAGTTGGAGGACAGGAGGAAAGCTAGAAGGTCACAGATTCCTCAGAATCCCAGTCTGTATTTTGGAGGTACTTCAGTTCCAGCTGGAAACTCGAGCTCTGGAAGCGTTGCACCACATGTTGCATGTATTTCCAATGTCATGGATTCATCAAAACCAACCACCAACTACACACCACCACAATACAATTCCTACTCACAACCATCATACACACCACCACAATATACTTCCTACATTTCACCAATCTCTCCAATGCAACAAGCAAGTTTTTACACCGCTAACCAAACACAACAACCATCAAACCAAGTTACTCAACATAAACAACAACCTGTGGTTTTAGATACATCAAACTTGGGAAATGTGACTGTGGAGGTTGCTCAGCAACACATTGCATTAGTCTCAGCAATGGTTTCATCCTACAATGGTTTGGTTGCTAGTCAGATTGGGAACAACAACTTAACCAACGAAGACTACGCACAAATAGACAAGGAAGAGATGGAACTCATTGACATTCAATGGGCTTTTGCGAGTATAATGAGGAGAGCAACAGAGTTCATCGAGAAAACTGGAAGGACTGACTTGGCAACTTCTCCCAACACAACCTATGGTTTCAACAAGGAGAAGGTTACGTGTTTTAATTGTGGAGAAAAAGGACACTTCAAAAGGGAATGCACCCAGCCACCTAAACAAGGTAATCGAAACCCTTTCAATGCAAACTACCAGAACCGTCAACAAAACCAAGTTTCTTACCAAAATAACAACAACTACCAAAACCGAAACTTTAACAACCAAAACAGACAACCAAATACTCAACACCAGATTTAAAACCAATCTCCTAATCACCCAAACCGAACAGTTGTACCTATCACTACACCTACTGAGACTCAACAGAATGCGAGTCAGAACCAAGCTTTGGTGACTCAACAGGATGAGAGGTTTGACTGGTCGGGTATGCAAATAGGAGTTGAGGAAGTGACTACTGGTGGGAATGTGGCATGTGTTGCTTATCAGGTTGATATGGAAGAGTCGGTGGTAGTTGATGAGAAGAAAGAAACTGAGGAGAGTGAAAGTGATGATTCTGAGACTGAGATGGAAGTGGAGAGTGAACCTGTTGAGGTTAAGGCTGAGGAGAAGAGGTCTGGGATGGTGATTGATTCAGTTTCTGATGTTTCCGAGGAGTGTAGATCAGTGTATTCAGATTCTGAGAGCGAATCAGACACAGAGGGAAGTGTTGATTCTTTGGATGATGATATTGACCAGTTGCTGGCAGAAGCTGACTTTTTGATGACGAGGAAGTCATGTATAGCTGATGATGCTTTCACCAAGATCGACTATTCCAAGTTTTTCACTGGAAAGGAAGCTCATTTTGCGTTGATGGCCATGACCGAACCGCCAAAATCTGTAAGTTCTGAATCTAGCACTGATGTTATGAGTGATAAATACTGTGTAACTTGTGATAGATTGACTGAGGAGAATAAACAACTCCGAATTTCACGTGATAGTGCTATTCAAAATTGTCAATCTACTCGCAAAGAGTTAAATGCTTTTAACAAAGTATTAGATGGCTATAAAAAGGACATTTCCGACTTGAAAAACACTTTGTCATTAAAACAATTGGCCATAAACAACTATATCAATGAAATTGAAAACACCAAGTTGGAAATGGCAGCCATTAAATGCTTTGCTGAAAAGGTTAACAAGAAGTTAGAAAGTTATAAGAATGTTGCTTATGTGGTAGATCATATTATTGATGATAACACCACCAATTACAAGTCTGTACCATCTCCGGTTCTTTTTGAAAACCATAACTATCACCAAGTTATACCGGAGAGTTCGGTAAAATCAGACTCGTCATCGGAAAAGGAATCTAATACCTCGAGTATTGGTGATCCATATTCCGATGTGAGACCGATTTTGGGCTTGAACAATGAGGGTGTTTATGCTGAGAGTGATAGTTCAGACTCAGAAAATGATGATACTGGTAGTGATCAATCTGTTAATGAATTTGAGATTCCAAAAGAAAATCACATCATTACTACTGAACTAGTGTCACCATCTGATCATGTTCATCCGATGGCAAATGCTAATCGTGATAAAAGTTTGAAACGGTTGATGTTAAGAAAGATAATGTTGTTAAGAATGAGGTCAAAAAGAATGAGCTGAATGAACCAAGTGACAAACCGGTTAAAGTGTTTTATCGGATGGAAGGATCCGATAAAATCATTTCTGATGAGGAATTTCCGATTAAAAATGTTAACTATTCTAAACTTGATAAAATCTGGCAAGAAAGCACAATATGGTTTCCAAAACATGAAAGAACCAATGAAATTCCACCAGAAATCTTAAAGAAACTGTTTTCAGAAGTTCCTCAAGAACCAAAAATTCATGTCACTGAGTTCATTCGACCAAATGATAAAGCAAATGGTTTTCATGAGCCTTCTTACTCGAAAGGACCGCTTCCTGAGAGTTTAAGAAATCAACAATATAATGATCAATTTCCGGTCAGATCATTTGCTTCACCAAATGCTCATTATGTGTTTGAGGAATACAGAAAATGCTTTAAATGTGGAGAACGCGGGCATTTACTTGCTCAGTGTCCATATGTAAGGCACAAAAGACATGAGGTTGAGGTTAAGAATTCCATGAAAAAGCCGATTGATCATTATATCCCACCGCATAGACGGACTGTTCCTCAACAACAACATTTTCATAATCAAAACAATTTTCAAATGAGGAACAACCGTCCATTTCAATATGATCGGAGGAATCGGATTGCAATGGAACAATCTTGGAGAAAACCTGTGGTGAACACAACAGCTGATAGACAAAAGGTTCCACAAAAACCAATTGTCAGGTCAAATGTTGGACCTAAGTCTGTTAATTCAGATAAGGTTGCTAAGAAAGTTACTTTTAGTAACAATGTTCAGAAACCTATTGAGAAACCAAAATCTCAAATTCGTATTCTCAAAAGGACTGAACAATCTTGGACACCTAATGGTACTCCAGGAGCTTCTACTTCAAAGGTGAGTGAGAAAAATGACACTGTTTTGAAAAATCAGAAAACGGTTGATTCAAAACAAAAAGTTGTTGAAAAAGTCATTGAGGATGTTTCTTTGAAATCAAATGTTCAAAGGCCCAAGACTCAGGCTTGGGTCCCCCGAAAGAACTAAATGTTTACTTTTTGTGTGCAGGGAGCTTCAGTTGGCCCTATTAGCAGTCTTTGGATTGTTGATAGTGGAGCTTCAGGCCACATGACGGGGGATTTGGCGTTGCTGTTTGATGTGAAGAATATTAATGGTGGATATGTTGCGTTCGCGGGTAATAAAGGAGGTTATATCACGATGGAAGGAAGCGTGAGTAACGGGATTGTGACTTTCGAGCGGATTTCTTATGTCAAGCAGATAGACTATAATCTGTTGAGCGTCAGTCAAATATGCGATAAACAATTTTCTGTGCATTTTGATGACAAATCCTGCTATATACTTAAACCGGGCTTCAAGATTCCAAAGGAGTGGGTTATGTTGATGGCACCTCGAGTCAACAATCTTTATATTCTTGATATGTCCAAGGCAATGACACCACAGGGACAGATAACATGCTTTCTATCCAAGGCGACCGAAAAAGAATCGATAATGTGGCACCGAAGAATGGGGCACATTCATCTGAGGAAAATGAATCAGTTAGTGAGAAATGGACTTGTCGATGGAGTAAACGTGAAACATTTCCATCTTAACGACAAGTGTGTAAGCTGCATGAAAGGAAAAAAACACAAACAATCCCATAAAGTGAAGAAAGTTAACTCTGTTGAGATGCCGCTTGAGCGATTGCACATGGACCTTTTTGGACCGGTCAAACGCAAAAGTCATCTTGGAGAGCTTTATTGTTTAGTTGTCACTGATGACTATTCACGATTCTCATGGGTGATGTGTTTGAAGAACAAAAGCGACACCTTTACCAACCTACAAGTTCTGTTCACTCGACTGGAGAATATCTACAACTTGAAGATAAAAAGAATCAGGAGTGACAACGGGACGGAGTTTAAAAATGCAAAGATGGATGAACTTTGTGAAAGCAAAGGGATTCATCATGAATATTCGGCTCCGTATACCCCGCAACAGAACGGTGTTGCTGAAAGAAAGAATAGGACTCTGATTGAGGCTGCTAGAACAATGCTCGCTGACTCAAATCTTCCAGTAATGTTCTGGAATGAGGCGATTTATGCAGAAAACTATACATTAAATCGGGTTTTGACAGTGAAGAAGTTTGGAAAAACATCTTATGAGCTGTTACACCGACGAAAGCCTAATTTAGAGTATCTAGAACCATTTGGGGCGCCATGCACGATGTTGAATCCAAGCGAGAAGTTTAGTCCTAAAGCTGAAGAGGGATATTTTGTTGGATATGCAACCCCGCTCAAACGGGTATTTAACAAGCGAACTCGTCAAGTGGAGGATTGGGCTAACGTGGAAGTTCAACGTTACACTCAAAATTTGCAAGGCACGGGCCCTGATTGGATGTTTGATTACAAAGATTTCTTTGAATCATTCAACCTAGATAGCCTGGTTGAAGAAGCTGTGATTAGATTACTTTACGAGTGTGAAAACGCGGCAACTTCACCATTGATGCGTCCAATCACCGTAAACCCCCCACCAGCTTCTAATGATACCAGTGCTCCTACACAAGAAGAAGAGTTGTTTCAAGAAGCTTCAACTTCATTAGACACTTCAGAATCTGAAGATGAACAATTTGAAGAAGCCGTTCTTGAAAACGCAGAAGATTTAGAAGAGCAAACTGTGAACCCAACTCCAAATCCAGACGTTGCTTCATCGTCTAACACGGGTCATGATCAGGATGCTGTAGAGAACTTGACTGCTCAGACGGGAGTGATTGTACCTGTTAATCCGGAATCTCGGATTCATCGTATTCACCCGCTGGAGCAAGTGATCGGTGATCCTGGTAGTGGAGTGATGACCAGAGGGCAGCTTAAAAGCGTTAATTCGCCAGAGAGTTTTGGTGCTTTAGCATTGTATGCCAAAATTCAGAAATCTGGTAGCCAAAATGATTGGTCGTTTGCATGTTATGTGTCGCAGGTAGAGCCAAGGACATACAAAGACGCTTTGAATGAAGATGCCTGGGTTGAGGCAATGCAGGAGGAGTTATTGCAATTCCAGAAATTGGGAGTTTGGACGCTCACAGATTTGCCGCCGGGAAGAAAGAAAATAGGCACTAAGTGGGTGTTTAAGTGCAAAAAGGATGATCGTGGAGTTATTGTAAGGAACAAAGCCAGATTGGTTGTGCAGGGTTTCCATCAAATCGAAGGAATTGATTACAACGAAATCTATGCACCAGTAGCACGAATGGAAGCTATTCGGATGTTCCTTGCATTTGCTTCATATAAGAAATACAAAGTCTATCAAATGGACGTCAAGAGCGCATTTTTGTACGGTAAAGTCAAGGAGGAGGTTTATGTCGGGCAGCCACCAGGCTTTGAGGACCCAATCCACCGGGACAAGGTCTACGTGCTGAACAAAGCTTTATATGGTCTGCACCAGGCTCCAAGACAGTGGTACGAGGAGCTAAGTACATACCTCATCTCCAAAGGATTCAAGCGCGGCCTCGTCGATTGCACCCTCTTTACGAAGAAGACGGGAGATGACTTGCTTCTAGTACAGATACGTTGATGATATTATATTTGGTTCAACTAACGAACTCTTGTGCAGGGAATTTGAAACTGTTATGCAGGAGAAGTTCGAAATGAGCGCTATGGGGGAAATGCAGTTTTTCCTCGGCTTACAGGTGGATCAAAGAACCGACGGGATCTTCATTCACCAGACGAAATACGTAGCCGACATCTTGAGCCGATTCCAGATGGAGGACTCTAAGCCGATGGATACCCCGATTCAACCCAATCACGGGATTGGAGTGGACGCTAAGGGGGAGCTGACAGACCCATTTACATACAGAGCAATCATCGGATCTCTGATGTATTTGACAACGTCTCGACCAGATATTATGTATGCAACGTGTCTCTGTGCTCGTTATCAATCGAAGCCGAAACAAAGTCATCTGACGGCGGTCAAGCGTATCCTTCGATATCTGAAGGGTTGTCCATCAAAAGGACTTTGGTACCCTAATGATGATGATTTTGATTTTATTGCTTTTAGTGATGCAGATTGGGGCGGCTGTGACAAAGACAGCAAATCAACAACAGCCGGTTGCCAGTTTTTAGGGAGCAGGTTAATTACCTGGCAATGCAAGAAACAGACTTCCGTCGCACTGTCTACATGTGAAGCCGAGTACATTTCAGCCTCGAGTTGCTGTTCGCAAGTGCTCTGGATCCAACAACAGATGGTCGATTACGGTTTGCAGTTTCTTAAAACCCCTATACACTGTGACAACGAAGCCGCAATTGCTTTAACTAAAAATACTGAAAATCATTCTAAAGCTAAACATATCCGGATTAAATATCATTTTATCCGTGATTGTTATGCTAAGGAATTGATTGACATGGTCAAAATCCATACTGACTACCAACGTGCAGATTTGTTTACAAAAGCTTTTGACAGATCCCGCTTTGAATATCTTTTGAAAGTAAACAATATAAAGGAAAAACAGGACTAATCGGCTCCTCGGTTTATCATCTTTTCGTTTTTAGTTTTAGTTTTTAAATTTTTGCTAATTGGGAATTTCTCTTTGCTAATTGGGAATTTCTCTTTACTATCATAATCCTCAAAGAAGTTGATGCTTTCGAGGGGGTTGTTTAATCCTCAAAGAAGTTGATGCTTTCAAGTGGATTGTTTCTTTCAAATTTTTGTTTTGTTTTTCAGAAAAATTAAAAACCCAAAAATATGTTCTTTATTTTAGGGGGAGTCTTTTTATCATAAAAACCAAAAACATTGAAAAATTTTCAAAATACCTAAAAATTAGAAAAACCCAAAATGATTTCCTGGATAAAAAAGAGGAAATGATAGTACATCAGTGGGGATCTGACACAGGCTAAAGAATTGTATAGTTTTAATGAGACGTATGTTGATTACGTGTGATATGCTGATAGGCTTCGTAGACTATGTATTGCGTGCATTAGTGATACAAACATAACAAACTACGCGTTTGTGGATGAACACCTCATGGGCATATGGTCTTAGTACCGTAATTTCGTTTGATAGGGTGTTTGTACAAAACTCGGAGGTTTAGGGTCGTTATGTTATTAGTTATCTGGGGATAGCCTATCTGATCTTCTGCTGTAAGTCATTACGGACCTAGATCAGACAGGATGTCTTTATAAAAGAGCTTTATGCCAAAACCTAAAGTTACCGAATTGAGGAACTTTCCATGTTATATGATGATCAAAGATTATCTATAATATCGTATTGATCATTGATGCAAATCATGATTAATATCAGTCCTCAACCTGGTATGGTGCATATGTTACTTTGCTGCATTAATTTGCTGACCTGTATACCTCTATGCATTATATCTTGTACAATTACAGACGACGAAAGCATAATCACGCTTTACAATGAGTCTTTGTGCAAATTACTTCTTGATACGGGAGTATGTCGTGTGTGTGGGAACCACAATGTGTTAGTCTAATACATCTAATTCGTATCATTTTAAAGCATTGCGTAATTGTCTGCATGAGAGCTTATGTGGACAACAATATCAGCAATTGCCGTATCACATATTGTTTCTAATGATAATATTGAAACAGATCAACGCTGTGTTCAGATTTCTCAGAAAACTGATATGATCCTCTTACCGGAAATCACAAAATGTTTACTGCTTTCATTTACTTTGATGCATTTTACTTTGTGGCATTTTACTTTTATTGTCAAAAAGCTACAAAATCCAAAAAGATTTTAGGTGTGTTTTAATCAAAATTTTCAGAAAATCCAAAAGATTTGCATTTCTGCTTTATTTTTGATATCCGGGGATGCTTGATGGTCAATTTCTGAGATTTGATAACACCATCTGGACTTTGTAACATTCAAAATGTGAAAATTTGAGTTTTGGAAGTTTAACGGATTGAAAAATGTTGAACGGGATTCGAATTCGTGATTTGGCGAAATTTTCAGATTTTTCCATTTCACATTCGCCCCTTAAATGGGTCGAATGTGGAAAAATCATACCTTCGACCGTATCAATTTTGGGCGAATGTGGATCTTTTCACCTCCGGGTGTAAATTCCACTTCCGGGTATAAAATCCACCTTCGGGTCTTTAAATAGGGGCGAAGGTGGAGCAGTTTCACTCTCGTGCCATTAACTTGGGGCGAATGTGGACTTGACCCACATTCGTCCATCTGAAACGGTCGAAAGTGGTTCTCTATAAATAACCATTTCACCTTCGAGCTCTCATTCTGAAAAATTTTTCAAAATTTTCTTCATACCAAGACCTTGTTGCTCGTATTTTCTACGTTTCACTGATTTGTTTCCTGATCATTTCTCATCATTTTAAGACTCATATTGCAGGTAATGGACATCAAAACAGATCAGAATTGATTGTTTAAAGAACACGACCTAGGGTTTTAATTCCAGGGATTTTTAATGATGTTTGATGTTTGTTTTTGATAGCAGATCAGTTTTCATAGGTTTTAGGGGGAGAATGTGGAAAGAATTAGGATAATAACATGTCTAGGTGTTAGTTTTGATCGATTGAACACACTTGAAACCTAATTCCACTTTAAAACCTATGTAAACTGATTAATTGACAAAATTGCTTATAAACGAGTGTTAGTCGGTATTGTTAGCATACATTAGAATCAAAATTACAAGTTAAAATCAAAAATGGTAAAAATTTGAATTTTGGGGGAAATCAGTTTTCACCTTCGGTTCAAAAACCGGGCGAAGGTGAAAATAATTGGGCGAATGAACATAAAAACGGACGAATGTGATTTTTAATCAAAACTTTTTCACTTTCGTCCATATATTTTTACATTCGACCATTTGATCCCACATTCGGCCATTTCTAAACGGGCGAATGTGCAGATCAGTTTGACCAAAAATTTTTATAATTTTGTCGTTTTTGTGTTTTGACGTGTTTTTATTGATTTTCATGTGCAGATGGCTGAACAACCAGAGAATATTGAATCACCAGCAGTGAATGTTGAAACTCCAGCTGAGATCACAGTTCAAGATCCAGTACCAGTAGCAGAAACATCTGTTCCTAGCAGTTGGCCTTTTGAACGATCGCACAACTGTTGCGCTTATCTAGGAGATGTTGAGAAGAACACGGAGTTTACAGGAATTATAGAGTTTCTGAAGAGGAGCAGGATTGTACATGCCTTAGCCACACCAACCATCATATACAAAGACATCATAGAAGATTTTTACCAGAATGCGAAGTATGACTACTGGGAGAATCAGACGATTATCAAGAGCAAGATTCAGGAGATGGAGATGTTCTTGACTGAAGCTGACATTCGGGAAGCTTTACAGATTAAGTTCGAAGATAGTGAGGATCCCAGGGAGTTATCGTGGACAGAACAGAAGGCGTGCTTCTTAAGAATGAAATACAAAGGTCCAATCACTGACGGATCTATGTATAAGGGGAAGCTGGGAGTACAGTACAAGTATTTTGCTCATGTGCTGATTCATGTCTTTGGATGTGTGAGTGGTGGTTATGACGTGATGAGAAAGAGTTTGAGTTCATTAATGGTTGCGTTGACACTCAACAAACCATTTAACGTTTCTGGGATGATTCTTGATCATATGCTGGAGATGCTGAAGGGAATAAAGTTTAAGAAGTTTATGTTGTATCCAAGGTTTCTGATGATGATCTTTGACTACAAGTATCCAATGTTGAAAAAGGATCCGACTATGATCCTAGGTCAAGATCACATGAATATTAGAACCTTGATGAGGATGAAAGGTTACAAAGGTGTGCCTGACAGTGAGAAGCCACCTAACAGGAGATTGTTTGGCGCTTTGGCTCGTCCGGATTACACTGATCCTGGCAAGAACAAAGCAAGACATGATGAGAGTGACTCAGACAACGATGATCCCTTAGTGTATGTTGATTCAAGCACTAAGCGGAAACGTCAAGTAGTCAATCCTGGAGCCAAAGGGAAGGGCAAGGGAAAGGCTATAGATCAGGGAAGCACTAAGCAACAAATAGCTAGAAAGAAATCGACGGCGAAGAAAGGATCGGGTTTGGTGGATGAAGAGTCTGTAGATTCAGAAGAGACTGAGGTTGATGAGCAGTGGGATTCTGATGATGAGAACGTGAGGACCACCAAACGTAAGGCCACTATGGTTGGTGAGTCTGAATCCTTGAACCAGTCGATAGAAGAGTCTAAGAGAAGAAAGAAATCAGTTGAAGATGAAGGTTTAGGTGTTGACCTAGCTGAACTGAGTGTTGGAGATACTGTAGTTGTGAATTTGCCCAAGAAGACAAAGAAACAAAAGACTATGGCAAAGAAATCAAGTGTGAAAGAACTGAGAGAGAAAGAATTGGCTCAGTTGTTGAAGGGAAAGAGATTACCTGATGCTGGTACACCTTCCAAGTTATCTTCACCAGTTGCCAAGAAGCAGAAGAAAGCGAAAGAGGCAGAGACTTTACCAATCGATCAGTTCAATATCGATATGGATAAAGTGCTCGATATGTTTAGAAAGCCTCAGAAAGAGAAAGTTGTTGAAGTTGAGCCATACAGATCTAAACCAAAGAAAGTGACTGTGGATGACGATGTCATGAAACAGGTTAATAAGAAGATGGAGGACATGATGAAGATGTTGGTTGCTCAACAAGCTGAGATTACTAAGTTCAAGCAGAATGAGGAGAAGATGCTCCAAATTGTAGTTGCTTCAAAATCGAATCAGGATGAGATAAATGATAAGATTCAGATGTTGGAAGCTAAGAATGAGAAGCTTGAAAGAAGATGTGATAGAAACAAGAACAAGATCAAACTGATTAAGGCGGATAACAAAGAATTAAAGAAGGAAAACAAACGCCTTTGTGGTTTGATTGAAGAGCTTTATAGCAGAGCACCCCAGTTGAAAGAGGGTGAAGAAGAAGAAGAAGAAGATGAACAGAAAGTAGATTATGAGGATTCTGAATCTGAGAAAGAAGAAGATGATGATGAAGATGATGATGGATCGGATAAAAGTGATGATGACAATGATGATGATGATGACAACAATGATGATGATGATGATGCTGAAGGTACGGGGAAAAAGAAAGGTGATGAGTTTAGCAGTGGAAGTGATCATGATGGAGGAGATGATACTTCTAAGTTTAGTTATGAGAAGAGAACACCACAGAAGAAGAAAGATACTGGAGAATCGAGTTCCAAGAAGAAAGGTGGGAATGTTGATTCGGATGAAAGTATTTTCTGGAACGAAAAGGTGAGATCTCTGTCTGATGATGCTAAACAGATATATAAGAATATGTTGGAAAAGAGAGAGTGGACCATTGAGTTCACAGGATGCTTCGCTGAAATATTCCAGACTGACGATTTAAGATATGAGTTGGAATATGAAGATCCAGATCTTGAGGAAGGGGAATTACCTGCATCTGTGGCGAAAGAAATACTAGATGGTCTCGCACAGAGGGTAGGAAAGACGTTTGAGGAGTTTATGATGGATGAATCGATTCCTGATATTCCTGAAAAGGATATGGGAAGTCATTCAGATGATGTGCATACTCCTGAAAACAATGAAGTTGAAGTAGAAGACATTACTCATGAAGAGTTTCCCCAGTATTTCAGACAAGAAGAAGAGAATGAAGTATTTCCTGACTTCACTGAGATACCAAATAAGTCAGCGAAACAGAAAGCAAAGAAAAGGAGCGAAGAGTTTGTTGAGAAGGTATTTGGAACTGAAAAGAAAGATTCTTCTAACCAGTCTGATGAGTTGAAGAATTATATGAAGAAGTTGAAGGAAATGGATGAGAACCGACCTAAGCCTGAAGCTCAAGGTAACTTTTATCGATTTCATAATGCCAAATTCAAAGGCAGAGCTCTCGGGTGGACTTACTTAGGCAGACTGAAGTGTATTGCTGCAAAATGGGAAACCGGAATTCTGTATTTCAACAGATTCTGTGACTTGCTTACTCTACCGTATTGGGCGGTGAGAGACTTATGCAGATTCCCAATGTCAGGTGCCGAGGTAAATGGATCACATGTCGGTTGGTGCGCAGACAAATTGGTTTGGGAAAGTCGTACGAGATGGAACAGGTTCAAGCCTCAATATCCTCGTAGAAAAGAGCATAGGGATATTGATCCACAAACCAATATGAAGCGAGTTACTTTAATCTACAAAGCACCTAATGTGATGAGGAAGATACCGTTGATGCCAATGCCACAGCATTTCAGTGCTGATTTCATCTTTTGGTATTACGATTGGAGGAAGGCAGAAGCCGTGATCGTGTTGAGAGATGGAAAGGATAAATACAAGCATGTGCATGTATTTGATCCTATGTGGCTGATCAATTGCACTTTCGAAGACATCATCATGTTGTTCTATAATCCAATCTACTATGAACCCAATGACTTTGCTCAAGCGAGAAAGTATACTCAAGTTGTGGGAGTTTGTTTTGCATATGACATAAATGCTGGAAGCAACTTGGAGGGTAAACTTGGCAAGACTGTGAAGATGACCAATGTGTCAAAGCCTGTGAAGAAAACATTCGAGCCGCTAATGACTTCTGAGCAGAAGAAGCAGCTCAGAATCAAACTGATGAACAGGACGATGGACTATCAGAGAAAACTATCCAATCAATAGTCGAGGGGGAGTTTGTTGATGCATTTTGCGACTAAGGATTGGATATACAATAATTAACATATGTTAGTTGATAGCCGAAGGTGTATCAGACTGGGCGAATGTAGATATTATGGGGCGAAGGAAGACTGAAATGGGCGAAGGTAAATGTGGACTGGACGAAGGAAGAATGGACAAGATCAGAAGAACACATTCGACCACTTGATGTGGGCGAATGTGGAAAAAGCTCACATTCGACCTGTTGTAAGGGGCGAATGTGCAGTGCCTATATATAGATTTTGTGTTTTTGATAATGTAAGAGAGTTGTCATTTGTGTCCAGGTTCAGATCAGGTTAATAGGTGTTTTTGAGAGATTATCTGTGTGATTCTAGATTAACATAAACAGTTTGTAAATGCTTATTGATTGAAGTTAATCTATGAAAATGATATTGAAAATGATCTTGATTGTGTCGTGATTTTTGTTTTATCAATTTGTTCAGATCTAGGGTTTCCGCACCTAGATTTGTGACTTGTATGATCGTATAATCCTGTTTTAGATAAAATCCAACGCTCACAACCGGTAAGAACGGTCAAAGGAGCTTGCCTATATATTCACTGAAGTCACCTTGTTGCCCTGATCTTTTGCACCATATCATTGTGATCGTCTAGTGTTACTGATCATTTGCAATTCATTTTTACAGGTTAACATCATGAATTCAAGGATTAATCATTGTTTTTCTGTTTCAAGCCCTAGTTTTCTAAAACCTGCAATAATTCTGTTCTTTGTTGCAATTGATGCTTAGGATTCATTCTATCCATGTTTTAGGGGGAGAAGAAACAACAATTAGTGATGTTAATCCATCAGATTGATCAGTTGATCATGATGAATGGATAAACCCTAATTGTGATATGAAAACATGGATAAAATGAATAATTGATACAATTGTTGGTTTAAAAACATTAATCGGCATTGTTACTTGCCAAACAAATCAAAATTACATATTTAGAAACAATAATATTCAGATTTGAAAATTTGAAATTGCAGACAGACTCCTTCGCACCTATCGAATGGGCGAAGGAGATGATCAACTGGTCGAATGAACAAAAAATTGGGCGAATGAAACTTTTTTATTAAAAACTATTACATTCGTACCTTTCAAATTTCTCATTCGCACCAAGTGTTTCTCATTCGCACCCCCGTTTGGGCGAATGAGAAGATTAATTACCAAATTTTCAATGTTTGAATTTTTTGTCGATTTTTAACATGTTTCTTTGTTTTGTTTTGCAGATCAAACCATGTCTGAGCAGGAGAAGACTACTGAGCAAGCCGGATCATCCTCACAACCTGCTAAGAAAGCTATTGAAGAGTTTTTAACCTTCGAGAATGCGCATAATTGCTGTGCGTATCTTGGAGAAGTTAAAAAGCATACTGAGTTTATCGAGATCATAGAATTCTTGAAGAGGAGTCGGGTGATAGACGCGATTGCTATACCTACCATTATTTACAGAGATATGATGCAAGATCCAAGGGAAGATGATAATTGTATGTGAGCGAGATATTAGAGAAGCATTGAATCTGCAAGATGAGAAGACGGATCCCAAAGAGCTTAGTTTCATGGATCAACGGAAGTGCTTCCTGAGGATGAAGTAAAATGGACCGATCACTGATGGTTCATTGTGTAACACCCCAACCGATGGCGGAAACATCGGGATGTCACGTATTGATGATTGTTCAGTAGCTCATGGTGAATAATAAATTTCATTAAATAATTTAAGTAAGTTACATACAATTGTTCTAAGAACTTGTACATCAAATTGAATAAAACTATGCAAACATCTTCAAGCATCAATTCAAATCTTCAAGCAATTAGAACCTGAAACATGTTAAGTTGAAAATATTTTGGGTCAACAAAAGTTGGTGAGAATTACATAGGTTTTGATAATCGAATAAAATTGTTGTGCAATTCATGTCTCATGGCAATCTAGTCCATATGTGAAAACATACGTAAATCGAGTGCATAATCAACCATTGTGACTGTTGTATTGTGGTACATCCCATACGCTCATGGTTCACTTGTTTATATTGCAGTAACAAACACCCACGCAACCTTTGTAGGAGGCACGTATCCGGGTGGGATTGTCAGTCCAATAGATCTATCAATGTATACCGTTTGGCTGATGAATGTTTATGCTAGAATTGTGCTTACCCTAGTCATGTTCAAGACATAATGCAACATAGAAAAACACATAGACACATTGATGATTGAATTGCATAAATGATGTTGTAACATGTTTCACCCCAAAAATGGTGATAAATAGAAAAGGGGCTATGTAAAACTCACCTTAGCAAAATGTTATGTCTCGTAAAAAAAATAGAATAATGTGTTGTGAATGTATGCGAGGCGAATCCCAAAGACTCAACAACGTAGCTAGTCCAAATTGAAGAAAACGAAAAAGAAAGAATATCAAGCTTCCAATTCGCCAATTACAAGAGCTTATAATCAAAGCTTCAATTGTAGAAGTAATAGACTATAGAAGAAAGGTATGAGGGAAAGTTTAATCAGATTGAAACAATCGATTTAGAGGTGCAAAGTATAATGGGTCATAGGTGGGTTTTTATACTAGTTTTGGAGTCAATTAGCCATTAAAATTGGTCAACACCATAAAGTAAGGTTTTATGATTAATTGACTATTTGACTAAGACTTTGACTGTTTGACTAAGACTTTGACTAGGACTTTGACTATTTGACTCAAGGCTTTATTTAAAAAAAAAAAAAAAATTCTTGTATGTGAAAAAAAAAAAGAATTTAGAATCATATTATTATTATTATTATTATTTATATACATTTATGTATGTATATAAGTTAGGATAAATAAAGATTTAGACACATTTGTATAATATTAATGATAAAGGTGTAATAAAAATATATATATATATATATATATATATATATATATATATATATATATATATATATATATATATATATATATAAGGGCTTTTTATGTATTAAAATTTTGGGGAAAATTTTGCGATGTTACAGCCTCCCCTACTTTTAGGAACTTCGTCCCGAAGTTAAAAGAAAAACACCAGGTATACAATTGGTCGACTACCGAAAACCTTGATAAAATTTCTCACTACCTTAACGTACCTGTAAATTCATGATTACGTTCCGGACCGTAATTATCAATTTACCTTACATTAGGGTTTTGCGTCCTTTTATGACTCTACCGATTGTTGAGCAGGTTCGATAGTCTCCACCAGTCGTTGAGCAGGTTGTAGGGCCTCTCCCGACTGTTGGAAAGACATGATGACCTCTACCAATCGTTGAGTAGGTTGTTTGGTAGTCAACTAATTGTTGTACAAGTAAGCAAGTATGATTATAGATATAGCAATTAGTTTACATTCAAACAAGCATGCACTCAGATGTTATGATAATACTTGAATTTATTACTTGAATCAAAAAGTGTCAATACATAGAATTAAAAAGTAGACATCATTCAAATGGTGGGGTTTGCTGTTAAGTAGCTGGAGGGTCTTGATCTCGATTTAGTTTAGGGCATCGGTTACGAAAATGATTTGGGTTTCCACATTCATAGCATTGACCATAGTTGTATTTACCAGGACGATTAAGATTAGCAACCTGAGCAGGGTTGGTTGGTTGGTTGGTGTTAGGGTTTGGGGACTCACGACATGTGTTGACCAGATGGCCATACCTACCACAATTGGTGCACAGGCGACACACTGAAACAGTGGGGTGATGTCGTTTGCATGTGTTAGACAATGGAAAGTTTCTTGTATAGGGTTTCTTGTTAGAAGCTTGTGTAGTGAGGTTTACATTAGGATCCCTGGTCTTGCGCTTCTGGTTCTCGGTAGTTACCGCGGCCACAATACTTGTTTTCTCGCCTTTCTGAACTAAGGTCCCGTTCTTTATGTGATTTCCATCGCCATTTCCATTTCCATTGCCGTTCCCATTCATTGGGATGACTTGAGCCAACAAGTTAGAAACCAGAGTTGTGATTTGTTGCGCCATTTGTTGGGAAATAATCGCAGCCAGTTGGGCATCAACACCTTTGTTGTTGTTGTGGTTGGTGTTGTGGTTGTTGTTACTTTCCTCTTGGTTTTCACCACTGTTATTGCGAGTGCTGCGACGTGGAGACATGATCTATAAGGGACACAATGAAGGTTCAATGTGGCATGAAATGAATGAGGTGATATAAGGAATGTAATCATTTATTCATTAATTAAAACGAATAAACGAAAACGTTGACGTATCAAAGATTTCAGATTCCAATAACATAGTGAAGACATGCTTTAGCCTATAAGTGAACACTCATCCCGAGAATTCCCAGGTAGGCATCCGGGTCCCTCGTCTGATTGGGATATATGCGCAATGCCAGCCTAGACAGAAGACTCAGAATACAGGCGTTCACCCTTCCAGATTGCACGTGTTCGTTATTAAAATCTAGAACTTCGACGAGATCTCAAGGTGGTTCAGGTTAAACCTGAGGATTTTGTCCTATTAGTCTGAGAGTAGATCCAGTGATGGAGAGCAACCTTCTTGTTAGGATGAAAGTAGGGATAAGAAGTAGGAGGGAGATAGAGAATAGCAAGTAAAAAAAGCAAGTACTGGTTAAATCCTATGGTTATAGACTAGATTATTTTTCTAATAACCTAATTCCCTATAACCATGGCTCTGATACCAATCTGTAACACCCCAACCGATGGCGGAAACATCGGGATGTCACGTATTGATGATTGTTCAGTAGCTCATGGTGAATAATAAATTTCATTAAATAATTTAAGTAAGTTACATACAATTGTTCTAAGAACTTGTACATCAAATTGAATAAAACTATGCAAACATCTTCAAGCATCAATTCAAGTCTTCAAGCAATTAGAACCTGAAACATGTCAAGTTGAAAATATTTTGGGTCAACAAAAGTTGGTGAGAATTACATAGGTTTTGATAATCGAATAAAATTGTTGTGCAATTCATGTGTCATGGCAATCTAGTCCATATGTGAAAACATACTAGAAGTAAATCGAGTGCATAATCAACCATTGTGACTGTTGTATTGTGGTACATCCCATACGCTCATGGTTCACTTGTTTATATTGCAGTAACAAACACCCACGCAACCTTTCTAGGAGGCACGTATCCGGGTGGGATTGTCAGTCCAATAGATCTATCAATGTATACCGTTTGGCTGATGAATGTTTATGCTAGAATTGTGCTTACCCTAGTCATGTTCAAGACATAATGCAACATAGAAAAACACATAGACACATTGATGATTGAATTGCATAAATGATGTTGTAACATGTTTCACCCCAAAAATGGTGATAAATAGAAAAGGGGCTATGTAAAACTCACCTTAGCAAAATGTTATGTCTCGTAAAAAAAATAGAATAATGTGTTGTGAATGTATGCGAGGCGAATCCCAAAGACTCAACAACGTAGCTAGTCCAAATTGAAGAAAACGAAAAAGAAAGAATATCAAGCTTCCAATTCGCCAATTACAAGAGCTTATAATCAAAGCTTCAATTGTAGAAGTAATAGACTATAGAAGAAAGGTATGAGGGAAAGTTTAATCGGATTGAAACAATCGATTTAGAGGTGCAAAGTATAATGGGTCATAGGTGGGTTTTTATACTAGTTTTGGAGTCAATTAGCCATTAAAATTGGTCAACACCATAAAGTAAGGTTTTATGATTAATTGACTATTTGACTAAGACTTTGACTGTTTGACTAAGACTTTGACTAGGACTTTGACTATTTGACTCAAGGCTTTATTTAAAAAAAAATAATCTTGTATGTGAAAAAAAAAGAATTTAGAATCATATTATTATTATTATTATTATTGTTATTATTTATATACATTTATGTATGTATATAAGTTGTGAGTTAGGATAAATAAAGATTTAGACACATTTGTATAATATTAAAAAAAGGTGTAATAAAAATATATATATATATATAAGGGCTTTTTATGTATTAAAATTTTGGGGAAAATTTTGCGATGTTACACATTGCATAAGGAAAAACTGTGTCCACAGTTCAAATACTTGGCACATGTTTTGATACACGTCTTTGGATCAGCCGCTGGAGGATATGACTTGATGCGTAAGAGTATTAGCTCAATGATGGTGGCACTAGTATTGATCAAACCGTTCAATGTATCAGGAATGCTAATGGAACATTTGTTGGAGCCTGTGAATGGCACAAGGAATTTGAAGTTTTTGTTGTATCCTCATTTCCTCCAGATGGTGTTTGATAATAAATACAAAGATTTGAAGAGAGATCCTAAGCACATTGTTGTTCAAGAACATATGTCGATCAATACTCTTGCTAGGATGAAATTTTACAAAGGATTGTCAGTAAATGAACGTCCACCTGTAAGACGTTTATTTGGACATCTAGCAAGGATTGACTATACGGATCCAGGTGAAGGGCTTTTAAGACATGCTAACAGTGATTCAGATCCAGATAACCCATTACATCCTGTTGATCCAGATGCAAAGCGCAAGAGACGGGTTGTTAATGTCGGTGCTAAGAGTGGAAAGGGTAAGGAGAAAGAGATAAGGATAGAGGTTGTACCTGAACCTGCAAAGAAGAAGAGTACACTGAGAAGAAACAAGACGATGGCTAAGAAGGGTTTGCATATTGTGGATGAGGCGTCGATTGATTCTGAGGAGACGCAAGAAGATGAACATTGGGATTCGGAAACTGAAACGCTAAAGACTACCACGCCCAAGGCCACTGTGGCTGGTGAGTCTGTTAGTCATTCTGTTGAAGATCAAGGTAATAAGAGCCCAATTCCTGTTGATGAAGATGAAGAGAGTCTGAATGTAGAAAAAGATTTTCCTGGTTCACCTGTACAGGCTGTGAAATCAAAGAAGAAGCCTCAGTACAAGAAACAAGAGAATGTACTTAAACCAAGTCAAAAGAGATTGAGAGAGATTGAGTCACTCATTGCTCGAAAGAAATTACCACCAGTTTCTAGTTCCAAGTCACCGGTTACTGCACCTGTATCGAAGAAGCAAAAGACTGCAACTACTTCTAGCACACAACAGGAAGATGAATTACCTGTTGATGAGTTCAATGAAGCGTTAGATAATGTACTCAAGAAGATTAGGAAAGGCAAACTGCCTGAAGTTGCTGAGGTGCCTGTTAAGAAGAAGGTCACAGTTGATAGTGATGTAATGACTGCTGTGATCCAAAGGCTATCTGAAATGATGAGCATTATCAACAAACAGCAAACCGAGATTGAGAAATTGAAGTCGAATGATAAAAAGATGTTGGAAGTTGTAGTCACATCTCATGATAACAGTGAAGAGTTAAAGGAAACAATCAAAAAGATCAAGAAAGAGAACAAAAAGTTGCTGAAACATGAGCAGAGAAACACCACACGGATAATAGCTTTGAAAGAGGAGAACAAGAAGTTGAAGAAGAGTAACAAGAACATGGACGATCTGATAAAAGACTTGTACTCTCGAGCTCCTCAACTTCAAGCTGGTGAAGAAGATAAAGAGCGAGATGAAGAGGAGGTTGATTTTGAACCATCTGACAATGAAGAGGATGAAGATCTTGATGAAGATGTTGGTAACGATCCTCAAAAGAAAAAGAAGAAACATGATGGAGATAATGGTGGTTCAGATGGTGGATCTAGTGATGCAAACAGCTCTGCTTTTGATAGTGATGATGACGATGATGATGACAACGCTGGTAAATATAAGTATGAGAAGCGTGATTCGAGCAAAGGTGGAGAGTCAAGCTCAAAGACTCCAGGTGAAAATGTAGATGACGACGTTTTCTGGAATGAAAAACTGCAGTCTTTATTTGAAGAAGACAAACACATGTATCGCCAGATGCTCACAGATCGAGTCTGGACGATTGACATGACAAGCAGGTTTCCATAAATATTTGAGTCTAGTAATAAGCCGTTTGAGTTGGAGTTTGATGACCCAGATCTAGAAGATGGAGAGGTTTCTGCGGCAGTTTCTAAGGAAATACTTGAAGGTTTAGCTAGACAGGTTGAAAAGACTTTGGAAGAGCTGCTTGCTGATAATTTCATTCCAAAGATACCTGAAAAGGAAGCCGGGAATCATTCTAATGACCGTGACGTTCCTGCATTTGAAGAAGTTGAGATGGAAGACATTACAAGTGAGGAATATCCACAATACTTTAAGAATGATCAAGATTCTGGATTTCCTGGATTTTCTGATGAAGTGCTAAACCAGGCCGAGAAACTTGCTAAGGAGAAGAGCAAATTGTTTGAAGACGAAATATTCAAAGGGCATGATAAGCCACAGTTCGAGCAATCTGATAGTTTGAAAGAACTTTTGAGGAAGTTGAAAGAGAAGGAGAATAACCGTCCTAAAGCTGAGATACAAGGTAGCTTCTACAAACTTCACTGTGGAATTTTCAAAGGTCGTGCATTGGCCTGGAAGTTTGTTAAGCAACTAAAATGTGTAGCAGTAAAGTGGGAGAAGGGGATTTTATATTTTGATAAATTCCATCATTTGAAGACTCTTCCTTACTGGGCTATTCGTGATATTGGTCGTCACCGTTTAACGGGAGCGTCAAATAATCAAATTACATACTTTGCTGAGAAGATGACGAGAGAGAGCCGAACTAAGTGGGATTTATTTGCACCTCAATATCCAAAGCGAATCGTTCATAAAAAGGATATTGACATGATTACTGGAATGCCCAAAGTGACGCTGAAGTATAAACCACCGCGAGTGTTGAAAAAGATTCCTTTGATGCCGATTCCACAACACTTCGCCAAAGACTTTATTTGGTGGTATTGTGATTGGAAGATAGTAGATGCTGTGATCATGCTAAAAGATGGTGAAAAGAACTTCAAGCAGGCAAATACCAATGTGTGGTATTTTTGATCCCATGTGGTTGATTAATTGTTCACATGAGGATATAATAATGTTGTTCTATAATCCAATTTATTCTAAGGTTAAGGATGCTGAACAAGCAGGCAAATACCAATGTGTGGTATTTTTGTTCTTTGCGTATGATATAAATGCTGGATGTGATTATGACAAGAAGCTCGGGAGGTTTGTGGAGATACAGAAAGTGCCTGAAGTGAAAAAGACGAAGCCGAAGACATTTCATGAACCAGTGTTGACTAAGGAACAGAAGATTCAGCGACATATCAAGTTGATGAACATCAGAATGGATGAAGAACGTCGACAACAATCCAAGCAATAGTCGAGGGGGAGTTTGTAGATGCATTTATGTGACTAATGCTTTGGATTTACAATAAACTTGTTTTTGCTGATAACCGAATGGGCGAATGAAGATTTTGATATGGGCGAAGGAGATTCAGAAGGTTTGAAGGAGAAGTTTTGGATGAATGTGAATAGGTTTTTATGTATGGCTTGGTTCGCCCGGACAATGTGGTCGAACCTGCACATTCGCACGAACAATGTGGGCGAATGTGCAGTCTATATATAGTCAAGCTGATTTTTTGAATGTAACTTGGAGTCATTTTGTTCCCTCCAATTTCTGATTCTCTCTCTAGGATATTATTTAGCTTAATTCACGTTCATACCTTGTTGCTTTCAATTTGTAAATGTGTAATTGAGTTCGTAATTAATGAAAAAGCTTTGAAATGATGATTTACGTGTTTTGATCTGTTTTATTATCATTTTGTGATTGTTTTAGGGTTTTCGCACCTAAAACAAACTTGTTTGATCAATTCTTTGTTATTTGTCGATCCTTTTAGCACATACAAAATGATATACCTCCAGCAATCTTAAAGAAAATTCATTTGGATATTCCTAAAGAACCAAAGGTCGATGTCACACAATTTATTAAACCAAAAGAGAAGTCAAATGGTTTTCTTGAGCCGACTTATTCAAAGGACCCAGCTCCTGAGAGTTTAAGAAGAAGGTGTATGGATGATCAATATCCTATCACTAGTTATTCAAAGTCGAACGCCAAGAATAATTTTGAAGAGTACCGTGCGTGTTTTAAGTGCGGGGAGAGAGGGCATTTACTTGCCGACTGCCCCTACGTAAGACACAAGAGGCACGAGGTGGAAATGAAGCAGAAGTATGAATGTCCGGTCGATAATCATTGTTATCCACAGAGACGATTTGTTCCTCAACCAGCACCTTTTTATAACCAAAGCAGTTATTTTAAGAGGAGGGAAAATCGTCCGATGACCTATGATCGCCGTAACCGGATAGCTACTGAAAAACCGTTTAAGAAACCAATGGTGAACGCAACTGTTGACAACAAAAAGGTTCCTGTTAAACCCGCTATCAACTCAACAGTTGGGCCTGTCTCTGTTAAATCAGAGAAGGTAACCAAGAAAGTTTCGTTCAAAGAAGAAGTAAAGAAACCGGCTGAGACCCCAAAATCTCAAATCCGGATCTTGAAACGATCTGAACAATCTTGGTCACCAAAGGGTTCTGAAGGTGCTTCAACTTCACAACAAAATGTGAAATCAGAGAATGAGAAAGGTTTGAGTGATCAGAAAAAGATCGATTCAAATCAAACTGTTTGTGAGAAATCTGAATCTTTGAAACAAACTGTTTAAAGACCCAAGACCAAATAGGCTTGGGTCCCCCGAAAAAACTAATTTCTTTACTTGATATGTGCAGGGAGCTTCAGCTGGCCCTGTGAGCAGTCTTTGGATTGTTGACAGTGGAGCTTCTGGTCACATGACAGGGGATATTTCGCTACTATTCGATATCAGAAACATCAATGGAGGTTATGTAGCGTTTGCACGAAACAAGGGAGGTTACATTACCATGGAGGGTAGTGTCAGCAATGGAATAGTGAGTTTCGAGAGAATATCTTATGTGAAGCAAATAGATTACAATCTGCTCAGTGTCAGTCAGATATGTGACAAGCAATTTTCTGTATTCTTTGACGACAAATCTTGCTATATACTCAAGCCGGGTTTCGAGTTACCGAAAGAGTGGGTGATGTTAAAGGCGCCGAGAGTGAACAATTTGTACATTCTCGACATGTCTAAAGCGATGACCACCCAAGGCCAACTCACGTGTTTTCTCTCCAAGGCTACAGAAAAAGAATCAATTATGTGGCATAGGAGAATGAGACACAATCACCTACGAAAGATGAATCAATTGGTGAAGAATGAACTTGTCACAGGCGTGAACGTTAAAAATTTTCACTTAAATGACAAGTGTGTGAGTTGTAAGAAGGGTAAACAGCACAAACAATCCCATAGGCCAAAAAAAGTCAATTCCGTTGAATTGCCACTTGAACGTTTGCACATGGATCTGTTTGGACCGGTCAAGCGTAAAAGTCATGCTGGAGAATTATACTGTCTTGTGGTGACTGATGATTTTTCAAGATTTTCATGGGTTATGTGCTTACACCGTAAAAGCGACACGTTTGATAATTTGAAAGTTCTGTTCACTCGACTGGAAAATATCTATGGTCTAAAGATCAAGAGGATTAGGAGTGATAATGGGACGGAGTTTAAGAATGCACAAATGGACGATCTTTGTGAAAACAAAGGAATTCATCATGAATATAGTGCTCCGTATAACCCACAACAGAACGGTGTCGCCGAACGCAAAAACAGGACTCTAATAGAAACGGCGAGAACAATGCTTGCGGACTCTAATCTTCCAGTAATGTTCTAGAACGAAGCAATTTACGCAGCTTGTTATACTCTTAATCATGTTTTAACGGTGAAGAAGTTTGGCAAAACTTCTTATGAGCTGTTGAATCGTCGAAAGCCGAATTTAGAGTATCTAGAACCGTTTGGAGCTCCTTGTACTATGCTTAATCCATCTGAGAAGTTCGCACCGAAGGCTGAAGAAGGATACTTTGTTGGATATGCAACCCCGCTCAAACGGGTATTCAACAAACGAACTCGTAAAGTCGAGGAGTGGGCTAACGTTGAAGTGCAACGGTATACTCAGAATTTACATGGAAGCGGTTCAGACTGGATGTTTGATTACAAAGATTTCTTTGAATTATTCAACCTAGATAGCTTGGTTGAA
The DNA here is from genome assembly GCA_030844895.1 of Ambrosia x helenae. Classification (NCBI taxonomy): domain Eukaryota; kingdom Viridiplantae; phylum Streptophyta; class Magnoliopsida; order Asterales; family Asteraceae; genus Ambrosia; species Ambrosia x helenae. Next base: position 74,992,585 of record CM061227.1, on the reverse strand, counting down.
GAGGATGTATTACGTTTATATTACGAGGTCGAAAACGCAGTGACTTCACCGTTGGTGCGTCCGATCACCGTGAACCCCCAAGCAGCTTCTAATGATACCAATGTTCCTGTCGTTGAAGAAGAGGTATTCCAAGAAGCTTCCACAACTTTGAATTCATCAGAATCAGAAGATGACGACGATGATGTTACAAGTGAAGCTATCTTAGATCATGCTACAGTGACACCACCAGTGAACCCAAATACAAATGGTGCTTCATCATCGAATGTGGGTAATGATCTGGTTTCTGCAGAGAACTTAACTACTCAGACGGGAGTCCAAGTACCAGATTATCCGGAATCTCGGATACATCGAATTCACCCAATCGAGCAAGTTATTGGTGATCCTTGGCAATCTTGCTTTGTATGCCAAAATACAAAAATCAGGTTTTCAGAATGACTGGTCTTTTGCTTGTTATGTTTCGCAGGTTGAGCCGCGAACTTACAAGGATGTTCTTTTGGATGACGCTTGGGTGGAAGCAATGCAAGAGGAGTTGTTACAGTTTCAGAAACTTGGCGTTTGGACACTGACAGATTTACGCCCAGGACGAAAGAAGATTGGAACGAAATGGGTATTCAAATGCAAAAAGGATGATAGAGGAGTGATCGTACGGAATAAAGCACGGTTGGTTGTACAAGGATTTCATCAAGTTGAGGGAATCAATTACAACGAAATCTATGCACCTGTTGCATGCTTAGAGGCTATCAGAATGTTTCTGGCGTTTGCATCATACAAGAAATTTAAGGTGTATCAAATGGATGTCAAGAGCGCGTTTCTCTATGGTGTGGTCAAGGAGGAAGTTTACGTAGGTCAACCACCAAGCTTTGAAGATCCTATTCACCGGGATAAGGTTTACGTTTTGAACAAAGCTCTCTACGGGTTGCACCAGGCTCCAAGGCTAGTGTGAGGAGCTGAGCACGTATCCTCTTTCAAAAGGATTCAAGCGAGGTTTGGTAGATTGCATATTGTTCACTAAACGAACAGGCGATGACTTGCTTCTAGTCCAGATTTATGTTGACGATATTATATTTGGTTCCACTAACGAACTTCTGTGCAGAGAATTTAAACGTGTTATGCAGGAAAAGTTCGAGATGAGCGCAATGGGAGAGATGCAATTTTTCCTAGGCTTGCAGGTGGAACAAAGACCAACGGGGATCTTTATTCACCAGACGAAATACGTTTCTGAAGTCTTGAGCCGATTCCAGATGGATGATTCGAAGCCGATGGATACCCCGATACAACCTAATCACGGGATTGGAGTTGACGCTAAGGGGGAGCTAACTGATCCATTTACATACAGAGCAATCGTTGGATCTCTGTTGCATCTCACCGCCTCCAAACCAGATATAATGTTTGCCACATGTCTCTGTGCACGTTATCAGTCGAAGCCAAAACAGAGTCATCTTGCAGCTGTCAAACGTATCCTTAGATATCTGAAGGGTTGTCCGTCGAGAGGACTATGGTATCCTAATGATGATAATTTTGACTAATCGCTTTTAGTGATGTAGATTGGGGCAGCTGTGACAAAGACAACAAATCCACAACGGCTGGATGCCAGTTTATGGGGAGCAGGCTCGTGACCTGGCAATGCAAGAAACAGACCGCAGTTGCATTATCCACATGTGAAGCAGAATACGTTTCAGCATCGAGCTGCTGCTCACAGGTTCTTTGGATACAACAACAGATGGTGGACTACGGTTTGCAATTTCTTAAAACCCCTATTTACTGTGATAATGAAGCTGCAATTGCATTAACAAAAGACTTAGTAAATCACGCAAAGGCTAAACATATCCGGATCAAATACCATTTTATCCGTGATTGTTATGCTAAAGAGTTGATCGGTATGGTCAAAATCGACACTGATTATCAACGTGCAGATCTTTTTACCAAAGCTTTTGATAAATCTAGATTTGAATATCTTTTGAAAGCTAATGGTATTAAAGAAAAACAAGACTGATCACCACCTCAGTTTTATTGTTTTTTAGTTTAGTTTTTATTGTTTTTCAGAAAATTTCAAAAATCCAAAAACATTGAAAAATTTCAAAACACATAAAAATTAGAAAATATTGCTGACTACTATATCTTCTTCCCTTAGATTAATGCCGTCAGATTTCTGTGAACAAACGATATCTGGGCAGTCACATATTTGAAATGCTCCAGCTTATCCTTGGGAACAGTAAACTCAAAAATTTATAAAAATCAGAAAAACCCAAAATGATTTCCTGGAGAAAAAGGGGAAATGATAGTACATCAGTGGGGATCTGACACATTCTAAAGAAATGTAATGCAACATAGGGCGTGTGTCTGAGTCTGTGTGATGTGTTGATAGGCTTCGTAGACCTATTACTGCGTGCCTGATACATACATATCAAACGAATTGTTGTGTGGATGAACTCCTCATGGGCATATGGTCTTAGTACCGTAATTTCGCTTGATAGGGTAATTGTACAAAACTCGGAGGTTTTGGGTCGTTATGTTATTAGTTGTCTCATAATAGCCTCTTTGATCTTCTGCTGTAAGTCATTACGGACCTAGATCAGATAGGGTGTCTTTATAAAAGAGCTTTACGCCAAATCCTAAAGTTACCGAATTGAGGAACTTTCCATGTCTTATGATAATCAAAGATTATCTATTACATCGTATCAATTACTGATGCAAATCATGATTGATATCAGTCCTCAACCTGGTGGAGTGCATATGTTACTTTGCTGCATTAATTTGCTGACCTGTATACCTCTGTGCATCATACCTTGTAAATTACAGATGACGAAAGCATAATCACGCTTTACAATGAGTCTTTGTGCATTTACTTCTTGATACGGGAGTATGTCGTGTGCGTGGGAACCACAGACAATTACGTTTATACTATACATAATCGTATCAGTTTAAAGCACTGCACAAAAGTCTGCATGTGAGTTTATGTGGATCACAATATCAGCAGTTGCCAGATCACACATTGTCTTTAATGATAATATATCAAAAAGATCAACGGTGTGATCAGATTTCTCAATAACTGATATGATCCCTTTACCGGAAATCCCAAAACATTTACTGCTTTATCTCTACATTTCTGCACTTTATATTTCTCGTCAAAAATTGCAAAACTCAAAAAGATTTTAGGTGTGGTTTAACATAAACTTTAGAAAATCCAAAAATATTTTACATTTCTATCTTATTTTTGATAGCTGATGGTGGTTGATAACGATTTTCTAAACCTTGATGGACCATTTGAGCTTTGTAATCTTTAAATGGGAAATAATGATTGTCGGATGCTTAAAAGTTGAAAAATATTTTGATCGGGACTCGATTTTGAGATTTGGTAAAATTTTCAAAAATTCCAGATTACCTTCGCCCCTTCGTTGGGTCGAAGGTGGAATTTTTCTGCTCATTCGTATGTTTTGTATGGGCGAATGTGAGTGTTCATGTGAAAATTTCACATTCGAACCCTTTTACCACATTCGAACCTTTAACTAGGGTCGAAGGTGACAAAAGTATCACATTCGACCAACACAAACGGTCGAATGTGGAGCCTATATAACCCTAAGTCTGCTCCTTCGACCCCATTCGAAATTTTTTCAAATTTTCTGAGATTAAGTCCACTTGTTGCTCGTGCTATTTAGATTGTCTCATTGTGTTTGTCTGAATCTACTGATCATTTTGCACCATCTTTTATAGGTTATCATCATGTTTTGACTGTTTAATCATTGATTTTCAGTTCGAGTCCTAACCGACTAAAAACACGGATTAACTCATAATAATTGGCCTTGTTTTTGATTGGGATTCATTTCTTATGTGTTTTAGGGGGAGAATATCCAAAAACTTAGGATTAAACATCATCTAATTGATTAATTGATAGTTTAAAATTTTCGAACCCTAGTTTTTGTTTAAAAACACATAATCAATGGTTGTTTATTGAAATTGATGATTGGAAACACTTAATCGGTTAGTTTAGATGCTATCCAAATCAAAATGGCGGTTTAAAACAATCAAAATCAAACTTTGAAATCTGAGGAAGATGAACAGTCTTCCTTCGCTCATTAACAAACGGTCGAACATGATAGTTTGGGAGAAGGAGATTGTTCAACTGGTCGAAAGAAGATTAAGTGGTCGAATGAAGAGATTTTTCAAAATATGTTACATTCGAACCATTAGATTTTCTCATTCGCACCTAGAATTCTTTATTCGCACTATCGAACTGGTCGAATGTAGGATTTGAAAACCAAAATTTTTCAAGTTTTTGTTTTGTCCGTTTTTAACATGTTTATTTTGATTTGTTTTGCAGCTTTACAATGTTTGAACAGGAAAGTGCGAGTGTTCCTGCTGGATCATCTTCACAAGCAGCTGAGAAGGAAAAGATTGTCGATCTACCGTTTGAATCTGCACACAACTGCTGTGCATATTTAGGCGATGTGAAGAAACACACTGAGTTTGTCGGGATCATAGAATTCTTGAAGAGGAGTAGAGTGATAGACGCAATTGCTACACCAGCCATTATTTACCGTGATCACCAACAGGAGTTCTAGACCAATGCAAAGATGGACTTCTGGGATAATGAATCGTCACTCGTTAGTAAGATTCAGGGGGAGCTAGTGATCGTCTCTGAGAACGATATCAGAGAGGCGTTGAAGCTAGAGGATGAGAAGACAGATCCCAGAGAGTTGACATGGACTGAACAACGGAAATGCTTTCTAAGAATGAAATATAACGGACCAATCACTGACGGTTCGTTACATAAAGGAAAGCTTTGTCCTCAGTTCAAATATTTAGCACATGTGATGATACATGTCTTCGGATCAGCAGCCGGTGGATATGATTTGATGACAAAAAGTATAACCTCATTGATGGTAGCTTTAGTATTGAAAAAACCGTTCAATGTTTCCGGGAAGCTGATGGAGCACATGTTAGAACCTGTGAGAGGGATAAGGAGCAGGAAATTCTTGTTATATCCTCAATTTCATCAGATGATATTTAATATTTGATTTGAAGTACAAGAAGTTGAAAAGAGATCCGAAACAGATTATTGTTCAAGAGCATATGAATCTAAACACTCTGGCTAGAATGAAGGCTTATAAGGGTGTGCCAGTGAATGAACCACCACCGTTGAAGAATCTATTTGGTCATCTGATCAAGATAAATTATACAGACCCTGGTAAAAATGAGGTGAGACATGCTGACAGTGGATCAGATGAAGACAATCCTTTACATCTAGTAGACCCTGATGCTAAACGAAAGCATTAAGTGGTGAATGTTGGAGCAAAGAGTGGTAAAGGTAAAGAAAAAGAAACTGAAGCAGAAGCTGAACCAGCTAAGAAGAAAGTATCTAGACGACATAAGAGTATGGCGAAGAAGGGATTACACTTGGTGGATGAGGCGTCTGTAGATTCTGAAGAGACGCAAGAGGATGAGAAATGGGATTCTGACGCAGAGACAGCGAAGAGCACCACGCCCAAGGCCACTGTGGCTGGTGAGTCTGTCAGTCTTAATAAGTCGTTGGAGGAGCAGAGAACTAAAAGCCCAATTCATTTAGATGAAACTGATGAGGGATTAGGCTTGGGATCAGGGGATTTTCCTGGATCGCCAATGCAAGGGGAGAAACAGAAGAAACCTGAGTTCAAGAAGAAGGAGAAGGTATTGAAACCTATGGAAAAGAGAGCTAGAGAAATAGAATCATTGATTGCTGGCAAGAAACTACCACCAGCATCTAGCTCAAAATCACCGGTTGCTACTCCAGCTGCAAAGAAGCAGAAAACAACATCAGGTACTGAAAAGGAGACTGATTTACCTGTTAATGAATTTAATGATGCATTTGATAGAGTGCTAAAGAAGATTAAGAAAGGAAAGTTGCCTACTGTTGCTGAAGCTTCTACACCAAAGGTCACAGTTGATAGTGATGTGATGAACGCTGTGAACCGGAAGCTAGCTGACATGATGAAAATAATCAATCAGCAGCAAGCAGAGATCGAGCAATTGAAAAACAACGACAAGAAGATGCTAGACGTTGTTGAAACATCTCATGACAATCAGGAAGCACTTGAAGCAGAGATTAAACGACTTCGAAAAGAAAACAAGAAGTTGTTAAAACACGAACAGAGGAACACCAAAAGCTGAAAGAGAGTAACAAGAACATGGATAACTTGATTAAAGACTTGTACTCTAGAGCTCCTCAATTGCAAGCTGGTGAAGAAGACAAAGAGCGAGATGAAGAAGAAGTTGATTTCGAACCATCTGATAATGAGGAGGAAGAAGATGAGGAGTTAGATGATGATGCTGGTAAGACTTCTCAGAAGAAAAAGAAATATTATGGTGAAGATGATGGTTCTGATGATAATTCTGGTGAAGGTAACAGCTCTGCTAGTTTAGATAGTGATGATGATGATGATGACGATACTAAGAAATACAAATGTGAGAAAAGTGGATCTGGAAAAGGTGAAGGAGGATCCAGTTCAAAAGCTCCTGGAGGATCTGTTGATGATGATACGGTCTTTTGAAATGAGAAGCTAAGATCGCTATCAGATGAAGATAAGAAGATGTATCGCGAGATGTTAACAGATAGAGTCTGGACGATAGATATGACTAGCAGATTTTCTGAGATCTTTGAATCCAGTAACAGGATGCTTGAATTGGAGTATAATGATCAAGATTTGGAGGATGGAGAAGTTTCTGCGGCGATGTCAAAGGAGATTTTAGAAGGTTTGGCAAAACAGGTTGGGAAGACATTGGAAGCATTATTGGTTGACAATCAGATTCCCAATTTACCTGAAAAAAAGCAGGTAATCATTCAGATGATCGTGATGTGCCTGTATTCGAGGAGGTTGAGATTGAAGATATAACCAGTGAAGAATATCTAGAATATTTCAAGAAAGATAAAGATTCTGGATTTGCTGAGTTCACTAATGAATTATTGAAAGAAGCTGAGAAACTTGCTCGAGAAAAGAATAAGAGATTCATGGAAGAAGTATTTCTAGGGCATGATAAACCGAACATTGAACAATCTGATAGCTTGAAAGAATTATTGAGGAAATTGAAGGAGAAAGAAGCAAATCGTCCCAAGACAGAGATCCAGGGAAGCCTTTACAAGTTACACAACGAGATGTTCAAAGGAAGAGCGTTGGGATGGAAGTTTGTGAAACAGTTAAAATGTGTAGCTGTTAAGTGGGAGAAAGGGATACTTTATTTTGAAAGATTCCACGATTTGAAGACTCTTCCATACTGGGTGATTCGAGATATATGTAGGCACCAGTTAACTGGATCTGTGAACGATCACATTGCTGATTTTGCTCATCGTATGTCGAGGGAAAGTAGGACGAAATGGAATTTGTTCACTCCTCGGTGAGATTACCAGAATGCCCAAGGTGACATTGAAGTACAAACCACCGAAAGTGTTGAAACAAATTCCTTTGTTGCAGATTCCTCAACACTTTGCTAAAGATTTTATCTGGGGGTACTGTTAGGACAAAGAGGATTGGTGAAACCACTTTTGGAAACCTTAGTCTAATTCACTTCTGGCAATTTTGGCTAAGTATAGAAGTACTGAAGAGAAGACAAGAAACTGCTGAAGAGAAGATATGACAAGTGCTGAAGAAGGAACTTCATCAGAAGTTCTGAAGTTCTGAAGTCCAAACCAGACAAGTTCACTTCAGAAGTACTGAAGACAAACTACTCATCAGTAGTTTGTCATTCATCAGCACTTCGCATCAGATATTTTCCACCGCCTTTTGTATCAGTAGTTTATTGTTTATTATTACTTTTTAGCTGTAATTGTTTGTTTCAATGTTGCAACTTGTGCAACATGTTTCTGATATTTATGTACTTGCTTTCTTGGCAAGATACATGTATGTAAACGTCTATAAATAGGAGGCTTCAACCTTCTATTTTAGACATTGATTTTAATAGAAAAATCCTTCAAACACTTTCACTATTCTATTCCATTTCAGTATTTATTGTGAATCTGCCTAAGTATCTAATTCTCATTTACTGCTTAGATTCATAATAAATACTTGTCATTATTAGTTTCAATCATCAAGAGGGAGTAATAACTCCTCTTAAGTATAAAAAGTGTTGCTTTAACTTATACATTCCGCTGTGCTTACAATCTGATATACAAGAGCTTGCTAAACACTTAAGTGTCAAAGATAGCAAGTTCTTACTTAAACAAAGAGCATACTGATCCAACAATTGGTATCAGAGCATTGGTTTATCTGATCACATATCAATCTAACAAATTGAGAATCAGACACAAAGCTCTTATTGATACTCAATAAAAGATCAAAAGTTCACTTTTTATCAACATCCATCACTTAAAAGAGTCATCTGACAAATCAACACTCTTTAAAATGGATCCACATAATACTGGTTCTACGACAAAACCTGCTATGCTAGTAAGAAATGAATATAACATCTGGCAAAGAAGGATGACGCATACATTATTACAGACCAACACAGGTTGCTGGAAATCTGTGATATATGGACCACATAAACCAGTAAATATCAATCTTGAAACTAAAGTTGAGGTCCCTAAAGACCCAAAAGAATATACAGATGATGATTTCCTAAAACTTGAGCTAGATGCAAAAGCATTCTCTATGTTTGCAATGGCTCTCCCAAATGAGATATACTCTGGCCTTTTACATTGTGAAAGTGCCAAAGAACTCTGGGATTGTCTTAAAGAACAGTTTGGAGGAACTGAAGAGGTGATTGCCAACACCAGAGAGATTTTAGCTCAATAATATGAGACATTTGCTCACATTAATGGGGAAACTTTAACTCAACAATTTGAAAGATTCTCCTCATTAATATCTGAGCTAAAGTTAAATGGTCAGACCTATACAACAATATCTATGCTACATAGATTTTTAAGGTCTTTACCAGACAAATGGGAAACATACTCCATTGTTTTAAGATCCTCACCAGATTTTGGCTCCCTCACTCTTACAAAACTCCATGGGAGATTACTTACGTTTGAGAGAAATTGATCAAAAGAAGAAATTACAATCATCTGGTAAAACTGCTGATGACTACCTACCAGGTAGTACAGCACTTTTGGGACAAGACTCACCAACTTGTTCCTATGGATCTTATGACAACATTGACATAACAACTGGGATCTCATCAGAAAGATCTTTCCCAGGTTATGACAATGATAACCAAAGTCAAACTGCTGATAATCTATGTTTTATCATGGATGATTTGAAAAACTTTAGCAGTGATGACTTAGAAGAAATGGACATTTTACACCAACTGGCCATGCTAAGCATTAAAACTAACAAGTTTTATAAAAGGTCAGGAAGGAAATTTCCAGGATTGACCAGTAATACAAAAATTGGTTTTGACAAATCTAAACTGAGATGTCACAAGTGTCAGAAGTTGGGACACTTTGCTAGAGAGTGTAGAAACTCTAGCTTTAACCAATCACAATCTGAAAATAACTTTAACCCCAATTATAATAGGAATAATGGAACTCAAGGGAGTGCTCATTTTGTACAGGCACAAGCTCCTCGACAGCAATACATGCCACAAGTACAATATGTTCAAATGCCTGCTCAACAGATGCAGAGCCAACAATCAATCCCTCCCTTTCCAGCTGCTCAACAACCTCCACAGCCTCAACAACCCTCTCAACAAAGTCTTTTCACCTCAGGGTATGTTGACTGGAGCAGTCTTCCTTTTGACACCACAGAGTGCAATCCTGATGCAGACAACAAGTTGTTTGACATCAACTAGGGAGAACCAGACAATGGCAGAAAGAACTTTGCCTTAATGGCATTTGAAGGCTGTACTTCAAAATCTGCATTGTCACAGGTATCAAAAGAGTCTTTGACAAAACTTTGCTCAAATTCTTGCAAAGAATCTTTTGCTCTCATAAGAGAGACAAATGTGCACTTACAAGGAAAAGCCAATGATTTAGAAAGAAAATACACTCAGATGAAATGTGATTTAGAGAGAAAACTTACTTCTAAAACAAAAGAAGTCTCTAAATTAACTAACTCAGCTATTGAAACCCAAGCACAAATTAAAATGATGATAGAAGATCTTGGGAATGTCAGAAAAGAGCTTGTTGACACCAAGATCAGTTGTGAAAAATGGGTGGATTCTTGTAAGGGGTACCAGCTATTGCTAAACAAACAGAGTGCTTCAAATGTTAAGTTTGGCATAGGGTACAATCATGTTGAAACACCAACAGATTTCTCTCCCAAAACTACTGAAGAAGGGAGAAAAATTGTTTCAAATGAAACTTCTGAAGGGAAAGACTGCACATCTTTCCATGAAAACTTTCTAATCAGAAATCCTGGTATTTTCAAAGAAAGTACTTCAGAAGTATTAACAAAATCTGACAACAAGCCATCAGTAGTTTCATCTACATCAGGAGTTGAGACCCTGAAAACTACTGATGAGCAAAATCTTTACACTAATGTCAGAAATTTTCCTTTAGATCAAAAAAAAAAAAAGGCAAAAGAGTGGAAACCTTAGTCTAATTCACTTCTGTCAATTTTGGCTAAGTATAGAAGTACTGAAGAGAAGACAAGAAACTGCTGAAGAGAAGATATGACAAGTGCTGAAGAAGGAACTTCATCAGAAGTTCTGAAGTCCAAACCAGACAAGTTCACTTCAGAAGTACTGAAGACAAACTACTCATCAGTAGTTTGTCATTCATCAGCACTTCGCATCAGATATTTTCCACCGCCTTTTGTATCAGTAGTTTATTGTTTATTATTACTTTTTAGCTGTAATTGTTTGTTTCAATGTTGCAACTTGTGCAACTTGTTTCTGATATTTATGTACTTGCTTTCTTGGCAAGATACATGTATGTAAACGTCTATAAATAGGAGGCTTCAACCTTCTATTTTAGACATTGATTTTAATAGAAAAATCCTTCAAACACTTTCACTGTTCTATTCCATTTCAGTATTTATTGTGAATCTGCCTAAGTATCTAATTCTCATTTACTGCTTAGATTCATAATAAATACTTGTCATTATTAGTTTCAATCATCAAGAGGGAGTAATAACTCCTCTTGAGTATAAAAAGTGTTGCTTTAACTTATACATTCCGCTGTGCTTACAATCTGATACACAAGAGCTTGCTAAACACTTAAGTGTCAAAGATAGCAAGTTCTTACTTAAACAAAGAGCATACTGATCCAACAATTGGTATCAGAGCATTGGTTTATCTGATCACATATCAATCTAACAAATTGAGAATCAGACACAAAGCTCTTATTGATACTCAATAAAAGATCAAAAGTTCACTTTTTATCAACATCCATCACTTAAAAGATTCATCTGACAAATCAATACTCTTTAAAATGGATCCACATAATACTGGTTCTGCGACAAAACCTGCTATGCTAGTAAGAAATGAATATAACATCTGGCAAAGAAGGATGACGCATACATTATCACAGACCAACACAGGTTGCTGGAAATCTGTGATATATGGACCACATAAACCAGTAAATATCAATCTTGAAACTAAAGTTGAGGTCCCTAAAGACCCAAAAGAATATACAGATGATGATTTCCTAAAACTTGAGCTAGATGCAAAAGCATTCTCTATGTTTGCAATGTCTCTCCCAAATGAGATATACTCTGGCCTTTTACATTGTGAAAGTGCCAAAGAACTATGGGATTGTCTTAAAGAACAGTTTGGAGGAACTGAAGAGGTGATTGCCAACACCAGAGAGATTTTAGATCAACAATATGAGACATTTGCTCACATTAATGGGGAAACTTTAACTCAACAATTTGAAAGATTCTCCTCATTAATATCTGAGCTAAAGTTAAATGGTCAGACCTATACAACAATATCTATGTTACATAGATTTTTAAGGTCTTTACCAGACAAATGGGAAACATACTCCATTGTTTTAAGATCCTCACCAGATTTTAGCTCCCTCACTCTTACAAAACTCCATGGGAGATTACTTACGTTTGAGAGAAATTGATCAAAAGAAGAAATTACAATCATCTGGTAAAACTGCTGATGACTACCTACCAGGTAGTACAACACTTTTGGGACAAGACTCACCAACTTGTTCCTATGGATCTTATGACAACATTGACATAACAACTGGGATCTCATCAGAAAGATCTTTCCCAGGTTATGACAATGATGACCAAAGTCAAACTGCTGATAATCTATGTTTTATCATGGATGATTTGAAAAACTTTAGCAGTGATGACTTAGAAGAAATGGACATTTTACACCAACTGGCCATGCTAAGCATTAAAACTAACAAGTTTTATAAAAGGTCAGGAAGGAAATTTCCAGGATTGACCAGTAATACAAAAATTGGTTTTGACAAATCTAAACTGAGATGTCACAAGTGTCAGAAGTTGGTACACTTTGCTAGAGAGTGTAGAAACTCTAGCTTTAACAAATCACAATCTGGAAATATCTTTAACCCCAATTATAATAGGAATAATGAAACTCAAGGGAGTGCTCATTTTGTACAGGCACAAGCTCCTCAACAGCAATACATGCCACAAGTACAATATGTTCAAATGCCTGCTCAACAGATGCAGAGCCAACAATCAATCCCTCCCTTTCCAGCTGCTCAACAACCTCCACAGCCTCAACAACCCTCTCAACAAAGTCTTTTCACCTCAGGGTATGTTGACTGGAGCAGTCTTCCTTTTGACACCACAGAGTGCAATCCTGATGCAGACAACAAGTTGTTTGACATCAACTGGGGAGAACCAGACAATGGCAGAAAGAACTTTGCCTTAATGGCATTTGAAGGCTGTACTTCAAAATCTGCATTGTCACAAGTATCAAAAGAGTCTTTGACAAAACTTTGCTCAAATTCTTGCAAAGAATCTTTTGCTCTCATAAGAGAGACAAATGTGCACTTACAAGGAAAAGCCAATGATTTAGAAAGAAAATACACTCAGATGAAATGTGATTTAGAGAGAAAACTTACTTCTAAAACAAAAGAAGTCTCTAAATTAACTGACTCAGCTATTGAAACCCAAGCACAAATTAAAATGATGATAGAAGATCTTGGGAATGTCAGAAAAGAGCTTGCTGACACCAAGATCAGTTGTGAAAAATGGGTGGATTCTTGTAAGGGGTACCAGCTATTGCTAAACAAATAGAGTGCTTCAAATGTTAAGTTTGGCATAGGGTACAATCATGTTGAAACACCAACAGATTTCTCTCCCAAAACTACTGAAGATGGGAGAAAAATTGTTTCAAATGAAACTTCTGAAGGGAAAGACTGCACATCTTTCCATGAAAACTTTCTAAACAGAAATCCTGGTATTTTCAAAGAAAGTACTTCAGAAGTATTAACAAAATCTGACAACAAGCCATCAGTAGTTTCATCTACATCAGGAGTTGAGACCCTGAAAACTACTGAAGAGCAAAATCTTTACACTAATGTCAGAAATTTTCCTTTAGATCAAAAAAAAAGGCAAAAGAGTGGAAACCTTAGTCTAATTCACTTCTGTCAATTTTGGCTAAGTATAGAAGTACTGAAGAGAAGACAAGAAACTGCTGAAGAGAAGATATGACAAGTGCGGAAGAAGGAACTTCATCAGAAGTTCTGAAGTCCAAACCAGACAAGTTCACTTCAGAAGTACTGAAGACAAACTACTCATCAGTAGTTTGTCATTCATCAGCACTTCGCCTCAGATATTTTCCACCGCCTTTTGTATCAGTAGTTTATTGTTTATTATTACTTTTTAGCTGTAATTGTTTGTTTCAATGTTGCAACTTGTGCAACTTGTTTCTGATATTTATGTACTTGCTTTCTTGGCAAGATACATGTATGTAAACGTCTATAAATAGGAGGCTTCAACCTTCTATTTTAGACATTGATTTTAATAGAAAAATCCTTCAAACACTTTCACTGTTCTATTCCATTTCAGTATTTATTGTGAATCTGCCTAAGTATCTAATTCTCATTTACTGCTTAGATTCATAATAAATACTTGTCATTATTAGTTTCAATAATCAAGAGGGAGTAATAACTCCTCTTGAGTATAAAAAGTGTTGCTTTAACTTATACATTCCGCTGTGCTTACAATCTGATATACAAGAGCTTGCTAAACACTTAAGTGTCAAAGATAGCAAGTTCTTACTTAAACAAAGAGCATACTGATCCAACAGGTACTATGACTGGAAAACTGCAGAGGCTGTGATAGTTTTGAAAGATGGTGTGAAAGATTACAAGAAAATACACATATTTGATCCTATGTGGTTGATTAACTGCTCACATGAGGATATCATTATGTTGTAATATAATCCGATTTACAGTGAGGTGAAGGATTGTGATCAAGCAAGCAAATACCAACGGGTGGTATTCCTGTGCTTTGCTCATGATATAAATGTTGGATGCGATTACGATAAGAAGCTTGGTAAGTTCGTGAAGATTCAAAATGTTCCTGATGTCAAGAAGAAAAAGTCGAAACAAGTTTATGCACCGGTGATGACTTTAGAACAAAAGAAACAATTACAAATAAAGCTGATGCACAAAAGGATGGACCAAGAGCGTAAACAATCCAAGCAATAGTCGAGGGGGAGTTTGTAGATGCATTTTGTGCGACTAATGCTTTGGATTACATTTAACATATGTTTTTGTGTTTTAGTCGAACGGTCGAAGGAAGTATTAGATGGTCGAAGGAGTGTTTTTGAATGGTCGAAGGAGACTAAAGGTGCGAAGGAGAACTGGAGGTCGAAGGTAGAAATAGATTTTTATCTATTGCTTGGTTCGACCAATGTGATTGGTCGAACCTGCACATTCGACCATACTATATGGGCGAATGTGCAGGCCTATATAAGGCCAAGTACATTTTTCAAATGTAACTTTTGTCATTTTATTTCCCTCCAGTCTAGTTTTCTCCCTAGGGTTTTTGAGTCAACTTTATTCACGTCTGTAATTGATTATAAACATCATTTTTACGTGTAATTGAGTTTGATAATTAATGAAATGAATGTTTTGAAGATGATTTCTGTGTTTTGTTGATATTATTATCATATTGAAACTGATTCAAGGATTCCGCACTTGAATTAGTAGACTTGTTTGATCAACTTTATTGTTTTTGTCAATCCGATCCTTATACAACTTTTTGCCTGACCCAGTTAACGTAATAACACCACCATCGATCACTTCCATCTAACATCACCTCCCACTATAAGCCACCAGCAGACAACCACCATTAACCACCACGAAGCACCATCTGCATCATCTGGAACCTTATTAAACCCACCTTCGACAACTACTTCCTACCGAACCATCGTAACCACCACGTAATCATAACTCTTCTTCTTGCTCACCAGAGAGTGTCATGTGTGGTACTTTCATCATCTGCCGCTACACAACTACCGTCATGGTCTTCCTTTTTGGGGATGGAACCGGCCGATAATCGTGGTAGCAGAGGCGGCAGCGCCTTCGCCGGACCACCACCTAGCTCCTCTTCAGTTTTCCTTCTACTCTTACTCTCTCGCTAACTCTCTCTCCTCTGTTTCTGTTCTTCGCCGCCCCTTTCTCTCTTTCTCTCACATCTTCTCGAAGGTAGCAGTAGTAGTATGTGTGTGTGTGTGTGTGCAGATAAGAGAGAGAGAGAGAGAGAGAGAGTGAGTGTGTCGTGTATGTGTGTTTGTGCGAGAGATGAGAGAGTGTGAGGGGTGGGTGAGTGTGTAGGGAAAAAGAAAGGGGAAAGGATAAGGGTTGGGTCTTGAGTTGTGTGTATGTGTGTGTAGAGATAAGATGAAGAGGTGAGGATGTGTGAGTGGGTGTATGTGTCAAGAGTAGGTGGGGGCATGTGTCACCTTGTGTAGGTGACACGTGTCCCCGGTTGATGACTAATCAAGAGTCACGGGTCGGGTTTGGGTTCGGGTTTGAAATGCTTATCAGTCCGTTCTCATAATACGCGTTTCTAGTAATAAGTTATATATCATGTGGTCGGGTTTTGGTTTTGTATACGAACGTACTAATTATTGTTTATCTTTGATGGTTCGCCCATCGTCTATATCTAATATTTTGAAAAAAAATTTGGGGTCCGTTCTGAGTTGTTACATTCTTCCCCCCTTACAAGAATTTCGTCCACGAAATTATGGTCTGGGTTATATCTCGCAGTTCAATAACTATTCCCCGGCAACGGTGCCAAAATTTGACGTGATTGTCGTGGTACACGTAAAATTTCCCAATTACAACTAACAAATAGTGGCAAGAAGGTATCGAACACAGGGAGTTTGTGGAAAATGTGTAGATTCTAGTTTTGTTGATTAACTAAATTAAACTACTTAACGAAAAGTAAATGATTAAGATTTTGGTTGTTTTAAGTTTAACTAAAATAACAACTAATTATCGATTTAAACTTAAGAGCGTTTCTTAAAATTATGAGACAATGACCATTCAAGGATCCGGTTTCTCTAAACACTTGTGTGAATTTCAACTAGAAAGAGTTACCTAGACATAACTCATGTAAAAGCAATTGTTGTGATAAAAGGGAACAAAGTACTCGGATTAAATTAACACGAGGTTGTTTCCCGATGACCAATTAATTAATAACCAACCCCCATCCTTCCCGTGATATCTCGGTTGTTAGCAACACCAAGAACGTACGATAAAGACTAAGAATTAGTAAATTAATCAACACACTACAAGCAATTGTTCATACACCATAATAACCAAGCAAAGTACCAAATTATTATTCTAGAAATGCAAGAAAAACACACAAGAGCTCAAGAAAAACCTTCACCACAAATGATCACCGAAAGTTTAGCCAAGCATGACTTGGTGAATCATCAAAACATTCATGGAATTGTTCATAAGGATCAAAAACTAGAACCAAATGTTTGTGATAAGCCTCCAATGATCAAAAGCAGCCAAAATCGCCCAAAGATTGTCTAGAAACGTTCACAAATGAAAAGATACCCAAAAGACACCATCAATTCGTCTTTAATAAGGGGAGTTACATTTTGGTGCAGGGTCCACCATACCTTACGGTGGCCACCGTAAGGTACGGTGGGGTTCACAAAACTGACGGTATGGAGAGACTGTAAAACGGTGATGAAATGTGCCCAGAAGCCACCGTACCTTACGGTGGCTACCGTAAGGTACGGTGGAGCCCTCAATTTCTTCATTTTTCATTCTATCAACTCTTCTTTGCTCCATCCCGTTCTGGTCCGTTCCAAAGCCCGCATTTCTTCGTTTTAAGCTCCTTATCATACCTGTAACCAAAGCACTCGCAATTATCCAATTCCAAGCAATAACGTGATCAAATGTGAGGATAATACGCGTTTTATCATCATAAAGGGTTGTTCATTGAACCACCCGTCAATCTCGCAGTTCAATAACTATTCTCATAACTTGTCAAGGTTATCCGATTCTCTAGCCTCACTCATGGACGCGAACTTATAGATGTATTACTAGGTAGACAGATCACCTTATAGAAATTCAATGAAATAAATCCTAAACACGCCACAAGATTACAAGGTTACAAGGATCTATGGATACTAGGGCTCTGAGAGGGTCGTACTTCGTTTTTCAAATAACTTTGTAGTTTGTAAGAATACAGAGTAATACTAGATGTAATCAATCCAAATTACGAGGTGGTGGTGTGGGAATGGAACCATCGGACAGTGTGTTTGAGTACACGAAGTTTTATCAACTCAGTTATTCGATCGTCGCTTTGAGTGGATAAGTAGATAGCTATGACATGGAAATCATGGAAACAGGATCTGTAATTTTCCTCGAGCTTTTGGTCGTTCGATTGGTTTTAAGAATGATCCTGTTTCATTTCCTTACAAGTCTAGCGAAACGTATCAATGGGGAGGGATGAAAGGTATTTGAATGGACGAGCAAAAGAAAACCAACTTTACATTTGCCAAGTAGTGCGTCACTTGGGCTTTGGTAAAGAAGTACTCTGCACATCGAGTGTTCTTCTTGTCGTTTACAATATAGGACCAAAATAATTTTGGTATTCCTATTAACGAGCGAGTTTACAGAAGCAGGTCTTCGGATGACCTCATTGTCACTTAACCGAATGGTATCTTCTGGTTTTAACCAGGGAGTTTCACTGGAAAAAAATGAAAAGACTGAATACTTTCTTTGTTTTCACATTGGGCGTACTTTTTGTGCAAAGACTACAATATTTGATTAGAATTAAGGGTTTCGTATAAATGATAGGAAAAGGATATCTGGTTTTTATGCAAGGTTCAAAAATAGACTAAGGTTTATTCTAGATCGGACTTCCAATCTCAATTCTGACGTACCGTTGACGTTTATATATAGGGTGTACCGCAGCTAACCCACCACATCTTTGATACACCAGAAGCTTACCAGAAGTCTTTTTCAAAGAGTAGAGTTTAAAAAAAATTGAATTGATTCCCAGTCTCATTCTTGATGCACCATCAGTGTTTATATATAGGGTGTACCGCAGCCAACCCACCACACCTTTGGTATTCCAACAACAAACGAGAATCTTTTTCCGAAAATCCATGTGGAATTCTATACCACCATAACGTACCTGTAAATTCGTGATTACATTCTAGACCATAATCGCCAAATTACCTTACATTAGAGTGTTACGTTTTCCGAGGATATTAGCTCAAATAACACGAATGATCAAAACGCAACGTTTTAGAAAAATTTTGATAGCATTGAGGCATGTAAACGTTTTGTTTGGATCGGAATTGATGGTTTCATTACAAATGGAAAGATCTTACTAACGAGAAGGAATATTTTCTTGAGGTTGTTTCTTGTTTGGCGTTTAGCAATTCAAGGATTTCTAAGTCAGATTGGCCAGGTTAACCGTAAAATCTATGTGAAAATCTCTTATCCTTCACTAATGTTTCATCAAAATTTTCTCCAAAAGAGATAGGTATCACACTTCCTATGAATAGAGGTAGGTGTATCACCTGGATTGTGGTTTAAGGTCTTCTCAATATCCAGAGCTGTTTAATCTTTCCAGGTCTGATAATCATGAGGTAGGTTCAACTTTGTGCAAAATTGGAAGGACTGTCGATATTTTAGTTGGAAACCGGAATATCTTATCATAGATTTGGAATGATTATTGAATAAACTAAGGTTTTCTTGGTGTTCTCGTATGTTCAAGGAGGTTGTACAATCTGAAATGAACCTAACCATCTAAAGAGTAAGGAGCGAGCATGGGGTTTTTGTACTCAAATAGTACCAAAATGGCTTATAATATGGTTTCTTAGAGCTTTTTGGATGATAAAACGGAAAGGTCACTAGAGTTTCGCGTGCAGTTGAGTGGTTTTGCTTATAATTTTGATAAATTGACAATGGAGTTTCAAAACGTTTATGCACAATGTTTTGAAGGGTTCAAGTGAACGATTTCGAGTTCCAAAGGATGTTCACGTAAGGTTTCATAATCAAAAACGGGCATTAAGTAGGAGTTTGGTTCTCTAAAGTAGACGTTTAGGATGTTTGGTTCTCTAAAGGAGTTTGTTACACAAACAATCTGAAATGAGTAGGAGTTTGGGTTGTTTCTTACTTGGCATCTAAAGGTTCAAGAGTTTCTACGTCAAAAGGGTTAGGTTAATCGTGGAATATATGTGCAAATTTCCTATCCTTCACTGGCGTCTCGTCGAGATTCTTCCGAAAGAGCAAGGTATTTCACTTTGCACGAATGAGTGTAGGCGCCACTCATGGATTATGGTACAAGGTGGTTTCATATATCCAGAATTGTTTAATCCGTACGGGTTGGATAATCATGGTGGTGGATGCGTCTTTGTCAATGGTTTGAAAGGAAGTTCGACATTTTTGGTAGACAATCGGAATGTTTTAACACTATTTTAACACAGACATAGGATGATCGTTGGGTAAACTAAGATTTCCTTGGTGTTCTTGTAAGGTTCTAGAGGTTACATGTCCCGAAGGGGCTAAAACATTTAGAGAGCCATGAACAATGTGGAAATTTCTGCACTTAGGTGTTATCAAAAGAGTTGAAACATGCTGTCCAAGGGATTTCTGATGACAAAACGAGGAAAAACTATCGGGTTTCTGAACGCCGCTGGATGACTTTGCTCACAAGTTTTGCTAAAGTGACCATGGATTTTCAAGATTTTGGGAAATGAAATCAAGGAGAATGCGACAAATAGAGTTCAACATACTTAACAGAGTGTTATCTCATGATATTTCCAATCTGAAAGGTTATATACAATGGTTCAAATGAACAATTTCGAGTCCCATGAGATGTCTAAATAAGGTTTTGTGACCATAAATGGGGCATCGAACCTGAGTTTGGTTCTTCAAGGTAGGCCTTTAAGATGTTTGTTACACCAATAAGGAGTTTCTTACAGATAACTCTATCAAGATGTTCTAGGAAAATATTGGAGGATTACTCGATATATTTAGAGCTACAGTCCATCAAATGAAAATGTCGTGGTTAGGGGATCAAATAGCACACAAGATATGGTGTATTCCTAACTCGTCGGTAGGAGGCCGATGTGATTTACACATGTTTCGCTTTTAAGGGTGTTAATTTGACTCTCAAGATCTTTAAAAATATATTCTCGAAATGCCCTTGCGCCTGCGGATTCATGATTATGTTCGCGACCATAATCACTTTCTCGCCTCACTTAAGCATCCAAGTATATTCTTATTAAAATCATAACATCTCACTTTCTCTTGGTTGGTTCCGCTAATTTACTCGTGAGGTCTTGGTAAGGTCTCATCCTAATGTGTTCAGTACCGGTGGTCGACTCGTTCGGTATCACCTTGTTGCATCTCAAATTCATCCGTCGTGTTTCGGTTCTCCAAACCGAAATAAACTAAGTGGTTTCCAAAGGTTAGGATCCTAGGGTTCAATGTTGAATCCTAATGGAGTTCTTATTCGCTTCAGCTGTTTTGCTCTGATACCAATCTGTCACACCCCGACCTAGGTGGGTCTAGACGGAATTCCAGATTGTTACCAAACACTACATAATGCAAGCAAACAGCGGAAGCAATGTAATTGACTTATCTTTTATAAATATCTAGTTACATTTCTAAATTACATACACAATCTCCAATACAAATACTTCGGTTAATGTCTAGGGTTCTCGTTCGTTTTCTTATTCGTCCGTCGGGGAAACTCCAAGTCGTAACCGCTTAATCCTTGTACCTCCATAACTGGTACCTGAACACATGCTTAAAATAGGTTTGGGTCAACAATAATGTTGGTGAGTCCGTGCATGCGTTTAACAGGTTTTTAAAGTAAGTTTTATCAAGTCAAAAGCAAGTTTACATGGTTTAGCACAAAACAGGTTTAATATTCCAAAACAGGTTTAATAAGTTCATATAGTTCAACTCATGGTATAGCACTGGTGATGTACAAGTCACACCTCAATCCTAACAATGAATCCATCTACTCCCATTATGGATTCCCATGGCAAAACATATGCCACAACGGTCCGTAGACCTCAGTGGAGGGTTTTTCGGGCTTCCGGATCCACTATGCGTGGGGGATTCCCCAAGTAGTACTACCCATATATTAAGTGGCCCAAATCCCATGGGTTAATGAGTGTGAATCTGGTATCGGGAGCACCATGTTACATCATACTGGTATGTCACTATCACACTGGTTTATTACTGGAAACATACGTTCACCCCAAAAAACAGTTAACTAGAAAAAGAGGGGATGGTTCACGGAACTCACCTGATAGCATAGCATAGTATAGAAAACGAGGTGCCTGATATCGCGTGCTGGTACTCTCCTGGTTGGGGCCCTATGTCGACACATATTATGTCACACCCTCAAATTTCCACCTGCGGAGTTCTACCGCGAGGCGTGTGACACACCAGGATCCAAGTCAACGGTCACAATAAACGACGTCTAAATGTAAAAACATACGTACACAAAACCATGCATAAGTTTAAAACCAACATTCAACAGTGCGGAAGCATTTTAAAGTTTACAAAAGTCATGCATAGATAAAACATAAGTTCAATGTTCATAATTCCAAAACGTGCAGATGAGACCCTAGACGCGAGACGACTCCAGTGCGACCACGTGCGCCTATCCGACAGCTGCTACCTTAGCGACCTGAGAAAACATGCTAAAAGAGTCAACATATAATGCTGGTGAGTTCACAGGTTTTAATTAAACGTTTACAGTGATCCTTCAAAAATGTTACCATCACAATTACTACTATGCTAATGAGAACGCCAATCCAGGCGCAGAATGAGAACGCCAACCACCGGCGCAGAATGAGAACGCCAACCACCGGCGCAGAATGAGATACTCATACGGGTGAAACCATTACTGACTGAGCCGAGTGTTACCCTTAGTTTTATTAGAGACAATATGCACCCGCCCGGTCCAACCGTCGAGTGGGGTTTGTCAGTTCCCAATAGCGCTATCCATATTTCCCCGCCATATACCCATGTTAGTGGTTTCTAGGGATTTTCAATGATCCGTATAGTACGATAAGTGAGCCATAGTATAATGTGATAAAGAGTCATAAGTCATAAAAGAGTTTGTAAACATGTTTCTCACCCCGAAAGTAAAAACTGTAAAATGTGGGGCCGTGAACTCACCTTAAGTTGCGTATTCCGTTTAAGAGTAAACCGTATGCGTGATATGAGTAAACCGTCTGTGAGATATGATAGCCCCAACTATTGGCGACCTATCATAAGATATGTGTCAAGTTAGACTAACAACCCATCGGGTTCATTAGTCCCTAAGTCCAGTCCGTGACCATTATGTGTACGAAAAGCATGTTTAACCGACAACCAGACCACGTAAGACAAGACTCGACATCCCGTTGGTGACCCGACATTCACGTGTTAGATAAATACAAGACATCATGCCACATATGCAATTAAACACTTAATACGCGCAACAGTTCACCTAGTCTAGCATAATGTCTGATTAACGCATAAACAGGTCCGAATACGTGTTACTAAGTCATTGGGTGAATCCCGGGGTTCCTATCATGTTCCTAGGCGTCAAATCATGTTCCGGGATGTTAAAATATACATACAGCAGCATTACACGCGATTAGGAATCAAACTAGCAATTAGGAAAAGTCAACATGTGATTAGGGCTGGTCAACAGGCGATTACAGGGTCTAATCGCCTGTATATACACGAGTAGGCCCTTCATTCAGGCGAGTACACCCCTAATCGCCTATAGCATCATGCGATTAGGGTGCTACTCGCCTGTTGCAGCTGGACAATGCAATTTCGCGCGTTTAACGCTCCAAATCAGATCCGAAACATGTAAAAACATCCAATAATCATCCTAACACATTAACAAACATATTTCAAGCAAAACCCCTAAGTTTTCATCATTCTAACAGTCCCGAATGCAAGCGTTTTCCTAAAATGGCAACTTAGCATGTAAACATCACATCAACATGCAAGAACTTGCCCTAAATAGCAAATATCCAGATTAAATCACATAACCACGTTGTCCGATAGTGTCCTACTGTTCTAGCATCATCCTATAACAAACCCTAACATCATTCAATCAACAACATACCTCATATCATCCTTAATCATTCAAAATCCTTCAAATGGGTCAAAATATCAAATATCAACAATACACAACCAAAACCATTCAAACTCCTAGGACATCATCATACCAACTTATATCAGCAATAAACATCATAATAACACAAGAATAACCATGATTCAATCCTAAAAATCCTATCTTTAAACATATATAACACATATAACACATGTAAAGGTGTGGGTTTGTTTAAAAACGGTTTTAAATGGATTTTCAAAGATAAAAACATTTATAAGTCAGGTCTGGACGTTTAGGGAGCAAAACATAATCATTTAAAGGTTTGGGTTTGAAGAACACACCTTGTAATCAAGAGGTGATGATGGAATAAGCTTGAAAATGGTGATTTTGATGCAAAAACGAGTTCCAGAGGGTGTTTGTGTGTTGGGTTATGTTATGGGACGGCTAGGGTTGCACAAATGATGTTTTGGAGGTCAAGGGTGGTATTTATAGGCGTTTTTGGTCGTCCAGCGCGTATCATGCGAGTGTGCAGGTTTATACGCGATTAGGGTGCCTAATCGCATGACTGTTCATGCGATTGGCCCTACTCGCCTATAAGCATCCCCCTACTCGCCCCTTTATCATGCGATTAGGCTATCCCACCAAGTCTAATCGCCTATAGCCCCACAGTTGGTGTGTTTTGCGCGTTAAACCCCGTTTTAACACGTGTTAGCACATATTCACATACCGACAAGTCACATAATGATTGTAAACATATAATACATGATAAATAACACGTTCCCGCCCGATCACCAATTCCCGGGACCCGAGACTTGCGTATGTAAAAACTCTAATGATGTGCGATTCGACTCGACCGACCATGTTATGTGTAACGTATGCGCGACTCGCTAAGGTAGACTTACTAAGTTTTCAAAAGTTAGTTACCGAAAGTTGCCGGGTGTCACATCATCCCCCTGTTGAAAGAATTTTCGTCCCGAAAATTTCCCGAAGTCGAGGAGAGAAAACAAATAAGAAGAAAAATTTTCCGGGTCGTCACATCATCCCCCTGTTGAAAGGAATCTCGTCCCGAGATTCTTTCGGTTTCAACAGTAATGAGTGTCGACCTCTGCGAGTGAAGGTCATAAACCAAACGTGCCAGTAATAACCGGGAAACCACTTTCCCAATTATGAGTATGAGACAAGAGACCCCCGATGAAAGCCTACTGGAGCCTACTATGATCGGTATAACTAATCCACTGGTACCGTCCAAGTAGCATCCCCAAAGGACCCTCATCAACCCAAAGAATGAGAAACAGCGACCAAACCACAAAGAGAACACCCGAAACACGAACGCACAACAATGCGGATAAAAGTATGACCAAAGCGTAACAAGAGATAAGAGAGAATACGTACGGGTAACAGTGTCTGGGTCCACCTGGTTCTCCCTAGCACCAATCACATAAGCATGAGCACGAGTCCACCGGCCACCGCCTTCCTTGTCCCCATCCTTCCCCGCAGTCTCTGTGCCCCCTTGAGTCAACTTGGGACAGCTTCGCTTGAAGTGCCCCGCTTCCCCACAATGGAAGCAACCCTGGTTCCCCTGTGGAGCAGGGGTAGTAATAGCAGCAGTCTGAGTCGTCCTGGAAAGGTTGACCCTACAATCCTTGGCAAAATGCCCCGGCTTCTGACAACGCTCACAACGAAAGCTCTCACAAGTACCATAGTGATGAAACCCACAACGTCCACACTTAGGGCTTTTCCCAGCATAGCCCCCCTGTTTCTGGTCCGATGCTGACCCAGAAGCTTCAGTCTTCTTCGCTGCCGGTTGTCGCTGAGTCCCCGATGAACCCTTATCCACGCTATCCCACTTCCTCTTGTTCTCAGCCGGCGCCTTCACAGAAGAGCCCCTAGGAGGCAAGACACCCTCAGAAATCTTCAAGTTGGTCATCTTAGTAGCTGACCGCACAGCCTCTGACATAGTAGTAGGATCCCTAGCAGACACCAGTCCCGCAATCTCTGGCACCAAACCCGCAAGATACTGCTCTATCCTCCTGTACTCTGGTGTAGACAAACCTGGACACATCACTGCTAGCTCGTTGTGCCTGATCGTGTACTCCTCAACCTCAGAACCAACCATCTTAAGATTCCCATATTCTTGTTCCAACCTCTTAATCTCCTCACGCGGGCAATACTCATCCTTCAACCTACGCACAAAATCCGCCCAAGGCATGGCGTTGGCCTCCCCAAGACCAAGTGTCTGTGTGACGCAGTTCCACCACGTCAAGGCGGCTCCTACAAAAGTCCCCGAAGCAAACTTCACCCAATCCACCGCTGGAGTCTCACATAAAGCAAATACCGACTCCGTCTTCTCCAACCACCTGAGTAACTCCACAGCTCCCTCCGTACCCTGGAAGCTGAGAGGCTGACAATCCTTAAACCGCTTGTAGGCGACACCTGCCTGAACCGGAGGAGCAGCAGCGCCCATGAAGGTCTGCTGGGCTGCCTGAAAAGCAGCTAGTGCAACGCCCAACTGTTGCTGCATCATCTCATTGAGTTCCTCATGCGTCATAGTAATGTTACCACCACCTCTACCCCCACCACGGCGTCCACCTCCGCCACCACGGCGTCCACCTGTACGCCCGCCAGCGCGACCAGACATGTTCTGCCAAAACATGAGACGAGACACTCAGTACCACAAACAAACCAAGCTACAAGTGACCAAACGAACTCAGAATACGGTTACAGCATGACCGTTAGTCCGAACACAAAGTCCACCAAGATTTTCATGCATTTCGATTTGTGATTTCGTGTGCACCCGAAATAACAAACCGCTCTACATGGTCCCCTAGGCGTGCTTCGAGCTAGAACTTCAAGTCACCCGATAACCACATCCCAGAATGATACAACTAACTCAAAAGATCGATAAATAAGTCCCCTCGGCTGTAATCTAGAGAAGAAAATAAAGTGAAGCTAAAAATAGCCAAGAATGAGATAAGTAATGTGACACTGTATGATAAGGAGACCGACACCCCGACAAGGTTAGTATGTTTTCCCAAAAGACACGACTCAAATGTATGTGACCGTCTAGTGTGTGTGACTCGGCTATAGTCTAGACTCTACATGCAGTCCTAGTTCACTATAACCATTGGCTCTGATACCAATCTGTCACACCCTCAAATTTCCACCTGCGGAGTTCTACCGCGAGGCGTGTGACACACCAGGATCCAAGTCAACGGTCACAATAAACGACGTCTAAATGTAAAAACATACGTACACAAAACCATGCATAAGTTTAAAACCAACATTCAACAGTGCGGAAGCATTTTAAAGTTTACAAAAGTCATGCATAGATAAAACATAAGTTCAATGTTCATAATTCCAAAACGTGCAGATGAGACCCTAGACGCGAGACGACTCCAGTGCGACCATGTGCGCCTATCCGACAGCTGCTACCTTAGCGACCTGAGAAAACATGCTAAAAGAGTCAACATATAATGCTGGTGAGTTCACAGGTTTTAATTAAACGTTTACAGTGATCCTTCAAAAATGTTACCATCACAATTACTACTATGCTAATGAGAACGCCAATCCAGGCGCAGAATGAGAACGCCAACCACCGGCGCAGAATGAGAACGCCAACCACCGGCGCAGAATGAGATACTCATACGGGTGAAACCATTACTGACTGAGCCGAGTGTTACCCTTAGTTTTATTAGAGACAATATGCACCCGCCCGGTCCAACCGTCGAGTGGGGTTTGTCAGTTCCCAATAGCGCTATCCATATTTCCCCGCCATATACCCATGTTAGTGGTTTCTAGGGATTTTCAATGATCCGTATAGTACGATATGTGAGCCATAGTATAATGTGATAAAGAGTCATAAGTCATAAAAGAGTTTGTAAACATGTTTCTCACCCCGAAAGTAAAAACTGTAAAATGTGGGGCCGTGAACTCACCTTAAGTTGCGTATTCCGTTTAAGAGTAAACCGTATGCGTGATATGAGTAAACCGTCTGTGAGATATGATAGCCCCAACTATTGGCGACCTATCATAAGATATGTGTCAAGTTAGACTAACAACCCATCGGGTTCATTAGTCCCTAAGTCCAGTCCGTGACCATTATGTGTACGAAAAGCATGTTTAACCGACAACCAGACCACGTAAGACAAGACTCGACATCCCGTTGGTGACCCGACATTCACGTGTTAGATAAATACAAGACATCATGCCACATATGCAATTAAACACTTAATACGCGCAACAGTTCACCTAGTCTAGCATAATGTCTGATTAACGCATAAACAGGTCCGAATACGTGTTACTAAGTCATTGGGTGAATCCCGGGGTTCCTATCATGTTCCTAGGCGTCAAATCATGTTCCGGGATGTTAAAATATACATACAGCAGCATTACACGCGATTAGGAATCAAACTAGCAATTAGGAAAAGTCAACATGTGATTAGGGCTGGTCAACAGGCGATTACAGGGTCTAATCGCCTGTATATACACGAGTAGGCCCTTCATTCAGGCGAGTACACCCCTAATCGCCTATAGCATCATGCGATTAGGGTGCTACTCGCCTGTTGCAGCTGGACAATGCAATTTCGCGCGTTTAACGCTCCAAATCAGATCCGAAACATGTAAAAACATCCAATAATCATCCTAACACATTAACAAACATATTTCAAGCAAAACCCCTAAGTTTTCATCATTCTAACAGTCCCGAATGCAAGCGTTTTCCTAAAATGGCAACTTAGCATGTAAACATCACATCAACATGCAAGAACTTGCCCTAAATAGCAAATATCCAGATTAAATCACATAACCACGTTGTCCGATAGTGTCCTACTGTTCTAGCATCATCCTATAACAAACCCTAACATCATTCAATCAACAACATACCTCATATCATCCTTAATCATTCAAAATCCTTCAAATGGGTCAAAATATCAAATATCAACAATACACAACCAAAACCATTCAAACTCCTAGGACATCATCATACCAACTTATATCAGCAATAAACATCATAATAACACAAGAATAACCATGATTCAATCCTAAAAATCCTATCTTTAAACATATATAACACATATAACACATGTAAAGGTGTGGGTTTGTTTAAAAACGGTTTTAAATGGATTTTCAAAGATAAAAACATTTATAAGTCAGGTCTGGACGTTTAGGGAGCAAAACATAATCATTTAAAGGTTTGGGTTTGAAGAACACACCTTGTAATCAAGAGGTGATGATGGAATAAGCTTGAAAATGGTGATTTTGATGCAAAAACGAGTTCCATAGGGTGTTTGTGTGTTGGGTTATGTTATGGGACGGCTAGGGTTGCACAAATGATGTTTTGGAGGTCAAGGGTGGTATTTATAGGCGTTTTTGGTCGTCCAGCGCGTATCATGCGAGTGTGCAGGTTTATACGCGATTAGGGTGCCTAATCGCATGACTGTTCATGCGATTGGCCCTACTCGCCTATAAGCATCCCCCTACTCGCCCCTTTATCATGCGATTAGGCTATCCCACCAAGTCTAATCGCCTATAGCCCCACAGTTGGTGTGTTTTGCGCGTTAAACCCCGTTTTAACACGTGTTAGCACATATTCACATACCGACAAGTCACATAATGATTGTAAACATATAATACATGATAAATAACACGTTCCCGCCCGATCACCAATTCCCGGGACCCGAGACTTGCGTATGTAAAAACTCTAATGATGTGCGATTCGACTCGACCGACCATGTTATGTGTAACGTATGCGCGACTCGCTAAGGTAGACTTACTAAGTTTTCAAAAGTTAGTTACCGAAAGTTGCCGGGTGTCACATATTATTAGTCTTGGCTTTATTTATAATGTTTGCGCGTGGGGACAAGCTTGAGCCAGTGGTTTCTTATTTAATACATTTCCATGATCTCTTGTATGTTTAGATTTTAAATGGTTTTTATTGTCTATGCTTCCTTTTATTTTCCGGAAGTTCATATTTGGTTCCAAAGTCTATCCATTTGTATTTACTAGGCAATGGTTATATTCCCATCCAAACCTTGTGTGTCAATGTCTCATTTTAAACAAGTCCGCATCCTAGTTCTAATGTCCAAATGTTACCAACTAGTACTTGTCTCAATATATAAGTTGAAACATAATAGATTTTTAATATATGCTTATATGTTTATATGATAAATGTTAGTTTAATCTAATTCACGTCTTACTTTTTAATGTCTAAAGCGTCTAGTTTAAGACTTCATGTTTGTATGATTAGTCCCATTATCCAGGTCTGTCTACCTTATGCTACGCTTCGGCATACACTAGTTCACTAATTGGTATGTGTCGATATTATATGTTCCAAGTCCATCTCTAAGTATCGCTATTATCAACTAGATCTAATTTACTCTTGTATGTACACATAAGATGCTTTCGTCAATTCAAAGTCTTAATCGCCAATATTCCAATGTCGAGTTCATGACCTAAGTCTCAATGTTTACGTCTTTTGTTCAAATGTCTATATCGTAATTGTTCGAGTCTATACACTTTATAATCCAAGGTTCCATTATCACGAGTTAGTATTCGTGTCCAATTAGTCTCATCATCAAAACCCCAAGTCTTGGTGTTTATATTCTTGTCTAATCCCATTTATGTGTCTAGGCGCCAAAATGTTATCCAATTCCCAAGTATCCGAGTTAAGGTATATAACTAATGTCCGAACTAAATTGTGATCATGGTCTTGGTTCATATCAAGTTAGTAGTTCCGTTTATACCTCATACTCGGTCTTTGTTCACGTTGACCAGACTCTGTCCCGGTTGCTCCCAGTTGACCGTGTTTGACTTCTGTTGACTAGAATGGACTCGGTTGATGTAACACCCCCAACCGATGGCGGAAACATCGAGGTGTCACGTAAGAATGAGTATATAGTAACACATGGTATTCAAGTTTTAATTGAAATTTAATTAAAGTAAAAATTTCCAAAGTTGAAAATACATAATAATTCTTGAATGGAATTCTAATACATCAAATAACCAAATAAAGCATAAACTTCAATTTGTCTCCTCATGCTAACACTCTAGTCTTCATGCATCATTATTTCCTGTTGAGTTGTAAAAATGGGGGGGGGGGTCAACTAGAAGTTGGTGAGAATACAAAAGCCATGTCAAGCAATTAAGTTTAAGAATAAAATTTTAGCAATTCATATGTCTATCGTAAGTTTAAATCTACATGAATAAACATGAAGTGTTGAATGCACACAATCAAACCTCCGACTAGTTTAGGTCCATCCCGTCATCCACGGTTCACCTTAATATCATGTTGGAACGATAACAATCACCCGCGCTCCCCATAAAAGATGGTCAACGAATCTAGGTGGGATTGTCAATCCAATAGATCTATTATTGAGTATCGCCGGCTTGGCCATAGCTAATGATTATGTATGTTGAAGTTTAAGTCTAACTTTTGTTGTTGTCTAAATCATGAGGCATTAAAGTTTACAACTAGACATGTATGTAGAATTGCTTAAGTATAATGTTGCAAGTATAAAGAATTGCATAAACATGGTTACGTAAACTCACCTTAGCAAAGTATTAAGTCTCGAGAAAAAGTATAAGTGTAGCCCCAAAGTTGCCAAGTATTACCCTATGTATAAGGTAACAAATAAGTCTAAGTCTTTCTAGTCTACAAGTATTTTCTAGGGTTTCGAATTGCGGATTAGTATTTGTTTGGTTAATAAATAAAATGTTTAATAAATAAGAGAAATTTGAAAAATAAATAAACAAAAGACTTTTTATAAATTTTAGATTAAAGATGGTCACATTATAAAGTTTTAAGTATGAAAATAATTTTTATAAAATTATTTTCTTAAAAAAGTAGAATATTTAATCTATTTATTTCAAATTGTCAAAATATAACTTTAATATTTAAAAATATTAAAATTAAAGAATTTTTAAATTAAAAATTGTATTTCTGTTCTAAATGGATAGAAATAGTTTATATAAAATTTTGGTGCAAAAATATTGAAAAATGAATTTATTATGATTTATTTATGATTAAAAATATCAAAAATTGATTAAAAATATTAAATAAATGATTTCTCAAAAATAAATATCAATTCAGAAACGTTTAATGTTATATAAACTTAGAATAATTTTTGTGGGAATTTATATAATTGTTTCGATATTTTTATGAAATTTTATAATTAAGATAGAATAAACTTGAAATATTTTTTATATATATTAAATAAATAATTTTGGAAAACTAAAAATTGTATGTGAAACTTTTCTACTAGAATAACATAAAATAATTTTTGTAGAATTTATAAAGGAGTTTTAGTATTTTAAAACCAATTTTAAAAATATAAGTGAATATATATATAAATCAAAAGGTAAAAAAAATGTTTGTTCAAGCTAGGAATCGAACCCGGGTCTAACCCGGTTGGAAGGTTTTAAATCACAAGTTCCGACCAGTTGGTCTGAACCCTGAGAACAATTAATCTTGATTTGAAATAATTATATAGTTATGTTTGAAACACATTTAAAATCTTTTTAAAAGAAAAGAATAACAGCCGTGAAGTGTGGGACTCGAACCCGTGTCCCTTGGTTGATAGACAGACAGACACAACCACTTGATCTAGATCAGTGGTTGTGTTTGGTTTGTTTCTGTTTTAATTAAATACACAGGTCTGCAGAAGGTTTTATCCCTAAATCAAAATCGTTTGAGCCCTAGTTTAACAATAATCTGATTTACACAACAATAACCCAATTGATCATAGGGTTATTGTTGTGTAGTGGCCGATGAACAAAACCCATCAAAAAAAGAGAACTTACAAAAACGAATTCGCGTTTATCAACCGGTCAAACAGAAAAGTCAACACACGATCAAAAAGTCTTCGAAAGCTGATTTTAATCAGAAATTAGAGGTGAAGAAAGAGTAATCGGCGAGTTAAGCTTGCTAGGAAGTGTTCAATTTATAGTGGGAGGTTCGGGTTAAGCGAATTGGTAAGTTTGACCGTAATAAACATGATGACGCGATGATTGGCAATAATTGGAAGGTTTTGACGATGATTGATCGTTGTAATGGACGCGTATCAGTCAATGATTGACATAATTTACCATGTTAGAGATCAAACGCGTTTTAGATGGCTTGATTATGATAACTCGTCTTCACAGTTGACTTTCCAAGTCAACTGTTAGGATTTCAAATATGTTATATAATTAAAATGTGTTGAGAGTTAACCAAGTATGTGGTGTAGATCAGCTGGTTGAGTCTGTGAGTAATGTTGAACCGGCCATGGGCTCGGGTTCGATCCCGGCCCAGGAAAATCTTTTTTTGATAATTATTCTCCATATATATGTATAATATATATATATATAGCATAGTATTAGGGGTCCAAATGCGTCACGAAATATTTTTAAAAGACGATAAATGATGAAACTTGACGTTTTATTAATAATAATCGTAACGTACAAGGAATTTAATGCGAAATGTTATAGTCTCCCCTACTTTTAGGAACTTCGTCCCGAAGTTAAAAGAAAAACACAAAGTTGAGGGTGATTGGGTAGAATTTGGGGCAACTGTGGTTTGGAAGTTCTTTTATAGGTTTCGAATAATTTGGATAAGAGGTCGGGTATGTGTGAGCTTTAGGTTCGTCTGAAATCGCAAGGAGAGTAAGAATCTTAAGTTTTAGGAGTCCTAAAAGGAATGGGTTGATGGACTATTAAAAGACTAAAAGAACTACCAGGTAACTAGGGTTTATAATTGGTCAACTACCGAAAACCTTGATAAAATTTCACACTACCTTAACGTACCTGTAAATTCATGATTACGTTCCGACCGCAATCACCAATTTACCTTACATTAGGGTTTTGTGTCCTTCTGTGACTCTACCGATTGTTGAGCAGGTTCGATAGCCTCCACCAGTCGTTGAGCAGGTTGTAGGGCCTCTCCCTACTGTTGAAAAGACATGATAACCTCTACCAATCGTTGAGTAGGTTATTTGGTAGCCAACTAACTGTTGTACAAGTAAGCAAGTTTATAAGTATAACGAGTATGGTTTATGTCACACCACGACAAAGGCGGAAACACGTGGCGCGACGGTTCAAAAGCATAAAGTCAAGGTTATGGCTAAACACATGTAATTTAAGAAAATGGGTCATTTATTATGACGTCGAATTAGTTTCAAACATTACACAAAAGATAATTGTTTTTGAAATAAACTTAGAGGTT
The DNA here is from genome assembly GCA_030844895.1 of Ambrosia x helenae. Taxonomy (NCBI): domain Eukaryota; kingdom Viridiplantae; phylum Streptophyta; class Magnoliopsida; order Asterales; family Asteraceae; genus Ambrosia; species Ambrosia x helenae. The sequence goes on along the minus strand of CM061227.1, from coordinate 74,958,931 downwards.
TCTCAAATATATCCCAAATGCCTTGGGAAATAAAGGTGAAACCCCACAAAAGCTCGACGTTTGCATTGGAGATTTCCCGACCCTGCCTGCTTGATCTTTCATCTTCTAATTACCTGAAAGATATGTTTAAAAAGTTTCGTCAATATAAATATATTGGTGAGTTCACAGGTTTTCAGTTTCTAAAACTTGAATACTTGGGAATACCATGTTATGACAATATATAGGAGTTGCAAATTCCTATAAATCTACTTGAGACTATAATCAAACCAAGACATATAATAATTGTGCCCCGCTCCAAGTCGTTACTCGGTTTCCCACGACTTAAGTTCAGAATATTTGCACCCCAGGCATAACCTAATGCATAATCGACGCTATCGATTAGGGGTGGGCCTTGTCAGGCACCAATAGTACTATTCGAATATTCTTCCGGTTTCAATTCCCTGAACAAATGATTATAGAGGCGAGGACTCAACCCCGAGTGGCGGTCACACCTCAAGTATTAAATCCGTCAAACACTATCCCTAACATATCTTTCCCCGGAAAACGTAAAAATAGTTAAAATGGGGCCGTGAAACTCACCTGTAACTGCGTCTGGCTCAATGAGGTGAATAGCAAAGGGTGGTCTTGCACCTATAAACGTCCTAAACGTATAAGTCACTATTCCTATAGTGTATGTGCCTTGGCAAGTTGTACACCCAACTCCCGACCACAAGTGGTTCCAAATCCCGTTTAATTATGCGTGTATCCTAGGTGTTGTTGGCGTTACATTACCCTTTGTGTTACAAGTTATATATTACTCTTGTTAATATTTCCATAACTTGTATCTTATTATCATCGACTCAACTTCACTTAACATATAATTATTTTCCCATTTAAATAATTATACTTAAGATCGCATCGCTCGATATAATATATATTTCAATCCTCGACCCGACTCACTTTGCCACACATTTGTTTTCCCATTTAAACAAATATGCTAAGATTTTGTCGTCCGATCGTATATTCTTAACGTCCGATTCAACTCACCACACCGTATATTTATTTTCCCATTTAAACAAATATACTAGGATTTCGTTGATACGACATACACATATATATATCTTTGTCTTCTCGTCGCGGCTTTCCTTCCCGCATATCTACTTTCCCATTAAGTAGATATACTAGAATTTTGCCGAGACGAGCGTACAAGTTCATAAATGTGTAATTTTTCTTGTTAAGTATATACGTTTGTTTTAACGTCTTATTCGTTTACGTCAAGTGTTTCTCCCACGAATTAATCCTCCAACACTTAGGAAAGTGTTTATTTATTTTCACCCAAAGTATATATATATTTTACCTCTTAAAATATATATTTTTCTCATCTTGCCGCAATGGCATTTTTCTCATATTTTGTCCGGTTATGGTTCGCTAACGCGTTTTAGTTCGATATCTTAACTTGATTAGTTAATTTTTCCAAGTTTTTTCCCAACATGTATTTTATAGAAATATTTTCCATATTTCTTCCTATTTTCACATGTTACTTGGATGGTTAAAATACTTATGTATTTTTAACCCAACTTGTCAACTTAACTACAAAAATGTTTCCAACACTTTTATATTCCCATTTATATAAAAGTATTCATTTTTGTATAAGTTTCCCAAGTTTGTTTAATATTTTTATAAAATCTCTATTTTATAAAAATGCATATGTTAAAACCCTTTTATATTTTATAACTTTCAAAAATACACTTTTGTACAAAATACCCAAGTATTTCTACTAGTATTTACAAAAATCATCCTTAGACTTTAATACTTACATTTTTGACACCAAACTTTCCATACTTGTATTTTTGGACTAATAGTTTCTAAAATGTCCATTTTAGTCCCTTAACTTTCAAAGTTACAACTTTAGTCCCTTAACTTACAAAAGTTGCATTTTTCTATTCTAACTTTCAAAGTTGGCATTTTTCACTCAAAATAGTTAACTTTGAAGGTTCAACTTTTTATTGGTAAGTTATTTTTGTATCAAAACACTTATGGTAGTCTTATTTTCCATATGAAAGACTAATTATATGTGTGTTTTATGTATTTGTCCATTTTATCAAAATTTCATCCATCTAAGTGAGTTAACTTTAATTTTCCATCTTATTCATTTATGAACTTCTAACATGTTTTACCACATATCATTACTTAAATGATCATAATAAGATGAATTAAAGTTAGTTTTAACATATTCAAGTTCATCTCAAAATATTAACCAAAACATCATCCTACTTAGTCTTATATGTAAACTTCATATATTTTCAAGACTAATATATCATCATCATCAAATCCATGGTTTATTTCTATATCTTTAACCTTTCATTTTACACATGAAAACCTATTAAAGATTATGTTCAAAACCATTTTTAAACCCTTCATGTACAACTTGCTACTAGGAACACATACATGAAAAATAACAATCAAAAACAAGATTAAGAAGCTTACTACTAGCACAAGGCTAGGGAAGACAAAAACCTTGGATTTGAGAGGGGTTTAGTGTGTTCTTCCTAGTGGTTTAGCTCCAAGCTCTTGAAACACACAAAAGGGGTTTGGATGATGGATGATTTTGAGTATTTTGGAGATGTGAAAACTTGAAAGAACAATGTGTGGGTGTGTATGGAAACTTACGGCCCTAAGAAGAAAAGAAGAAGATGAGTTTGTTTTGATGCTCCAAGTTTCTAACACATGTTATTATATATCCAACTCATGTAATGATGCTAAAGATTTGAGATATCTTATGGAAGATTATGAGTGTACTTGGGAGAGATTTTGAAATGGAGATATGTGTGTGTATGAATGTGGCCGTATGTATGTGTATAGATATAGGTGTTTTGCTTGCAAATCTTGATCAATCTTTCTAAGGTATCATTATATCTATATACAAGACCTCACATACATGCATGCACACTTGTGTAATGATGTCTTGGAGTGTTGTCTTGGCCTTGGGTGGCCTTTGGCCGAAAATGGGTAAAGGGGGGACAAGGGTTGGGCTACTTTTGTACTACATGTTTACTTACCACTTTTCTTACAACTTTGTCTTATGTTGCATGCTCCATGTAAGATCTTTTAGCTTATTATTATTAACATAACATGGGTAAAACAAGGCCATTTGGCCGGCCCTTTGATGGGTATAAATGGGGTCCACAACTTCAATTATTTACCCATTGTTTGTTATGTTTAATCCCCCGTCGTTCGGGTGTCGTTCGGGTGTTTTTCGGGTTTTAATCACGCGTCATCCGGACATTAAATATACCTTAAATAACACTTAAATATAGTCTATTTTAAGCGTTGATTGATTATTTAGGCTTTCACCGGGTGAAATTACGAGTTATACGCGCATCGGGTGCGATACGCGCACTTTATTCGCTACCGGGAGATTTGTACAAGACGTTTTCATTTATGGTTTCGGAGTTCCAAAACTCATTATATCTTATGAAAATACCCTTTATTTTATATCCTGGGTGTCCGGGATTCGTTTCGTTTATTTAATTATTACCGGGTAATTGCCAACATCCGTACCGGATAGCTTATTCGCACATGATCCAATCATGCTTTACCATTAAACGTATGCATTCCTATGCACTATTTGGAAATTGCTATTCCCTAAGGCCTTGATAATTAAATCACACATAATTGCATTTAATTACGTTAATCATATATTGATTAATTGTACGGAATTACCTTATTTTTGCCGGTTGTTACATTCTCCCCCCGTTAAGAGAATTCCGTCCCGGAATTCACTTCGAGTTCTCCGGTACAGGTGTCTTCTCGAATAGGGCGGGGTATTTTTGCTTCATCCGGTCCAGCCTTTCCCACGTGAACTCCGGTCCACGCTTGGCATTCCAGCGCACTTTGACCAACCTGATCTTGCTGCGCCTTAATTTTTGGACCTTCCAATCAGTTACCTCGATTGGTTCTTCCACAAAATGTAACTTGTCGTCAATCTGGATCTCGTCAGCAGGAATAATGAGAGTTTCGTCGGATAGGCACTTTTTCAAGTTCGACACATGAAACGTGTCGTGTATTCCACTCAGCTCTTGAGGCAACTCGAGCTTGTATGCCACTGTGCCTACTCTCGACAAGACTTTGAATGGTCCAATATATCGCGGGTTCAGCTTCCCGCGCTTCCCAAAGCGCGCGACACCTTTCCAAGGTGACACTTTCAATAGGACCCTGTCTCCAACTTGAAACTCTAAAGGCTTTCGCCTCATATCAGCATAGCTTTTCTGGCGGTCCCGGGCCGCTTTGAGGCGTTCCTTTATCAAAAAGACCTTATCCGTGGTCTCTTGAACAATTTCAGGCCCGGTGAGTTGCTTTTCCCCAACTTCCGCCCAACACAATGGTGATCGGCACTTGCGTCCATATAGAGCTTCAAACGGCGCGGCTTGAATGCTCGTATGATAACTGTTGTTATAAGAAAATTCTACCAATGGCAAGTGCGTATCCCAATTACCTCCGAAATCTATCGCGCATGCCCGTAGCATATCTTCCAATGTCTGGATGGTTCGTTCACTTTGACCATCCGTTTGGGGGTGATATGCGGTGCTCATGTCGAGGCGAGTACCGAGGGCTTCGTTCAAACTTTCCCAAAATCTGGAAGTGAAACGACTATCCCGATCGGAGATGATAGATACAGGTACACCGTGTTTAGATACCACTTCCTTAATGTACAAACGGGTCAGTTTCTCCAACCTGTCCGTTTCGCGTATCGGGAGGAAGTGTGCAGATTTCGTCAATCGATCTACGATTACCCAGATCATGTCATGGCCGCTTGTCGTCTTAGGTAACTTGGTAATGAAATCCATGGTGATTCGTTCCCATTTCCATTCCGGTATTTCCGGTTGCTGGAGCAAACCGGAAGGTCTCTGGTGCTCAGCCTTGACCTTTGCGCAAGTCAAACATCGCGCAACATAGGCTGCTATATCCCTTTTGAAATTCGGCCACCAATAAAGTTCCTTCAAATCGTGGAACATCTTGTCTGCACCCGGGTGAACCGAATATCTAGAACTGTGAGCTTCGGCCAACACTAGCTCACGCAATCCACCATATACTGGAACCCAAATTCTATTCATGAAATACAGTGTCTGGTCCGCTTTTGGTTCCAGTGAATCAACCATCTTTCGTAACCTTTCACCTTTGACATTCTCGGGTTTGAGGGCGTTAACTTGAGCTTCACGAATTCGTTCAGTCATATTCGTGTGGATAGTCAATCCCAAAGCTCGAACACGCAATGGCTTAACCCGTTCCTTGCGACTCAAAGCGTCGGCTACGACGTTCGCCTTACCGGGATGGTACTTTATCTCACAATCGTAATCGTTTAATAATTCAACCCATCGCCGTTGTCGCATATTCAAATCTTTCTGATCAAAGATGTGCTGTAAACTCTTGTGATCAGTAAAAATCGTGCACTTGGTTCCGTACAAATAGTGCCTCCATATCTTGAGAGCGAACACCACTGCACCTAATTCCAAATCGTGTGTAGTGTAGTTCTTCTCATGGATTTTCAGTTGCCTGGAAGCATAAGCTATTACCTTTTCTCGCTGCATCAATACACAACCCAAACCTTGATGCGAGGCATCACAGTAAACCACAAAATCTTCTGTACCATCGGGGAGTGACAGTATCGGAGCGCCACATAACTTGTCTTTTAACAATTGGAATGCTGCCTCTTGCTTTTCCGTCCACTCAAATTTCTTGTCTTTTTGGGTTAACATGGTTAAAGCTTGCGCTATCTTTGAAAAGTTCTCGATGAACCTTCTGTAATAACCCGCGAGGCCTAGAAATTGTCGTACTTCGGTAGGAGTTCGAGGTGCTTCCCAATTTTTAATCGCCTCGATCTTGGCTGGATCAACGTGTATGCCCTTCTCGTTTACCACGTGACCTAAAAAGTGAACTTCCCGAATCCAGAAGTCACATTTCGAGAATTTAGCATAGAGCTTCTCTTTGCGTAATACTTCAAGAATTAACCGAAGGTGATTCTCGTGGTCTTCTTTCGTACGTGAGTAGATCAAAATATCGTCAATGAAGACAATGACGAATTTGTCCAGGTATGGCTTACACACGCGGTTCATTAGGTCCATGAAAACCGCTGGTGCGTTGGTCAAACCGAACGGCATTACCAAAAATTCATAGTGTCCATACCGGGTTCTGAAGGCCGTTTTTGGTACATCTTCTTCTTGTATACGCAACTGGTGATAGCCTGACCTCAAATCGATCTTGGAGTAATAGCTGGAACCTTGGAGCTGATCAAATAAATCGTCGATCCTGGGGAGGGGATAGCGATTCTTGATGGTTAGCTTGTTCAGCTCTCGATAGTCGATGCACATGCGAAATGTGCCATCCTTCTTCTTCACAAATAAGACGGGAGCTCCCCAAGGTGAGAAACTCGGTCTTATAAAACCTTTGTCCAATAATTCTTGCAGCTGGCTGGACAGTTCCTGCATCTCTGATGGAGCTAGGCGGTATGGCGATCGTGCCACAGGAGCTGCTCCCGGAACGAGGTCGATGCGGAACTCGACTTGTCGAGGTGGTGGCAACCCCGGCAAATCTTCTGGAAATACATCCGGAAAATCTCTGGCGACTGGAATGTCTTCCAACTTTCGCTCGTCGGCCTTCTTGTCCACTACGTGTGCCAAGAATGCGACAAGCCCTTTTCTCAGACACTTACGAGCCTTCATGCTCGAAATAATCCTTAATGGCGTCCCGTGTCTTTCCCCTTGAATTGAGAGAGTTTCACCGCTTGCGAGGGGAACCTGAATAACCTTATCGTTGCAAACCACAATGGCACGGTGCGCGGACAACCAGTCCATGCCAACAACGATGTCAAAGCTTCCCAATACAACCGGTAATAGATCAATCCCAAACTCGTGCCCACAGAGTTCTAACTTACAATCTTTAGCTACTTCTCTCGTTTCAATAGTTTTACCATTAGCCAGTTCTATAGAGTAGGGTGTATCTAGTTTGCTAGTTTTTAAACCAAGTAGTCTTTTAAACTCAATGGATACGAAGCTAAAGTCAGCACCGGTATCAAATAATACAGAGGCATAATGACCATTTAGAGGAAACGTACCAGTGACCACATTGGGGTCTTGCCGTGCGTCACCGGCTCCAATAACAAATGCCCGGCCACGGGCCTGATTGTTGACTTTGGGGCAATCTTTCTTCCAATGGTCCAATGACCCACATGCAAAACAGGGTCTGGCCCCTCCGTTCTTTGGTGCTCCAGATCGGCACTCTTCAGTCTTGTGCCCGTTGCGGTGACACTTCCCGCAAGTCAACCCATTGTTTCTTCCTTGGTTTCCCTGTTTGTTGCTGTTATTGTTACCACGTCCTGTGGCGGCATAACCCTTTCCTTTCTTGTTCGAGCTTCCAGATGCTCGATCCCTTTTCCCTTCATCTCTCTTTCTTTTCCCAAACCTTTGCCCGTTACCCTGCTCATTAGTTGTAACCGCTGAACTTGATCCTTGTTTCTTGCCCTCAACACTACTTGCTTCAGAAATTTTCAACCCAGAAACCTGGCGGATAAGGGTACCCATGCGGATAGCATCCTCAGTCAGACTTAGTGCCAGATCAATTGCCTCGCGCATGGTCGTGGGTTTGGAAGAGGTGACCATGCTGCGAATTTGTGGTGCTAGCCCGAATAGGTATCGTTCCACTTTGTTCTTCTCTGGTGTAACCAGGCGAGGTACCAGTCGTGCGAGATCATGAAATCTTGACGTATACCCAGTAACGTCTGCTCCTATCATGGTGTGGTTCCAGAATTCAGTTTCCAACTTCTGAACTTCACTTGCCGGGCGGTATTCGGCAGTCATCAGTTCCTTTAGTGCCGCCCATGATAGAGAGTATGCGACCTCATCTCCTAAAGATTGTACCTGGCCGTTCCACCAAGTTAGCGCTTGGTCCAGGAACAGATTAGTGGCGTACATGACAGACTGTCGAGGGGTACACCCGCTGATGCGGATAACTGCCTCGGTCTTTTCGAACCATTTGACCAGGCCTATGGATCCCTCAGTGCCGCTGAAGGTTAGTGGCTTACAGTCCAAGAAAGCCTTAAAAGTGCAGCCGCGCTCTCCCGAGGCTGTCCCTGTAATAGTAACATAGTATGTTATTATGGGATAGGAGTTTGTGAAATATTCTCCCATCGCTTTTTCATTTATTTATAAACCTCTTACCACTGGGGGAGGTCTCACGTCGCTCACTCCCTGTCCTGTCAAGGGAGTGTTCAGAGCGTGCGGCTTCGTGTTCAGCGATGGCACGAGCTATTCGTTCAGAAATCATAGTTTCGAGCTCAGCAGGTGTTGTGGGCAGTCCGTCTGCACCACTGTTGCTTCGGGTGGCAGGTGCCATTTTCTTCAATAATAATTATCAAAGGTTAATTTGGCAAACATTTATACAATATAAAGCATAAATAACAAACCAAAGCATGAACACAATAATCAACACCATATCATCACACAACATACCAACACATCATACATAAATATAAATAGGAATCAACACAACATCACCACACAAATATACAAACCACAACACATGGAGTAAGCAATAATAATCATAGACAACAACATATTTCACCATAATAATAAGATTTTTCATTAATTTCAATAATGTCATTACAATGCTTGTTCATAATACAAAATGGAGAATACACTTCTCATACAACACATTGCTTTTGAAATAATAAAACATCATATCATACGCCGTAATACCCGTACGGCTGGGCAAAATGCAGACGAGTGTCATAACCCGTGCTGTACTACCATAGTGCTGCTAGTATATACATAATCTGGTGCGTCTTCAGTGCATCCCCAATATATCCTACTGTGGCGGTGGCGGGGGGTACTGGTACTGCGGCGCGTGCGTACTGATCGTCATACTGATCTTCGTGATACGCTCGTACAAGAAATGTCGATGCGCAAAGTGCGCATCCCCTGTGATACCGCACTGAGCGTCCAGGCTCAGCAACTCCTCCGCGTAATGCGCCAAAGCATCCCGCGCATCTATCATCCTCGTCCACATCAGACGTGTCTGATGCTCCACCTGTGTTACGGTGCGCTGCACCGTATCAGCGAGAGTCTGAAAATCCCGCTCTAGTGTGATGGCAGTGGACCATGCTGGTCCAGACAAGGGTGTCGTCCTGGGTGGCTGGGATGGTCCGGGTATGTCTGGGTGTGTGGATGGGAATGGCCCGAAGGGGAATGGTACTGGTATGTGGGGCAGTAAGAAACTGGGTGGCCTGATAGAAAAATGGGGTGGCATCAGGTAAGGGTCCCCTGCACCTAGAGGGTATGGTGCAGGTGTCATGCTGGGTATGGCGGGGATGGGTGTAGTCATGGCAATGGTGGGTGGTGGCATGGGCTCAGCTAGTGGGGGTATCAATGGCTCAGTGACAGTGGCCCACTCTGGAGTGGACACCACTACAGGGGGTGTGGGAGGGCTCGCAGTGGCGAAGGCCTCCAAGCCTGCCCTATGTAGCTCAGAGCTACGGGCGGGACTACCCTCGTGTATGAGTGCTGCTGGTGCTGGCTCCTCATGGGGTATAGGCTCGGGTGCTGGTGGGGCTATGGGGTCCGCTGGGGCGTCCTCTAGCATGGGAGCCACTGGCTCCTCCTGGGCAGCCTGAATCTCGGGCACCAGCATGTGCCCTACTGAACCTACCGACTCGTCATCTGAGTCGTCGGATATCCATCCGTTTCTTCCACGGGGAATGGGTAGGAGTCTCATACCAGCAGGTACGTGAATGTGGGTACCGGTGCCGGCTCGTGCTCGGCGTGAGCCTGGAAAGGAGACTCTGCTGCGTCTGACTGGGCGGGAACTGGTCGCGAAGGACCGGCACAGCCGTCAGGGAAGTCCCTGATGGCACGAACGGGGCGTACGGCCAAAGGTGCGGCCGGTACGATGGGCTGTGGTGCGTCGACCACGGCGGTGTCCAGTCAGGATCCTCGCTAGGATCTGTCTCGTCTGAGTCGTCGTCTGACCCTCCTGCGACGTCCATCTCTACGTCGTCTTCTTCCGCATCGAGTACAACCAACTCGACTGGCTCCGGCGGAGGTGCGGGTATAATCTGGATACTGCTGTCAACACTAGGTGCTATACTTCCCGCGTCCGACATCCTGGCAAAAGAACCGTACATGTATATATGATTTATTTAAATTAGACAGTTATGGCTTACTCTATAGTAACCTTCCTAACTTCTAATTTTACGTTACAGCATATCAATACCATGGCTGGCTTGGTCGGAATCTCCTCATGCCCAATGCTTCTTGAAAATTACTTTTAAAACATCTTTATTTTTCTTTCGAAAACTTTATCTTTAGAACCAAATCCGGTTATAGTCTAGTTTTTAAGAAAATACTCTAGTTCGCTATAACCTTGGCTCTGATACCACGTTCTGTCACACCACGACAAAGGCGGAAACACGTGGCGCGACGGTTCAAAAGCATAAAGTCAAGGTTATGGCTAAACACATGTAATTTAAGAAAAGGGGTCATTTATTATGACGTCGAATTAGTTTCAAACATTACACAAAAGATAATTGTTTTTGAAATAAACTTAGAGGTTTCTCAAATATATCCCAAATGCCTTGGGAAATAAAGGTGAAACCCCACAAAAGCTCGACGTTTGCATTGGAGATTTCCCGACCCTGCCTGCTTGATCTTTCATCTTCTAATTACCTGAAAGATATGTTTAAAAAGTTTCGTCAATATAAATATATTGGTGAGTTCACAGGTTTTCAGTTTCTAAAACTTGAATACTTGGGAATACCATGTTATGACAATATATAGGAGTTGCAAATTCCTATAAATCTACTTGAGACTATAATCAAACCAAGACATATAATAATTGTGCCCCGCTCCAAGTCGTTACTCGGTTTCCCACGACTTAAGTTCAGAATATTTGCACCCCAGGCATAACCTAATGCATAATCGACGCTATCGATTAGGGGTGGGCCTTGTCAGGCACCAATAGTACTATTCGAATATTCTTCCGGTTTCAATTCCCTGAACAAATGATTATAGAGGCGAGGACTCAACCCCGAGTGGCGGTCACACCTCAAGTATTAAATCCGTCAAACACTATCCCTAACATATCTTTCCCCCGGAAAACGTAAAAATAGTTAAAATGGGGCCGTGAAACTCACCTGTAACTGCGTCTGGCTCAATGAGGTGAATAGCAAAGGGTGGTCTTGCACCTATAAACGTCCTAAACGTATAAGTCACTATTCCTATAGTGTATGTGCCTTGGCAAGTTGTACACCCAACTCCCGACCACAAGTGGTTCCAAATCCCGTTTAATTATGCGTGTATCCTAGGTGTTGTTGGCGTTACATTACCCTTTGTGTTACAAGTTATATATTACTCTTGTTAATATTTCCATAACTTGTATCTTATTATCATCGACTCAACTTCACTTAACATATAATTATTTTCCCATTTAAATAATTATACTTAAGATCGCATCGCTCGATATAATATATATTTCAATCCTCGACCCGACTCACTTTGCCACACATTTGTTTTCCCATTTAAACAAATATGCTAAGATTTTGTCGTCCGATCGTATATTCTTAACGTCCGATTCAACTCACCACACCGTATATTTATTTTCCCATTTAAACAAATATACTAGGATTTCGTTGATACGACATACACATATATATATCTTTGTCTTCTCGTCGCGGCTTTCCTTCCCGCATATCTACTTTCCCATTAAGTAGATATACTAGAATTTTGCCGAGACGAGCGTACAAGTTCATAAATGTGTAATTTTTCTTGTTAAGTATATACGTTTGTTTTAACGTCTTATTCGTTTACGTCAAGTGTTTCTCCCACGAATTAATCCTCCAACACTTAGGAAAGTGTTTATTTATTTTCACCCAAAGTATATATATATTTTACCTCTTAAAATATATATTTTTCTCATCTTGCCGCAATGGCATTTTTCTCATATTTTGTCCGGTTATGGTTCGCTAACGCGTTTTAGTTCGATATCTTAACTTGATTAGTTAATTTTTCCAAGTTTTTTCCCAACATGTATTTTATAGAAATATTTTCCATATTTCTTCCTATTTTCACATGTTACTTGGATGGTTAAAATACTTATGTATTTTTAACCCAACTTGTCAACTTAACTACAAAAATGTTTCCAACACTTTTATATTCCCATTTATATAAAAGTATTCATTTTTGTATAAGTTTCCCAAGTTTGTTTAATATTTTTATAAAATCTCTATTTTATAAAAATGCATATGTTAAAACCCTTTTATATTTTATAACTTTCAAAAATACACTTTTGTACAAAATACCCAAGTATTTCTACTAGTATTTACAAAAATCATCCTTAGACTTTAATACTTACATTTTTGACACCAAACTTTCCATACTTGTATTTTTGGACTAATAGTTTCTAAAATGTCCATTTTAGTCCCTTAACTTTCAAAGTTACAACTTTAGTCCCTTAACTTACAAAAGTTGCATTTTTCTATTCTAACTTTCAAAGTTGGCATTTTTCACTCAAAATAGTTAACTTTGAAGGTTCAACTTTTTATTGGTAAGTTATTTTTGTATCAAAACACTTATGGTAGTCTTATTTTCCATATGAAAGACTAATTATATGTGTGTTTTATGTATTTGTCCATTTTATCAAAATTTCATCCATCTAAGTGAGTTAACTTTAATTTTCCATCTTATTCATTTATGAACTTCTAACATGTTTTACCACATATCATTACTTAAATGATCATAATAAGATGAATTAAAGTTAGTTTTAACATATTCAAGTTCATCTCAAAATATTAACCAAAACATCATCCTACTTAGTCTTATATGTAAACTTCATATATTTTCAAGACTAATATATCATCATCATCAAATCCATGGTTTATTTCTATATCTTTAACCTTTCATTTTACACATGAAAACCTATTAAAGATTATGTTCAAAACCATTTTTAAACCCTTCATGTACAACTTGCTACTAGGAACACATACATGAAAAATAACAATCAAAAACAAGATTAAGAAGCTTACTACTAGCACAAGGCTAGGGAAGACAAAAACCTTGGATTTGAGAGGGGTTTAGTGTGTTCTTCCTAGTGGTTTAGCTCCAAGCTCTTGAAACACACAAAAGGGGTTTGGATGATGGATGATTTTGAGTATTTTGGAGATGTGAAAACTTGAAAGAACAATGTGTGGGTGTGTATGGAAACTTACGGCCCTAAGAAGAAAAGAAGAAGATGAGTTTTGTTTTGATGCTCCAAGTTTCTAACACATGTTATTATATATCCAACTCATGTAATGATGCTAAAGATTTGAGATATCTTATGGAAGATTATGAGTGTACTTGGGAGAGATTTTGAAATGGAGATATGTGTGTGTATGAATGTGGCCGTATGTATGTGTATAGATATAGGTGTTTTGCTTGCAAATCTTGATCAATCTTTCTAAGGTATCATTATATCTATATACAAGACCTCACATACATGCATGCACACTTGTGTAATGATGTCTTGGAGTGTTGTCTTGGCCTTGGGTGGCCTTTGGCCGAAAATGGGTAAAGGGGGGACAAGGGTTGGGCTACTTTTGTACTACATGTTTACTTACCACTTTTCTTACAACTTTGTCTTATGTTGCATGCTCCATGTAAGATCTTTTAGCTTATTATTATTAACATAACATGGGTAAAACAAGGCCATTTGGCCGGCCCTTTGATGGGTATAAATGGGGTCCACAACTTCAATTATTTACCCATTGTTTGTTATGTTTAATCCCCCGTCGTTCGGGTGTCGTTCGGGTGTTTTTCGGGTTTTAATCACGCGTCATCCGGACATTAAATATACCTTAAATAACACTTAAATATAGTCTATTTTAAGCGTTGATTGATTATTTAGGCTTTCACCGGGTGAAATTACGAGTTATACGCGCATCGGGTGCGATACGCGCACTTTATTCGCTACCGGGAGATTTGTACAAGACGTTTTCATTTATGGTTTCGGAGTTCCAAAACTCATTATATCTTATGAAAATACCCTTTATTTTATATCCTGGGTGTCCGGGATTCGTTTCGTTTATTTAATTATTACCGGGTAATTGCCAACATCCGTACCGGATAGCTTATTCGCACATGATCCAATCATGCTTTACCATTAAACGTATGCATTCCTATGCACTATTTGGAAATTGCTATTCCCTAAGGCCTTGATAATTAAATCACACATAATTGCATTTAATTACGTTAATCATATATTGATTAATTGTACGGAATTACCTTATTTTTGCCGGTTGTTACAGTTTAGATATTGATATAGCAATTAGTTCACATTCAAACAAGCATGCATCCATGTGTTGTGATCATACTAGATAAACGACTCTCAAACGGTGGAGCTTGTTGTTAAGTAGCTGGAGGGTCCCTAGTAGGATTATTTGGAGCAGCAAGGGCGTTTGCAGCAGGAATTCGACAAACATTCGCAAGATGCCCACACCTTTGACATTTGGTACACTGACGGCAGGGCACTTGGGTTGGGTGGTGATACTGACAGGTGTCACACTTAGGTTGGTTCCCGTTATATTGTTTCTTATTGGGTGGGACAGTGGCGTCTATTGCAAAATTCCTGACCTTGCGCCTTCCATTGGTTGAGGCCTCAGTTTCAATTTCAACCACAGGTTGAGGAGTATCCTTCGCAACAGTTTTCTTTTCCCCTTTCCGAGTCAGGGTTCCTGCCTTCACATGGTTATCTGTTAGGGTGGCCGCCAAACGTTTTGCTTCCTCCAAAGTAGCAGGGTTCCTTCCCCACACCGTGTCCTGAATCTGCATGGGAAAGCCACCAATGTATTTTTCGATCGCAATAGGCAATGGGGTGACCTTGTGTGGTAGCAGTAGACTAAGTTTGTGAAAACAAGTGTTGTAGGCAAGGTTTTCTCCACTATCTTGGGCAAGATCGTGAAACTCGTCTTCCAATTTCTTGATTTCATGACGAGGGCAGAACTCTACCTTCAAAATGTCTTTAGCTTGATTCCAAGTTAAGGCCAGTGCGACTTCAGCTCCACGGGTGCGCTTTTCCTCATTCCACCAAGTGAGTGCTCGTTTGTGAAGAACACTCATAGCATAACGGACCTGAAGGTTATCGGGACACTCACTATTTATGAACGTATTCTCGATACCCTCGAACCATTGTAGGAGTCCAGTAGCTCCTTCATCCCTACTAAATTTAGGAGGATTACAGGTATTAAAGTGTTTTAGAGTGCAGGCTGGGAGACCATTCCCATTCCCATTGTGGTTTCCATTGCCGTTTCCATGTCCATTTCCATTTCCATTCCCATTCATCTGGATGACTTGAGCCACCAAGTTAGGAATTCGGGTTTGTAACGTTTATCGGTCCATTCTCGTAATACGCGTTTCTAGTAATAAGTTATATATCACGTGGTCGGGTTTTTGTTTCGTATATGAACGTACTAATTATTGTTTATCTTTGATGGTTCGCCCGTCGTCTATAACTAATATTTTGAAAAAATTTTGGGGTTCGTTCTGGGTTGTTACATCGACAGACCCTCATTGTGGATGCTTTAAGAGGGGGAAGCTCCCTGTGTGCTTTATATCTAGTCAATATGTCGAATTAGTTTTTTACATGGTTGTAAAAATCGCGACTAGTCTTCGACTAGTCGCCGGTTAATCGGTAGTCCACCCTCTACGAGTAATTTTCAGTTAATCACTCGAAAAATCGCTAGGCGTCCCAGCTAGTGCTAACCAGAGCTAATCGGATCAAATTACCCCTAGCCAGAGCAATTTCCGGCCACATTGCAGGAAACTTCCGGCCAAAGTGCATTCCTATTTCCGGCCAAATCGGCCAAGTTACTTCAAACTTTATGAATAAAAGGTATAACTAACATTATATAACCCCCCAACCTCTTCATAATGATTATTTTACATTTTACCCCCAACCCTAAAAATTTATGTATAAAAAGTATATAAATAACATTATATATACATAAACTTGTAAAAGTATACATAAAAAGTTCAATCCGATTAATCCTGGTTAATCGCTAGTCCCCACCCCACTGGAAGACTAGCGCCTAGTGAGTTCTACAACCTTGGTTTTTTATTTGATATTCTGTACAAAAGGTAGTAGAGCTTATGGAAAATTTTGGTGGCAGTTTTGCCACCTCAACAAGTAGGTAGAGCTATAAGTTTTGGGTTTAATTATGGATCTTTGACTGTAAAACCTCTAGTTTTCTATCATTTCCCTAAGTTTACAGTATTATTCAATATTTTTTTAGTTTTCTATAAGAAAATTAGAAATAATAGACAAGTAACACCCCTAAATATCGAAGAAATTTGAATGTGGAAACATATTGTAAGTCACTAGATTGGGTTCTAAGGTCTCACACACTCATACAGATGAAAATCCAAAACATTAAATTAACAACTAAAGAAAAGAGGTTCCCTCTAGGCTCTAACATCCTAATAAGATGCTTTGTGGTGGAGTATGGAATTGTGATCGAAACTAACAAACTCATTGAGTAAACCACAATATATCAGAGAGAAAAAGATAGTTCCATATGCTATATGCAGTGGAGTCGTCAGATTGCTTTTTTTTTGTGATATTGTTAATATTTGTTCGGATTTGTACAGAAGTTATTTGGTTAACCTGGTTATATCTTTAAACTCAATACAACAAAAAGGAAGCGGTATCATATCTATTTGGTTACTAAGTGTGATTGATTGTGTTCTGTTTAAGGTTTTCCTTTTCTTTTAAAACAAAGCAGTTGGAAAATTTAGGTCATTTTAAAGAATTTTTGGTGGCACATATGTCACAAAAATTCATATATAAAATGGATGTGGGTTCCTGGTGTTACTTGCAATGCTTATAAAAATCTTTTGTCACTCAATCAATGGTATCAGGTCTGGTATTTGACTGTTTGTATAGTAAAAAAGAAGCACAAGTATACCTTATTAATAGTTATGGTATAGTTTAACTCACAAATATTAAAAATTCATAATTTTTACTGCTAAAAAATTGGTTTTATGTGATTGCATTTGACATATCAATTTCTATTTTATCTAAAAGAAAACGGGAATTTAGCAGGTCAACCTGACAACTTACGGTTGCTATACCAATACAGCCTAAGTTTATTGTGGGCATGAGATATGGTAAGATCAATAACGGAAACGGGAGATGAATTTTTGAAATCACTATCATATCTTTAGGATCTTTTGCTGTTAGTGCCCACTATGTTTCAAATTTTATCAAATATATAGCACATACTATCAATAATAATAATAACTCACTTACTTTATAGTAGTCATGGCAAGTTGTACTCCTTAAGAAAAAGAAAAAAAAAATCCAAACATTAATTCTTAAACAATTGGGTCATTTGAGCCATAGGAATTTCCCTTTTAATGTCAAATAAAGTTAAGATTTTTAAATAAATTAATCAAATTTAATGTTTATTTGCCCCAAACAGAAACCCATTTATCCCATGCCTATATATAAAATTTGTCTCCTTTGCTAATTTGAGTGCATAGCTACATCCTTTTTCTTCTTTATTTTCCTTTTATAGTTTTTGAAGAAGTTAAAGAAAATTATAATAATTTGCTTGTCTTTGACAAATAGACAAAGTGACAAACACTTCAGACTATGTCTTGCAAACAAGAACTATCACTTATATTTACACTACTTTTGATTATTTTAATTAAGTTAACCAACATAGACGGTCAATCTGGGAAAATAGAATGGGGTTGTTAATTTATATTAGGTAGATTGGTTAATGATTGTTTTGAAATGTTTATATTTATGATTGTTAGTATAATAGTGTAGTTTTTGTATATGTATTTATTCCATGATGTAATTTAAGAACATTTGCATGTGTGTGAGAGTTTATTGATTTCTGAATGAATATCGTACAATGAATAAGATCCCATTATATAGGGATGAATACAATGATAACGCTAGCACTAATTTAGGAAAAGATATACACATGACACAAGATAATATCATCTATTCAAAATACAATTATTTTCCTAAATAATGTCGGCTAAGACTTCCCCGCAGTTTGAGTGGTAGGCGGACAGACGCTTAAACTGGAACGAAAAGACTGAAATAACTGTTTCGAGAGTCCTTTAGTGAAAATATTCGCGTAATGTAGTGAAGATGGAACAGGTAGAACACTAATGTACCCAACTTTAATCTTTTCTCGCATGAAATGAATGTCAATCTCAATGTGCTTAGTCCATTGATGTTGAACCGGGTTATCTGAAAAATAGACGGCCGAAACATTATCACAATAAACCACCGAAGCTTGCCTGAGATGGATCTGTAGATCAAGTAATAAATTTCGAATCCAAGTTGCCTCTGAATCCACATTAGCAACACCTTGATACTCTGCTTCAGCATTGGATCGAGAAACCGTAGGCTGCCTTTTAGAAAACCAAGAAATCAAGTTATCGCCAAGAAACACACAGTAGCCGCTCGTTGAGCGAGGTGAATCAAGGCACCCACCCCAATCTGCATCCGAATATGCCACCAACAAATGAGATGCCGATTTAATTATCTAAACTCCATAATCAATGGTACCCTGTAAATAGCGAAGGATAAGCTTGAGAAAAGCGTAGTGCGGGTCACGAGGCTCATGCATGAATAAACACACCTGCAGCACAACATAAGAGATATCCCGTCTAGTAAATGTGAGGTACTGTAGAGCACCTGCAAGGCTGCGATACAGAGTAGGATCCGAAAACAAAGGCCCATCTGTAGTACTTAATTTAGTAGAAAGGTCAACAGGAGTAGTACATGGCTTGCATGTGGACATAGAAGACCGAGCAATGATGTCACGCACATACTGAGATTGATCCAAGAAAAGACCATGAGACTGTCTAGTAACTTTAATACCCAAGAAATGGTGTAACTATCCCAAATCTGTCATAGCAAACTCTCGTGAGAGTAAGCGAATAATCTCCTGTAGTAAACTGTCTAAGGAAGCTGCAAGGACAATATCATCAACATATAATAACAAATATGCGGTTTTAGGACCCCTGCTATAAATGAAAGGAGAGTTATCACAGGCACTCCTCCGAAACCCCTGTGATAAAATATATGTGGCAAAACGATTGTACCATGCATGTGGGGCCTGTTTAAGTCCATATAAGGACTTCTTCACCCTGTAGACAAATGTTGGGTAGCGTTTATCAACGAAACCGGGTGGCTAATGCATAAACACAGTCTCATTCAAATTACCATGAAGAAACGCATTTTTAACGTTAAGTTGGTGGATGGGCCACGAACGGGAAACAACAACTGATAGCACAGTGCGAATAGTTGTCGGTTTAACAATCGGACTAAAAGTCTCATCACAATTGTAACACCCCAACCGATGGCGGAAACATCGGGATGTCACGTATTGATGATTGTTCAGTAGCTCATGGTAAATAATAATTCTCATTATATGATTTAGATAAATTACATACAATTGTTCTACAAAAATTTATACATCAAATTGAATAAAACTATGCACACATCTTCAAGCATTAACTCAAATCTTCAAGCAAGTAGAACCTGAAACATGTTAAGTTGAAAATATTTTGGGTCAACAAAAGTTGGTGAGAATTACATAGGTTTTGATAATCGAATAAAATTGTTGTGCAATTCATGTGTCATGGCAATCTAGTCCATATGTGAAAACATACTAGAAGTAAATCGAGTGCATAATCAACCATTGTGACTGTTGTATTGTGGTACATCCCATACGCTCATGGTTCACTCATTTATATTGCAGTAACAAACACCCACGCTACCTTTGTAGGAGGCACGTATCCGGGTGGGATTGTCAGTCCAATAGATCTATCAATGTATACCGTCGGTTGATAAATGTTTATGCTAGAATTATGCTTACCCTAGTCATGTTCAAGACGTAATGCAACATAGAAAGACACATAAACACATTGATGATTGAATTGCATAAATGATGTTGTAACATGTTTCACCCCAAAAATAGTGATAAATAGAAAAGGGGCTATGTAAAACTCACCTTAGCAAAATGTTATATCTGTTGAAAAATTGAATAATGGTGTTGCCCAAATGTGTCAAGTATCACCCTATAATAAGGTAATAAATATGTCTAAGTCTATCAAGTCTACAAATGTATAAGTTTCTAGGGCTTCGAATTTCGGGATAAATGCTCGTTTGATTAACATAAAAAATGTTTGATAATTTGAGAGAATACTAGTAAATAAATAACCAAAAATCTTTTTATGAAATTTAAATTTAAGATGGTCACAATAATGTGTTTAAAGTGTAAAAATAATTTTTACAAAAATTATTTTCTTTAAAATAGAATATTAATTCTATTTATAACAAATTGTCAAAATTTAACTTTAATATTTAAAAATATTAAAATTTAAGAAATATAAATTTAAAATTCATATTTCTGTTCTAAATAATCAGAAATAATTTGTATAAAATTTTGGTGCAAAAATATTAAAAATTGGATTTATTATGATTTAATTATGATTAAAACTAACAAAAATTGATTAAAAATATTAAATAAATGATTTTTCAGAATTAAAAATCATTTCAGAAAAGTTTATCATTATATAAACTCAGAATAATTTTTGTGGAAATTTATAAAATTGTTTTGATATTTTAATGGAATTTTATAAATATAATAGAATAAAATTGATTTAATTATTATATATATATTAAATAAATTAATTTTTGAAAACTAAAAATAGTGAGTGAAACTTTTTCATCAGATTAGCCTAAAATATTTTTTTTGGAATTTATAAAAGAGTTTTAATAATTTAAAACGAATTTATAAAATATAAGTATTATATAATTAGTGTTGATAGTAAAAACAAAATAAGGAAAAAAAACTTTGCCACAGCCGGGACTCGAACCCGCGTGGCTCGTGTATATGGCACCAGACACAACCACTTGGTCCAGACCAGTGGTTGTGTTGGTTTTCTGTTTATTTAAAACATATAACATACTTGAAATCATGTTCATCCCCAAATCAGGCTTACGAGCCCTAGAATCTGCAATCAAGCAATTCACACAACATTAACCCAATTAATCATGGGGTTAATGTTGTGTATGTTCCGAATAACAAAACCCATCACAATAATCGTACTTACAAAACTGATTTGATTAAAAACGACCCGGTCAAGACCCGAAGTCAAAAACTCGATCAAACACCAAGAGCAGAGGATTTTTATGAAGAATTGGGGATTGGGAAAGGTTATTCGGCGAGGTGAGGAGGTCCAGTAGTGTCCAATTTATAGGGAACGGGTCTAGGTATTATATTTGGCAAGTTTGACCACGATATGAATGGTCCACGCGTATAATTGCATAATTGATTCAAATTAATTATAATTGCACGCGTAAAAGGTGAAGAGTAGGTCGGTAATCACGTTGTGATGTTAATTTCAGCTTAATCACGAGTCAAAGGTTGTGTTTTTGGCAAGTTATTGATCTCAGTTGACTTTCCAAGTCAACTGAGATGTATTCGAAATCATGATATAATTATATCGTGTCCAGCTGTTAACAAGTGATCATACAGATCAGGTGGTTTGGTGTGTTGGTGTGCATGGTTGAACCGGTTAGGGACCTGGGTTCGATTCCCGTCCCTAACATTATTTTTTAAACAGCAAGGAGGAAAGAAGAAGGGGTTGGGCCTGGTGGTTTGGGCCCTTGGTGGTCTGTTTGGGCCAGAGCTGTAATGGGCTCAGGGAAGGGTAGTATGTTGGTGGGTTTGGTCAAATGTTTGGGTTTAAACTAAATACCCAATACTTTGAATATTATCATTATTATTATTATTTTATTATTATTATTATTATTATTATTATTATTATATGATGAATAATTATCATAATATTAGGGTTATAAAAAATGCTATAAAATAATTAGATGTAAACAATAGAACTTGTCGTTTTTAACCGTAACGTACAATTAATAAACGCGAAATGTTACAACAATCAACACCTATGGTCTGAGATTTCCCGTTAACGACTAAACGTGCTTTGTACCTTTCAAGAGAGCCATCAGATTTAAATTTGTGGCGAAATAACCACATACATCGAGTGACTGGTTTACCTATGGAGAAATAACCGGGTGTGGGACCAATTCCCAAGTATCATTTACCTGTAGTGCACTAAATTCTGCTTGCATGGCATGCATCCAATAAGGGTCGATAAAGGCTTTCAAATAAGAGGTATGCACAGGAGAGATAGGTGTGGTGATGAGGGTATGTTTGGATTTAGAATGAGTAGTCATGGGATGGGTGTTGGACTATGGTAGGGCTGTGGAGGCTGAGGAAACAGCCGTAGAGGAAGCTGTTGCAGCTGCTGTAGCAGCCATGTGACCCGCCGTAGCTGGAGCAGCAGCAGTGCTGACTACCATGGGTTTGTGAGAAGCTGCCGTGGGACAGCAGCAGCTGCGGATGTCACACCCTCAAATTCCACGTGCGGGGTTTTACCGCGAGGCGCGTGACACACCAGGATCTCAGTCAACGATCACAATAAACATATAACAAACATGCATTCATAATTATATTTGAAACCAAAATATCATGCTTTGAGCCGTAAACCAGCAGCGGAAGCATTCTTGTTTACAACCAAAAGACATATCATTGTTTACAAAACATTGTTTAATATGCTTCAAAATATTAGACGCTGTGCATGACTCCTGTAACATCGCAAAATTTTCCCCAAAATTTTAATACATAAAAAGCCCTTATATATATATATATATATATATATATATATTATTTTTTATTACACCTTTATCATTAATATTATACAAATGTGCCTAAGTCTTTATTTATCCTAACTCACAACTTATATACATACATAAATGTATATAAATAATAATAATAATAATAACAATATGAATCTAAATTCTTTTTTTTTCACATACAAGATTTTTTTTTTTAAATAAAGCCTTGAGTCAAATAGTCAAAGTCCTAGTCAAAGTCTTAGTCAAACAGTCAAAGTCTTAGTCAAATAGTCAATTCATCATAAAACCTTACTTTATGGTGTTGACCAATTTTAATGGCTAATTGAATCCAAAACTAGTATAAAAACCCACCTATGACCCATTATACTTTGCACCTCTAAATCGATTGTTTCAATCCGATTAAACTTTCCCTCATACCTTTCTTCTATAGTCTATTACTTCTACAATTGAAGCTTTGATTATAAGCTCTTGTAATTGGCAACTTTGGGGCTACACATATTCTATTTCTCGAGACTTAATACTTTGCTAAGGTGAGTTTACGTAATCCTGTTTATGCGATTCTTTATACTTGCAACAATTTTAAGCAATTCAACATGCATGTCTAGTAGTAAACTTTATTGCCTCATGAGTTAGTCAACAGTTTCAACGAGTTTCAACGAGTTTCAACATTTACATAATCATTAGCTATGGCCAAGCCGACGATACTCAATAATAGATCTATTGGATTGACAACCCCACCCGGATACGTGTACCTCCTACATAGGTCACGTGGGTGATTGTTATCGTTCAACATATTACTAAGGTGAACCGTAGATGACGGGATGGACCTAAACTAGTCGGAGATTTGATTATGTCAACATATTATACTATTCATGTAGACTTAAATTTACGATAGACATACGAATTGCTAGACTTTTATACTAAAACTATATGCTTAACATGGATTATGTATTCTCACCAACTTCTAGTTGACCCCCCCCCCCCATTTTTACAACTCAACAGGTAATAATGATGCATGAAGATTAGAGTATTTATGAAGACAATAAGGAGTCTATGCATGCTTGATTCTTGTGTGATGTATTAGATTTCCACGTTTAAAACTCTTATGTATTTCAATTTTTGGATATTTACAATTTAATATTTATTTCAATTAAAATTTGGATTACCATGTGCTACTGTATACTCATCAATACGTGACACCTCGATGTTTCCGCCATCGGTTGGGGTGTTACAGATTGGTATCAGAGCCTTGGTTATAGGGAATTAGGTTATTAGAAAAAAAAATAATAATCTAGTCTATAACCATAGGAATATAACCAGTATTTACTCCTTTTACTTGCTATTCTCTATCTCACTCCTACTTCTTATCCCTACTTCAACCCTTACAAGAAGATTGCTCTCCATCACAAGATCTACTCTTAGACTAATAGGACAATCCTCAGGTTTAGCCTAAACCACCCTGAGATCTCGTCGAAGTTCTAAATTTTAATAACGAACACGTGCAATCTGGAAGGGTGAACGCCTGTATTCTGAGTTTTCTGTCTAGGACTGGCATTGCGCATATATCCCAATCAGACGAGGGACCCGGATGCCTACCTGGGAATTCTCGGGATGAGTGTTCACTTATAGGCTAAAGCATGTCTTCACTATGTTATTAGAATCTAGAAGTTTTGATAAGTCAACGTTTTCGTTTATTCGTTTTAATTAATGAATAAATGATTACACTCACCTTCCTTAATCTAAGCTCAAAAATCTCAAAATTTTACAGCTTAAATCAATCTCATTTCATAACCATCCATGGATTTCACAATCACACTTCACCTTACCATCTTAGCCACTTTTTAAATATTCAACACCCTACCCAAATCATATAATCTCCATACTATAAAATAAACTCTTTATCAACTATCTTCACATTCACTATCTCTCACAACTTTGATTCTGCTTCAAGAATTTTTCATCATCCTCTCAAGAACTAAATTCATATCCTTTACCTTCTCACACATGAGCTAGTTACCCATGATAACCAAACTATTGAAACTTGATTGTGTGTTGCATCAAACATAATCCTTAGTTATACATGAGGATTCGACTATTTGCCTTATTTGAACATTTGAAACTAGAATTCATGGAATATAAACTATTTACTATAGACACACCTAGAGTCATTAACCTTATCTAGGGCAACTCTATTACAACTCGTATGCTATACTTGATACTTGATTGCTTACATGTACATATTATCAATTTGCAATTCATGTGTGTAATAATTGGTACATTTAATCAAACAACTGATAGAGGATGAAGTACTTGCTCAACAGTTAGTAGAGTACAAAATAACCTACTCAACGATTGGTAGAGGTCATCATGCCTGCTCAACAGTCGGTAGAGGCCCTACAACCTGCTCAACGACTGCTAGAGGCTATCATACCTGCTCAACAATCGGTAGAGGTTCCTACTCACTGACTGGTAGAAGTCTTTTTCCTGCTCAACAGTTGGACTCATTTTTGGATACATGGTTAATCATATTATTTTACATGTGTGTCTAGAGTTATAGAAGGACACAAAACCCTAATGTAAGGTAAATTGGTGATTGCGGTCCGGAACGTAATCATGAATTTACAGGTACGTTAAGGTAGTGTGAAATTCTATCAAGGTTTTCGGTAGTTGACCAATTATAAACCTTAGTTATCTGGTAGTTCATTTAGTCTTTCAATAGTCCATCAACTCATTCCTTTTAGGACTCCTAAAACTTAAGATTCTTATTCTCCTTGCTATTTCAGATGAACCTAATCCAACCCTTAAAACTCACACATATCAAAACTCTTACCCAAATTATTCGAAACAGTTTATTCTGTTACCTATAAATTTATGTCATGCCTTAACTCGAAACTTCCCAAACCACCCTTGTCCTAATTTCTACCCAATCACCTTCAACCCTGTGTTTTCAATAAACTTCGGGACGAAGTTTCCGAAAGTAGGGGAGACTGTAACATCGCAAAATTTTCCCCAAAATTTTAATACATAAAAAGCCCTTATATATATATATATTATTTTTTATTACACCTTTATCATTAATATTATACAAATGTGCCTAAGTCTTTATTTATCCTAACTCACAACTTATATACATACATAAATGTATATAAATAATAATAATAATAATAATAATAATAACAATATGAATCTAAATTCTTTTTTTTTCACATACAAGATTTTTTTTTTAAATAAAGCCTTGAGTCAAATAGTCAAAGTCCTAGTCAAAGTCTTAGTCAAATAGTCAATTCATCATAAAACCTTACTTTATGGTGTTGACCAATTTTAATGGCTAATTGAATCCAAAACTAGTATAAAAACCCACCTATGACCCATTATACTTTGCACCTCTAAATCGATTGTTTCAATCCGATTAAACTTTCCCTCATACCTTTCTTCTATAGTCTATTACTTCTACAATTGAAGCTTTGATTATAAGCTCTTGTAATTGGCAACTTTGGGGCTACACATATTCTATTTCTCGAGACTTAATACTTTGCTAAGGTGAGTTTACGTAATCCTGTTTATGCGATTCTTTATACTTGCAACAATTTTAAGCAATTCAACATGCATGTCTAGTAGTAAACTTTATTGCCTCATGAGTTAGTCAACAGTTTCAACGAGTTTCAACGAGTTTCAACATTTACATAATCATTAGCTATGGCCAAGCCGGCGATACTCAATAATAGATCTATTGGATTGACAACCCCACCCGGATACGTGTACCTCCTACATAGGTCACGTGGGTGATTGTTATCGTTCAACATATTACTAAGGTGAACCGTAAATGACGGGATGGACCTAAACTAGTCGGAGATTTGATTATGTCAACATATTATACTATTCATGTAGACTTAAATTTACGATAGACATACGAATTGCTAGACTTTTATACTAAAACTATATGCTTAACATGGATTATGTATTCTCACTAACTTCTAGTTGACCCCCCATTTTTACAACTCAACAGGTAATAATGATGCATGAAGATTAGAGTATTTATGAAGACAATAAGGAGTCTATGCATGCTTGATTCTTGTGTGATGTATTAGATTTCCACGTTTAAAACTCTTATGTATTTCAATTTTTGGATATTTACAATTTAATATTTATTTCAATTAAATTTGGATTACCATGTGCTACTGTATACTCATCAATACGTGACACCTCGATGTTTCCGCCATTCGGTTGGGGTGTTACAACTCCGTGCGCCTAGCCCATTGACTGCTACCTTAGCAACCTGAGAAAACATGCCAAAATGTCAACATATAATGCTGGTGAGTTCACAGGTTTTCTTTTATAAAGTGTTGTTATAAGTTCGGTAAGATCATCTCCGTTACTACTATGTTATGAAAATGTTAGCTAGACGTTAAGTGTTGCTGCTACTGCGGTTGGGAATCCATTACTAAACCGGTATAAGTGTTGAAGCCAGCCCAGACGGACGGGATTACCGATGCCTCGGTAACCCCCAAAGTGTTAGAGACAATATGCACCCGCCCGGCTCCCAGCCGTCGGGTGGGGTTTGTAAGGCCCAATAGATCTATCCACATTTCCCCCGTTGTGCATCCCCGCACATTCATGGTTCCCCCCTGGGACTTTCTGTAAAAGCCGCATAGTACGTGAAATAACCATAGTATAACATGATCTATGATGAGTAATCAAAATAAGTAGCATGTTTCTCCCCCGAGAGTAAAACGGTAAAAGTGGGGCTGTGACACTCACCTTGGATTGCGTTACTTGAAAACAGTTAAGTAATTATGCTATGATAGCCCCAATCAGTGGCGACCTATCATAAAATGTGTATAAGTATCCGGACTAATAACCCGTGGGTTAACTAGTCCCCGAATGTCCAGACCGTGACCATAAACGTTTGAAAACATCTTTAACTGTTAAACTGACCGTGCCAGACAAGACCCGACATCCCATTGGTGACCCGACATCCCACGTGTTAGCTAAATACAAGACATCATGCAACATATGCAATTAAACACTTAATACGCGCAATAGTTCACCTAGTCTAGCATAATGTCCGATTAACGCATAATCAGGTCCGAACACGTCTTACTAAGTCATTGGGTGCATCCCGGGGTTCCTATCATGTTCCTAGGTGTCAAATCGTGTTCCGGGATGTCAAAACGCGTTCACGGCAGCAGTACATGCGATTAGGAAGGTCACACGCGAGTAGGCTTCAGCCTATTAGAGATTAGGGGCCCAATCGCCTGATATATCAGGCGATTAGGGTCCTAATCGCCTCTAAGTCTGCATAATCGCCTTCAGCATCAGGCGATTAGGATTCCTAATCGCCTGCTGCTGCTGTGTGACGGATTTTCGCGCGTTTAACCCTCTCAATCAGATCCGAAACATGCAAGAACACCCAATATCAAACCTAAATCATTTACCAACCCATTCCAAGCAAAAACCCCCAACATATCACTGATCTAACATGTTCTAAGCAATTATTTCATAAAATGGCAAAGTACTAGGTTTCACCAACCAACCATATCTTTCCTTAAATGGAAACAATCAGATTTCAATCTCTACAAACTTGTAAATCATCAAACCTCTGATCTAACATCTTCCTAGTATAAATTCTAACAACATTGCATCAACAATCATACCATGGTCATCCTAAATCTTCAAGAACATACAAATGGGTCAAAATACACATTTTCATCAAAACACAACAATAATGGCTCAAACTCTAAGATAACCTTCCTAATAATCTCTACATAGTAGAAGTACAATCATATCTTGGAAACAATCATGTTATAACCACCAAGAAGACCAACATATGCATGTAAACTTCACATATAACAAGCATTAAGGTGTAGACTTGGTTTAGAACTCTTTTGAAAGGTTTTTAAAGACACAAACTTAGTAAAACAAGGTCTGGACCTTTGGGGAACCAAAATAACAACTTTACAAAGGTTAGGGATGAAGAACACACCTTGGGTTTTGTTAAAGAAAGGTGTGTAGGCTTGGAGATGGTGATTTTTGTAGCAAAATGAGTTCTAGAGGTGTTTCAAGGTGTGTGGGTGGCTTGGGATCAGCTAGGGTTGTTCTAGAGGTGTTTGGGGAGTTAAGGGTTCTATTTATAGGTGTTTTGACCCGGACTCTGCTGTATAGGCGATTAGCAGCAATGTCATGCGATTGGGGGCCTAATCGCATGCTACATCAGGCGATTAGGTCCCAATCGCCTGTTATCACCCCTACTCGCCTATATATATAGGCGATTAGGCCCTCTTCCAGGTCCTAATCGCCTGAAACCCACCAAGTTGGGTTTTCGGCGCGTTAAACGCTATTTTAACACATATAAACAGGTATTCACATACCGATAAGTCACATAATGATTCCAAACATATAATGCATGATAACTAACACGTTTACATCCGTTCACCAATTCCCGGGACTCGAGACTCGTGTGTGCATTAAACCCGGCGATTCCACGAATCACCAATCCTTGTACACATGGTTATGGACCGACTCCCGATGATCCCGTGGACCATCGTAACGACTCCCGATGATTCCCCGGAATCATCATACTGACTCGACTGACTCCGTTAAGTACGTAATATGCATGACTCGCTAAGGTAGACTTACTAGTTTAGTCAACGTTACTAACCTGAGTTTGTCGGGTGTCACATCATCCCCCTGTTGAAAGAATTTTTGTCCCGAAAATTGCCCAAGGCCAAAAGGGAGAGACGAAAGAGAAGAAAAATTTTTCCGGTTGCTAAGGGAGAGACGAAAGAGAAGAAAAATTTTTCCGGTTGCCACATCATCCCCCTGTTGAAAGGAATCTCGACCCGAGATTCATTCAGTTTCAGCAGAGGCATGTCTTGATTCGAACGCGCGTTTAGGAAATAAATGGGGATACTTAGCCTTCATTTGATCTTCCCGTTCCCACGTGAACTCCGGTCCACGATCTGAGTTCCAATGAACTTTAACAATGCGGATTTTACTCCGGCGAAGGCTACGGATTTTATAGTCGAGAATTTCAACCGGTTCCTCCACAATACGCAGACGATCGTCCACCTTAATCTCCTCGAGAGGAACAACCAAAGATTCATCCACCAAACACTTCTTCAGATTAGAGACATGGAAGACATTATGAACATTACTGAGTTCAGCCGGCAGATCAAGCCTGTATGCTACCGGTCCAATCCGTTCCAGAATTGCGAACGGTCCCACATACTGAGGATTCAATTTGCCCCGCTTCCCAAAACGTATAACGCCCTTCCACGGAGATACCTTCAACAAAACCCTGTCGCCAACCTCAAACTCCAAAGGCTTGCGACGACGATCGGCATAGCTCTTTTGACGATCCCGAGCTGCTGCCAAGCGGTTACGAATTTGTACGATCTTCTCGGAAGTCTCGTACATAAGTTCCGGGCCGGTGAGTTAACTCTCACCCACCTCGGCCCAACAAAGAGGAGACCGGCATTTCCGCCCGTAAAGAGCCTCGAACGGAGCTGCCTTGATGCTAGAATGGTAACTGTTGTTGTAGGAGAATTCCACCAACGGTAGGTGACTCTCCCACCCCTTGCCAAAATCGATCACACATGCCCGAAGCATGTCTTCTAGCGTTTGGATTGTCCGCTCACTTTGACCGTCAGTTTGCGGGTGATACGCTGTGCTCATGTCTAACTGAGTACCCAGAGCCTTATGCAAGGATTTCCAGAAGTTAGAGGCGAACCGAGGATCACGATCAGAAATAATAGAGACAGGCACCCCGTGCCGAGAGACCACTTCCTTGAGATATAACCGTGCCAGACGCTCGAGGCCATCGGTATCTTTGATAGCGAGGAAGTGCGCAGACTTTGTCAACCTATCGACAATTACCCAGATCATGTTACAACCACTGGGCGATTTCGGGAGTTTGGTCACAAAGTCCATCGTAATCCGCTCCCACTTCCACTCGGGAATTTCAGGCTGTTGCAGAAGGCCGGATGGCTTTTGGTACTCAACCTTGACCTTGGCACAGGTCAAGCACTTGCTCACGTACGAAGCCACGTCCGCCTTCATGTTCGGCCACCAATAAAGTATCTTTAGGTCTTGATACATCTTATCGGAGCCAGGGTGAATAGAGTACCGGGACTTGTGAGCTTCATCAAGAACGAGCTCCCGCAAGCCCCCAAATAAAGGAACCCAAATACGTTCAGCGAAATAGTGTAACCCATCGGACCTGAGTTCAAGGTGGCTATCAGCACCATGCATGGTTTCAGCTTTAAGGTTTTCCTCCTTCAAAGCTTCTTGCTGCGCTGAACGGATTCGATCAGGTAAGCCGGAATGGATGGTGAGCTGAAGAGCTCGAACACGACGAGGTTTAGCCGTTTCCTTCCTGCTCAAGGCGTCCGCGACACGTTCGCCTTGCCAGGATGGTATTTAATAGCGCACTCGTAATCATTAAGAAGCTCGACCCAGCGACGCTGTCTTATATTCAACACCTTCTGATCAAAGATATGCTGGAGGCTCTTGTGATCGGTGTAAATAGTGCATTTGGTACCGTACAAGTAATGCCTCCAAATCTTTAAAGAAAAGACCACCGCACCCAATTCCAGATCATGGGTGGGGTAGTTTTTCTCATGAACTTTGAGCTGACGAGAAGCATAGGCGATGACCTTCTCGCGCTGCATCAGTACACAACCGAGACCCCGGATAGAAGCGTCACAATAAACCACAAAATCGTCCGTGCCCTCTGGCAAGGACAAGATAGGAGCAGAACAGAGTTTAGCCTTTAACATCTGGAAGGCCGACTCATGCGAATCACCCCAGTCGAACTTCCTGTCCTTCTGGGTAAGCGAGGTGAGGGGTTGAGCGATCTTCGAAAATCCCTCGATAAAACGATGATAATAACCTGCAAGGCCTAGGAATTGCCGCACCTCAGATGGCGTCTTTGGTGCTTCCCAGTCTTTAATGGCTTCAATCTTAGCTGGGTCAACGTGAATTCCTTTCTCATTAACAACATGACCAAGGAATTGGACTTCACGCAACCAGAAGCTACACTTAGAAAACTTGGCGTACAACTGTTCCCGCCTCAGGAGTTCCAAAACAAGACGCAAGTGTTCCTGGTGGTCCACCTCGTTCTTGGAATAGACTAGAATATCATCAATGAAAACAATCACGAACTTATCAAGATAAGGCTTACAAACACGGTTCATCAGATCCATAAAAATGGCCGGTGCATTGGTGAGGCCAAAAGGCATGACCAGGAATTCAAAATGGCCATAGCGAGTTCGAAAGGCGGTTTTCGGAATGTCAGCTTCTCGAACCCTCAACTGATGGTACCCCGACCTCAAATCAATCTTCGAATAGAAACTAGAACCCTGAAGCTGGTCAAATAAGTCATCGATGCGAGGAAGAGGATAACGATTCTTGATAGTAACCTTGTTCAATTCCCGGTAGTCGATACACATCCGTAGGCTTCCGTCCTTCTTCTTGACAAATAAAATAGGGGCTCCCCACGGGGATGAACTAGGTCGAATGAAACCCTTCTCTAACAGCTCCTGCAACTGGTTTGACAACTCCTGCATCTCGGGAGGTGCAAGCCGATATGGGGCTCGGGCAATAGGGGCCGCACCTGGAGCAAGTTCGATACCAAATTCGACCTGGCGATAAGGCGGGAGACCAGGTAAGTCTTCAGGAAATACATCGGGAAAATCGCGGACAACAGGAATATCTTCAATCTTCTTCTCTTCTTCAGACGAAACCGAAACAAGTGCCAGGATGGCAGAATACCCCTTCCGAAGATACTTATAGGCTTTCATACACGAAATGATACTCAATGGGACCCCACTCTTCTCACCGTGCACCAACAGAAATTCTCCATCAGGGAGAGGAAGTCGAATGACTTTATCAAAACAAACGATCTCAGCATGATACAGAGACAAGCAATCCATACCCACGACAACATCGAAACTACCCAAGGACACCGGCATAAGATCAATAGGGAAGGAATAACCCGACAACTCAAGGTGACACTCCTAAGGACGTGCGTCGCCTCGACTTTCTTACCATCAGCCAATTCTATCAAGTACTTAGCTTCTAAAGGTGTAGGTACCCTATCAAGCAATTGGCTAAACCCAAGAGATATAAAACTCTTATCGGCACCGGAATCGAATAAAACCGTAGCATAACGATTATCGAGAAGAAACGTACCAGTAACAGTGTCAGGATCCTGTCGAGCACCGCTCGAACCAATCACGAAGGCGCGAGCATTCCTGCCTCCGCCCCCATTGTTTCCACTACCCGACCCATTCTTCCCGGCTTCACCTGTTTCAACTTGGGGCAGTTACGCTTGTAGTGACCAAGCTCACCACAGTTATAGCACCCTTGTTTCCCCTGATTTCCCTGGGGAGCAGCGACTTGAGGGGCTGGGGCTGGCGTGACCGACGGGTTTCGGTTCCCCAGAGGGTTGGACCTACAATCCTTGGCTTGGTGCCCAATCTTATGGCACCGACGACAACGGTCCTTATCATCGCAAGGACCGGTATGATGATAGTTGCATCGATCACACTTCGGTAACTTCCCAGCATAAACCCCCGGTTGTCGTTCAGACGACGATCCCCCAGTATCAGTCTTCCTCACCTGCTGAGGCTGAGCCGAACTCGAGCCTTTCCCCACAGCTTCCCACTTCCGCTTGCTACTATCAGGAGCCTTCACAGTAGCGCCTCGAGGAGGCAAGACCCCTTCAGCAACCTTCATGTTGGTCAGCCTGTGAGCCGACCGGACCACTTCAGAATAAACAGTGAGATTACCCGCAGCAACCAATCCTGCAATCTCCGGTACCAACCCAGCGACATAATGTTCAATCCTTCGGTATTCGGGTGCGTGCAGATCAGGGCACAACACCGCCAACTCATTGTGCCTAGCAGTATAAGCTTCAATCTCGGACCCCACCATCTTATGATTCCAGACTTCGTGCTCAAGTTTCTGGATTTCATCCCTCGGGCAGTACTCGTTTTTCAGCAACTGAATGAACTCCGCCCAGGGCATAGCGTGGGCTTCCCCAATACCCATAGTCTGGGTGGTGGAGTTCCACCAAGTCAGAGCTTGACCCTCCAGGGTCGCAGAAGCATACTTCACCCGGTCGCCTTCCGGGCAGCTGCACATCGAGAAAACCGATTCAATTTTCTCCAACTAGCGGAGCAGTCCCACTGCCCCTTCAGTGCCACTAAAGTTGTGGGGCTTGCAATCCATAAACTTTTTGTAGGAACACTGGGATGGAGGAGGGTTGACAGCACCACCTGGAACAGTCACACAGGTGAGAATCAAGAAAAGGTACAGTACCCCAGAACAAGGTAGAATAGGTGAGGATCAACGTACCACCCATAGCATTATGAGCGGCTTGGAATGCAGCCAGAGCAATATTCACGTGCTGCTGCATCAAGTTATCCAACTCAGCTTGGGTCATATTAATGTTCCCGCGGCCACCGCCGCCACCACGGCCGCCAGCACGACCGCCAGCACGGCCGCCTCTGCGACCTCCACGAGCTCCCGACATCTTCTGTAACAACATGAAACAAAAGATTTAGGCTTGCCCGTGGTATAACCCATTAGGAATTTCAAGAAACTAGACCGAGCCCAGCTCGGGTCCATCCGTTCAAGCCCAAAGTCCACTAGGGATCCCATGCATCACAGTTTATGATCTCGTGTGCACCCGACATGATAAACTGTTCTACATGGTCCTCCAGGCGTGCTTTAAGTTTGAAGTTCAAGTCACCGAACACCAACGCCCAATCATGGTATCATCATAAGTATAAGTATAAGACAGTATGCATACGAACGAGCGTGTTCATTAGGGCATAGAAGGGAGATGTCCAAATCCCTGGACAGATCTCAAGAGTACGCCGAAGCTACCCCAATGTACACCGCCATCAAGAAAGTTCAATAGTATATCGTTCGCCATCGAATCATAGCAAGGATGAGTCAAGAAATAGGATGATAAAGAGTAAATAGATGATGTAGCGTAGTAGATGACGACACCGACACCCCCGACAAGTCATATGTTTACCCACTTGTTAAGACTCGACTAATTGTGACCGTCTAGTGTGTGCGACTCAGTTATAGACTAGACTCTACATGCAGTCCTAGTTCACTATAACCGTTGGCTCTGATACCAATCTGTCACACCCTCAAATTCCACGTGCGGGGTTTTACCGCGAGGCGCGTGACACACCAGGATCTCAGTCAACGATCACAATAAACATACAACAAACATGCATTCATAATTATATTTGAAACCAAAATATCATGCTTTGAGCCGTAAACTAGCAGCGGAAGCATTCTTGTTTACAACCAAAAGACATATCATTGTTTACAAAACATTGTTTAATATGCTTCAAAATATTAGACGCCGTGCATGACTCCGTGCGCCTAGCGCATTGACTGCTACCTTAGTGACCTGAGAAAACATAGCAAGCGACCGCGAGGCGCGTGACACACCAGGATCTCAGTCAACGATCACAATAAACATACAAC
The DNA here is from genome assembly GCA_030844895.1 of Ambrosia x helenae. NCBI lineage: Eukaryota > Viridiplantae > Streptophyta > Magnoliopsida > Asterales > Asteraceae > Ambrosia > Ambrosia x helenae. Next base: position 74,923,675 of record CM061227.1, on the reverse strand, counting down.
AAACATGCATTCATAATTATATTTGAAACCTAAATATCATGCTTTGAGCCGTAAACCAGCAGCGGAAGCATTCTTGTTTACAACCAAAAGACATATCATTGTTTACAAAACATTGTTTAATATGCTTCAAAATATTAGACGCTGTGCATGACTCCGTGCGCCTAGCCCATTGACTGCTACCTTAGCGACCTGAGAAAACATAGCCCAATGTACACCGCCATCAAGAAATTTCAATAGTATATCGTTCGCCATCGAATCATAGCAAGGATGAGTCAAGAAATAGGATGATAAAGAGTAAATAGATGATGTAGCGTAGTAGATGACGACACCGACACCCCCGACAAGTCATATGTTTACCCACTTGTTAAGACTCGACTAATTGTGACCGTCTAGTGTGTGCGACTCAGTTATAGACTAGACTCTACATGCCGTCCTAGTTCACTATAACCGTTGGCTCTGATACCAATCTGTCACACCCTCAAATTCCACGTGCGGGGTTTTACCGCGAGGCGCGTGACACACCAGGATCTCAGTAATCGATCACAATAAACATACAATAAACATGCATTCATAATTATATTTGAAACCAAAATATCATGCTTTGAGCCGTAAACCAGCAGCGGAAGCATTCTTGTTTACAACCAAAAGACATATCATTGTTTACAAAACATTGTTTAATATGCTTCAAAATATTAGACGCTGTGCATGACTCCGTGCGCCTAGCCCATTGACTGCTACCTTAGCGACCTGAGAAAACATGCCAAAATGTCAACATATAATGCTGGTGAGTTCACAGGTTTTCTTTTATAAAGTGTTGTTATAAGTTCGGTAAGATCATCTCCGTTACTACTATGTTATGAAAATGTTAGCTAGACGTTAAGTGTTGCTACTACTGCGGTTGGGAATCCATTACTAAACCGGTATAAGTGTTGAAGCCAGCCCAGACGGACGGGATTACCGATGCCTCGGTAACCCCCAAAGTGTTAGAGACAATATGCACCCGCCCGGCTCCCAGCCGTCGGGTGGGGTTTGTAAGGCCCAATAGATCTATCCACATTTCCCCCGTTGTGCATCCCCGCACATTCATGGTTCCCCCCTGGGACTTTCTGTAAAAGCCGCATAGTACGTGAAATAACCATAGTATAACATGATCTATGATGAGTAATCAAAATAAGTAGCATGTTTCTCCCCCGAGAGTAAAACGGTAAAAGTGGGGCTGTGACACTCACCTTGGATTGCGTTACTTGAAAACAGTTAAGTAATTATGCTATGATAGCCCCAATTAGTGGTGACCTATCATAAAATGTGTATAAGTATCCGGACTAATAACCCGTGGGTTAACTAGTCCCCGAATGTCCAGACCGTGACCATAAACATTTGAAAACATCTTTAACTGTTAAACTGACCGTGCCAGACAAGACCCGACATCCCATTGGTGACCCGACATCCCACGTGTTAGGTAAATACAAGACATCATGCAACATATGCAATTAAACACTTAATACGCGCAATAGTTCACCTAGTCTAGCATAACGTCCGATTAACGCATAATCAGGTCCGAACACGTCTTACTAAGTCATTGGGTGCATCCCGGGGTTCCTATCATGTTCCTAGGTGTCAAATCGTGTTCCGGGATGTCAAAACGCGTTCACGGCAGCAGTACATGCAATTAGGAACGTCACACGCGAGTAGGCTTCAGCCTATTGGCGATTAGGGGCCCAATCGCCTGATATATCAGGCGATTTGGCTCCTAATCGCCTCTAAGTCTGCATAATCGCCTTCAGCATCAGGCGATTAGGATTCCTAATCGCCTGCTGCTGCTGTGTGACGGATTTTCGCGCGTTTAACCCTCCCAATCAGATCCGAAACATGCAAGAACACCCAATATCAAACCTAAATCATTTACCAACCCATTCCAAGCAAAAACCCCCATCATATCACTGATCTAACATGTTCTAAGCAATTATTTCATAAAATGGCAAAGTACTAGGTTTCACCAACCAACCTTATCTTTCCTTAAATGGAAACAATCAGATTTCAATCTCTACAAACTTGTAAATCATCAAACCTCTGATCTAACATCTTCCTAGTATAAATTCTAACAACATTGCATCAACAATCATACCATAATCATCCGAAATCTTCAAGAACATACAAATGGGTCAAAATACACATTTTCATCAAAACACAACAATAATGGCTCAAACTCTAAGATAACCTTCCTAATAATCTCTACATAGTAGAAGTACAATCATATCTTGGAAACAATCATGTTATAACCACCAAGAAGACCAACATATGCATGTAAACTTCACATATAACAAGCATTAAGGTGTAGACTTGGTTTAGAACTCTTTTGAAAGGTTTTTAAAGACACAAACTTAGTAAAACAAGGTCTGGACCTTTGGGGAACCAAAATAACAACTTTACAAAGGTTAGGGATGAAGAACACACCTTGGGTTTTGTTAAAGAAAGGTGTGTAGGCTTGGAGATGGTGATTTTTGTAGCAAAATGAGTTCCAGAGGTGTTTCAAGGTGTGTGGGTGGCTTGGGATCAGCTAGGGTTGTTCTAGAGGTGTTTGGGGAGTTAAGGGTTCTATTTATAGGTGTTTTGACTCGGACTCTGCTGTATAGGCGATTAGCAGCCAATGTCATGCGATTGGGGGCCTAATCGCATGCTACATCAGGCGATTAGGTCCCAATCGCCTGTTATCACCCCTACTCGCCTATATATATAGGCGATTAGGCCCTCTTCCAGGTCCTAATCGCCTGAAACCCACCAAGTTGGGTTTTCGGCGCGTTAAACGCTATTTTAACACATATAAACACGTATTCACATACCGATAAGTCACATAATGATTCCAAACATATAATGCATGATAACTAACACGTTTACATCCGTTCACCAATTCCCGGGACTCGAGACTCGTGTGTGCATTAAACCCGGCGATTCCACGAATCACCAATCCTTGTACACATGGTTATGGACCGACTCCCGATGATCCCGTGGACCATCGTAACGACTCCCGATGATTCCCTAGAATCATCATACTGACTCGACTGACTCCGTTAAGTACGTAATATGCATGACTCGCTAAGGTAGACTTACTAGTTTAGTCAACGTTACTAACCTGAGTTTGCCGGGTGTCACAGCGGAGCCAGAAAGAGGGTGGTGTTTGGGCGGCGAGTGTAGGTAATGGGAAAGGGTGATGTGGTATGTAGGGGTGGTTGAGCCGGTTGAATATTGGGTGGAAGTGGTGGTGTGTTGGGCCTAGAAAATGTGAAACGGGGCGGTGATTGGTCACCAAAGAAATTGTAAGGGGTGGGAGGTGTAGGGATTGTATAAGGGAAGGTGTACTCATCAAAGGAGACATGACGAGAAATAGAGACCTTTTCGGTTGTAGGGTCGAAGCACCGGTAACCCCTAAAATCAGGAGGATAGCCAAGAAAGATCCAACGAATGGCACGATTGTGGAGTTTCTGAGGTGTGGTGGCCGAAGAGCTCAGATAACACGCACATCCGAACACTTGTAAGTGTTTGTAAGTTGGGCGACGAAGGTATAGGGCAAAGGTAGGGGTAAAGAAATTAAGGCGTTTAGTAGGTAGGATGTTGTGAACGTAGGCAACGGTATGTAAAGCTTCCACCCAAAAGGAAGGTGGAAGATGTGCGTGTATAAGTAGGGCACGAATGATGTCATTTATGCGACGAATCATTTGTTCGGCACGACCATTTTGGGATGATGTTTGAGGGAAACAAAAAATGGAATGATAGGCCGTGTTGAGTTGCAAAGTGTTTAAAGACATGATTGTCAAATTCACCACCTAAATCACATTGAAAAGTTTTGATGTTTCGATTAAATTGGGTGGAAATCATTTGGTGGAATTTAACAAACGTGGGGAAGGTTTTGGATTTAAGTTTTAATGGGTAGACCCAGATAAAGTGGGAAAAATATCTATTAAAACCATATAATATTTATATCCGGTTTTACTAGGTATGGGGGATGTCCACAAATCACAGTGTATAATGTCAAACGGGATGAAAGTAAAAGAACTAGATTCATAAAATGGCAACCGTTTGCTGTTCGACAATTGACAAGAATCACAAAAATTCGAACCATGATTTTTATAACATGAAAAATTAAAATGACGAATAAGCAAATCTAAAACTTGAGCGTCGGGGTGTCCAAGTCGATCATGCCATGGTAAGGTAGAGGTGGTGATAGAGCAAGCTTGAGGCGGAAGTGTTGGTGGAGTGACTGGATAAAGATTTCCCGTGCTATTTTGGCGGGAAAGGAGGCGTCCCGTTTTGAGGTCCTTCAAAGAAAAACCAAAGGGATCAAATTTTATTGAAACATTATTGTCACGGGTAAATTTACAAACAGATAAAAGCTTTTTAATGATTTGTGGGCTATAAAGTAGGTCGGGTAGGATGTAGGTCCGATTGTGGATCGGGAGAAAGCCCGTACCAGAGGCCTCAATTGGTAAAACATGACCATTTCCAACAAGTAATTTAGCATGTACAGGAAAAGAACTAGGGTGTTTGATCATACCTTGGTGATCAGTGGCATGTTTCTCAGCACCAGTGTCAAAGTAGGAGTTCAGATTCGTGTATTGGAGTTGCATTGCATTGAACGCGTCGCTCAGTGTTGATGGACTGAGAGCATCGAAACTTGTGTATTTGGGGCCGCCTAACTGTCCTGTGGGAAAACCTGCATGGGCTGATGGGATAGAATTAGGAGACGGGTAGGATGGTGGTTGGTTGGTCCTACATAATTGTTGGGTTGGATAAGGGCAAGGTGGAGTGTTCCACCAAGCCCATTGAAGGTAAGAATAGTTTTGAAACGCCCAGTTGGGTTGCGAGTTCCGATTGCTCCTACCGCGTCTGCGTCCGAGACCCCGGCTCCTGCCCCGGTAAGAGTTCTGGTTAGTTTGTTGTTGACCGCGTCCAGATTGTTATGAAACGTACTGATGCGGCGCACTGTTTTGATGATGCGACCAGTTCGGAGTGGGTTGTTAAATCTGTGTTTGCTAGTGTGTGCTGGAACCGGCTGCTGTGGCTGCAAGAACAGAGGAAGATTGCTTGTTTCGGCCTTTTGACGGGTTACTTCATCAGTAAGCATGGTACGGGCCAGATCCCAGTCGACTCCTTGTGTTAGGACAAAGAGGATTGGTGAAACCACTTTTGCAAACCTTAGTCTAATTCACTTCTGTCAAATTATTCTAAGTATAGAACTACTGAAGAAAGAAGACTAAACTGCTGAAGAAGGATTCTACAAGTACTAAAGAAGAAATGCATCAGAACTTGCTTTTTGAAGAACTACTAAAGACAAACTACTCATCAGTAGTTTGTCATTCATCAGCACTTGTTCAAGAATCTTTCCACCGTCTTATGTTTCAGTAGTTTATTAGTTTAGTATTACTTTAACTTTTTGTACAAGTTCCAAGATTGCAACTTGTTGCAACTTGTCTCTGAACTTGCTTTTTGGCAAGGTTCATGTATTTGTAAAGTCTATAAATAGATGGGTTCATCCCTCTGTTTTAGACATTGATTTTTAATACAGAAATCCTTCAAAGCTTATCATTGTTATTTCCATTTCATTTACTGAGAATCTGTTTAAGTGTTCATTCTCATTCGATGCTTACATTCTCATTAAATACTTATCTTTAGTTTTATCAAACATCCAGGGGGAGTAATAGCTCCTGTTGATAAGTGTAGCTTTAACTTATATCATTCCGCTATGCTATTACTGATAAAGAACTTGCTAGACACTTAAGTGTTCACTAGCAAGTTCATACAAAGAGCAATACTGATCCAACACCTTGAGAGTTAATAAAGGCAGCCGTAGTGTCAAATTCTGGGGATAATCCCCAAACAACTTGCAGCACTAGGCATTTTACAGTAATGGGTTGGTCGTCCTCAATAAGTTGGTTTGCCAGATCCTTCAGTTGTTGACAATAATAATCAACAGAACTGCAGGCAACAAGGGTTAGGTTCATGAAGCGGGTTTCAAGGGTTGCGGATTTAGCCTGTTTGTTGCTCAATAAGTGTTTTTCAACCCGAAGCCAAGTCTGGCGTGTTGTGGCTTCGGTGTCAAGGAACTTGCCGATAAGATCATCAGAGTGGGTACTAAAGATCCACTGAGAAACTAGAGCATCTAGTTCCTTCCAGTGGGGGCAGGGGTGTCGTCAAGATGATCTAAAACCTTGTAAGAGATGGCGTGAAACTTTAAAAGTTTCACCCAAGAGGAGTATGTGACCTTTGTTCCCTCTAGAGTACAGATTTTGGTGTTAATATTGGAGACAAAATAAGCGGGGTGTAAGGTTTTTGCTGCTGTGTTGTTATCGGTTTGTGTGGCTTCTGCTTTATCATCAGTTTTGGCCATGGTTGTGTCTGAAACAGAGATATGTTATCGGCTGTTGTGGAGGTTGGGTGATGGTTATCGACTGCAGGATCAGAACCGAAAAGAGACAGAATAGGTCGAAGGCTGCAGTAAAAAAAAAAGAAACTGAACTGGTCGAGACCAGTTGCTGATCGAACCCAGCAGAAAAAAAAAGAGAAAAGGAACAGCCTAGCCTCTGATACCATGAAAGTTTATTGATTTCTGAATGAATATCATAAAATGAATAAATCCCATTATATATGTAGACGGATCGGTTTTAGCAAAAACATTTAGGTGATCATACAAGTCTAACAAATCCAGGTGCGGAAACCCTAGATTGTTTACAATATGATATGAATCGAATCAAACACACACAAATACCTTATCAATCATCATTCTCATTAATAACTTGATAAAAAGTGTTTACAATTAGGTTTACAAGTTTATAAATCACTTTCAGAAAGATCAAAACCTAGAGAGAGAATCTAGACCAGACACAAGACACAAAATGGTAAAAGTTATAAAGTTAAAAAAAAAAAGTTGAGCTTATATAGGAAGCAACATTCGATCTCACGATGAGGTCGAATGTACTCCTTCGACCTTCATGGCAGCTCGAACCAAGCTTCTGTCTAGACTTCTCTTCCTTCGACCAAAACAGTCTTCCTTCGACCTATATTGAACCACCTTCAACCTCTCGTAATTCAACATAACACATTATTTCGTCAATCCAAAGAATTAGTCGCAATATGCATCTACAAACTCCCCCTCGACTATTGCTTGGATTGTTGGCGTTGGTAATCAAGTGTCTTGTTCATCAATTTGATACGCAAATTCTTCTTCTGCTCTTTTGTCATCACCGGTTCAAATGTTGGTTTCGTTTTCTTCTTCACTTCATGAACCTTTACAAACTTTCCCAATTTCTTGTCATAATCACAACCTGCATTGACACCCCACGCGAAATACTAGCATACCACACGATGGTATTTCAACGCTTGTTCACGATCCTTCTCTTCACAGTATATTGGATTATAATACAGCATGATTATATCCTCATACGAACAATTTATCAACCATATGGGGTCAAAAATATGAATCTTCTTATATTCCCCCTTTTATCCTACAATAGCTTGACAGCTTCTACGTTTCTCCAATCATAATACCACATGACGAATTCTTTGCTGAAGTGTTGTTGTATAGGCATCAATGGAATATGCTTCAACACTGTCTGTGGTTTGTACTTTAACGTAACCTTGTTCAACCCAGTAATTTGATCTATCTCTTTATGAACTATCCTTTTAGGATACCGTGGCTTGAACACGTCCCATCTAGTTTTGCTTTCTCTAGCCATACGATCTACAAAATAACCAACTGCATCGTTTTTAACAGTTGCTCCAGTCATTGTATGTCTGTAGATATTACGCACAGCCGAGTACGGTAACGTCTTGATGTCATGGAATCTGTGAAAGTACAGAATTCCTTTTTCCCACTTCACTACAACGCACCTTAACTGTCTAAGGTATTTCCAACCAAGAGCTCTGCCTATAAACAACTCGTTGTGATACTTATAGAAACTACCCTGCACTTCAGTCTTGGGTCGGTTAGCTTCTTTCTCTTTAAGCCTTATTGACAAACTTTTCAAATCATTAAATTGTTCAACATTCGGTTTCTGATTATCAGTATTCTTAAACACTTCATCAACGAATGTTTCGCTCTTTTTCTTTGCGAGTTTCTGAGCCTGTTCCAACACCTCTTCAGTAAACTCAGGAAATGTATCATCCTGTTTATCTTTAAAGTATTCAGGATATTCTTCACTAGTGATATCCTCAATCTCAATATCCTCAAACACTGGTGTATCTCTATCATCAGAATGAGTTCCAACTTCTTTTCAGGAATGTTTGGAATTTGATTATCATTCATCAACTCTTCAAGAGATTTCCCAACCTGTTTCGCCAATCCTTCAAGAATTTCCTTGGCAACAGCTGTAGATACTTCATCGTCCTCTAAATCAGGATCATTATACCCTAACTCATACTTCATACAATCAGATTCAAATATCTTTGGAAATTTTCCAGTCAGCTCAATCGTCCAGACTTTCTGAGTCAACATCTGACGATATAACTTATTGTCATCATCTGATATGGCTCTAATCTTGTCAGTCCAGAAAATACTTTCATCATCAGTAATTCCACCAGGTGCTTTCTTCGAGCTAGATTCACCTGCATCTTGCTTACTAGATTCTCTCTTCTCATATCGATACTTATCTGTATCATCATTATCATGAGCAGCAGCAGCAGCAAAACTATCATCACCGGAACCTTCACCAGAACCGTCATCATCACCATCTTTCTTTTTCTCAGGATCTTCACCAGCATCATCATCAAGATCCTCATCATCATCTTCTTCATCTTTTTGAGATTCAGATGGTTCATAATCAACTTGTTCTTCCTCTGGTTCTTTATCCTCTTCTCCAGCTTTTAGTTGTGGAGCTTTCTCATATAAATCATCAATAAGCTTCCTCATACTCTTATTGTTCGTTCTCATCTTCTTGTTTTCAATCCGTAAAGTTATGATTCTTCTTGTATTTCTCTATTCATGCAATAATAACTTCTGATTCTCTTCTTGAAGTTGTTTGATCTTTGCTTCCAATACTTCTTGACTTTCCTGAGAAGATACAACAACCTCTAACATCTTCTTCTCATTTTCTTTCATCTTTTCTATCTCTTGATGTTGCCGGTTAAACAAATTCATCATATCGGCAATCTTTTGGTTCACTGCATCCATCGCATCGCCAGAAACAGTAACCTGTGGTGTAGAAGTTTCAACAACAGGAGATTTCTTCTTTCTAAACTTATTCAATACACTTTCCAAAGTAGCTTCAAAATCTGCAGGAGGATTAACTGTCGTATCTGCAACAGATTTCTTTGTTTTCTTCGCTATGGTATGTCACAGGTGTGGCAGCTTTCGAACTACCAATCTCAGGAACTTTCTTTCCTGTAACCAAAATCTCAATCTCCCTATCTCTCTTCTGTTTAGGATTAGACTTCTTAGCCATTGACTTGAACTTCGGCTTAAGAATCTTTCCCACAGCAACAGGAGATCCAACAAAATCTAGATTTTCCAATCCAAGTTCACCTTCTTCAATAACGATTGGACTCTTCTGTTGTTGCTCTTCTATAGTCTTGTTTAAACTTTCAATCTCACTGTAACATCCCAACCGATGGCGGAAACATCGAGGTGTCACATAGTGATGATTGTTCAATAGCTCATGGTACTAAATGGAAGTTGAATATTACTAAACAATTTACAATTTGTCATACAATTTAATAAATACATCAACTTGATTTACATAACTAGATCCAAAGCTCCTATGTGATCCAAGACTTGTACAACTTCCAATAGCAAATAAACCTGAAACATGTTAAGTTGGAAATATGGGGGGGGGTCAACTATAAATAGTTGGTGAGAATACATAGGTTTTGCATATAGTTGAAAACAATATGTTGTATAGAAATCATTGTTGAAGTATAATAATGAGTAATGATAGAATATGAGTCCGACATATAACAATGCGTCTTTTGTACAATCAAACCTTGTGTCGACTGAGACCTAACTCGCAAGTTAGTAAAAGTGTAACTGTTTTCGATCATCCCTGAATTTATGCGGGGGGATGGGTTTGTCAGACCTATAGCGCTATAATCTAAACAAGCGGCTTGATCAATGTTAATGATAGTACTGTGTCTTTTTGTTACAGTCAAATGATAGAATGAGTAAATGATAGTGTAATTGAATCACAAGTTTCAACAATGTAAGAATGAGTAAATGATAGTGTATAAAATGTTTCAACATGTTTCACCCCAATATATAAAACAGAAAAAGGGGCTATGTAAACTCACCTTAATGATAGTGTTGAATCCCTTGATATAGAATAAATGTGGCACAACGATTCCAAGTATTACCCTAAGTTCAAAGCAATAAAATAAGTCTAAGTTTTCTAGTCTATACGTATTCTAGGGTTCCTAATTTGGGGATAGATAATTGATTAATCGTTGATTTAGATAAATTGTTAATAAATAAATAAATAAATAAAGAAATTTAGAAAAATAAATAACATAAAAGAACATATTGTAAAATCTTGATTAAGATGGTTGTATTATAAGATCTTAAATATGAAAATAATTTTTATAAAATTATTTTCTCAAAAAATTGAATATTTAGTATATTTATAGATGATTGTTGATTCAAAACATTGCAGTTGGTCTAGTGGTTCTATAGATGATTGTTGATTCCAACCCGGCCCTAGACCCCAGTTCGAGTCTAGTCCTCAACACACATTTTTTTCTTTTTCCAGCAAAGAAGGAAGGGGAAAGGGAGGCTTGGGCCGGTCTGTTAGTGGGCTCAGGTTTGGGCTTAGGGTGTTGGGTTGGGTTGTAGGTTTGATTCAGAGGTTTAGTTATAGTGTTTGTTTTATTATTGTTGTTGTTGTTATTATTATTATTATTATTATTATTATTATTATTATTATTAAAAAAATGTTTTGACATAAATATAAATTTGCCAAGGTTATTCTTGTACAAAAGTAGTTTAATACAAGTAAAGTGGTGATTTTTACTATACAAAATTTAGGAGATATTTGCGATGTTACAGTCTCCCCTACTTTTTGAAACTTTGTCCCGAAGTTTATTGAAAACACAGGGTTGAAGGTGATTGGGTAAAAATTAGGTCAATTGTGGTTTGGTAAATTTTAGGTTAAGACACGACATGAATTTATAGAGAATAGAATAATATGTTTTGGATAAGAGGTTTGATATGCGTGAGATTTAAGTGTTGGATTAGATTCGTCTGAAATAGCAAGGAGGATAAGAATTTAGTAAAACACTAAACTTAAGTTTTAGAAATCCGACAAGAAATGTATGAGTCAATTGATTATAGAAAGACTAAATGATCTACCAGGTAACTAGAGTTTTTAATTGGTTATTTACCGAAAACCTTGATAGAATTTCACACTACCTTAACGTACCTGTAAATTCATGATTACGTTCCGGACCGCAATCACCAATTTACCTTACATTAGGGTTTTGTGTCCTTCTATGACTCTACCGATTGTTGAGCAGGTTCAATAGCCTCCACCAGTCGTTGAGCAGGTTGTAGGGCCTCTCCCGACTGTTGAAAAGGCATGATGACCTCTACCAATCGTTGAGTAGGTTAATTGGTACTCAACTAACTGTTGAGCAAGTACTTCATCCTCTACCAGTTGTTGATTAAGTGTAACAATTATCACACATAAATTGCAAATTGATAATATGCTTATGTAAGCAAGGTTATAAGTATAGTATGTGAGTTGTAGCTATATAGATTTGGATATTGATATAGTAATTAGTTCACATTCAAACAAGCATGCATCCAAGTGTTATGATCATACCATATAAACAACTCTCAAACAAAAATTTCAATACTAGAATTTATTACTTGAATCAAATAGCGTCAATACATAGAACAAAAAGCAAACAACATTCAAATGGTGGGACTTGCTGTTAAGTAGCTGGAGGGTCTTGATCTCGGTTTAGTTTAGGGCATCGGTTACGGAAGTGATTTGGGTCTCCACATTCATAGCACTGACCATAGTTGTATCCACCGGGACGATTAGGATTAGCAGCCTGAGCAGGGTTAGTTGGTTGGTTGGTATCAGGGTTTGGGGTCTCACGACATGTGTTGACCAGGTGGCCATACTTACCACAATCGGTACACAAGCGACACGCTGAAGCAATGGGATGATGTCGTTTGCATGTGTTACACAATGGAAAGTTTCCTGTATAAGGTTTCTTGTTAGAAGCTTGTGTAGTGAGGTTTACATCAGGATCCCTGGTCTTACGCTTCTGGTTCTCAGTAGTTACCGCGGCTACAATACTTGCTTTCTCACCTTTCCGAACTAAGGTCCCGTTCTTTACGTGATTGTCAGTTAAGGTAGCTGCTAGACGCTTGGCCTCTTCGAGGGTAGCAGGGTTCCTTCCCCACACCGTGTCTTGGATCTGCATGGGTAAACCACCGATATATTTCTCAATGGCTACAGGTAGGGGAGTGACCTTATGGGGCAACAACAGACTGAGCTCATGGAAGCGGGTATTATAAGAAAGGTTTTCCCCACTATCCTGAGCAAGGGTGTGGAACTCGTCCTCTAATTTCTTGACCTCGTTACGTGGGCAAAACTCAGCTTTCATTATCTCCTTGACTTGATCCCAGGTCATAGCAAGTGCAACTTCAGCTCCACGGGTGCGCTTTTCCTCATTCCACCAAGTGAGTGCTCGTTTGTGAAGAACACTCATAGCATAACGGACCTTAAAGTTATCGGGACACTCACTGTTAATGAAGGTATTCTCAATACCCTCGAACCATTGTAGGAGACCAGTAGCTCCTTCATCTCCACTGAACTTAGGAGGATTACAGGTATTATAGTGTTTGAGAGTGCAGGTTGGGAGACCATTCCCGTTTCCATTCCCGTTCCCATTGTGGTTTCCATTGTCGTTTCCATTTCCATTGCCGTTCCCATTCAGTTGGATGACTTGAGCCAATAAGTTAGGAACCAGAGTTGCGATCTGTTGCGCCATTTGTTGGAAAATGATCACAGCCAGTTGGGCATCACTTCCATTGTTGTGGTTAGTGTCGTGGTTATGGTTGTGGTTGCTGCTCCGTTCCTCATGATTTCCACTACTGTTATTGCGAGCGCTGCGACGTGGAGGCATGATCTGTAAGAGACACAATGAAGGTTCAATGAGACATGAATGAGGTAATATAGGGAATGTAATCATTTATCCATTAATTAAAACGAATAAACGAAAACGTTGACTTATCAAAGATTCTAGATTCTAATAACATAGTGAAGACATGCTTTAGCCTATAAGTGAACACTCATCCCAAGAATTCCCAGGTAGGCATCCGGGTCCCTCGTCTGATTGGGATATATGCGCAATGCCAGCCTAGACAGAAAACTCAGAATACAGGCGTTCACCCTTCCAGATTGCACGTGTTCGTTATTAAAATCTCGAACTTCGACGAGATCTCAAGGTGGTTCAGGCTAAACCTAAGGATTTTATCCTATTAGTCTAAGAGTAGATCTAGTGATAGAGAAGCGATCTTCCTGTAGGGACTAAGATAGGGATAAGAAGTGGGAGGAAGATAGAGATTAGAAACAAGTAGGGTTGCAAGTAAAAGGAGCAAGTACTGATTATAATCATATGGTTATAGACTAGATTATTTTTCTAATAACCTAATTCCCTATAACCATGGCTCTGATACCAATCTGTAACACCCCAACCGATGGCGTAAACATCGAGGTGTCACATAGTGATGATTGTTCAATAGCTCATGGAACTAAATGGAAGTTGAATACTACTAAACAATTTACAATTTGTCATACAATTTAATAAATACATCAACTTGATTTACATGACTAGATCCAAAGCTCCTATGTGATCCAAGACTTGTACAACTTCCAATAGCAAATAAACCTGAAACATGTTAAGTAGGAAATATGGGGGGGTCAACTATAAATAGTTGGTGAGAATACATAGGTTTTGCATATAGTTGAAAACAATATGTTGTATAGCAATCATTGTTGAAGTATAATAATGAGTAATGATAGAATATGAGTCCGACATGTAACAATGCGTCTTTTGTACAATCAAACCTTGTGTCGACTGAGACCTAACTCGCAAGTTAGTAAAAGTGTAACTGTTTTCGATCATCCCTGAATTTATGCGGGGGATGGGTTTGTCAGACCTATAGCGCTATAATCTAAACAGGCGGCTTGATCAATGTTAATGATTGTACTGTGTCTTTTTGTTACAGTCAAATGATAGAATGAGTAAATGATAGTGTAATTGAATCACAAGTTTCAACAATGTAAGAATGAGTAAATGATAGTGTATAAAATGTTTCAACATGTTTCACCCCAATATATAAAACAGAAAAAGGGGCTATGTAAACTCACCTTAATGATAGTGTTGAATCCCTTGATATAGAATAAATGTGGCACAACGATTCCAAGTATTACCCTAAGTTCAAAGCAATAAAATAAGTCTAAGTTTCCTAGTCTATATGTATTCTAGGGTTCCTAATTTGGGGATAGATAATTGATTAATCGTTGATTTAGATAAATTGTTAATAAATAAATAAATAAAGAAATTTAGGAAAATAAATAACATAAAAGAACATATTGAAAAATCTTGATTAAGATGGTTGTATTATAAGATCTTAAATATGAAAATAATTTTTATAAAATTATTTTCTCAAAAAATTGAATATTTAGTATATTTATTTCTATTTGTCAAAATATCGTTTTAATATCTAAAAATATTAAAATTAATGAAAATTCAATTTAAAATTTATATTTCTGTTCTAAATGAATATAAATAATTTATGTAAATTTTTGGTTTAAAAATATTGAAAAATGGATTTATTATGAATTATTTACGATTAAAATAGTAAAAATTAATTAAAAATATTAAATAAACGGTTTTTCATAAATAAAATTTATTTCTAAAATTCTTATTGATCTAAAAGTTTAAAATTATTAAGGAATAAACTTATAATATTTAGAATATATAATAAATAAATTATTTTTGAAAATCTAAAAATTTTATAATAATGTTTAACATTTGAATAACATAAGATAATTTTTATAGAGTTTATAAATCATATTTGGTATTTTAAAAGTATTTTTAAAAGTTAATTAGAATAAATATAAAGTTAAAAGTCTCAAAAAAATGCTGCAGCTGCTGGGACTCGAACCCGGGCCTCTGACCGGTTCGGGGTTTATAATCACAAGTCTAAACCATCTGGTCTAAACCCTGAGAACGTTTTTAATCGATTTAAATTTGTTATAAAGATTATTTAGGATTTATCATTAATTATTAAAGCAAAAATGATGGTGCATGGGATCGAACCCATGACCAGGGGCGGCCCAAAGAATAGGAGGTCAACCATCTGATCCACAGACCTGATTGTTATTTTGATTCATTTCAAAATCGTTTTATATGTTAACCACATGGTGTCATCTTCCCCAATATTATGAACAAACCCTAGAATTTACAATCGTTCAATTTCAACTAAGATGACTGACTCGACCATGGGGCTTTTGATGGAAAAGGGCCGATGTACATATATAAATAAGAAATTGATTCATACCTATTTAAAATTGACGAGGACAAGCACAAGGAGATCTCGACCAAAAGACTCAAAATTTGATTAATGGAGTGTTTAGAAGTGAAATATGATTTGGGGTTTAAGATTTCCGGCCCCTACTGAATCCATAGACACATTCAATTTATAATATCGATTGTTAGATGGAAGGTTTTAGATTTTGACCCAAGAATGGTTGAAATTGCGTCAATCATGCTCCTCGTGAGCTGTAAACGAGTAATTGATGGGTTGGATAGATGCGAAATCAATTGCTAGTTATTTCTAAATGATTGAAATCAAAAATAGTTTCCAAATTCCTGATTCTATGCGCGTTAATTGATTTGAAGCGTTGGTGGGTCATGAAGTCGAGTTAAGTTATCTATTATTCCTTCCAAATTGATAACAAAACATTGCAGTTAGTCTAGTGGTTCTGTAGATGATTGTTGATTCCAACCCGGCCCTAGACCCCGGTTCGAGTCTAGTCCTCAACACACATTTTTTTCTTTTTCCAGCAAAGAAGGAAGGGGA
Source organism: Ambrosia x helenae (assembly GCA_030844895.1). Taxonomy (NCBI): domain Eukaryota; kingdom Viridiplantae; phylum Streptophyta; class Magnoliopsida; order Asterales; family Asteraceae; genus Ambrosia; species Ambrosia x helenae. The sequence goes on along the minus strand of CM061227.1, from coordinate 74,907,594 downwards.
AAGGGAGGCTTGGGCCGGTCTGTTAGTGGGCTCAGGTTTGGGCTTAGGGTGTTGGGTTGGGTTGTAGGTTTGATTTAGAGGTTTCGTTATAGTGTTTGTTTTATTATTTTTATTATCTCTGTTGTAAAACAAGGTTTCGGAGGCCGAGTACTCCCCGAGTAATCGCTACAAGGTAGGTTGCCGAGGCCCGAGTACTCTAGGCCTAGGCCTAGGCCGAGTACTCCCCGGGTACTCTCCGACTAGGCCGAGAACTCCCCGAGTACTCCCGACTCCGACTAGCGAGCGCCTAGCGACTTTTGCAACATTGGTTATTATTATTATTATTATTATTATTATTATTAATAAAAAAATTTTTGACATAAATATAAATTTGCCAAGGTTATTCTTGTACAAAAGTAGTTTAATACAAGTAAAGTGGTGATTTTACCTATACAAAATTTAGGAGAAATTTGCGATGTTACACTCACTAGCCTCAGTGACCTTGGGCTTGGTGGTCTTGATTGTTTCAGCACCAGAATCCCATTCCTCATTGTCCCGAGTCTCTTCAGAATCAACAGACTCTTCATCAATCAACAAAGTTTTACCTTTACCAGACTTCTTCTTTTTAGCCATGGTTTTATGTCGTTTCGATGCAGCTTCTTCAACAACCTTAGCCTTTCCCTTTCCAGACTTTGCACCCTTGTTAATAACCTGTCTCTTTCTCTTAGCTTCAGGATCAACTGCATGTAATGGATTATCAGCATCAGAATCACTACCATCATTTTTGGCCTTGTTATCACCTGGATCCTTGTAACCCGGATTAATCAGATGACCAAATAGATTCTTGTGAGGTGGCCTCTCATTCTCTGGAACACCCTTATACGCTTTCATTCTGCTTAGCGTACTCAAGTTCATGTGATGCTGAACCAATATCTCTTTAGGGTCTTTTCTCAATTTAGGATACTTCTTATCAAAGATCATTTGTAGAAACCTTGGGTACATCAGAAACTTATCAACCTTCAATCCTTTCAGCACTTCAAGCATATGATCAAAAATCATCCCAGACACATTGAATGGTTTGTTCAATATCAAAGCAACCAACAACGAACTAATACTGCTCCTCATCACATCATATCCACCACGAACTGGTCCAAAAACATGTAGAATCACATGTGCAAGATACTTGAACTGTGGACACAGCTTCGCCTTGTGTAGTAAACCATCAGTGATAGGACTGTTGTATTTCATCCTGAGAAAACATAATCTCTGAACAATCCATGATAATTTCCTTGGATCTGTAGGAGAATCTCTCAAATCCAGTGCTTCCCGAATATCCTCTTCAATAATCAGCACCAATTCTCCTTGAATCTTGCTTCAAATTGTTGTCTTGCTGTCCCAGAAGTCTATGACAGCACTCTTCCAGAATTCAACTTGATGATCTTTATAAATCGAAACTGGAGTAGCAATAGCATACAGCACTCTGCAGCGTCTTAAAAACTCAACAATCCCAGCAAAGGCTTCATGTTGTTTCACCTCGCTAATATAAGCACAGCAGTTGTTATCTGCTTCAAATATCAACTCCTTTGGTTTCTCTTGTTCAGCAACCTATTTTTCTGGATTCTGTTGTTCAGCCATTTGAAATCTGCAAAACAAAAACATGAAAATTCGTCAAAATCAGACAAAATTTGAAATTTTGATCACAAGATCTTCCTTCGACCCCATCGTGGGTTCGAATGAAGAAAACATGAGGTTCAAATGTGGAATTTTGGTTCGAATGTGAAAATGTTTGAAAAATTGTTCATTCGACCAAATAACTACCTTCGACCATTTTTAGTCTACATTCGACCCTTTGAAACTGGTCGAATGTGACTGTTCTAGATCAGAATTTTTCAAAATCAATTTTAATCCATTTGAACATTAGATTTTTGTTTACATTCCATCTAGTATGGCCGATAAACATATCCTAACAATCAATTTTAACTTACAATCAGTTTAATTTAATTTTTCATCAAAATCTAGGTTTCATAGGGTTTGAACAATCAATTGATTTGATTAAACTATTATCAGTCTAGATTTTGGTATATTCTCCCCCTAAAACTAACGACAACTAATTGTCCATCATCAATTGTAGCAAAACATCACAGTTTCATGTCCAATTTAAGGTTTCAGGGTACCAGGAACAAAAATGAAGAATCTGAACTGATTATCCAATGTTTACCTGTGAATTTGATATCAAAATGATCAGTAAAGGCTTAGGAACACAATGGTATAGTCTAAAAATCAAAATCAAAATCTCCTACTTAAATCACAAATTTGAATTTTTTTTTCGAATGGGGTTCGAATGAAGAACCTGGTATATATAGATGTCTACATTCGACCCTTGTTGGGGTTCGAATGAGAAACTTTAGCTTCCTTCGACCCTACTGAAAGGTTCGAATGTTAGATGAAGGGTTCGAATGAAGAATTTTCATTTAAAACACTCTCATTCGACCTTAATAAGAGGTTCGAATGTAGCCTCAATTGCACCTTCGACCCACCGAAGGGGCGAATGAGCAATTGGAAAACTGAAATTTTTACCAAATCTCAAAATCGAATCCCGTTTAAACATTTTCAAACTTTCTAACTTCCAAACATTCATCATTTTGCATTTAAATGTCACAAAACTCAAATGGCCTGTCAAACATCAGAAAATCACCATCAATCACCATAGGTTATCAAAACTAAATCAAAAATGTAAAAGCTTTTGGATTTGCTGAAATTTTTGCTAAAACACACCTAAAATCTTTTTGAGTTTTTGATATTTTGACAATAATATGTAAAATGCAGAAATGTAAACACAAAGCAGTAAATGATATGTGATTTTCTGGTAAGAGGATCAAATCAGTTTTGAGAAATCTGATCACACCGTTGATCTTTAGTGTTTATTATCATTAAAGACAATGTGTGATCCGGAAATTGCTGATATTGTTATCCACATAAGCTCACATGCAGACTGTTATGCAGTGCTTGTTACGTTTATTTATATTATAAACTAAGTTGTCTGTGATTCCCACACACACACGACATACTCCCGTATCAAGGAATTTTGCACAAATACTCATTGTAACGCGTAATTATGCTTTCGTTATCTGTAATTTACAAGGTATTGAGGCACAGAGGTGTACAGGTCGGCAACTCAATGCTACAAAGTAACTTGTGCACTCTAGCAGGTTGAGGTCTTATATCAATCACGATTTGCATCAATGATTAGATAGGATGCATTAGATAATCTTTGATTATCGTCATACATTGAAAGTTCCTCAATTCGGTAACTTTAGGTTTTGGCATTAAAGCTCTTTTATAAAGATACCATGTCTGATCTAGGTCCGTAAAACCATACGACAGAAGATCAGATAGGCTATCCCAAGATAACTAATAACATAACTACCGGAAACCTCCGAATTTTGTACAAACCCTATCAAACAAAATTACGGTACTAAGACCATATGCCCATGAGGTGTTCATCCACATAACAATTCGTTTGATATGTATGTATCAGGCATGCAGTAATAAGTCTACGAAGCCTACCATCACATCACACAGACCTAACACACGCCATATATAACATTTCAAATCTTTAGCATGTGTCAGATCCCCACTGATGTATTATCATTTCCTCTTTTAATCCTGGAAACTCATTTTGGGTTTTTCTGATTTTTAGTGCTTTTTGACCTTTTCAATGTTTTTGGTTTTTCTGAAAAACTAAAGACTCCCCCTAAAATGTAAAACATATTTTTGGATTTTTAATTTTTCTGAAAAGCAGTAAAAACTAAAGATAAAATGATAAACCGAGGTGATGATCAGTCTTGTTTCTCTTTTACACCATTAGCTTTTAGCAAAAATTTGAATCTCGATCTGTCAAAAGCTTTAGTAAAAAGATCAGCATGTTGGAAATCAGTGTGGATTTTGACAATGTCAATCAACCCTTTAGCATAACAATCACGGATAAAGTGATACTTAATCCGGATACGCTTAGCCTTAGAGTGATTGTTCATGTCTTTCGTGAGTGCGATGGCAGCTTCATTATCACAATAAATTGGGGTTTTAAGATATTGCAAACCGTAATATCTCATCTGCTGTTGAATCCACAGAACCTGTGAGCAGCAACTAGAAGCTGCTACATATTTTGCTTCACAAGTAGATAAAGAGACAGCCGTCTGCTTCTTATACTACCAGGTCATGAGCCTGCTCCCAAAGAATTGGCATCCAGCCGTTGTGGATTTACTATCTTTGTCACAGCCACCAAAATATCCATCACAGAATGCAACAAAGTCAAAATTATCATCATTAGTGTACCATAGTCCTCTCAACGGATAACACTTCAGATATCTAAGGATTCATTTGATGGCTGCTAGATGACTTTGTTTCGGCTTCGATAGGAATCGTGCACAGAGACATGTTGCGAACATAATGTCTGGACGAGATGCAGTAAGATACATCAACAACCCGACAATGGCTCGATAAGTGAATGGATCAATGAGCTTCCCCTTAGCGTCAACTCCAATCCCGTGATTAGGTTGTATTGAGGTATCCATAGGCTTGGAATCTTCCATCTGGAACCGGCTCAAGACTTCAGATACATATTCGTCTGATGAATAAAGATGCCCGTTGGCAATTGATCCACCTGCAAGCCTAGGAAAAACTGCATTTCTCCCATTACGCTCATCTCGAACTTCTCCTGCATTACTCTTTCAAATTCTCTGCACAAAAGTTCGTTAGTTGAACCAAAAATCTATGCTCATATCGTCAACTTATATCTGAACGAGAAGCAAGTCACCCTCTGTGATTTTCGTGAATAGGGTACAGTCGACCAAACCTCGTTTGAATCCTTTAGAAAGTAGGTACGTGCTCAGCTCCTCATACCATTGGCGTGGAGCTTTGTGCAACCCGTAAAGTGCTTTGTTGAGAACGTAAACCTTATCCCGATGGATAGGATCTTTAAAGCCTGGTGATTGACCAACGTAAACCTCTTCCTTGACCACACCATACAGAAACGCGCTCTTCACATCCATTTGATACACCTTAAATTTCTTGTAGGAAGCAAACACTAGAAACATTCGGATTGCTTCTATACGTGCCACTGGTGAATAAACTTCATTGTAGTCGATTCCCTCAGTTTGACTAAATCCCTGAACGACCAATCGAGCATTGTTTCATATGATTACTCCTCGATCATCCTTCTTACACTTAAAACCCCATTTAGTACCAATCTTCTTTCTTCCTGGAGGTAAATCTGTAAGTGTCCAAACTCCCAGCTTCTGAAACTACAACAATTCCTCTTGCATCGCTTCAACCCAAGCATCATCCAATAAAGCATCTTTGTATGTCCGCAGCTCAACCTGTGAAGCATAACAAGCAAAGGACCAATCATTTTGACAACCAGATTTTTGAATTTTGGCATAAAGGGCTAGGGCTCCAATATTATCATGTGAAGTTGCTCGACGAAGTTGTCCTCTAGTCATGACACTGCTTCCGGGGTCACCAATAACTTGCTCAAGTGGATGAATCTGATGTATCAGAGATTCCGGATAAACAGGAACTTGAACTCCAGTTTGAGTAGTTAGATTCTCTGTCGTATCCAGATCATTAACCGTATTTGATGATGAAGCAACATCTGGATTTGGGTTCACTGGTGGTTCCTCCGAAACATGATCTAGAATAGCTTCACTAAAAGCATCGTCTTCTACTTTGGATTCAGATGAGTCAAGAGATGTAGAAGCTTTTTGGAACACTTCTTCTTCATTAGCAGGAACATTGGTATCATTAGAAGTTGTTGAAGGAGTTACGGTGATCGGATGCACTAACGATGATGTCACTGCGTTTTCACACTCGTAATACAGTCGTAATACAGCCTCTTCAACCAAGTTATCTAGATTGAATGATTAAAAGAAATCTTTATAATCAAACATCCAATCTGGACCGCTTCCCTGTACATTCTGAGTGTATCTTTGTACTTCAACGTTAGCCCACTCCTCCACCTGTCGAGTTCGCTTGTTGAATACCCGTTTGAGCGGGGTTGCATATCCAACAAAGTATCCCTCTTCAGCTTTCGGTGCAAACTTCTCAGTCGGATTCAAAATTGTACAAGGTGCCCCAAACGGTTCTAGATACTCCAAATTCGGATTTCGTCTATTCAACAGTTCATAAGAAGTTTTGCCAAACTTCTTCACTCATAATACACGATTCACGGTATAACAAGCTGCGTAAATAGCTTCATTCCAAAACATTACTGGAAGATTCGAATCCACAAGCATTGTTCATGCCGTTTCGATTAGAGTCCTGTTTTTCCTTTCAGCAACACCATTCTGTTGTGGAGTGTACAGAGAACTATATTCATAATGAATTCCCTTGTCTTCACAAAGTTATTCCATTTGGGAATTCTTGAACTCCATCCCGTTGTTACTATGAATTCTTTTAATCTTCAATCCGTAAACATTCTCCAAATGGGTAAACAGAACCTTTAAATTATTAAACGTGTCGCTTTTGAATTGCAAACACATCACCCACGAAAATCTAGAGTAATCATCACTAACCACAAGACAGTAAAGTTCTCCAGCATGACTTTTAGGTTTGATAGGTCCTAAAAGGTCCATATGCAAACGTTCAAGTGGCATATCTACAGAATTTACTTTCTTTGGTTTGTGGGACTGTTTGTGTTGTTTGCCCTTTTTGCAACTCACGCATTTATTGTTGAGATGAAAATGCTTCACATTAACCCCTTCTACAAGCTCGTTCTTCACCAAATGATTCATTTTTCTTAGGTGAATATGTCCCATCCTCCTGTGCCACATAATTGATTCTTTTTCTGTAGCCTTGGATAGAAAACATAGAACTTGGCCCTGGGTTGTCATCGCCTTGCTCATATCAAGAATGTACAAGTTGTTCACTCTTGATGCTCTTAACATAATCCATTCTTTTGGAATGACGAAACCGGGTATCAGAATATAGCAAGATTTATCATCAAAGTGTACAGAAAACTGTTTGTCACAAATTTGACAGAGACTTAACAGATTATAATCGATCTGCTTCACGTAAGAAATCCTTTCAAAACTTACAATCCAATTGCTTACTGATGTGCTAAAAGTAGTTTAATAAAAATAACTAAATTAAACCTAAAACTAAACACCTAGTAATACTCTAGACTCTCTAAAACTAAACTACTGACAGGCAAGTGAACCTATCGACTCTAGTATAGCTAAAGTAAGTCCGGATATCGAACCCACGAGACTCTAATGGAAAACGAAAACTAGACTCGATTACTTATCCTAAATATTTATTAAATTAATTTATTATTTTAGAACGGGGGTTTTAATAAAAAATAAATTGCAATAAAATAAAGATTAACTAAGCTGAACTAAAGACACGAACTTGAGTGAGCTGAATTCAGATGATGACAAGACACTACCTAGACCAGACTCCTAACTATGCCTTATAAGCTTCTATGGTTATGGAACTGAATCGGAACCGGTATCTTAAAATACTAAACATCAAGAATAAACTAGACACCATCGACCCTTCTCAAGGGGAAATCCTAGAATATTGTTGTGTTGTTAAACTACCGGTTGGAGTACAAACCCTCACAGGTTATCTAACTCTTATGATCAAGTACCCGCTAGACAATCTACCTCACAGCGCGAAAGCCACAATACACTAGGTGCAAGGGGTAATTATTGAATCCTAGATCTAACTTGATATGCAGGAGTTGAAAGGGAAACTAGGCAGATCTTCTCACAAAGCCTCTAACCTAGCAATTTAACAACCTAGACATACCAACAAGTCTTCACCTCACAGATATTGAACTTGGAAGAATACCTAAAATCTTCTAACCATCAAATATCACTCCTATGGTAAATTCGCGACTATTGACCATAAACTAATTGCTACACAAAGTCTGCAACCTAACTAACACTCATACATGAAAGACATTCACAAAAGTGCAAGTGGAGTGAATAAATGACAATAAGAAAATAATAAATATGCATTTACACCAGATATAGAGAAATCAAAATCTTTACTGAATCATAAATCCAAAACAAGTTCCAAAAACCCTAGAAACCACAAATCAAAACATAGTTATTTGTCTTAGTCTAGGTAGCTATAAAAGTTTTAGCCACAAATCATCTTGAAAAGAGAAACAAAAACAAATAAAAATTCAGCAATCATGGTCTAGAACAAAGATAATAAAGGAACGAAAAAACCGAATGATTGACACCCGAATAATGGCTCCCTGACTTAGAACCTTTGATCCTTTGCTTGCCTCTCTAAATATATTTGCTCCTGTGTGCGACCTCTCTTCGAATTATAATATGCGGCACCCCTCCTCCATAATAATCGTTGATCCTCACTCAATAAAAATTCGCTGATGCTTCTTTCTCTCCAAGATAATGTGCCGCCTCCCAAGAATAATAATTCTTCTCTTGATGTCTCCTTGGGCCTTGGGCTCTGACCTCCCATTTAGATTCTAATTCCGGTTCTTTTGTTTTTTTTTTCTTTTTATTATTATTATTATTATTATTATTATTATTATTATTATTATTATTATAACTTCGCGCTCTTGACTTGGGTGTTCTTGACTTGACTAAAGTTGTTCGTTTACGCTCCAACGTCCATGAACACCTATACAAAATAAAATAGACCGGTACAAGTCTAAAACTAATAAAAACACTATATAAACGACTCGAGAGAATTTAAAATCATTTGTTGTTTTTTTTTGTAGAAAACCGAGAGAATTTAAAATCATTTGTTGTTTTTTTTTTATCTCAGCATACTTAACTCAGAGGGTGTGACCAATCCAAGTCGCTATCCCAGTGGCCAGGCACCTTAAGCTTCAGCATTTTCGCTTTGATTTCTAATTAATTCTTGAGTTTTTTTTTTAGATATTTATTTTCAGACAATCCTAGAGGGAGTCGAGTCCGGAGTCACTATACCTAGAAACGACACCATTGGCCTTACCCTTATTTTATACCCATCTCTTTTTTCTTCTTCAACTTTTGATTAGAAATTCTAACGGTTTTAAACTTATAACGGCATTCCTTATACTATTATTGGCGGTTTCAGCTTCCCCGTTTTTTTTCCTAGATGAGAACCCACAAGGTATCCTAATATATTTAGGTGTATTAGCTCAAAGGAAACTTTTTTACCGGCTGGGTCTACCCACACATCCCAAGTCAACACGCTTTTGATTATTTATTCTTCTAATACATATAATATTTGAAAACCAGACACTTGATTTTATCTATCATTGCCCATAATTTATATAATGCAAACTTCAAAATCAGGGACTTTTTTTTTACAGTTTTTTTTTTAATTTTTTTTTATTTTGGACTCAAAACGACTCTATATACAGAATTAAACGACAGTTTTCCATCCCCACACTTAAACTCTACATTGCCCTCAATGTAGGAATAGAAAACGACTTAAAACAAAAAAATAAATTCCGAATACAAAACAAAAAGACAAGGGCAAATTGAAAAGGACTTAGCTCGTTAATTTTTCTTTGTAAGTACTTCTAACACTCTAGTCCAATCCAGCTCGATTGTATAGCATTTCATTCGTGATCGGCTTTGACATAATGGTAAACTCTAGGCTTGCCTTGATAATTAATAACAGCTCCGGAATCACCCGAATGGAGATTGAGTACGGGTGGTGCAATCCAAACCTGCGCAAAACGAAACAAACAAAACCCGAGCATAATACTGAACCAAAAAAACAAAAAAAAAAGACACAAACTACTAACGTAGACTCATAATATAACAACAAACAAGAAGACGTACCTGCTTGGCAAAATGGCGGTGAATGGTGGTAGAACCAAATGGGTAGAAGAAAAAAAATTTCCGGTTCTCGCTCAACGTGAAGGACACTGGGGATCACAACACGCGTTGCAAGCGAAAAAAATATAACTTTCCGGGGTAATAGCTGGTCGCATGAGGCGCACAGGTCAGCCCCGACTACTCACATTACGTTAAAAGACTTTTTTCACAGAAAGTTAATTAATTTTTTTTTTAAGAAAAATTCTCTTTTATTACCCAAACCTTTTTCAAAACTCCCACTCATAAAATATATATAAAGACAATACATGAGATCCGCTCATGTGAAATTTCCTCTACCTAAGCAAACACGCAAACCTGCAAACAGACTCAAAGACACAAAAACAAAGATAAAATAGAAAGATAAAAACCTATGAACCACTACCGAAGGACGGACCACAAATAAAAAAATGAAAAGCTACAAAAAAAATTAATTAAGTATAAATATATATTTACAAACTCTAATGAGCATCCCCACACTTAATCTTAATCAGGGGGTTTCTCTTTTATCTGGACCCAATCTGAACCGTTTAATTCCACCCGATTCTTATTAACAATTAAAAATTTATTTGTGGAATTGAAAAACAATTTAACCATGTAAAACGGGTCAAACCACCAAAATTTAAACTTACCTGGAATAAACCGGATGCGTGGAATGTAGCAAGAGGACTGATCGTGCTTGACATTTACTGGCTTCTTCTTCTCCACATCGTGCCATCCATTGATCCTCTTCCGGTGTCTATCCTTTCTTTTTCTCTTCCTTGCCCTCGCCCGTGGTGTTGTTGATTTTGAAGTTCCATCTGTTACTAATACCATGGGCCAGCTATGGTGCGCTTCAACTACCACCATTTCCATGGGATGATCCCCACAATTATTTCTTTCATCTGGTGCAGGTTCATCCATGTCTGTCGGTTCACCTTTGAGTAGGGAATCTAGGTATGCTATATCCCCATCGGGATCAGACTCCCCCACTTCTTCATAAATAGGCAAACTCTCTAACTCCAGATTTAAAAATGTAACATCACACAATTTTTTTTTATATATATATAGAACTCCCTCGTTTATTCATCCGATTCATGTTTACATTATCTTTCCCATCCATTTTATTAATTTTTTTGTTTAAATGATGACTTATAATCAATATTAAATTGGATTTTATTAAAAATTCAGATTTAAAAATGTTAAAAAAAATGTTTGCCTGAGCCAGGATTCGAACCCGAGTCCCTGGCGGGCTAAACCTTAACCACACCACACAAACCACTACACCATTTGGTGTTTTGTGATGTTAGTTAAAACCAATTAAACTTAAACCCTTTCAAGGTCCCTTAGTCAAACCTGAAAAGTCAAACGTAGTCTCCTAGTCAAGTCAAGTCAAGTCAAAGCGTTAGTAAATATGGTCTCCTAGTCAAGTCAAAGTGTTAGTAAATATGGTCTCCTAGTCAAGTCAAAGTGTTAGTAAATATGGTCTTCTAGTCAAGTCAAAGTTGTTCCTAAATTCTAGCCTAGTCAAAGTAGTCCCTAATTACAACTCCAAATTATACACTATAAATACTATAGCCTACCATTCAACTCTTTATACCATTCAATAAAAAAAAACATTATTATCTCATCTCCCATATACGAAAGTTTTCATCCGTCATTATCTCCTCTAGCTAGTTTTGAGTTTTCCAAGGCATTATTACTAAGTGTTTGCACGCTCAATAAAACGCACGAACTCATTATGCACCTAAGGTGAGTTTACATAGCCCCTTTTTACCATTTCACTATTTTGGGGTGAAACATGTTACAACATCAATTTACAATTCAGCATAAGTGTCTATGTGTTATTCTATGTTGCATTATGTCTTAAACATTACTATGGTAAGCACAATTATTCTAGCATAATCATTAACTCCGTACAAGCCAACGATACACAATAATAGATCTATTGGACTGACAACCCCACCCGGATACGTTACCTCCTACATAGGTAGCGTGGGTGATTGTTATCGCAACAAAAACGAGTGAACCAATAGCGTATAGGATGGACCACAATATTCTAGTCACAAGGTTTGATTATGCACACGATTTACCGGGTAGTATTGTTTTCACATATGGACTAGACTTGCCATGACACTCGAATTGTACAAATTTTATTCAACATTCAAACCTATGTAATTCTCACCAACTTTTGTTGACCCAAAATATTTTCAAACTTAACATGTTTCAGGATATAGCTTGCTTGAAGAATAGAGTTAATGCTTGAAGATGTGTATCTAGTATTTTTCATTTTGATGTACAACTTCTTTTAGAACAATTGTATGTAATTTATGTAATCAATTAATGAAATTTATTATTTACCATGAGCTACTGAACAATCGTCAATACGTGATATCCCGATGTTTCCGCCATCGGTTGGGGTGTTACAGATTGGTGTCAGAGCCATGGTTATAGGGAATTAGGTTATTAGAAAAATAATATAGTCTATAACCATAGGATTATAACCAGTACTTGCTACTTTTACTTGCAACTCTACTTGTTTCTATTCTCTACCTCTATCCTACTTCTTATCCCTACTTTAGTCCCTACAAGATGTTTGCTCTCCATAACTGGAACAAAATTCTCAGATCCTTACCTGAAATACCTTATAAATCTCGTCGAAGGTCTATATTCTAATAACGAATAGCTTTGATAAGTCAACGTTTTCGTTTATTCGTTTTAATTAATGAATAAATGATTACACTCACTTTCCTTAAAACTAAGCTCTAAAATCTCAAAATTTTATAGCTTAAATCAATCCCATTTCCTAATCATATATGGATTTCACAATCACATTTCATCTTACCATCTTAGCTACATGTTTGATTATTTTCAACACCCTCCCCAAATCATATTATTTCATTTTTCAACATGTTACATATTTCTAAACTGTAACCTCATAACCTGGGTAGACCCTAGCCCAACACTAAAGATTTCTTAATATTGTCAAAATTTTCATCACCTATAAACCATGGAAAATACATATTTTTGTTACAAGATATCCTCAAACTTAATTTCTAAATCCAAATGTTTATACATTAGCATAACAAAGAATTTTTGATATAATGTCACCTTGATCTATAAAACCTAACGTCGTGTTTAAAATCTTCGACTAAACTAAAATATTTTGATCTAAAGCCACTTAGTTTGTACTATTTAGCAACTTTTGTTTTATATAAGAAACCAGTTTTAAAAAGAAAAATGATAAGATCTTTCCATCCTCATGAACAAAATTTAATCTCCATTGCCACCTAATTATTTTCAACTTGTTCGAACTTTTACAATTTTTGGTATTTATCACAATCATGTTTTCTCATACGCTAGATTCTAACCTTTGATCCAAACCCCACGATTTACACTGCTACATAATCTCCTTACTATAAAATAAACCCTTTATTAACTATTTTCACGTTCACTATCTTTCATAACCTTGATGATGCTTTGAGTTCTTCATCATCCTCTCAAGAACTAAATTCATATTCTTCACCTTCTGGAACATGAACTTAATCCCTATGATAATCAGACTATTGAAAACTTGATTGTTCGTTGCATCAAACTTGATTCTTAGTTATACACGAGGATTTGATTATCTACTTGAATATTTGATTATTCATGATACTTGAAAGCATGGAATATAAACTATTTGCTATAAACACACCTAGAGTCATTAATCTTGTCTAGGACAACTCTATTACAACTCGCATGCTATACTTGATGCATTTACAAACTTACTTACATGTATATATTACGAACTTGCAACTTATGTGTTAAATAAAAAACAATTTTTACACTTAATCAAACAACTGGTAGAGGATGAAGTACTTGCTCAACAGTTAGTAGAGTACCTAACAACCTGCTCAACGATTGGTAGAGGTCATCATGTCTGCTCAACAGTCGGTAGAGGTTCTAATAACCTGCTCAACGTCTGGTAGAGGCTATCGCACCTGCTCAACAATCGATAGAGGTTCCTACTCACTGACTGGTAGAGGTCTTTTCCTGCTCAATAGTTGGACTCATTTTTGGATACATCATACATGTAATTTGATACAAAGATTTATTAGACTCATTGATACAAAGATTCAATCACAAGGTTATTATGCATTACTTACATATGTGTTTAGAGTCATAGAAGGACACAAAACCCTAATGTAAGGTAAATTGGTGATTGCGGTCCGGAACGTAATCATGAATTTACAGGTACGTTAAGGTAGTGTGGAATTCTATCAAGGTTTTCGGTAGATAATCAATTATAAACTCTAGTTACCTGGTAGTTCATTTAGTCTTTCTATAGTCAATCAACTCATGCATTTCTTTCCTAACACTTAAGTTTAGTGTTTTGCTAGATTCTTATTCTCCTTGCTATTTCAGATGAACCTAATCCAACCCTTAAAACTCACACATATCAAACCTTTTATCCAAATTATTCGAAACAGATTATTCTATTACCTATAAATTCATGTCGTGCCTTAACCCAAATTTTCCAAACCCCAGTTGACTTAATTTCTACCTAATCATCTTCAACCCTGTGTTTTTAATAAACTTTGAGACGAAGTTCCTAAAAGTAGGGGAGACTGTAACATCACACAATTTTATATATATATATATATAGAACTCCCTCGTTTATTCATCCGATTCATGTTTACATTATCTTTCCCATCCATTTTATTAATTTTTTTGTTTAAATAATGACTTATAATCAATATTAAATTGGATTTTATTAAAAATTCTGATTTAAAAATGTTAAAAAAATGTTTGCCTGAGCCAGGATTCGAACCCAGTCCCTGGCGGGCTAAACCTTAACCACACCACACAAACCACTACACCATTTGGTGTTTTGTGATGTTAGTTAAAACCAATTAAACTTAAACCCTTTCAAGGTCCCTTAGTCAAACCTGAAAAGTCAAACGTAGTCTCCTAGTCAAGTCAAGTCAAGTCAAAGCGTTAGTAAATATGGTCTCCTAGTTAAGTCAAAGTGTTAGTAAATATGGTCTCCTAGTCAAGTCAAAGTGTTAGTAAATATGGTCTTCTAGTCAAGTCAAAGTTGTTCCTAAATTCTAGCCTAGTCAAAGTAGTCCCTAATTACAACTCCAAATTATACACTATAAATACTATAGCCTACCATTCAACTCTTTATACCATTCAATAAAAAAAAAACATTATTATCCCATTCCCATATATAAAAGTTTTCATCCGTCATTATCTCCTCTAGCTAGTTTTCGAGTTTTCCAAGGCATTATTACTAAGTGTTTGCACGCTCAATAAAACGCACGAACTTATTATGCACCTAAGGTGAGTTTACATAGCCCCTTTTTACCATTTCACTATTTTGGGGTGAAACATGTTACAACATCAATTTACAATTCAACATAAGTGTCTATGTGTTATTCTATGTTGCATTATGTCTTAAACATGACTATGGTAAGCACAATTATTCTAGCATAATCATTAACTCCGTACAAGCCAACGATACACAATAATAGATCTATTGGACTGACAACCCCATCCGGATACGTTACCTCCTACATAGGTAGCGTGGGTGATTGTTTTCGCAACAAAAACGAGTGAACCATATGCGTATGGGATGGACCACAATATTCTAGTCACAAGGTTTGATTATGCACACGATTTACCGGGTAGTATTGTTTTCACATATGGACTAGACTTGCCATGACACTTGAATTGTACAAATTTTATTCAACATTCAAACCTATGTAATTCTCACCAACTTTTGTTGACCCAAAATATTTTCAAACTTAACATGTTTCAGGATATAGCTTGCTTGAAGATTAGAGTTAATGCTTGAAGATGTGTATCTAGTATTTTTCATTTTGATGTACAAATTCTTTAGAACAATTGTATGTAATTTATGTAATCAATTACTGAAATTTATTATTTACCATGAGCTACTGAACAATCGTCAATACGTGACATCCCGATGTTTCCGCCATCGGTTGGGGTGTTACAAAAAACTCGTCCTCCTCAGACAACAACGTTTCGCTAACCTCGTTATCGTCGACTACACCAAACATCATATCAATAGAATCTCCAAATTCCACTTCTTTTTTCAATCACTTCCCTTTTCACTAACGACCTTTGATACGCCGCCCATTCTTCTTCGTCGTCTTCATCGTCAGAGTCACTCCCAAAATGATATATAGTAACCTGTGGCACCGGAGGTGAGACTTTAACGTCCATTTTCGTCTCCGTGATTGGGATGATCTCTTTATCTGAATCATCTGCGTATTCCATGATCGGCTCTTTCCCTTCTTCTGGAAACGTTGGAACAAATCCCCTCGAGCGTTCATGTACCCGAGGTAGTTGCCCTCCTCCTCATCATATGAATAACCAACTTTCGGCACCTACTCTTACTGAACCTTTTCTTTTTCTTCTTCTTCCTTTAACCTTCTAGCAATGTCTTCTAATGTTCGTTGAAGATCTAAAAGAGCAACCTATCGGTTTTTTATGAGGATGTCGTGGTTTTTTAGGAGGGTGTCCTGCTCTGCTAACATGTTCTGGGTATTGGCATCCTTGGCAACTAGTAATGTCAACAGACTCTTGATTTCACTCCAATCATTGCCACTATCCTCACGAGAATTACTTCCAGAAAATTGATCAGGATATTGATTAAAATGTGGCTGCTGATACGAGTCATCATAATAATATGCAGGACAACCCTGTGAATAATATGGCTGCGGCTGCATAGAGGAATTAGCACAATAATGTGCAGAGGACCTCTCATATTGTGGACATAAAATGGTAAAATAGGGTCCTCCACAAATCTCACACATATTTACAGACTCAAAAGAAACAAAGACACATAAAATTAGACTCCTACGACTCATTGTACAAAAAAAGACAGACTCAAAACAAAACACAAGTAGCACAGATATAGCAAATAAGTGTAATCAAAGCTAGTTAACGCAATCGCCAAGAGTCCCCGGCAACGGCGCCAAAAACTTGATGTGCTAAAAGTAGTTTAATAAAAATAACTAAATTAAACCTAAAACTAGACACCTAGTAATACTCTAGACTCTCTAAAACTAAACTACTGACAGGCAAGTGAACCTATCGACTCTAGTATAGCTAAAGTAAGTCCGGATATCGAAACTACGAGACTCTAATGGAAAACAAAAAATAGACTCGATTACTTATCCTAAATATTTATTAAATTAATTTATTGTTTTAAAAAGGGGGTTTTACTGAAAAATAAATTGCAATAAAATAAAGATTAACTAAACTGAACTAAAGACACGAACTTGACTGAGCTGAATTCAGATGATGACAAGACACTACCTAGACCAGACTCCTAACTATGCCTTATAAGCTTCTATGGTTATGGAACTGAATCGGAACCGGGATCTTAAAATACTAAACATTAAGAATAAACTAGACACCATCGACCCTTCTCAAGGGGAAACCCTAGAATATTGTTGTGCTGTTAAACTACCGGTTGGAGTACAAACCCTCACATGTTATCTAACTCTTATGATCAAGTACCCGCTAGACAGTCTACCTCACAACGCGAAAGCCACAATACACTAGGTGCAAGGGGTAATTATTGAAGCCTAGATCTAACTTGATATGCAGGAGTTGAAAGGGAAACTAGGCAGATCTTCTCACAAAGCCTCTAACCTAGCAATTTAAACAACCTAGACATACCAACAAGTCCTCACCTCACAACTATTGAACTTGGAAGAATACCTAAAATCTTCTAACCATAAAATATCACTCCTATGGTAAACTCGCGACTATTGACCATAAACTAGTTGCTACACAAAGTCTGCAACGTAACTAGCACTCATACATGAAAGACATTCACAAAAGTGCAAGTGGAGTGAATAAGTGACAATAAGAGAATAATAAATACGCACATACACTAGATCTAAAGAAATCAAAATTTTTACTGAATCATAAATCCAAACAAGTTCCAAAAAACCATAGAAAACGCAAATCAAAACATAGTATTTTGGCTTAGTCTAGGTAGCTATAAAAATTTTAGCCACAAATCATCTTGAAAAGAGAAACAAAGACAAATAAAAATTCAGCAATCATGGTCTAAAACAAAGATAATAAAGGAACGAAAAAAACCGAATGATTGACACCCAAATATTCGCTCACTGTCTTAAAACCTTTGATTCTTGGCTTGCCTCTCTGATAATATTCTCTCCTCTTACGGCTGTTTGTTGCTGTGCTCCAAAGTTGTGCCTCTCCAAGAATAATAATATGCTATGTCGAGATCCCCCTTCTTAGAATTTGCAGCTACTCTCCCCAATAATAATCAATCCTCTCCTTGGATATAAATATTCGCCGCTCTCCACCAAAACTTGTGTCAAAAGTTTATTTCTTTTTCTCCTACCTCACGTAGGGTTTTTTTTATTGTTTTGTGGACTGGGGCCCTTGAGAAGTGACATCAAAGTCAAATTTTAGTTTATTATTATTATTATTATTATTATTATTATTATTATTATTATTATTGTTATTGTTATTATTATTATTATTATTATATAGTTGTATAACTCCATGCTTTTAAACTCGGGTGTTCTTAACTTGACAAAACTTGTTCGTTTACGCACCAACGTTCATTCGAACACCTACCAAAATATAAAATAAATAAATAAGTACTACAAAAGACACATAACCAATAAAAATTTATAAAAAACCTATACTAAATAAGATAAACCGGTACAAGCCTAAAACTAATAAAAGTACTATCTAAACGACTCGAAAACTATACAAACTATACAGTAGAAATATACGTATTTTACAATACATCAAATATCCACACACTTATCTATTTTTCGTCACTGAAAAAGAATTATGCTATGGAATCACAATCAAATAATCTGGCCTCAAAACATAGGTTACTTTAATTTTAAAAAATCTAATCACGTGCCAACTGCGATTGCAGGTATACTTGTCCTCTTAAACCCAACCGCCGATTTCTAAGCCCCTTATCATGTTAGTTTAATTTTAGGATCATTTAGTCTACCTATGGTCTCACACTAAAGAAGCCATAGATTCACCTAATCCTGCCTCAAGCTTATAAAACCAAAGGATCAATCAATTGACTATTCCTAACCGTTTTATGTAGAAAACCGAGAGAATTTAAAATCATTTGTTGTTTTTTTTTATCTCAGCATACTTAACTCAGAGGGTGTGACCAATCCAAGTCGCTATCCCAGTGGCCAGGCACCTTAAGCTTCAGCATTTTCGCTTTGATTTCTAATTAATTCTTGAGCTTTTTTTTTTAGATATTTATTTTCAGACAATCCTAGAGGGAGTCGAGTCCGGAGTCACTATCCCTAGAAACGACACCATTGGCCTTGCCCTTATTTTATACCCATCTCGTTTTTCTTCTTCAACTTTTGATTAGAAATTCTAACGGTTTTAAACTTATAACGGCATTCCTTATACTATTATTGGCGGTTTCAGCTTCCTCGTTTTTTTCCTAGATGAGAACCCACAAGGTATCCTAATATATTTAGGTGTATTAGCTCAAAGGAAACTTTTTTACCGGCTGGGTCTACCCACACATCCCAAGTCAACACGCTTTTGATTATTTATTCTTTTAATACATAAAATATTTGAAAACCAGACACTTGACTTTACCTATCATTTTCTATATTTTATAATGCAAACTTCAAAATCAGGGACGTTTTCTCAAAATTTTTGATTTTTTTTATTTTTATTTTTTGGTTTTTTTTTTTTTTGAACAAAAAACGACTCTATATACAGACTAAACGACAGTTTCCCATCCCCACACTTAAACTCTACATGCCTCAATGTAGGAATAGAAAACGACTCAAAACAAAAAATAAATTCCGAATACAAAAATAAAAAGACGAGGGCAAATTGGAAAGGACTTAGCTGGTTAAATTTTTCTTCGTAAGCTATAAAATTTTAGTCCAATCCAGCTCGATCGTATAGCATTTCGGTCACGATCGGCTCTGACACACTGGTAAACTCTGGGCTTGGCTTGACAAATGATAAACAGCTCTGGAATCACCCGAATGGAGATTGAGTACGAGTGGAGCAATCCAAACCTGCGCAAAACGAAACAAACAAAACCCGAGCATAATTCCGAACCACACAAAAATAAAAGACTCAAACTACTAACTTAGACTCGTAATATAACAACAAACAAGAAGACGTACCTGCTTGGCAAAATGGCGGTGAATGGTGGTAGAACTAAATGGGTAGAAGAAAAAAAAAAATCTAGTTCTCGCTCAACGTGAAGGACACTGGTGATCACAACACGCGTCGCAAGCGGAAAAAAATATAACTTTCCGGGGTAATTGCTGGTCGCATGAGGCGAACAGGTCAGCCTAGACTCCTCTCATTACGTGAAAAGTCTTTTTTCACAGAAAGTTAATTAATTTTATTTTTTTAATGAATAATTCTCCTTTTATTACCCAAACCTTTACCAAAACTCCCACTCATAAAATATATATAAAGACAATACATGGGATCTGCTCATGTGAAATTTCCTCAACCCAAGCAAACACGCAAACTTGCAAACAGACTCAAGGACACAAAAACAAATATAAAATAGAAAGATGAAAACCTATGAACCACTATCAAATGACGGACCACAAATAAAATTAAAAAAAAGGAAAAGCTAGAAAAAAATAAATAAGTATAAATATAAATTTACAAACTCTATAGAGGCTCCCCACACTTAAACCTAATCAGGGGCTTCTCTTTTATCTGGACCCGATCCAACCCGTTTAATTCCACCCGGTCCTTATTAATTAACAAAATTATATTAGTGGAATTGAGAAATATTTTATCAAATTTAAACGGGTCGGGCCACCAATATTTAAACTTACCTAGAATGGACAGGATGCGTGGCATGTAGCAAGAAGACTGGTCGTGTGTGACTTTCACTAGCTTCTTCTTCTCCACATCGTGCCAGCTGTTGATCCTCTTCCGATGTCTATCCTTTCTTTTTCTCTTCCTTTCCCTCTCCCGTGGTGCTGTTGACTTTGAAGTTCCATCTATCACTAATACCACGGGCCAACTATGGTGCGCTTCTTCTGTCACACCCTCAAATTACCACTTGCGGGGTTTTACCGCGAGGCGCATGACAAACCAGGATCCAAGTCAACGATCACAATAAACAACTCTATATGAAAAACGTAAATAGACATAACCATTAATTTAATAAGCGGAAGCGTTTAAGTAGCATTTAATCAACTATGCTATCATCTCAAAAGTTGTTCAAAATACTTTTATTACAAAACGTGCAACTAAGTCTAGACGCCAATGCAGACCCGTGCGCCTAGTTCCGTTCATTGCTACCTTAGCGACCTGAGAAAAACATGCCAAAAAGATGTCAACATATAATGCTGGTGAGTTCACAGGTTTGATCAATATGTTACCAAAATGTTACCATGTCCATACTATATCAGTGTTACCAAGTACGCTAGCTAGGCGTATGTTTCATTACTACTATGACTGGAAACCATTACTAGACACGTTTAGCAATGTTCAGCATGTTTAAGCAGCCCGTATGTTCAGCACGATAATGTTCCTGTTCGAGACAATATGCACCCGCCCGGCCCTCCAAGCCGACGAGTGGGGCAGGTCACTCCCAATAGATCTATCCACATTTCCCCCGTTGTGCATCCCCGCACATTCATGGTTTCTCCTGGGACTTTCCAAAGATCGTATAGCAATATAAAGTTAAAAAAAACCATAGTATGACTTATGTTACCAAAACAGTTTAGCGCATGCTTTCTCCCCCAAAATTTAAAGCAGTAAAAGTGGGGCCGTGAACTCACCTTAGATAGCGTTCTTCAATTACAAGTAAAGATGTTTAGCCCTTGATAATCCCTCTACCGGAGATCTATCAAAATGTTCACATAAGTGTTCCGACTAATAACCATAAGGTTATCTAGTCCCCGATTGTCCAGATCGTAACCAAGTATGTTTTAAAACGTGTTTAAATGTTTAACCGACACACTAGACCGACCCGACATCCCGTTGGTGACCCATTACCCTAACTAATCAAGTACACATAGATTACACACAAGGTTCAAGCATAAAACACTTAGTTTGTATCAAAAATCTCATTTCTGCATCAGAACGGTCGAACCAGTCAGTTTTAAGTCTCCTTCGCACCTTTTCAGTCTCCTTCGCCCGTTTTACATCTCGTTCGACCGTTCGATGTCTCCTTCGCCCGTTTTACCTCATTCGCCCAACAAAAACCCAGGTTCGACCCTGGTCTTCCTCCTTCGCACCTTCGATCTGTCGAAGGAGGCCAGGTTCGCCCCTGTTGTACAATTTTTCCTAAAAACGCTTCGAACACATTCAAAACGACTCGAAACATCATCAAACACAGCAGTCAAGCATGGATAACATATCCTTACAAAACCCCACCGATTTCCCCCGATAATACGTCCGTTTCAGCCCTTTCCCAAAATGGTAAATATTATGGAAACATCACTTTCATGCATGAATAATTTACCCAATTTGGAAACTTTTGAAATCGATTCATGCTTAGCTTAAAATACTCAGTTTGTCGATTATCCGATCTTTCTTATCCATTCTATTGATCATAAATATTCATACATCAAGTTTTAATCCAATAAAACCCCCAAATATCATCATATCCAATCCTAACCCTAAACAACAATATTCCAACATTAATAACAATCCTATATCATGTTTCTATCATAGATATAGCAGCAAATCATTGAACAACACATAACACCACATAATAACCAATTTACATATGTTATTCATCATGAAAACCTATGTTAAATGATCATGTTTTTTATTTAGAAAGATGTTTAAAAGGTTTTTAATCATAAAAACACCCTTAGAACAGATCTGGACAATTAGGGTTAGATGAAAACGAATTAAAATGCTTTTAAAAAGGTTTAGGATTATGAACACACCTTGGATTCTTGTTTAGATGTTGTAGATAGGTTAGATTATGAAAAAGAAGAGCAAAAACTCCTTCCTTAGTGTTTTAGATCGTTTGAGAGCGTTTTGGGACGGTTAGGGTTTGTGAAATGATGAAAAATGACAAAGGTTGGTATTTATACTAATCCTCCTTCGCCCCAATTCATTGGTCGAAGGTGGTGTCCTTCGACCCTTTCACAGGGTCGAATGAGCCTTGTCTAGTCGAAGGGAATTCCTCAAATTCCACTTCCCTGGTTCGCCCATTTACAAGGGTCGAACCAGACAATTACTTCTCCTTCGACCACTCGAAGTGGTCGAACCAAGATCCCTTTTTAACTAGTTTTCCAGTTTGTCTTGTTTAACGCATTCTAACACATCTTAACACATAAGCATGCATCCTTTGTCTATATTTAACACATTTAAGCACAGATAATCACTTACACATCATTTAAACACATCTATGTATATAATCCACCAAACGACCCATAATCTACAAATATACTTAATTAGTTCATGTAATGTCACCAACAACGGAACCCGGTACTAGTGTATTACCAAAACGACTCCCAATGATCCTCCAGATCATTGTACCCTGGACAATCCTAACTTGACCCGACTCAACTAACCCAGTTAAGTTTGTTCATAAACGTTTCTCGCTAAGGTAGACTTAGATGTTACTAATATGTTTAAGCCAAACATGCCGGGTGTCACATCTTCTACCACCATTTCCATGGGATGATCCCCACACTTATTTCTCTCATCTGGTGCAGGTTCAGTCATGTCGGACGGTTCACCTTCAAGTAGGGCATCTAGGTATGCTATATCCCCATCGGGATCAGACTCTCCTACTTCTTCATAAGCAGGTAAACCATCTAACTCCATATCTAAAAATTCATCCTCCTCAGACAATAACTTTTCACCCATCTCGTTGTCTTCCTCTGCACCAAACATCATATCAATGGAGTCTCCCAATTCCACTTCTTCTTCAATCCCTTCTTTCTTCACTAACGACCTCTGATACGCCGCCCATTCTTCTTCGTCATCCTCTTCATCAGAGTCACTCCCAAAATCGTATATAGTAACCTATGGCATTGGAGGTGGGACTTCCACGTCCATTTTCGTCTCCGTGACTAGGATGATTTCTTCATCTGACTCATCAGCGTATTTCATGATCGTCTCTTTCCCTTCTTTTGGAAACGTTGGGAACAACTCCCCTAGAGCATTCATGTAACCGAGGTAGTTGCCCTCCTCATCATATGTATAACCAACTTTAGGCAGCTGCTCTTGCTGAACTTTTTCTTCTTCTTCTTCCTTTAATCTCCTAGCAATGTCTTCTATTGTTCGTTGAAGATCTAAAAGAGCAGCTTGTCGGTCTTTAATGAGGATGTCGTGGTTTTTTAGGAGGGTGTCCTGCTCTGCTAACATGTTCTGCGTATTGGCATCCTTAGCAACTAGTAATGTCAACAGACTCTTGATTTCACTCCAATCATTGCCACAATCCTCACGAGAATTGCTTCTAGAAAATTGATTAAAATGTGGCTACTAATACGAGTCATCATAATAATATGCAGGACAACCCTGTGAATAATATGGCTGCGGCTGCACAAAGGAATTAGTACAATAATGTACAGAGGACCCATCATATTGTGGACATAAAATGGTAAAATGGGGTCCTCCACAAATCTCACACATATTTACAGACTCAAAACAAACAAAAGACACATAAAATTAGACTCCTACGACTCATTTTACAAAAAGACAGACTACAAACAAAACACAAGTAGCACAGATATGACAGATAAGTGTAATCAAAGCTAGTAAACGCAATCGCCAAGAGTCCCCAGCAACGGCGCCAAAAACTTGATGTGCTAAAAGTAGTTTAATAAAAATAACTAAATTAAACCTAAAACTAGACACCTAGTAATACTCTAGACTCTCTAAAACTAAACTACTGACAGGCAAGTGAACCTATCGACTCTAGTATAGCTAAAGTAAGTCCGGATATCGAACCCACGAGACTCTAATGGAAAACGAAAACTAGACTCGATTACTTATCCTAAATATTTATTAAATTAATTTATTATTTTAAAATGGGGGTTTTACTGAAAAATAAATTGCAATAAAATAAAGATTAACTAAGCTGAACTAAAGACACGAACTTGACTGAGCTGAAATCAGATGATGACAAGACACTACCTAGACCAGACTCCTAACTATGCCTTATAAGCTTCTATGGTTATGGAACTGAATCGGAACCGGGATCTTAAAATACAAAACATCAAGAATAAACTAGACACCATCGACGCTTCTCAAGGGGAAACCCTAGAATATTGTTGTGTTGTTAAACTACCGGTTGGAGTACAAACCCTCACAGGTTATCTAACTCTTATGATCAAGTACCCGCTAGACAATCTACCTCACAGCGCGAAAGCCACAATACACTACGTGCAATGGGTAATTATTAAAGCCTAGATCTAACTTGATATGCAGGAGTTGAAAGGGAAACTAGGCAGATCTTCTCACAAAGCCTCTAACCTAGCAATTTAACAACCTAGACATACCAACAAGTCCTCACCTCACATCTATTGAACTTCGTAGAATACCTAAAATCTTCTAACCATCAAATATCACTCCTATGGTAAACTCGCGACTATTGACCATAAACTAGTTGCTACACAAAGTCTGCAATCTAACTAGCACTCATACATGAAAGACATTCACAAAAGTGCAAGTGGAGTGAATAAATGACAATAAGAAAATAATAAATACGCATATACACCAGATCTAGAGAAATAAAAATCTTTACTGAATCATAAATCCAAAACAAGTTCCAAAAACCATAGAAAACACAAATCAAAACATAGTTATTTGTCTTAGTCTAGGTATCTATAAAAGTTTTAGCCACAAATCATCTTGAAAAGAGAAACAAAAACAAATAAAAATTCAGCAATCATGGTCTAGAACAAAGATTATAAAGGAACGAAAAAACCGAATGATTGACACCCGAATAATCGCTCTCTGACTTAGAACGTTTGATCCTTTGCTTGCCTCTCTAAATATATTTGCTCCTGTGTGCGACCTCTCTACGAATTATAATATGCGGCACCCCTCCTCCATAATAATCGTTGATCCTTACTCAATAAAAGTTCGCTGATGCTTCTTTCTCTCCAAGATAATGTGCCGCCTCCCAAGAATAATAATTCTTCTCTTGATGTCTCCTTGGGCTTTGGGCTCTGACCTCCCATTTAGATTCTAATTCCGGTTCTTTTGTTTTTTTTCTTTTTATTATTATTATTATTATTGTTATTATTATTATTATAACTCCGCGCTCTAGACTTGGGTGTTCTTGACTTGACTAAAGTTGTTCGTTTACGCACCAACGTCAATGAACACCTACCAAAATATAAAATAAATAAAATAGATAAATACTAAAAAAGATCAAAAACTAATAAAAATCTATGAAAACCTATACTAAATAAAATAGACCGGTACAAGTCTAAAACTAATAAAAACACTATATAAACGACTCGAAAATTATACAAACTTTACACTGGAAATAGATGCATTTTACAATACATCACTTACACTTCCTTCCATCGTGATATAACCTCCTTTATTACCCTCAAACGCTGCATACCCTCCAATCACATTCTTGATGTCAAATAATAGCGTTAAGTCTCCGGTCATGTGCCCAGAAGCTCCACTGTCGACAATCCAAAGACTGCTAACAAGGCCAGCTGGAGCTCCCTACACTAAACAAGGAAATAATTAGATCTTTTGGGGGACCCAAGCCTGCTTGGTCTTGGGTCTTTGAACATTAAGCTTCAAAGATTCATTTTTAACAACTTTAGGTTTAGAATCGATCTTTTTCGGATCGTTCAAACTTTTCTCATCTGTAACTTTAACACTAGCACTTGAAGTATAAGCACCCAGAGAACCCACTGGTGACCAATGTTGTTCTAAACGTTTAAGTATCCTGATCTGAGACTTTTGGGTCATAGCAGGTTTCTTAGTGTCGTTCGCAAAGGAAACTTTCTTGGTTACCTTCTCTGATTTAACAGATTTAGGTCCAACTTGTGACTTTACAGCAGGTTTAGGATCAACCCTTTGTTTGTCATTAGTTGAGTTCACCATTGGTTTCTTTAGGTGTTTCTCCATAGCAATCTTGTTTCGATGATCATAGACAAGCTGACGACTTTCCCTCTTTTGAAAATATTGACTTTGATTATAAAATGGTGGTCTTTGAGGAATAAAGTGTCGTTGTGGATATCTATGATTATCGAATGGACTTTGATAAGGTTGCTTGTGCTCAACTTCGTGCCTTTTGTGTCGCACATACAGGCATTGAGCAAGTAAATGCCCTCTCTCCCCGCATTTGTAACACGCACGGTACTCTTCAAATACATTTTTAGCTCCCGGCTTAGCATATGAAGTGATTGGAAAATGATCATCAACACATCTACATTTTAAAATCATTGGAGCTGGATCCATTGAGTAAGCCGGCTCGAACAATGCATTTCCCTTTTCTTTAGGCTTGATGAATTCAGTGACATGAAATTTTGGTTCTTTAGGAGTATCACAATGCAATTTCTTTAAAAGTTCTGGAGGAAAGTCATTGGTCCTTTCGTGTTTAGGAAACCAGATTGTACTTTCCTGTCAGATTTTGTCAATCTTTGAATAAATTGCAAACTTTATCGGATACTCCTCGTCAGAGATGATCTTATCGGATCCTTCCATCCGATAGAAAACTTTGACAGGTTTGTCAACTGAATCATTTTTCTCAATATTTTTCACATCATTTTTCTCAATCTTTTTCACATTGTTAGTAACTGATTGATTCTTTCTGTGTGCATTGGCCTGAGGATGAGAAAACTAAGAAGGTAACACTGGTTCATTAGTGATAATGTGATTTTCCAAAGGAATATCACCACCTTCTTTCAGTTTCTCATCTTCATTGTCTGAATCATCAGTCACTGGTACCACTCCCTCATCATTCAATCCGAGTATCGGTCTCACATTAGAATGTGGATCTCCAATACTTGAAGTATTAGATTCATTGTCTGATGTGGAGTCTGATTTAACTGAACTCTCCGGTGTTACTGTGTGGAAGTTATAATTCTTAAACAACACTGGAGAAGGAACAGATTTGTAGCTTACACTACCGGACTGTGATGGTTCTTCAATGATGTGGTCAACAACATAAGCTATGTGTTTATAGCTCTCTAACTTCTTATTGACCTTCTCAGCAAAACACTTGACACTTGCCATTTCCAATTTAGTGTTTTCAAGTTCATTTTTGTAATTGTTAATGGCAAGTTGTTTTAAAGCAAGGGTTTTCTTTAATTCAGAAATGTCCTTTTTGTACCCTTCAAGTGTTTTGTTAAATTCATATGAATCCTTACGATGAGATTGAATGTTCATTCTAGCACTCTCAAGATTAACTCTGAGTTGCTTGTTTTCCTCAGTCAATCTATCGCAAGTACCACAATACTTATCACTATTCATGTCAATAGCAGAATCAGAACATACCGGTTCTGGTGCGTCAGTCATAGCCATTAGTGCGAAATGAGCCTCCTTCCCTGCAAAGAACTTCGAGTAGTCAATTTTTGTGAAGGCGTCATCCACAATACATGATTTCCTGGTCATCAAGAAATCTGCTTCGGCTAGCAGCTGATCAATATCATCATCCAAAGAATTAGCACTCGTTTCTGAATCAGCTTCACTCTCAGAGTTGGAATAAACAGATTCAGGTTCATCAAGAACTTCAGTAACAGAATCAATAACAGTTCCTGAAACCTTATCATCGGTAAGCTCTTCAACCTACTCAGTAACACAAACCGGAGTATCATCGACTATCTCCTCAATCACCACCTCAGACACCTTCTCAGAACCCAAAACATCTTCAACTATCATCAGCTCCTCTATATCCATCTCATTAGCAAAACATGTTACATTCCCGGTGGTAATCTCCTCAACTCCCAATTGCATTCCCATCCAGTCATAAACCTCATCCTTTTGTATCACCAATTCCTGATTTTGGGTTTCGGTTTGTGCTTGGTTGTTTGGCGTGGAAATAGGAATAATGGTTCTAGTTGGGTTATTTGGAGTTTGAGTTTGAGTTTGGTTGGGTGTAGTTGTTTGTCTAGTAGAAGTGTTTTGTTAGGTGTTTTGTTGGTTTTGGAAATTGTTTTGTTGTGGATAGGTGCTGTTGTTTTGGATTTAGTAGGTTACCTGATTTTGTGATTGGCGATTTTGATAGTTAGAGTTAAAAGGATTCCTGTTACCTTGCTGCACCGGTTGTGTGCATTACCTTTTAAAGTGACCTCTACCACCACAGTTGAAACATGTAACTTTGGCTTTGTTGAAGCCATATGTGGTATTTGGTGAGGTTGCCAAATCTGTTCAACCTGTTTTCTCAATAAACTCTATTACTCTTCTCATCACACTAGCGAACGCCCATTGAATATCAATTAATTCCATCTCCTCCTTATCAATTTGAGCATAATCTTCATTAGTTAGATTATTATTCCCAATCTGACTTGCCACAAGTCCGTTATAAGATGCAACCATTGCTGAAACCAAAGCAATGTGTTGTTAAGCAACTTCTACTGTGACATTTATTCATGTTAGAAGTTTCCAACAAGACCGGACTTTGGCTTGAAGAAGTTTGTGATGTTGCAGGAACATATGGTTGTTGTTGAGGTATGTTAGATGTGTAACATGTGGTAGAAATTTGAGGTTGTGATGGAATGTAAGAGTTTGTGGTGTAGTTTGGTGGATAAGTTGATATTTGGGCAAGATAGTTAATTGGGTTTCTCGGAGGTTCAATGAAACTCGAAACACAAGCTATATGTGGCGCAACATTACATGCCACACTCGAACTGGACACAGAAGTGGATGAAAAAGCATGATACAATTCCGGATTTTGTGGGAATTGTGATCGTCTAGCTTTCCTCTTCTCCTCCAACTCCTTGTTTTCTAACTTCTGAATTAACTCATTGATTGTCCAGTATTGATAAGCATGCTTCTCTTTCAATACCTCCATGTGTTGATTCCAATGAGGTGGTAATGAATCAGCAAACTTATCAACCAACTCAGACATAGGAATCTTGATGTCATAATTCGACAACTCTGTCAACAGATGACAATATCTTGGTATAAGTTCCTTTAGAGTCTCATTCCTAACATAACTAAAGTTTTCAAATTCCTTCTTTAGTTCTTCCACCTTCAATCTCCTTGTCTTATCATTCCCATCGTGTCTGTTCTTCAACATATCCCAAAGCTGCTTAGATGTGGTACACGATCCAAACTGATGAAGTAGATCGGCAGTCAATGCTTGAGATAGTTGTGAGAAAGCCTTCTTCTCCACTGCAAATTTCTTCTTTTCATCTTCAGAAAAACCATCAAGTGGAATCAGTTCACCTGAATTCTCCAAACACAGAGCAGCATACCCCTTAGCAATCATCTGCCACGCCTCAGTTCCTTCCAATCCCATACCTTCAAGATATATCTTGAACTTCTTTTGCCACTGATTATACTCTACCATGTCCATAAGATTTGGAGGGCGATTTCCACTACCTGAAGACAAATCATTGATTGGTGTGGAAATAGAATTAGTAGTTTGAGAATGTACCGCTGCTGCTGCAACTCCCCAATAATCAGTCGTCGGTTGCTGTGGAGGTTGAGTAACAGGTGGTGGTACCGAACTACTCATAGCAAGATAGTTAATCGGTTGAGATGACTGAGTGTCCGTCTTCTGAGAAGCTACAGCCCATGGATTCATCGGAACGTGTTGTTGCTGTGTTGTTGCAGGCCTTGGTGTCATAGGAAATCCCCACATGTTGTCCATGATGTCCAAAATGTAAACACTTAGAAAAATTTCCTAAAAACAGCTTCATTCGACCACTAATGTGTATACGTGGGTTCGAAGGAAAGAAATCCTAGGTTCGACCTCCAAAACCAGACTCGAATGTAGATAAGTAACACACAAGACTCTCGTTTGACCAGAATAACTCTTCTTCGACCTCCCGGTAGGTCGAATGTAACACTACTGGTTGAATGAACAAACAACACACAAGAAAAGTTTTGGTTCAACCTAAAATACCCAGATTCGACCTAAAGTGGCCTTGGTTCAACCAAAAACTCACACGTTCGACCTAACTCTCTCTGGTTCGACCTGACCCATTTGAAAAACGGTTATTCTTTGAAAATCAGTTAATTTGATCCAAATTTTTCAAAAGTTTATAGATTTTGATCATCTTAATCAGGTTTTGCTCGGAATTGAATGTAGATCAACTTTAATGAGTGAAACTTTTGATTTTATCCGTGAAATCTTATCCAAATCAATCAATTTCCATTAAAACTCAATGTTCTATCAAAACAAAAAAATTTTGGACAATTTTGGATCAAATTCAGTTCAAAACATATCAAATTGTAGTTGTATGATCTTTTTGGCTCTGATACCACTTTGTAGACGGATCGGTTTTAGCAAAAACGTTTAGGTGATCATACAAGTCTAACAAATCTAGGTGCGGAAACCCTAGATTGTTTACAATATGATATGAATCGAATCAAACACACACAAATACCTTTTCAATCATCATTCTCATTAATAACTTGATAAAAAGTGTTTACAATTAGGTTTACAAGTTTATATATCACTTTCAGAAAGATCAAAACCTAGAGAGAGAATCTAGACCAGACACAAGACACAAAATGTCAAAAGTTATAAAGTTAACAAAAAGTTGAGCTTATATAGGAAGCTACATTGTCGAATGTACTCCTTCGACCTTCAAGGCAGCTCGAACCAAACTTCTGTCTAGAGTTCTCTTCTTTTGACCAAAACAGTCTTCCTTCGACCTATATTGAATCACCTTCGACCTCTCGTAATTCAACAAAACACATTATTTCGTCAATCCAAAGCATTAGTCGCAATATGCATCTACAATATATGGATGAATACAATGATAACCCTAGCACTAATTTAGGAAAAGATATACACAAGATACAAGATAATATCATCTATTCAAAATACAATTATTTTCCTAAATAATGTCGGCTAAGAGTATGGTGGCGTGTATCTGTAGTTTTCTTTGTTTTTACATTTCTCATCTATATTCTATTTTATTTCTCATAAGTGTTATGAAAATCATTGCAAGTCATCACTTGATAAGCTTTCTTTATGTTAATTAGATGCATAAATATTATTCACTTTGAAAGTTGATCAGATGTTTTTATAAACCATTATTTATATGATCACTAACTTATAAGCAACAATAAAAGAGGCAATTTTAAACTGAATATGCAGTTTGTTTTATTTTTGCAAAAGAATGACAACAATGCAAGACGGGACAGTCAACAAAGTTCATCCCAACCTACTTTGACCCGTCGTTGAAAATGTATCCATTTGACCTCCTAATCTCAACCCTACATGCCCATTATGCCACTTGTAATTTATGTAATGAAATATTCTCAATTAACATAGCCGTAACACTCTTTTCCCTATGTGGATTGAAACAAGTAAATTAACCAACTACAGAAGGAACACCAAACTACTATTAGATAAAGTATAGTCACTAAGAGCCATTACTCTGGTTCATTCTAAGTTTCTTTTTAAGTACTATACATTTGCATCCTTTATAAACAATAAGAGCTCGATAATTTCCTACAACCTATGTTAATTATGTAATCATATTGTAACCTAAGGTGGGTTGTATTTCTAGAAATTTTTATGAAGCCCTATTTTCATTCATGACTATGCCTTGTTTAGGCATTTGTTTTCTGTTTTGATTTCTTGCCAAATGAGGTTGACAATATGAAAGGGTGTTGTTAAACATACAAAGTTAGTCAAACTTTTTACTTATATTAAATGCTATTATTAAACATACCAAGTTAATCAAGTCTTTTACTAACTTATATTAATGTTATTGGCTTTCTCATGCACACTTTTTCAATCAATTTATTAATTTTTTTTTAAAATACATAATTTATTAAATAAGTTAGTATTTAGATAAAGATATTATTTTACACGGTAAATATAAAACTACTTATAAACATTAACACAAATAAAATTCTTTTTTAGGCATTCAGGTCTCGTGAAGCATTGGTGGATTGGGTACAAAAGTTGGCATACTCACTTGGTGTTGTCGTCGTGAAAAAAGATCAAATAAAAGACCATGTGGCTTTGTGTATAAGGTTGTGTTCCACTATGATCGGGGCGGCGAATATAAAGTTAAAGATGCAAGTAAAGTTACCGGCACAAAAAAAAGTAATTGTCCATTCGAATTAGAAGGAACATATTCAAATGTATATGATTCTTGGACTTTAATGGTGATATGTGATAAACATAACCATCAACCTGTACTGTATATGAAGGGTCATCCATATGCAAAACGACCTTCCGAAGATGAATTTAATTTGGTTGCAGATTTGACAAAGATGAATGTGGCGCCACATGATATTCTAAAAATACTTAAGGAGCGGAATTTAAGTAATGTGTCTACACTCAGGACTATTTACAACGCATGCAACAAAATTCGCATGGTCGATCAAGTAGGCAAATCTCCAATACAGGTTCTCTTGTCCATTTTGCACTCTAATGGTTATGTTTATGAAATTACTACAACCGGGTGTAACGAGTTAGAAAATTTATTCTTCATTCATCCGACATCGTTTGATATTTGGCGTGCATTTCCACACGTGTTGCTTATAGATGTCACCTACAAAACGAACCACTATAATATTCCTTTCCTTCAGGTTGTTAGTGTAACTTCAACTAGCAATACATTTTCCATAGCTTTTGCCTTTATGCATAATGAAAAGACAATTAACTATGCATGGGTCTTTGTGACATCCGTCACTTTTCTTATTTAATTTAACATTTCTATGTACGTTGAAACCTCAATTAATACGACGTTGCATTTTTTATCATTTTCGGACGTTCAAAAAATATCCTATTACACATTCGGGTTTACATAATCATACTTTAAGTTCATAACAACTCAAAAATAAAGGGAAAATTGTCTAAAAAATAAATGCTTGGGACGGGGTTCGAACCCGTGTCCCAAACCGGCCCAACACATACAGTTTCAAACCAACTGAGCTACACATCTTTCTGTTTCAAAACTCACGCGAATTAATGATATATCATGTTTATTTTTCGAGCAGTTTGACTAGAAAAGTCAACTTCACACATCGATCATCATCATCAATCATCCAAACGCGTTATTTGATCCTGAAATGGAATGGTATTGAATTCCTTTGACCATTACGCGTCAATTACAGCTGCAATCACCATTAAAACTTCCCAATTTTTGACTAATCACGCGTCATACAATCAATACACGGTCAATACTTACCAAATCAACAATCCGGGCTTCTCACTATAAATTGGACTTCCCCATTGCCTCTACACTCGCTGAAAACCTCCTCTCTATCTTCAATTTCTGTTAACAATCCTTCATTCGAAGCTTTGAGTCAAGTTTTGACTTTTTCAGTTGACCGAGCTTTATACACATTTACATATCTTGTAAGTTCATTTTTTTTGGTGGCGTTTACTCATCAGCAACCTGCGATCAATAGCCCCAATGATTCAGGGGCTATTGATCACTAATTGTAATGATTGGATTATTAGGGCTCGAATTGGTAGAATTGGGGAAGAACACGATTTGAAAACAATGTATAAGATTTTTTTTTAAACTGAAACACAACAACCAACTGACCTAGGTCAGTTGGTTTACATGCGTGAAGATGGAACCTGAACCGGCCTTTGGCCAAGGTTCGAACCCCACAATCAGTTTTCTTTATTGTCATTTAAATCAATTATCAAAACCAACACAACTAACCCTTATAACTAATTTAAATCCAGTTTAATTCGTTCTCAGGGTGTGGCTCAGTTGGTGGCCACGCTTGTGATAAAACTTGAACCGGCCAGAGGCCCGGGTTCGACTCCCATAACCAACAAACAATTTTTTATCCTTTTTATATATATACTTAATATATTAAATCTTTTAAAATAGTTTTTAAATACTAAAAGTGGTTTATAAATTCTACAAAAATTACTGTATGTCCTTCTAATGGTAAAGTTCATTTTACAATTTTTAGTTTTTCAAAAATAATTTATTTAATATATATTATTAATAATACAAGTTTATTCATTTATAATTATAAAATTCAATAAAAATATCTAAACGATTTTATAAGATTCCACAAAAATTATTCTAAATTTGTATAGCATAAAACATTTCAGAAATAATTTTTATTTCAGAAAAACCGTTTATTTTATATTTTTACATTAATTTTTGTTAGTTTTAATCATAAATAAATCATAATAAATTCATTTTCCAATATTTTTGCACCAAAATTTTATATAAATTATTTCTACTTATTTAGAACTGAAATACAATTTTTAATTCAAAAATTCTTTAATTTTAATATTTTTAGATATTAAAGTTATATTTTGACTAATTGAAATAAATAGATTAAATATTCTATTTTCAAGAAAATAATTTTATAAAAATTATTTTCATACTTAAAACTTTATATTGTGACCATCTTTAACTTAAAATTCACAAAAAGACCTTTGTTTGTTTATTTATTAAACTTCTTATATTTAATAAACAATTTGATATTTAATCAAATAAATACTTATCCCCAATTCGAAACCCTAGAAATACATGTATCCTAGAATTATTTCCCTTACACATTATCAAATTCTTTAGGTTAATTCTTTGGGATAATTCCAACTCAAATTTCGTTGTTCAGTTGAATTTCAAGCTATTACGTGAACAGTGAGTACTTCCTATCCCCTTTTTGCTTTTATTCATTTTTGGGGTGATACATGTACACTATTACAAATTTCAAATACAAGTTTACATTTTCACAATACAATTCTAGTACTATGTGCATTGCTTACAACATGCTTTATGCTTAGACAATACATGTGGAATACATTTGTACTTAGTGAAATCATTAACATGGTACAAGCCGACCTTAACATTGGATAGCGCTATTTGGATTGACAACCCGCCTAGGTTGATTCTTCCCCTTTTTCATCAGAGAATCCGTGGCCACTGTTAAGTTATTATTCATTTATTGGATGAGTACACCGCCGTTCATTTTGTACATTATACAGTCACAGGATTGATTTCGCTCATTTGTATGATACATAGTTTACATATTTGCACTGTAGCTTGCACTTGAATTGTATATCTTTTTAACTTACTATATATATTAAAACTAGGAATACTCACCAACATTTCATATGTTGACCAAACCTATTTTTGTACATGTTTCAGGTGCAGTTTGATCTAGTGCTTTAGCAAGGGACTTTTAGTGCTTTATTTTAATCAGTTATTTCAATATTTACGTTTCATTTAGACTTTGAATTTTCCATTTCAATGTAAGATAATTTTGTCTTATTCAATAATATTTACATTTTAGTACCATGTGCTTTTGAACAATCATCACTACGTGACACCTCGATGATTCCGCCATCGGTTGGGGTGTTACAGATTGGTATCAGAGTCATGGTTATAGGAAACTAGGTTATTAGACGAATTGGCCTAGACTATAACCGAATTTCAACTTTCAGGTACAACATTTCCTAATTTATCATTCCCCTCATTTCCCTCTACTTTCCTCCCTCAGTCTTTCCCCTTCTTCTCCATTTCTCCTCATCTTTCATCATGGTGTATAGAGATGGTGTCCTACAAGGAGTGGAAAGACTACATCATCATGGAGCGGGAGCAGTACCTTTCATGAAGACACTCTTAGGCATAATGCCTACTCTTATTTTTGCTCCTTCAAAGTTGTTGAACTTTAATGAGTGTGATAAGGACACGTGCAATCTGGAAGGGTGGATGCGTGTACACTGGGTTTTCTGGCATAGGCAAGCATAGCGCATAAATCCATTTACGGACATGTTATGCTTACCTGGGGATTCCTGGAGTGAGTGTCCACTTATAGGCTAAAGCATGTCTTCTTTGATCACCATTGGGTTCAATTCCTTTGAAAAGTCAACGCTCTTGTTGGGCTTTACAGCTAGACAAGGGCAATCCAAGCATTTTATGCAAATTTTTCAATGATACACTCTTATTTCACATACAATATTTTGTATTCATAATCATTTGTACAATTATACACTTACATTTTATAATCTCATAATTTTTCATTGACTGCCTTGTAAATGTCTGCTCGCCGCATGCTCCGTGATGCTAGCCAACGCACTGTTCGTGCTTCTGGACAACGTTCTGACCATCGCCTCGCTTCTCTAGTTGCTGAGGAAATTGCTGCAGTAATCCCAAATCTTGTTAGTGAGTTAACCCAGAACAGCAACAGTGCCAACACAGAGGGTGCAACTCAATTCCGGTGCACTTTCAAACACTTCAACTCCTGCAACCCCACGAAATTTACTGGTGAGGAGGGTGCTACTGGCCTCTTCCAATGGTTTGAAATAATGGAAAGTACCTTTGTGAACAGCGAGTGTCCTGATGACCTCCGCGTTTGCTATGCTACCAGTGTCCTTCAAAAGGGGGCGCTAACCTGGTGGAATGGTGAAAAGCGTAATTGGGGCGCTGATGTTGCTTTATCTTTGTCTTGGGCTGAGGTTAAGGAACTCATGATCGCCAAATTCTGCCCTAGGAACGAAATCAGGAAACTAGAGGAAGAGTTCCATGGGTTGAAACAAGACAGTGGTGAAAATCTTGCGTACAACACTCGATATCATGAACTCAGCATATTGGTTCCGCACATGGTTACCCCGGTCTCTCGAGCAATCGAGAAATATATCGAGGGATTACCTGACCTAATTCAAGATGTAGTCACTGGAAGTAGACCCGCTACGGTGGAAGAAGCCATCCAGCTTGCAGCCTCCTTGACTGACAAGCACGTGAAAAAGGGAAATCTGGTTAGGAAAGGACCCAAGAAACCAGCTGAGAAGACCCCCGCCCCTACTACTGAATCATCAAGAGTTGTTGTAGACAATACCAGTTCCAACACTAGGAAGCGGAAGTCCAGAGGTAGAAACTACGCTGTTGTAGCCCCAGTAACCCAGGATCCAATGGCCCAGGCTTCAATGGCCCAGGCTCCTCCTGTTAAGAAGGTTTATAGTGGAAACTTACCCAAATGTGCTACCTGTCAGTACCATCACCCCTCAAATTTTCCTTGTCGCCACTGTATCACCTGTGGTAGGTACGGTCATGTAGCTACCACATGTCGTTCAGTGCTTAGACCTCAACCAATCAACGCTCAACCAGTTAACCCTCAACCAGCCAACCCTCAACCAGTTCGTCAAAACCCACAACCCATAGCATATGGTCGAGCTTGCCTCAATTGTGGTGATCCAAACCACCTCAGAAATCAGTGTCCAGCACTTGTCCCAGCAAATCGTGCAACAAACCCAGCGGATCGTGGTAGGGCTTTCAACATCAATGCAGCAGAAGCCCAGGAAACAAATGATGTGGTGAATGGTACGTTTTTACTTGATGGTCATTATGCTTCGATTTTATTTGATACTGGTGCGGATAAAAGTTTTGTGTCATTAGCATTCGAACCTTTACTATCCCACACTCGCTCTAGATTAGGAGCGCCTTTCACTGTCGAGGTCGCGGATGGTAAACCCATCTCAATCGATTCCATCATCCAGGGTTGTACTCTTAGCCATAACGAACATGACTTCACCATTGATCTCATACCCATGAAATTGGGGAGCTTTGATGTTATCGTGGGTATGGATTGGCTTTCTAAACACCATGCTGAAGTTGTCTGCTTTGAGAAAATTATTCGGTTTCCTCTCGCATCGGGTGACTTTTTACGGGTTTATGGTGAAAAACCATCCAGTGGTCTTAAACTCATGTCCTACACTCAAGCACAAAAATATCTACGTAAGAAATACGTAGCCTTCTTGGCCCATGTCGTGGAAAAGAAAGGTAAAGACAAGAGTATCCAAGATGTTCCTGTTGTTCGTGAGTTTCCAGAAGTCTTTCCTGATGACTTACCTGGACTTCCACCGGTGCGTCCCGTTGAATTTCGTATTGACCTTGTACCTGGTGCCACACCCGTTGCAAAATCTCCATATCGTCTTGCACCTTCCGAGATGCAAGAACTTGCGAGTCAACTTCAAGAGTTGGCAGACAAGGGTTTCATTCGTCCCAGTTCATCACCTTGGGGAGCTCCAGTCTTATTTGTAAAGAAGAAGGATGGATCTTTCCGAATGTGTATCGATTACCGTGAGCTTAATAAACTCACCATTAAAAACCGGTACCCTTTACCCCGCATTGATGATCTTTTTGATCAACTTCAAGGATCGACATGTTTCTCAAAGATTGACCTTCGTTCTGGATATCATCAACTTCGAGTTCATGAAGACGATATTCCAAAGACAGCTTTTCGTACACGCTATGGTCATTACGAGTTCATGGTTATGCCTTTTGGACTAACGAATGCACCCGCTGTCTTCATGGATCTCATGAATCGCGTGTGCAAACCCTTCTTGGATAAATTCGTAATCGTTTTCATTGATGACATTCTCATTTACTCCAAAACCAAATCAGCCCACGAACAACACCTTAGACAAATTTTGAGTCTTTTGAAGAATGAACAACTGTATGCCAAATTTTCCAAGTGCGAATTTTGGCTTAAGGAAGTTCACTTTTTGGGACACATTATCAGTGATAAGGGAATACACGTGGATCCTACTAAGATTGAGGCTGTTAAAAATTGGAATACACCCAAGTCTCCCACAGAAGTTCGCTCTTTTCTTGGCTTAGCGGGTTATTATCGTCGTTTTATTCTCAACTTCTTCAAGATTGCCTTACCTCTCACTTCTTTGACCCATAAAGATAAGCCATATGTATGGGGACCCAGTCAAGAAGAAGCATTCCAGACATTGAAGCAGAAACTGTATGATGCTCCACTCCTTACTTTACCTGACGGCAATGAGGATTTCGTGGTTTATTGTGATGCCTCTAACCTAGGTCTTGGTTGTGTTCTCATGCAACGAGGCAAGGTTATAGAATATGCATCGCGACAACTGAAAAACCATGAGAAAAATTACACTACCCATGATCTTGAACTCGGAGCGGTCGTTTTCGCACTTAAGATTTGGAGACACTATCTATATGGTACAAAATGTGTAATTTTCACAGACCACAAGAGTCTTCAACATATTTTCAACCAGAAAGATCTGAATATACGTCAACGACGTTGGGTCGAGTTGTTAAACGACTACGACTACGAGATTCGCTACCATCCTGGCAAGGCGAATGTTGTAGCCGATGCCCTCAGTCGTAAAGATCATGCCCAGCTTTATTGTGCCCAGGTCCAGTCTGATATCAAACTCCGCATCATTGAAGCCCGACATGTCTCTGTTACTGAAGGCAACATGTACGATGAAATGTCGTGTGGAGCCGAAAATCAATTGGAAACCAAAAATGGTTTACTTTACTTCATGAACCGTCTTTGGATCCCTGATCGTGACAACCTGCGTACCTTCCTCATGGACGAGTCCCATAAGTCTCGTTACTCCATTCACCCTGGTGCAGATAAGATGTATCAAGATCTGCGTACCTTGTATTGGTGGCCCGGTATGAAAAAGGACATAGCTCTATATGTGGCTAAATGCCTTACTTGCTCCAAGGTCAAAGCTGAGCACCAATGTCCATCTGGTTTACTTGTGCAACCAGAAATTCCAGTGTGGAAGTGGGAGAACATTGCTATGGACTTCATTACGAAGCTTCCACGCACCGCTCGTGGGCATGACAATATTTGGGTCATCGTCGATCGATTGACCAAATCTGCTCACTTTCTACCCATTCGTGAGACCTACACAGCTGAGAAACTGGCTAAAATCTACATCAGTGAGATTGTCAGCCGTCATGGTATTCCTCTAGACATTATTTCCGATCGTGATAGCTGTTTTACTTCTCGCTTTTGGAAGACATTTCAGTCCGCACTTGGTACGCAACTGAATCTTAGCACGGCTTATCACCCACAGACGGATGGTCAAACTGAACAAACTATCCAAACATTGGAGGATATGCTTAGAGCGTGCATCATCGACTTTGGTGGCAATTGGGACACGCACTTACCTTTGGTTGAGTTCTCATATAATAACAGCTACCATTCCAGCATTAACATGGCACATTTGAGGCACTTTATGGTCGCAAATATCGTTCCCCTGTTTGTTGGAGCGAGATTGGCGAAACACAAATCACCGGTCCCGAGCTAATACAGGAAACGACAGACAAAATTCTTCGCATTCGTGAGAATTTGCAAGTTGCTCGAAGCAGACAGAAAAGTTATGCCGATCAAAGGCGCAAGCCTCTAGAATTTCAAGTCGGAGAAATGGTACTTCTCAAGGTTTCACCTTGGAAGGGTATATTTCGATTTGGAAAGAAAGGGAAACTTGCACCACGGTTTGTAGGCCCTTTTAAGATCCTCGAGCGAATTGGGAAGGTGGCTTACAAGCTCGATTTACCACTAGAGCTCAGTAATGTCCATCCAACGTTTCACGTTTATAATCTTAAGAAGTGTTTGGCTGAAGATAACCTCCATGTTCCTTTAGAGGATATCCAGATTGACGAGTCGATGCGCTTCATAGAAAAGCCTGTGGAGATTATGGATCGAGATGTCAAGACGCTTAAGCGAAGCCGAATTCCAATTGTCAAAGTTCGTTGGGAATCCAAACGAGGCCCAGAGTTTACTTGGGAGCGTGAGGACCAAATGATGTCAAAGTATCCTCATCTTTTTCCAGAGACTACCACTTGAAGGAATTTCGGGACGAAATTTCTAAAAGTAGGGGATGCTGTGACATCCGTCACTTTTCTTATTTAATTTAACATTTCTATGTACGTTGAAACCTCAATTAATACGACGTTGCATTTTTTTTATCATTTTCGGACGTTCAAAAAATATCCTATTACACATTCGGGTTTACATAATCATACTTTAAGTTCATAACAACTCAAAAATAAAGGGAAAATTGTCTAAAAAATAAATGCTTGGGACGGGGTTCGAACCCGCGTCCCAAACCGGCCCAACACATACATGTTTCAAACCAACTGAGCTACACATCTTTCTGTTTCAAAACTCACGCGAATTAATGATATATCATGTTTATTTTTCGTGTAGTTTGACTAGAAAAGTCAACTGCACACATCGATCATCATCATCAATCATCCAAAAGCGTTATTTGATCCTGAAATGGAATGGTATTGAATTCCTTTGACCATTACGCATCAATTACAGCTGCAATCACCATTAAAACTTCCTAATTTTTGACTAATCACGCGTCATACAATCAATACACCGTCAATACTTACCAAATCAACAATCCGGGCTTCTCACTATAAATTGGACCTCCCCATTGCCTCTACACTCGCCGAAAACCTCCTCTTTATCTTCAATTTCTGTTAACAATCCTTCATTCGAAGCTTTGAGTCAAGTTTTGACTTTTTCAGTTGACCGAGCTTTATACACGTTTACAAATCTTGTAAGTTCATTTTTTTTGGTGGGGTTTACTCATCGGCAACCTGCGATCAATAGCCTCAATGATTCAGGGGCTATTGATCACTAATTGTAATGATTGGATTATCAGGGCTCGAATTGGTAGAATTGGGGAAGAACACGATTTGAAAACAATGTATAAGATTTTTTTTTAAACTGAAACACAACAACC
The DNA here is from genome assembly GCA_030844895.1 of Ambrosia x helenae. Classification (NCBI taxonomy): domain Eukaryota; kingdom Viridiplantae; phylum Streptophyta; class Magnoliopsida; order Asterales; family Asteraceae; genus Ambrosia; species Ambrosia x helenae. Next base: position 74,865,168 of record CM061227.1, on the reverse strand, counting down.
AACTGACCTAGGTCAGTTGGTTTACACGCGTGAAGATGGAACCTGAACCGGCCTTTGGCCAAGGTTCGAACCCCACAATCAGTTTTCTTTTTTCTCTTTTAAATCAATTATCAAAACCAACACAACTAACCCTTATAACTAATTTAAATCCAGTTTAATTCGTTCTCAGGGTGTGGCTCAGTTGGTGGCCATGCTTGTGATAAAACTCGAACCGGCCAGAGGCCCGGGTTCGACTCCCATAACCAACAAACATTTTTTTTACCCTTTTTATATATATACTTAATATATTAAATCTTTTAAAATAGTTTTTAAATACTAAAAGTGGTTTATAAATTCTACAAAAATTACTGTATGTTCTTCTAATGGTATAGTTCATTTTACAATTTTTAGTTTTTCAAAAATAATTTATTTAATATATATCATTAATAATACAAGTTTATTCATTTATAATTATAAAATTCAATAAAAATATCTAAACGATTTTATAAGATTCCACAAAAATTATTCTAAATTTGTATAGCATAAAACATTTCAGAAATAATTTTTATTTCAGAAAAACCGTTTATTTTATATTTTTAAATTAATTTTTGTTAGTTTTAATCATAAATAAATCATAATAAATTCATTTTTCAATATTTTTGCACCAAAAATTTATATAAATTATTTCTACTTATTTAGAACTGAAATACAATTTTTAATTCAAAAATTCTTTAATTTTAATATTTTTAGATATTAAAGTTATATTTTGACTAATTGAAATAAATAGATTAAATATTCTATTTTCAAGAAAATAATTTTATAAAAATTATTTTCATACTTAAAACTTTATATTGTGACCATCTTTAACTTAAAATTCATAAAAAGACCTTTGTTTGTTTATTTATTAAACTTCTTATATTTAATAAACAATTTGATATTTAATCAAATAAATACTTATCCCTAATTCGAAACCCTAGAAATACATGTATCCTAGAATTATTTCCCTTACACATTATCAAATTCTTTAGGTTAATTCTTTGGGATAATTCCAACTCAAATTTCGTTGTTCAGTTGAATTTCAAGCTATTACGTGAATAGTGAGTACTTCCTATCCCCTTTTTGCTTTTATTCATTTTTGGGGTGATACATGTACACTATTACAAATTTCAAATACAAGTTTACATTTTCACAATACAATTCTAGTACTATGTGCATTGCTTACAACATGCTTTATGCTTAGACAATACATGTGGAATACATTTGTACTTAGCGAAACCATTAACATGGTACAAGCCGACCTTAACATTGGATAGCGCTATTTGGATTGACAACCCGCCTAGGTTGATTCTCCCCCTTTTTCATCAGAGAATCCGTGGCCACTGTTAAGTTATTATTCATTTATTGGATGAGTACACCGCCGTTCATTTTGTACATTATACAGTCACAGGATTGATTTCGCTCATTTGTATGATACATAGTTTACATATTTGCACTGTAGCTTGCACTTGAATTGTATATCTTTTTAACTTACTATATATATTAAAACTAGGAATACTCACCAACATTTCATATGTTGACCAAACCTATTTTTGTACATGTTTCAGGTGCAGTTTGATCTAGTTCTTTAGCAAGGGACTTTTAGTGCTTTATTTTAATCAGTTATTTCAATATTTACGTTTCATTTAGACTTTGTATTTTCCATTTCAATGTAAGACAATTTTGGCTTATTCAATAATATTTACATTTTAGTACCATGTGCTTTTGAACAATCGTCACTACGTGACACCTCGATGATTCCGCCATCGGTTGGGGTGTTACAGTCTTAAACTGTTTTAAAGTTGATACTAGACATGTGTTGCTTTCGCCTTGTCCAGAAGTACACTGGATGAAAATTCCTGAGGCAGATGTTCTAATTGCTAATAAGTTTGGTGTAATCATCCATTCTTTAAGCATGTCAGGCAGTACAACTATTTTCCCATTTTGGAGTGGTCCAGAAGAGATTCAACATCACAGAGCTCTTACAATTGCCCTAGTTAATGATGAGAACCATTATATCATGGTAGAATTACAAGGAGGGTACCCAATGCCTACTATCACGCCTTATTATAATTTTCGCAACATTAGCCAGTCTGCAACTAGATGGGATACCATGTATAGGTCACGTCTAGAACTGTATACTCAACTTGTCACCGTGAAAGTGGTTTTGTCGATCTAGTTGACTAAGTATTTTAATGTTTGCATGTTTACTTTTTTTATTAGAGACTTGTATCGTTGTTTATTTATAATGAACTTTTGCACTTTCGTATTTATTTATATTTTTTTATGAAAGATTAATTTATTTTTTATTAATATTGGTATTAATATTATTAATAATAGTACAACAAAATATAAAATTGTAAATAAAAAAAGTGATAGTAAATAGTAATATAAATAATAAATAATAGTATAATAATGTAAATTTCTATCTATTATTAAATGCCTACCTATCATTAAATGCTTACTTATCATTAAAGTTTGACTAAATTGGTATATTAATCTTCTTTTTTTTTTAAACGGCCAACAAAACACCATTTTATTATAACCACCAAGCTAGTGAGAAACTAGCGTACAACCGCCAATTAAGTATATTAATCTTCTTACTTGGTATATTTAACACAAACCAATATGAAACATCTATTTTCTCTTCTTCGTTTGACTGAATTGAATGACTTCATTTATTAGGTTAATCTCTTACCTTTATTATTTTCATGTATATTTTGGCAGTTCCTATGTTAATAAGAAACCATGGACTTTTATACAATTAATCCTAGACCTATTAATGATTCTGTATTGTATGACCAAGAAAAGCATGTTTCATCAGCAATATGGGAGGGCTAGGTAAGTTTATAAGCTTACAGGTTCTTGCTCTAATTTCATTGTAGAGGTGACAAATTCGAGGGGTCGGGTAATGCGTCAAAGACTCAAACTGGTTCACCTTGAAACAGGCTGAAATGAATAATACGTTAATGAAAAATGCTTTTGGTAAAATGAATAATACATCAATGAAAAATGTTGCACTTACAACAAAAGTTAGCAAAATTTGGTTTGGAAAATCCATGTGGCAAGATAATGAAGAGAGAAAAAGAATGTAAATGTGGTCGGCCCACTTGTAAACAAAAGGTTGTAAGCGTAGCATTTCTCTACATGAATTTTGATTACAAAAAACAACTTTGTTAACAAAAGAGTATAATTGTAAAATACAACAATTTAGGAGGGGTCATAATGTCATATGCAAAATATAGACGTTCGGCTCCTTTCAAAATCAAATATGATATGTTCCCATTTTAGCTAAACCTGTTGATTCGACCAATTTGCCTAGTTTGAAAAAAACACAACCTAAATTTAACCAATAATACTTACAGGTATATCTTTATTTTTATAGCTTCTAGGTATAGTAATAAAATCATGAACGATCACAGGAACGTGGGCCACTTAAATGTCATGAACACACTTCAAAGCTTGATCAATGGACACTCACATCAAAACAAATTGAATTAGTAAGAAGGTCCGGATTCAATTATTTAAGGTTAATCCTAGCAATTAGTCTTGACAACCCGCTAATATCTGCTCTTGTCGAAAGATGGCGTAGAGAAACAAATACTTTCCATTTTACTGTTAGAGAAATGACAATAACTCTAGAAGATGTAGGTTACCTTCTCGGGCTCTCAATAGATGGCGAGCCCGTTATAGGTGTGACTTACACCACATGTGATGCTGTTTGCATGAAGTTTTTGGGTCGGGCTCCTGACTCAGGGTCTACAAGTGGTGGGATGGTCAAACTTAGTTGGTTAAAAGAGATGTTTTCTCGATGTCCTGAATCAACCCCTCGTGAAGAAATTGAACGGCATACACGGGCTTATCTTTTATACCTTGTTGGTAGTACAATCTTTTCTACAACTACTGGGAATAAGGTCCCAGTTATGTATCTTCCTTTGTTCGAAAATTTTGATCAGGTTGGGAGGTATGCATGGGGTGCAGTAGCATTGTCGTTTTTATATAGGGCACTAATTGGTAACGCTTCTCTTAGATCTCAAAGCGCCATTAGCGGTTGTTTGACCCTGCTACAATTTTCATTTTTCTCCATCATTTTTTAGCAATTCCTTGGTTTTTACCTGATTTCAAAAACTTTTTACCCCCTTTATTATTGTTGATTAAACTCTTAGCCCTTAGGATAATGATTATTACTAGAATCATAGTTGCGCATGTTTTTAAAAAGTTTTCTCATGAACAAAATACAAGTATATTAATATGGTTGATAAAATAGTTAATTAACGTGTTAAATTTAAATATTTCAGTTATATATAAGAATGCCCGTTTGGGCATTTATCCATCAATCTCATCTGATTCTTACAACTTCAAACAACAGAACTATTGATTATATTAATAAGAACATAAGGAATAAACATAAGATTTATTCAAGTGTACCTGATTTGCTTAACCGTTCAGGAACCTGAGTAATGGAAGACACCATCATCTTGTTCGGGTTCCCTTTAGTGTGTACACTAATGATGGCTAATGATCACAAAGTGATCATGTGAGAGAGAGGTAGGTGGCGGCTACATTAGGTTATGGTGTTATTAGAGTCCAACCTAAAACCTCTAGTTATCTCTCTATTTATACATACAGGGAACACCCTAATTAGGTTTAGTAAGGGTAATTCCGTCCATCAAAGAATCACCTATTATAAACTTAGGGATATTATAGTAATTGATCAATATAATATAAATGATAATGATGGCCACAAATAAATATAATAAACATCATTTATATTTATTCTAACATTCTCCCACTTGGCCGAGTAATCATTTATTATGAGTATTACATTAGTCTGCAGATCAATACTCATTTTAGTTATAAACCCAAAATGTAGCAGAGAAATACAGCCGTGAAGTCTTTATTCGACTTAGGACCCCCAAATTTAAAACTTAACATTAGGATCAATTAACGTTATGCCCTTAGTTGATTTGTTATATTATTGTCTTCATGCCATTATGCTAGCTTAGCATACTAATAGACAAACAAATCATAATGAGGAAAATTAATCATTAGTCATAAGTCATTCATAGTACGATATGCAGTTGTACATGGTCATTAGTAATACCCTTTTTCTCTTAGTTGGCCCGTTAGTGAGACTTATGGGTGATAGACCTTTAGTTATTGGATCCATAAGCATATCATGAATGCATTCGATACAAAATTCTGATATCCTCTATTTGTTCTTAATCATAAGCGAACAATAATTTTGTATCGAACTCTAATGCAGCTCCTCTCAAACTGTTACTGTTCGAGAAATTAGGGCAGCTGACTTTATCACAGTAAGTCTTCAACTTAGTATTTATATGGAGTTAATAAGTTATGAGTCAACTGATAAATTTACCAACAACATTTAATGACCATTATGTTGTGATCAGCAACACATTATGTCATGATAACTTAGGTTGTTGTTAACAGTTTCTTATGACTCCTCCATGAGATAGTTATGTCTGTTGACGTTATGATATACCTCGAAATTGACACTTGATTTCTTTTGAATATAACACAGTTAGAATAAGAGTAGTCAATCACTTTAGGTTCTCACTTCTTCTTTAGATTATAGTCTCTTGTTTCTTAAAGATATTGTAATGTTCCATTAGATGCTTTTCAATAATCTAGAAAAGTCTAGTGTTAAGCAATATGAACAATATCATAAACAATCATAGACTTAAATTTACATAAGTCTTCTAATTAATGAAGCATAAGGTAATAATCTCATATATCCCATTATCCTCTAAAAGAGAGCAATGTTGTATGTTACATACTTAAGGACCCGCTTAGAGTAAAACTTATTGGATGAAACTAATATCCGGTTGGGTCTATCTCGGTATATTTTGATTCCTATTACGTAAGAAGAATCCCCGATATTCATCATGTCAAAATCATGCATGAAAAATGCTTTGACTTAGGTAACATATACTTGTCAAGAGAAACGTTATCTATGTAAGGACAAGTTTTCATTAGTTGCTCCACTCATCTTGAGGTAAGTTCTTTAATCCACTTAGTTCTTGATGAAGAGAATTTCATTATGATTCCAACACATTTTATGCTTGCATCAACCCATACATGGATCTTATTGACTTACAGACTAAGTGTTCTTACCCTTCAGTTTAGAACTTTCAGGTTGCTTAATGAACATGTAGGTCATTGTTATGGAAAGTTGTCTTAGTCCATCTAATGTGGCTCTTAGTTATTATGAGCTACTAGGACGGTAATGATCCTCAAAGAAATCTTTTGTAATACAGATAAGAAGATTCTTTTATAATATAATCCCTCCTTGAGTATAATCTTTTACAATCAATCTTATCTTACAACGTTCCCATTCGGATCTGGTTTAATTATGAATACCTTTAGGTTATTCAACCAAATCCCAAACGTTATTCTAAATTATGGAATGAGTCATGCTAATAATAGCTTTATTCCATTTAGAAGATTGATTGATACTGATGATTTAATTAGAAGAGGTAGGATCATTAAACTTTCCAAACATCCATTTTTGTGTTAGTCAGGAAGGTTACATAATCATCAAATTTAATGGGCTTTTAGACCCAGATGACCTCCTGAGTTGAACATTGGGTTTATTATGATACAAACTTAACTTTAGTTAGGTGTTTTATTTTTCAGGTATATAAGGAGCAATATTAGTTTCTAAGTGTGTAAGAGTTGGTGCAGTAAGGTGTACAAGAGGAATAATCGAAGTTAAATTCGGAGTTAAACTTAATGAGTCTCGAATTTTAATGAGTCTCTCCCCCGCATCTTGTACTTTTGAAAAGTCATATTAAGTACTTTACTGCTCCCACTTACCTTAGAGATCTTAATGAACTCAGCATGCTTAAGGTCTAACATTTGGAAGATCCATAGATTTTAATAGAGAAAACAACCTAATGATGTTTATTGTTGTTTCTCTGGATGGGGATTACTTTAGTAAGAAATCTAAGTTCGCCCATATTTAAGCATCCACAAAACATTGTTAGGAGTACGTTAAATGCTAAGGAGACAAGTTGTGATGGAGCGTTGTCCAGTGCAAGAGGTGTAATTTGAGGATAGATCAAATGGTCGGGTTATGGGCCCACCACGCTTCCGCTGCGCCCATAACCCGACCATTTGATCTATCCTCAAATTACACCTCTTGCACTGGACAACGCTCCATCACAACTTGTCTCCTTAGCATTTAACGTACTCCTAACAATGTTTTGTGGATGCTTAAATATGGGCGAACTTAGATTTCTTACTAAAGTAATCCCCATCCAGAGAAACAACAATAAACATCATTAGGTTGTTTTCTCTATTAAAATCTATGGATCTTCCAAATGTTAGACCTTAAGCATGCTGAATTCATTAAGATCTCTAAGGTAAGTGGGAGCAGTAAAGTACTTATTATGACTTTTCAAAAGTACAAGATGCGGGGGAGAGACTCATTAAAATTCGAGACTCATTAAGTTTAACTCCGAATTTAACTTCGATTATTCCTCTTGTACACCTTACTGCACCAACTCTTACAAACTTAGAAACTAATATTGCTCCTTATATACCTGAAAAATAAAACACCTAACTAAGATTCATCAAAAAAATTTCGTAAACCGATTCGTAGTAGGTTGCTTTATACATTATTTAATTCTCATTAAAAAAAATAAAATCAAGTTTAATATCCTTAAAACCGAATGATCGAACTCAAAAGAACAATGATTTACGTGATTTAATTAATATAATCAACATAACTCTGATACCACATGTTGATTATATTAATAAGAACATAAGGAATAAACATAAGATTTATTCAAGTGTACCTGATTTGCTTAACCATTCAGGAACCTGAGTAATGGAAGACACCATCATCTTGTTCGGGTTCCCTTTAGTGTGTACACTAATGATGGCTAATGATCACAAAGTGATCATGTGAGAGAGAGGTAGGTGGCGGCTACATTAGGTTATGGTGTTATTAGAGTCCAACCTAAAACCTCTAGTTATCTCTCTATTTATACACACAGGGGACACCCTAATTAGGTTTAGTAAGGGTAATTTCGTCCATCAAAGAATCACCTATTATAAACTTAGGGATATTATAGTAATTGATCAATATAATATAAATGATAATGATGGCCACAAATAAAGAATCACCAGTTATATATAAGAATGCCCGTTTGGGCATTTATCCATCAATCTCATCTGATTCTTACAACTTCAAACAACAGAACCACTTCAAAACAATACATTTTCTAAAAGTTATTACCATTGATTATATAATTTTAATTATATATTCGCACATAATCACTTTAAAGTTTCCTGCACTATGTAACGCATTCCTTTACAAGCTTTTCTATTTTGTAGTGCTGGAGTTACTTTCGTCTAAATATTGGTCGACCAAGGCTTAGTCATGATCCAATCCATGATCGGTTTCCGTTTGTATTTAGATGGAAAGGGAAACATACTGGTCCCAACACTAAACGGGATGTAGCCTTCTATCGTAAAGCATTGGATTCCTTGAAGCCCTCTGAAGTAAGTTATACATCTACTTGGTTTTATCAAGTGTCAGGTATGACCAACTTTGATGACTTATGAATATGAGTTACTTTAATAATAGGTTGAGTGGTGTCCATACATAAATATTAATGATGCGCTTATACCAGAAGAAATAAGGGATAGTCTTATTCTTGGAATATCAAATACGATGCTGATATGTTTTGACAAAGCTGAAAGGCATTTGCCAGATCGTTGTTTAAAGCAATTTGGCATGCGACAACCTATTCCTCTTGATGCGCAACAAAGGGAAAGAAAAAGCCGTGGAGTCGATGGCGGGGTTGATTTATCAGGGAAGATGGAAAGCGAGCTTAGTGAATGGTCAGATCGGCATCTTTGTTTGTATTGTTGAAGTTGATGAAGATGTTGAAGAATCTCATTACTTGCACTGGTACTTGAAAATTACACGAAAGTTGGAAGACCCGTTCCCATATCTTCAGAGTTTCAAAGAATGGTTGGTATATAAAGTCTCATAATTACCTATCTTATTTTTTGTTCGGTGCTTTACGAATTCCTAGAGCTTACAAAATGGGTGGGTTGGGAATGGGCCAAAATGGGTACGGGTCAAATAAATTAATTTCTTAATGCGCATTTTGACTGCAGCTAATGTAACATTACGCATTAAAAACTTGTACGTACACGTTCGTCATTAATAAAAACGTCAAGTTTTCATCTTATTTTCGCATTTAATTATTTTGTCGCGATTGTGAAACCCTAATACTATTTATATAATATAATATATGTGTGTTGGATTGGATATATGTCAAAAAAAATAAAATCTGCTTTGGCCGGGGTTCGAACCCGCGCCAAAGCCAAAGCAACACAAGAACACAACCATCTGGGCTGGACCATCTTCTCGTATATAACCCGGATGCATTATAATCTTATACACGTATTAAACCTTCACAGTTGACAAGGAAAGTCAACTGTGGGTTAACGTATGGATCAATCTTGTGTTTTAACTCGTGATTGATCTAAAATTGGTAAATTTGTGAGATTATCGGCCTTGTGTAACACGATTACACGTCAATTACAGCTAATCGTTGACCAATTGTTCAATTATACGCGTATGTTATTAAACGGGGTCAAACCTTCCAATTAACCTTAACCATTAATCCTCAGTATAAATAGATGATCTCCGAAGCTTAACAACTCGCTCACAACTCTCTCTCAACCTCCAATTATCTCTGCAACACTCTGATTTTGATTATTGTGTTCGTCGTTTGACTTTTGCCTTGACCCGGCTATTATAATCAATTCATCACTGTGAGTCTGATTTTCTGTGTGGGTTTTATTCATCGGCGATCAACCAACAAAAGCCCCAACATTAATCGGGCTCAAGTTGGCTGATTTGCCCAATTGCAAATTCTAGGGTTCATACGTGTTAATTGGGGATAAATCTTGTTTCGCGAATTGTACTTATTAAATTTTAAACAGGAAACATCACAACCACCGGCCTAGACCAAGTGGTTGTGACCTTGGTCCACCACAGAGGTTACCCGGGTTCGAGTCCCGGCTCTGACCCTTTTTGTTCTTTTCTTTTCTTTTCTTTTTTTTTTAAAAAAAACAATTATATATATATATATATATATATTAAACCTTTTAATCTTTTAAATTCATTTTAAAATATCAAAACTATTTTATAAATTCTAAAAAAAATTATATTTGTTTAATCTGAGATAAAAGTTTTGTTTACAATTTTTATTTTTCAGAAATTCATTTATTTAGTATTTATAATAATTAAATCATTTTTATACTATTATATTTATAAAAATCCATTTATATATCAAAACAATTTTATTAAATTCTCCAAAAATTATCCTGACTTTTTATAAAGATAAACTTTACTGAAATAATTTTTGATTCAGTAAAATCATTTATTTTATATTTTTAATCAATTTTTGTTAGATTTAATCATAATTAAATCATAATAAATCCAATTTTCATCATTTTTGCACCAAAATTTTATACAAATTATTTTTAATTATTTAGAGCAGAAATATGATTTTTAAAATAGGAATTCTTTAATATTAGTATTTTTGAATATTAAAGTTAAATATTGGCTATTTATAAATAAATAGATTTAAAAATCTATTTTAAATGAAATAATTTTATAAAAATTATTTTTATGCTTCAAACACTTTTATGTGTACATTCAAAATTCAAATTTTATAAAAAGACTTCCTTTTATTAATTATCAAATTTTCCTTTATTAATTAACATTTTAATTTAAATTCAACAATTGATTATCCCCAAATCGAAACCCTAGGATACACTTGTATGTTAATTAGACTTAGACTTATTATATATTACCTTATTATAGGGTGATATTTGGAATCATTTTGGGCAACACAATTATTTCATCTTTTCAACAAGTTTAACATTTGCTAAGGTGAGTTTTACATAGCCCCTTTTATTTATCACCATTTTTGGGGTGAAACATGTTATAACATTATCATTGCAATTCAATCATCAATGTGTCTATGTGTTTTCTATGTTGCATTATGTCTTGAGCATGATTAGAGTAAGCACCATTCTAGCATAATCATTAACATTGATCAGCCGACGGTATACATTGATAGATCTATTGGACTGACAATCCCACCCGGATACGTGCCTCCTACAAAGGTTACGTGGGTGTTTGTTATCGCATAACATATTCAATTGGACCATAAGTGTATGGTATGTATCATTTTATAACAGTCAACAGGGTTGATTATGCACTCGATTTATTTCTAGTATGTTCTCACATATGGGCTAGATTAACATGACACATGAATTGCACAACATTTTATTCATTTTATTATCAAAAACCTATGTAATTCTCACCAACTTATGTTGACCCAAAATACTTTCAAAATTAACATGTTTCAGGTAACAATGAAGCTGAGGCTTGAGTTAGCATGAGGATTTTACTTGAAGTTATTTGAAGATATTGAAGTTGTTATTTGATATTATGTATTTGAATTCTTAGACATCATTTCACATTTTGGATATTATGAATAAATTATTTAAAATTTATATTATACCATGTGCTACTGAAAACAATCATCAATACGTGGCACCCCGATGTTTCCGCCATCGGTTGGGGTGTTACAGATTGGTATCAGAGCCTTGGTTATAGGGAATTAGGTTATTAGAAATAATCTAGACTATAACCTTAGGGACTTAAATAGTACTTGCTTCTCCTACTTGTAACCCTAATTGCTTCCCTAATCCTACCCCTATCCTATGCCTTATAACCCTAAACCTACATGTGACTACTCTTAATTGTCTGCTGCAATCCTGATCCACCATTAGATTTATAGGACAAAATCCTCTTGTTTAACCTGAACCCCCTTGAGATCTCGTCGAAGTTCTAGATTTTAATAACGAACACGTGCAATCTGGAAGGGTGAACGCCTGTATTCTGAGTCTTCTGTCTAGGCTGGCATTGCGCATATATCCCAATCAGACGAAGGACCCGGATGCCTACCTGGGAATTCTCGGGATGAGTGTTCACTTATAGGCTAAAGCATGTCTTCATATGTTATTAAAATTTAGAATCTTTGATAAGTCAACGTTTTCGTTTATTCGTTTTAATTAATGAATAAATGATTACATTCCTTATATAAACTCTCATTCATTTCATTGTGTCTATTACAGATCATGCCTCCTCGTCGCAGCACTCGCAACAACAATGGTGAGAACCACGAAGAAGGTGGTGATAACCATAACCACAACCATGACCAAGTTCCTAACCACAACAACAATGGGGTCGATGCTCAACTGGCTGCGATCATTTCTCAACAAATGGCGCAGCAAATCGCAACTCTGGTTCCCAATTTACTTGCTCAGGTCATCCAATTGAACGGCAACGGGAATGGTCACAACAATGGGAACGGGAATGGCAATGGCAATGGTAATGGACCCCAAGCTTGCACCCTTAAGCATTTCAACTCTTGTAACCCTCCAAACTTCAGCGGTGAAGAAGGAGCTACTGGACTTCTCCAATGGTTTGAGGGTATTGAGAATACCTTCATCAACAGTGAGTGCCCCAACAATTTCAAGGTTCGTTACGCCATGAGTGTTCTCCATAAACGAGCACTCACTTGGTGGAATGAAGAAAAGCGTACTCGTGGGGCCGAGGTTGCTCTTGCTATGACATGGGACCAAGTCAAAGAGATCATGAAAGAGGAGTTCTGTCCTCGCAATGAAGTTAAAAAGCTTGAGGATGAGTTCCACACCTTAGCTCAAGATAGTGGGGAAAACCTTGCCTACAACACCCGCTTTCATGAGCTTAGCTTATTGTTGCCACACAAGGTTACTCCTCTACCGGTAGCCATCGAGAAGTACATCGGTGGTCTGCCCATGCAAATCCAGGACACCATTTGGGGTAGAAATCCTGCAACTCTGGAAGAGGCCAAACGTCTAGCGGCCACTCTTACTGATAATCATGTGAAGAACGGTACTCTCGTTCGCAAGGGCACTAAGAAGACTACTGCCAAAGACACTCCACAGCCTGCAATTGAAGTCAAGCCTGAGACCTCAAGCAACAAAAAGCGCAAGGCTAGAAACTATATGGTTGCTGCTACTCCACCTGCTGCCCAAAACCCAGCCAAGAAACCATACACCGGACCTCACCCTTTGTGCAACACTTGCAAGTACCACCATCCCACGCAGGTGCCATGTCGATTTTGTACTAAGTGTCAAAGATATGGTCACCTGGTGAACGTCTGTCGATCTCCTGCTACCCAAGACAACAACAACCCAGCTCCCAACCAACAAAACAACAGGCCTACTCGTGGTCAATGCTACGAGTGTGGTAACCCTAATCACTACATCAACAACTGCCTTAATCGTAACCGTAACCAAAACCAAAATCAGAACCAAAACCAAAACCAAAACCAAAACCAGAACCGCAACCAGAACCAAGGTGCTCGAGGTCGCGCCTACAATCTCAACGCTAACCAGGCTCGTGACAACAACGAAGTGGTGAATGGTACGTTTCTCATTAATAACCACTATGCATCCATATTATTTGATTCAGGAGCTGATAAGTCATTCGTGTCACTGAAGTTTGAACCTTTACTTAACTTACCCCACACTAATCTAGAAGACCCTTTCGTGGTAGAGGTAGCTAACGGGAAGTCTATTTCGATCGGCTCTATTATTCGTAACTGCTTGTTGAATCTCGATGATCATACCTTCCCTATCGATCTCATCCCCATGCATCTTGGTAGTTTCGATGTTATAGTAGGCATGGACTGGTTGTCAACTCATCGTGCCGAAATTCTGTGCTTCGAGAAAGTCATACGCATTCCTCTCGAATCTGGTGAGATTTTGAAGATCTATGGTGAGAAACCCTGTGGTGAGCTTAAGCTTATGTCTTGTACTACTGCCCAAAAGTACTTACGAAAGGGGTATACAGCCTTCTTAGCTAACGTGATAGAGAAGAAGGACAAAGGCAAAAGTATCCAAGACATTCCTATTATTCGAGACTATCCTGAAGTCTTTCCAGAGGATTTACCTGGTTTGCCTCCTACTCGACAAGTGGAGTTTCGTATTGATCTTGTTCCTGGTGCTAATCCTATCGCTAAAGCTCCTTATCGTCTTGCACCCTCTGAAATGCAAGAACTTGCTAGTCAATTACAGGAACTTTCTGATAAAGGGTTCATTCGCCCTAGTTCTTCTCCATGGGGAGCCCCTGTCTTATTCGTTAAAAAGAAGGATGGTTCTCTTCGGATGTGTATTGACTACCGTGAACTCAACAAACTCACCATCAAGAATCGTTATCCGCTTCCTAGGATTGACGATCTCTTCGATCAACTTCAAGGAGCAACCCACTTCTCGAAGATTGATCTCCGTTTTGGTTATCATCAGCTTAGAGTCCACGATGAAGATATTCCCAAGACAGCTTTTCGCACTCGCTACGGTCACTATGAATTCATGGTTATGCCTTTTGGGTTGACCAATGCTCCCGCAGTATTTATGGATTTGATGAATCGGGTTTGTAGACCCTATCTCGACAAATTCGTGATCGTTTTCATCGATGATATTTTGATTTACTCTAAATCAAAATCCGATCACGAGCAACATCTTCACTCTATCTTGAGTCTCCTAAAGAAAGAACAACTGTACGCCAAGTTCTCAAAATGTGAATTTTGGCTTAAGGAAGTTCAATTTTTGGGACATGTCATTGATATGAACGGAATTCATGTTGATCCTGCAAAGATCGAAGCTGTGAAGAATTGGAGTGTTCCTACCACTCCAACGGAAGTCCGTTCTTTTCTTGGGTTGGCTGGTTATTATCGTCGATTCATCGCCAATTTCTCCAAGATCGTTGTTCCTCTCACTACCTTAACTCACAAGGGTAAACCCTATGAGTGGGGACCTAAGCAAGAGGAAGCATTTGAAACTCTTAAGCTGAAACTTTGTGAAGCTCCTATCTTGTCTCTACCTGATGGTAATGATGATTTCGTGGTCTACTGTGATGCATCGAACCAAGGTCTTGGTTGTGTTCTCATGCAACGAGGAAAGGTTATTGCTTATGCGTCTCGACAACTCAAGACTCACGAAAAGAATTATACCACCCATGATCTTGAATTGGGCGCTGTTGTCTTTGCACTCAAGATTTGGAGACATTATCTTTATGGGACCAAATGTGTGGTGTTCACGGACCACAAAAGTCTCCAACATGTCTTCGATCAAAAGAATCTTAACATGAGGCAACGACGTTGGGTTGAATTACTTAACGACTATGATTGCGAAATTCGCTACCATCCTGGCAAGGCGAATGTTGTGGCTGACGCACTTAGTCGTAAAGAGCGTATCAAACTCCAATGTGCGAGAGTTCGTACTGATCTTCAAGATCGCATTCTCCAGGCTCAACACACATCAGTCACCCAAGGTAACATGTACGATGAAATGTCTTGTGGTGCTGAAACTCAACTTGAAACCAAACCGATGGTCTCCTTTATTTCCTTAACCGACTATGGATTCCCGACCGTGATGATCTTCGTACTTTTCTCATGAACGAGGCTCATAAGTCTCGTTATTCTGTTCATCCTGGAGCTGACAAGATGTACCAAGATCTTCGTTATTCTTATTGGTGGCCTGGTATGAAGAAAGACATTGCTCTTTTCGTTGCAAAATGCCTCACTTGTTCCAAGGTTAAGGCTGAACATCAACGACCATCTGGTATGCTTGAACAACCAGAGATTCCTGTCTGGAAATGGGAGAGCATAGCTATGGATTTCATCACCAAACTCCCTCGCACACCCAAAGGTTTTGACAGTATTTGGGTAATCGTCGATCGTTTGACCAAGTCAGCTCACTTTCTACCTATTCGTGAGAAGTATTCTGTGGAAAGGTTGGCAAAGATGTACGTAAGCGAAATCGTATGTCGTCACGGTATACCTTTGGACATTATTTCTGATCGCGATGGTCGTTTCACCTCTCACTTTTGGGGATCTCTACAAGATGCTTTGGGTACCAAGTTGAACCTGAGCACTGCTTATCACCCTCAAACGGATGGTCAGACTGAACGAACCATCCAGACACTTGAGGACATGCTCAGGGCATGTGTCATCGATTTTGGTGGCGCATGGGATTCTCATCTTCCTTTGGTTGAGTTTTCATACAACAACAGTTATCACGCCAGCATTAACATGGCTCCTTTTGAGGCACTCTATGGTCGGAAATGTCGTTCACCTGTCTGTTGGACTGAGGTTGGTGAAGCTCGTATTACTGGACCCGAACTAATCCAGGAAACCACAGACAAAATCCAGCTCATTCAGGATAATCTTCTCAAGGCTAGAAGTCGCCAAAAGAGTTATGCTGATAAACGTCGTAAACCCTTGGAATTTCAAGTTGGGGACCTTGTGCTACTTAAGGTATCCCCTTGGAAAGGAGTTATTCATTTCGGTAGAAAGGGAAAACTAGCTCCTCGTTACGTAGGCCCCTTCAAAATTCTTGACAGAGTTGGAAAAGTGGCTTACAAGCTTGATCTTCCACCTGAGCTAAGCAATGTTCATCCGACCTTCCATGTTTCGAATCTCAAGAAATGCTTAGCAGATGAGAACCTTCATGTTCCTCTTGAGGATGTGCAAATCGATGAAAGCATGCACATTATCGAGAAACCCGTCGAGATTGTTGACACTGGAGTCAAGAAACTCAAGCGCAGTCGTATTCCGATCGTTAAGGTTCGTTGGAAATCTAAACGAGGCCCAGAGTTCACTTGGGAACGTAAAGACCAGATGAAGTCGAAGTATCCGCATCTTTTCCCACCAGACTCTCCAACTCCAACTTCGGGACGAAGTTCCTAAAAGTAGGGGAGACTGTAACATTACGCATTAAAAACTTGTACGTACACGTTCGTCATTAATAAAAACGTCAAGTTTTCATCTTATTTTCGCATTTAATTATTTTGTCGCGATTGTGAAACCCTAATACTATTTATATAATATAATATATGTGTGTTGGATTGGATATATGTCAAAAAAAATAAAATCTGCTTTGGCCGGGGTTCGAACCCGCGCCAAAGCCAAAGCAACACAAGAACACAACCATCTGGGCTGGACCATCTTCTCGTATATAACCCGGATGCATTATAATCTTATACACGTATTAAACCTTCACAGTTGACAAGGAAAGTCAACTGTGGGTTAACGTATGGATCAATCTTGTGTTTTAACTCGTGATTGATCTAAAATTGGTAAATTTGTGAGATTATCGGCCTTGTGTAACACGATTACACGTCAATTACAGCTAATCGTTGACCAATTGTTCAATTATACGCGTATGTTATTAAACGGGGTCAAACCTTCCAATTAACCTTAACCATTAATCCTCAGTATAAATAGATGATCTCCGAAGCTTAACAACTCGCTCACAACTCTCTCTCAACCTCCAATTATCTCTGCAACACTCTGATTTTGATTATTGTGTTCGTCGTTTGACTTTTGCCTTGACCCGGCTATTATAATCAATTCATCACTGTGAGTCTGATTTTCTGTGTGGGTTTTATTCATCGGCGATCAACCAACAAAAGCCCCAACATTAATCGGGCTCAAGTTGGCTGATTTGCCCAATTGCAAATTCTAGGGTTCATACGTGTTAATTGGGGATAAATCTTGTTTCGCGAATTGTACTTCTTAAATTTTAAACAGGAAACATCACAACCACCGGCCTAGGTCAAGTGGTTGTGACCTTGGTCCACCACAGAGGTTACCCGGGTTCGAGTCCCGGCTCTGACCCTTTTTGTTCTTTTCTTTTCTTTTCTTTTTTTTTTTAAAAAAAACAATTATATATATATATATATATATATATATTAAACCTTTTAATCTTTTAAATTCATTTTAAAATATCAAAACTATTTTATAAATTCTAAAAAAATTATATTTGTTTAATCTGAGATAAAAGTTTTGTTTACAATTTTTATTTTTCAGAAATTCATTTATTTAGTATTTATAATAATTAAATCATTTTTATACTATTATATTTATAAAAATCCATTTATATATCAAAACAATTTTATTAAATTCTCCAAAAATTATCCTGACTTTTTATAAAGATAAACTTTACTGAAATAATTTTTGATTCAGTAAAATCATTTATTTTATATTTTTAATCAATTTTTGTTAGATTTAATCATAATTAAATCATAATAAATCCAATTTTCATCATTTTTGCACCAAAATTTTATACAAATTATTTTTAATTATTTAGAGCAGAAATATGATTTTTAAAATAGGAATTCTTTAATTTTAGTATTTTTGAATATTAAAGTTAAATATTGGCTATTTATAAATAAATAGATTTAAAAATCTATTTTAAATGAAATAATTTTATAAAAATTATTTTTATGCTTCAAACACTTTTATGTGTACATTCAAAATTCAAATTTTATAAAAAGACTTCCTTTTATTAATTATCAAATTTTCCTTTATTAATTAACATTTTAATTTAAATTCAACAATTGATTATCCCCAAATCGAAACCCTAGGATACACTTGTAAGTTAATTAGACTTAGACTTATTATATATTACCTTATTATAGGGTGATATTTGGAATCATTTTGGGCAACACAATTATTTCATCTTTTCAACAAGTTTAACATTTGCTAAGGTGAGTTTTACATAGCCCCTTTTATTTATCACCATTTTTGGGGTGAAACATGTTATAACATTATCATTGCAATTCAATCATCAATGTGTCTATGTGTTTTCTATGTTGCATTATGTCTTGAGCATGATTAGAGTAAGCACCATTCTAGCATAATCATTAACATTGATCAGCCGACGGTATACATTGATAGATCTATTGGACTGACAATCCCACCCGGATACGTGCCTCCTACAAAGGTTACGTGGGTGTTTGTTATCGCATAACATATTCAATTGGACCATAAGTGTATGGTATGTATCATTTTATAACAGTCAACAGGGTTGATTATGCACTCGATTTATTTCTAGTATGTTCTCACATATGGGCTAGATTAACATGACACATGAATTGCACAACATTTTATTCATTTTATTATCAAAAACCTATGTAATTCTCACCAACTTATGTTGACCCAAAATACTTTCAAAATTAACATGTTTCAGGTAACAATGAAGCTGAGGCTTGAGTTAGCATGAGGATTTTACTTGAAGTTATTTGAAGTTATTGAAGTTGTTATTTGATATTATGTATTTGAATTCTTAGACATCATTTCACATTTTGGATATTATGAATAAATTATTTAAAATTTATATTATACCATGTGCTACTGAAAACAATCATCAATACGTGGCACCCCGATGTTTCCGCCATCGGTTGGGGTGTTACAGCTAACATAGTTCTTACAGTAAATAATATATTCAATATTAGGCATATAATCATAAAATTGTAACCAAGTTTCAGTATTGTTATAATAAACTTATTCGTACGTCTTTCTAAGTATAATAACCACCCAAGTTTAAATATTATTCCATTATTGTGAATTTTTTGAGTATTGCTTAAATTCAATGACTTAAATGGTATTCTTATGCAACTTAATGACTAATTAGTGACTTTTTTTCTTCACAGTAACCTCCTATTTTAGGTTATACTTGAAAAGAGTAATCAAGTTTCATATCTGTTCTGTTTAGGTCACTTAGTTTTGACTGGTTTTATAGTTAGAAAAAAGTTTTTGATTGATTTTAATATAACAATGAAGAAACTTGGTTACTATTACGTGAAATATCTATCTATTTTCTATTATAATAATTGAAAGCAATAAATTCCACATGGCACATAATAATTGAAAACAATAAATCCTTACATGACATTCAAAGAGACCAACCTCTCCCTTGAGTGTGCCATGTGGCATTAGGTAATTTTAGGGAAAAAAAATAAAATCAAAATTGGATTTTTCTCTCATTTTCCTCCCATACTTTTTAAATGTTAATATCTTTTATATACGAGATTTTTAAAGAAAAAAATTACACCAAATTAACGAGCGTTTTATTATCTTTCCAACGAGTAACATAGTGCAATATAAAAAAGGAGAAAAAAAAAGCGACTATTTATTTGTGGGGTTTTGTTTATACAGGAAAAAAACACGTGTTTAAGTAATTTATTAATCATTTATAGGCAAGTCATTAGTTATGTTCAAAACAGTAAATATGAATTCTATTTTCATCTAGAGCAGAATAGGTTAAAATCACTCATTTCCAAAATAAAAAAATAAAAAAAAAAGTCACATCTTCAAGATCACTGCTTCAATCACACCCTGCAATAGTTGCTTTTGGCTCTGCTCCTCATCCAAACATATATTTTCTTTTTAATATACATTTTCATTCTTATTCAAATGATTAGTTGTACATTGTTTTAAGTTAGGTTACATGTTAACATTACTTGTACATTGTTTAGAGTTATACTAAAAGTGATTATTGTATACCTTTCTGAATGAATTACAATGATGCATTTGATCTATATAGGGGATAGCCCTAGCGCTATACAAGGAAACAATAATCAATACATAAATATAATAATGATCTCTAAATTATGGAAGGCAAGAATATAGGCATAATTCTCGGCTAATACTCCCCCACAGTTGGAGCAGTCATCGGACAAATGGTCAAACTAGACCTGAAAGATTGAAACATTTGCCGAGATAGCCCCTTAGTGAAAACGTCCGCGTATTGATACGGAGCAGGGACGTGTGACACCCGAATTTGTCCAAGGCGAACCTTTTCCCGTACAAAATGTATATCGATTTCGATGTGCTTTGTTCGTTGATGTTGTACCAGATTATCCGATAGATATACTGCGGAGACATTATCACAAAAAACAACTGATGCCTGAAGAAGAGGGACATGAATGCAACATGCAGTTCGAGCAGCAAGTTTTGTAGCCAAGTGACTTTAGCAAACGCATTCGCAAGACCGCGATATTCAGCCTCTACACTGGATCGGAAAACAGTAGACTGACGTTTAGAGGACAAAGAAAGCAAATTATTTCCAAGAAACACGCAATAGCCACTAGTAGAGTGATGGGAATCTGGACATCCGCCCCAATCTGCATCTGAATAGGCAACCAAAGAAGTAGTAGCAGATTTTACCATACGAATACCATAGTCCAAAGTCTCCAAAATGTATCGTATAATGAGCTTCATAAAGACATAGTGAGGCTCATGTGGCCCGTGCATAAATAAGCATACCTGCTGAACCGCATAAGAGATGTTAGGATGGGTGAAAGTCAGGTATTGAAGGCTCCTGCAAGACTGCGGTATAACGTGGGATCATGAAAAAGAGGGCCATCTGTGGCACTTAATTTGGATGATAGGTCCACTGGAGTAGCACATGGCTTGCAAGATGTCATATTGGCCCGGGAAATTATGTCTTTAGCATACTAAGCTTGATCCAAAAACAAGCCTTCTTAAGTGCGAGTAACTTTGATACCTAAGAAGTGATACAAGTGACCCAAGTCAGACATAGCAAACTCTCATGAGAGCGTCTGAATGATGTTGTGCAGCAATCTGTCAGAAGAAGCTGTGAGGACAATATCATCAACATAAAGCAAAAGATATGCCATATCCTGCACGTGGCTATATATAAACAAGGAATTGCCGCACGCACTACTCTTAAACCCGTGGGATAAGATGTAATTTGTAAAGCATGTGTACCAAGCCCGGGGTGCCTGTTTAAGCCGGTATAACGATTTCTTTAACCTGCAGACAAAACCTGGAAACCATATATCAATAAAACCAGGGGGCTGATGCATAAAAACGGTTTCGTTTAGGTGGCCATGTATGAAGGCATTCTTGACATCTAACTAATGAATGGGCCACGATTTGGACACGGCTAGGGATAACACAGTCCGAATAATGGCCAGTTTTACAACCAGACTAAACATGTCCTCACAGTCAATGCCCACGGTTTGAGATTTGCCATTAACAACCAATCTCGCCTTATACCTCTCAAGTGAACCATCGGATGTAAATTTGTGGCGAAACAACCACATACACCTGATAACCGGTCTATCAACCGGCCTAGGGACTAACTCCCATGTCTCATTTTCCTGTAAAGCAGTAAACTCAGCCTGCATGGCGCGCAGCCAATTTGGGTCGGTGAAGGCCCGCTGATAGGTTTTAGGTATAGGAGAGATGGCGGTAGTGTTAAGTGAGTATAGGGGAGGTTTAAGGCTACAGGTTTTTGAGCGGGTGGCCATTGGGTGTGAGGCGGGTGGACGGACAGGCTGATGGGCTGCAGGTGGGGCTGGTTGTTGGGTGGCAGCCGTAAGGTTGGGGTGTTCTGGTGATATTTGGTTGCTGTGGGACAGGTTGGTGTTCTGTGGTTTTCGGTTGCGTACGTAAGTGTACGTGTATGTGTATGGTGAAGTGGTGGTGGGTCTTGGTGGGGGTGGTGGTGAGGTAGGCGGATGATGGAGTGTTGGTGGTGAGGGGGGCACGGTGCGTGTAATGGTGTAAGGGAAGACCGTTTCATCAAAGGTGACGTGTCTTGATTTGGAAACTTTCGCTGTAGTGGGGTCAAAGCACCAGTACCCACGGACATCTGGTGGGTAACCTAGGAATATGCACCGGGTGGACCTTGGGTGAAGTTTATGAGGCTGAGTGGCTGAGGTGTTCGGATAACAAGCGCACCAGAAAACCCGAAGGTGGTCGTAAGTTGGGTGTCGAAGGTAAAGGGCAAACGTGGGAGTGAAAAAATTAAGTCGTTTTGTGGGTAGGATATTATCGGGGTAGGCTGTGGTGTGAAGGGCTTCGACCCAAAAGCTAGGAGGGAGGTGTGAGTGGATGAGGAGAGCGTGAATGATGTCGTTAAGACGACGAATCATGCGCTCGTCACGGCCATTTTGGGAAGAGGTTTGAAGGCAAGAGAAACGAAATAATAGACCGTGTTGAATGGCAAAGGTTTTGAATGCATTGTTGTCAAACTCACCGCCAAGGTCACACTGACAAGTTTTTATGTTTCTATTGAATTGCGTGGCAATTAGACGATGAAATATAACAAATGTGGAGAAGGATTCGTATTTGTATTTTAAAGGGTACACTCGAATAAAATGTGAATAATTATCAATCAACACCATCTAATATTTGTAACCTGATTTACTCAAAACTTGTGACGTTCAAAGATCACAATGAATAATATCAAACGGCGAAAAAGTAAATGAATTTGATGCGAAAAAGGTAAACGTTTGCTATTGGAAAGCTAACATGAATAACAACCACTAGGTGGTTTGTTCTTATTACAAGATAAACGAAAATTAAAATGACGACTAAGGACATCCAAGACTTGAGCGCCTGGGTGTCCCAAACGATCATGCCATGGATGAGATGAAGAGGTGATAAAGGCAGCTTGTGGAGGAAGTTCTGGTGGTGTGACTGTATAGAGATCCCTGGTGCTATTGTGGCGGGAAAGGAGACGCCCAGTTCGTAGGTTCTTCAAAGAAAAACCAAAGGGGTCAAATTCAATGGATACATTGTTATCACGAGTAAATCGTCTAATAGAAATTAACTTTTTAATCATTTGTGGCCAGTAAAGGATATTGGGTAGGATATAGGTGCGGTTAGGTAAGGTTATGTAGCATGTTCCAGACCCTAGAACGGACAGAGACGCGCCATTACCGACCAATATTTTACTACAAATAGGAAAAGATTTGGGAGTTTTAATTGTACCTTTTTCATCAGTGAAATGGGAGGAGGCACCGGTATCCATAATCTGATTCGGGTCATACTTTAGTTGCATCAATGAGAAGGCCGCATTCAGATCTGAAGGACACAGAGGATTGTAGCCCGTAGGCAGGTTGGTGGTGTAGTGGGCCTGAGGTGTGTAGTTACCAGGTGGTGTTTAGGCTGCACTGAAGGCATTGGGCTGTTGGGAGTAGTTTGGCTGTTGTGGATAAATAGGCTGATTAGCAGCAGTGTAGTGGGCTACAGGTGCTTGGGTCGTGGGCTGTGAGAAAGGGGCTGCAGGTTGAGTGGGGTATGGGCATGGGGGGTGTTCCACCAGGCCCATTGTGGGTAGGAGGGGTTAGAAAGGATCCAACCGGGTGATGGGTTAGGGTTACCACGACCTGAACTGCGGCCCCTGTTCCCACGTCCCCGGCCACGGGGTCGGTTATAGTAGGGCTGGTGTGGTTGTTGTTAGTTGTAACCGGTTTGAGATTGTGGTGGGTGTTGGGTTTGAGATTGTGGTGTGTGCTGTGGGGTGGTGGCAACAAGAACCGATTGTGGGGTCTTTTGTTTGGCCTCCAGTCGAATAACCTCATCTTCGAACATGCTCCTAACAAGATCCCAATCAGCATTGTTGGCATTTATCAGGGAAGCAGTCATGTCAAACTCCGCAGGCAGCCCTCTAACAAGTTGCAGAACCAATCTTTCTTCAGTAATCGGGTGATCCACATCTTCAAACTGATGTGCAAGGTCTTTAAGTCGCTCACAATAGTTGTCTAAAAATGAGCAATCGGCCAACGTTAGATTACAGAACTTGGTTTCAAGCGCTCCAGCCCTTGCCTTTTTATTACTCAGATAGATCTTCTCAAGTTTCAGCCACACTTGTCGAGTAGTGGTCATGTTATCCATCACACAGGGCAGCATGTTATCGGATATGGTGCTGAGTATCCATTGGAGAACTAAAGCATCTAGTTCTTTCCAAGTCTGAAACTCAGGGTCGGTTTTAGCAGGCTGTGGTGTCTCGTCAATATGATCGAGAACTTGATAGGCGACGACATGTAGACGGAAAACTCTAACCCAAGAGGTATAGGTGGGTGACCTTAGTACCGTCAAGGGTAGGTATCTTGGATTGAACATTAGTAATCGAAAACGTTGGGTGCAAGGATTTGGAAGGTTTATCAAATGAAGATGTATGTTCATTTCTGTGTTCAAAAAAAGGAAGAGGATGGTAGCCAAAGCTACTGTGGGAACGAAAAAGAAGTGGGAAGGGATTGAAGGTAGAAGAGCCGAGGCTCTGATACCATAAAAGTGATTATTGTATAACTTTTTGAATGAATTACAATGATACATATGATCCCTTTATATAGGGGATAACCCTAGTGCTATACAAGGAAACAATAATCAATACATAAATATAATAATGATCTCTAAAATATGGAAGGCAGGAATGTAGGCATAATTCTCGACTAATATATACATTATTTTAGGTTACATGTTAACATTAGAATTATATTGTTTAAAGTTAACTGTTAAGAATGAAGTTATACACTATTTTAGGTTAGGTGTTAACCATAGTCACATGAATCGCGGTATACTTCGGTTCGTGTTACGAAAACAGGTACATAGTTCGTGCATTTCTAAAATTCTGTACGAAGGGGGTAGGTTCATTCGGTTCGCCAATTCGGTACGCGGTACGGTGTACCCAATTAGTTGGTACGTCGTATCGTATATAAACATTATACAATATATATATATATATATATTCAAATAACTCCAATAAACATTTCACAATCACAATTGGCTGATAAATATTATCGTATGCTCTGTGATCGATGCTTGTTTGGTATTTATAAGGAAACACTAGACTCTTCATTTGCTATGGTAAGCGAATAGTCACCATAATTGCAGCAGATTTCGAAGCTTTTTAATTCCGATATGTGAATCGGAGTGAATCTAGACAACGAATTCAGCAATCCGATACGCGAATCCGTGATCTTTGGTTCTAAATTCTACACAATCGGGTACGCTCAATTCTACGAATCAGATCGCGAACCCTAGGCGAACGGGTCGCGAATGTACCCGATTTCGGTACGCGCGATTCGATTCGCAGTACACAATTGAAGTAGCGAATCTTGTGACTATGGTGTTAACATTGGATATATACATTGCTAATTGTTTTAGGTTCCTGCATGTAAATGTGAAGCGCATCAGTCTATTTCATATGTAAAATTGATGTGTCATTTTAGATTTCTCAACCCTGGGACGCTCCCGGGGTATAATCTAGTTCGGTGTATGTTTAATATTATGAAAGGGTTTTTTACATGATTTAGGTTATTGTCGACCAATTTGACAAGGTTCAGTTTAAGCTATTTTTTTTTTAAATATGTCATCTTCTTAAATTTGTTACCAATAAAGCACAACCGAACCGAGCCAGGCTAAGCTCAAGCTCAAGCTCGAGCTCGAATTTAAACGAGCCAGCTCGGCTCGTTTTTTGGTCGAGCTGAAAAGTCGAGCTCGAGCTCGGCTCGTAAATGTTCGAGCCGAGCTCGAGCTGGCATTTTTTATTATTTTTTTATAAATATTTATAAAATAAAAAAATAAAATTACACATATACATGTATATTTTTTATTTTTATAAGTTAGGGTTTATTGGATTATGAAGAGGTGAGGTAGATATGTAGTATGAGCGAAGCTTTCAAAATTCGAATTTTACAATTGCGTTTGGAGCCAAAATATATTACTTTCATCTATATATTAATTACACATACACAAACCTGAGTCAAGCCATCGAGCCGAGCCATGAGCTGAACACCCCTGGCTCGAGCTCGGCTCGATTACAAAACGAGCCAGCTTGGCTCGAAAATAAAACGCGCCTTTTTTCGAGCAAGTTTCGAGCGAGCCTCAAAACGCGAGCTTTTTGTACACCCCTAATTGTTAGTTTTATTGGGCGCACCGTTTGGCGTTCTCACTTTCTTGTTCAGTTTTGTTCTTTAAATTATTCTAGCTTTATAGGAAATTGTATACTCGTTTGATCCCTTTCCCTTTTTAGGTAAATTTTCTATTCGAACCGTCTTAGATAAAACGCAACCAAGAATGGCGTATTCATAATTACATGGGTCTTTTTTTTGAAAAGAAAACTTCATTAACAAAAACTCCATAGGTCCTCAAAACAAGGGCCTAGGAGCAAAAAAACCAAACCACATCAATCCAGGGGATACAAACACCAATTATTCCAATATATATTTTTTTCCATCTAGACCTATTACGAATCTAAAAGAAAGCCTTCGATTTAACAGTCTCCACAATCTCAATCGGTCTACGCCGCTTATTGTTGAAAACACGTTCATTTCGTTCATTCCACAACGCTCATAACGCGTTCATTTCGTTCATAATTACATGGGTCTAAATATTTTTTGAAGTTTTATACATTTTAAAATATCTTTTAACTCATAATTGCAACCTATGATAGCATGCCACATTGAGGGACATAGCAAATATAGCAGACATATCTCAACACATCGGATGGATGATCATCAACTGCATGCAGTGACTAGAATTAGGTTTCTTGCTCATGAATGCTTAAGAGACCAAATCGGAAACATGATGACCATTTCTGATGTCACTGACTCTGATCAAAACTCAAAAGGAGGTTCAGAAAAAAGTAAGAAGGAAAAACATGGGTGTAAAACGCAGACGAAGAGACGATCCAGGACAGTTTCAGTCAGCAAGAGTTTTGTATTGCTGACATGGTAGATGATAGCGGAGATGTGCCTTCCTACTCCTAGTGTCCCAGATGATTCACAATTATGTTATTTGCCGAATAAACTTGAAGAAGTTGATCATGTTCTTGAAAATGGGGACATGTCTCCGCAACATGATTATAGCGTTTTCGTTTAGGGTAACGGTGAAACGATTTGTTTGCTATTTCAAATGTTTACAGCCACTTGAGGTGTGTTTGGCAAAGTATTTGGCCCACTACACCCTTCTCAAAACGAGGTACACAACAACATTCCAAAATTTATGAAATTGGTTAAATTATTTATACCAATCATGTTTATATCGGCAGCATACGCATATTAACATGTTTTTTCTTCAGAATTTGATGAATTCATATTGGTTTTTACATGCCATTACATTAAAAGGTCAGGTAAATGTCCTTGGCTGTCATAAGATTTTTCAAAGAAAAAGGGGTAGCGGCGCAACTTGTGGCCCGCTTACCTACGTATCACTTGTAATTGGCTGTCTTTGGTTTAATGAAATCTTTATGTAGGTTGAATTATTTAAAGAAAGAGAGTTCTAAATATTAGGGTGCGTTTGGTTCGCGGAATTGTTTGGAATTGAAATTTGTGAAGGAATTGGAATTGGAATGAATTGGATTTAGAATTCAAACATTCCAAAAGAAATTGGAAATTGTTGGAATTGGATTCTCAAATCCTATATTATTGTGTTTGGTTGGTTAATAAATTGGAATCTATCACCCTTGCCCCCACGACCCGCATCGTTATGACCCGTACCGGCCCGTACCGTTTCGACCATTACCGGCCCGTAGCGTTTCGACCAGTACCATTTTGACCCGAACTGTTGATACCTCTATCATTTCGACCTGTACCGTTTCGACGTGCATCGTTTCGACCCGTACCGGTCGAAAACGGTACCGGTCAAAACAATATCGGTCGAAACTAGTACGATCTGAAACAGTACAGGTCGAAACGCTACCGGTTGAAACGGTATCGGTCGAAACTGGTCTAAAACGGTACCGGTCGAAACTGGTACGGTCCAAAACAGTTTGGTCCGAAACGTTACGGGCAAAACAGTACAGGTCGAAACGGTATCGGTCGAAACTGGTCCGAAACGGTACCGGTCGAAACTGGTACGATCCGAAACGCTACCGGTCGAAACTGGTACGGTCCGAAACAGTTCGGTCCGAAATGTTACGGGCGAAATGGTACGGGTCGAAACGATACCGGTCGAAACGGTATCGGTCGAAACTGGTCCGAAACGGTTCAGTCCAAAATGGTACCAGTCGAAACTGGTACGGTCTGAAATGGTACCGGTCGAAACTGGTACGGTCCGAAACGATACCGGTCGAAAATGGTACGGTACGAAAAAATTCGGTCCGAAACGTTATGGGCGAAACGGTACAGGTCGAAACGATACCGATCGAAACGGTATCGGTCAAAACTGGTCCGAAACGTTCGGTCCAAAACGGTACCAGTCGAAACTGGTACGGTCCGAAACGGTTCGGTCTGAAATGGTACCGGTCGAAACTGGTACGGTCCGAAACGGTTCGGTCAGAAACGATACCGGTCGAAAATGGTACGGTACGAAACGGTTCGTGTCGAAACGGTACCGGTCGAAACTGGTACGGTACGAAACGGTACGGGTCGAAATGGGTACGGTACGAATTGGTTCGGATCTAAGCAATTCACGTTGAAATGGTACGGTTCGAATCGGTTCGGGTCAAAATGATGCCAACCGTTCGAAGATTCCAATAAATTGACTTGAATTCCTTCTAATATTGGAAGGATTTTGAATTCCCTTAGGTAAGGGAATTTGAATGAATTCATACCAAATTCCAATTACAATTCCTTAGTCAACCAAACACACAAGATTGGAATTGAAATTTCAATTCCAACAAATTCAATAAACCAAACACCTAAAGAGTTGGAATTCAAATTCCAATTCCATTGAATTCCATTCAATTCATGTGAACCAAACGCACCCTTAGGTTTGTTTACTTGTATCGTCATGTACGTTTCTAAGGCATGGTTGTACATAGATATATATATTTTTTTAACATTAACTTTCATTAACACCGGCTAGTCCTTAAAAACGAGAACCACCAAAACTAAATGCACATATACAACGGATAAAAGGTCAAATCCTTCCAAACAATACATTTAAATTTCGATCTATATTTTAACCATAAAAAAGCCTTTGACTTCACCTCCGCCACCGCATCCAAAACATTCGTGTACGAGTTTTTAAACACCTTCGCATTCCTTGTATTTCAAATAACCCAAGTTGTTATCATAACAATGCCTCTAATAATCTTTTTCCTCCATTTTCCAGCATGCACATTCTTATAAAGCATCCTCAAATCATCATAATCATAAGAGAAAAAAGGTTCCAACTTACATCACTTACATATAATGCTCCATCACTACTAGAAAAACACTCTTCTTTGACATTCATTTTATGACATACATACATTTAATGACATAAAAAAGTGTATGTCATAAAAAAAGTGTCATCTTTAATAAAAACTATAAAATTCTTGACATTTTTCTCTGCGCGTCAATAATTTTCCGTCATAAACTAAAAAAGCATGACACTAAACATAAATGAGTGTCATGATTTTCTGTCACAAAAATTTGAATTCCCTCCACTCTTCCACACGCCTCCCGATAAACCTCCCCCTTTCTCTCTCTCTCTTAACAAAACACAAAGCTCTGTCTAATCCCTAAACATAAACACAAATCCTTCTTCTTCAAGAACAAAACCATAAACACCCTAAACACAAATCCCTTGCAGATTGAATCAGTTGAGACGATGCTATTTACAGAATTATGTGTCCTCTTCGGTTATCCGGGGAACTAAAATTGGTGTTGTGAAGATGACTTGAACCCGTTAAAGGCCCAATGACTGCAATCGGGTCGGATCCCAAACACAGAGAGTGGTTCGTTGAAGAAGGGTTTTGGCCATTGAAACAATAACAATAAAAAAATTAATAATAATAATAATAATGAGTGCAGGTGGGACTGCATATGTCTTCTACAGAGAAGCTCAGCGCCTTGGTTATGTTGCCCGCTCTGCCTTCAAGGTTATTATTTATCTTTTTCTACAATTGAATATTATTACAATGTTAGTATATGCAAATAATATCATTCATTTTGATGTGGTTATTTTTATTATTGGAGGAACATAATAGCACTTATATTTAGTAAATTTGTATCACAATTATTATTCATCATTGTAATTAACGGTATCCATAAATAGTGGAACCAAATTATATTATATATAGGAATGATTAATGGAGAGAGGACAAGGACCCTAAACTTTCATGGTATCAGAGACCAGGTTCCTCATCCCTCCCAAACCCTAACTCGGTTGCCTCTTGATCGTCGAGTTTTCTTCTTCTTCTTCCTAGACCTTCTGTTCGCTACTGCCGTCCCAAAGCCTAACCTTCGATTATACTATGGCCGACCAACTCACCACTCCTCAAACTCCCATCACTTTACAATCCAAAATCCACCCCGCTACAACCGTATCCAACATTAAAAACTACATCCCAATCCAACTTGATATCAATTCTGCCCAATACAGTTCTTGGGCAACACTCTTCACCATCCATTGCATTCCTAGTCCATAACCACCTCTCTCCCAAACCCGAAACTCAATCCGCTTCTGAAGCCGAAGAATGGGATCGCCTTGATGCCATCGTCTTACAATGGCTTTATACTACTATTTCCAATGACCTCCTACACACCATTATCAACAAAACCTCAAACGCTCATGAAGCTTGGGTCACCATTGAGGACCTCTTTCAGGATAACAAAGTCGCCCGTGCCATCCATTTAATGCAAAAATTCTCCAACACGCGTCTAGACGGGTTCCCTAATGTCTCCGCGTATTGTGAAGAACTCAAAACCCTTGTGGATCAACTCGCCAATGTTGATGCACCCGTTGACATTGATCGACTCATCCTCCAGTTACTAGCCGGCCTTAACGAACAGTATGAGTCGATTCGAACCATCTTACAAAACACCAAACCTTTACCCAATTTCTACACGGCCCGGTCACAGATCATGCAGGTTGAGACGCACAAGGCTGAACTGGCTCTTCATGCGTCGAAAGCTGTATCATCCGCTCTCTCGACCACCACAAACAACCACACCCCACCACCCGACCAACCCACCCACAAATCCGATGATCAAACCAGCTATGGTCGTGGCAGAGGACGCCCAGGCTGTCGTGGCAGCGGCCGCTCCAGCTACGCTCGTGGCAGGTATCAACAAAACCCTTGGTCCGCACCACAATTCCGTTCGTGGAATAACTCCTGGCCCACGCAACAACACAATCCAAATCCATCACAGTGGCCCAACTATAACTCACCCTGGCCCAACAACCCATACCCCTCCTACAACACCTGGCCCATACCACCATGCCCATACCCTAATTCATCTCGGCCCACTCACCCGCCTTCCTACCCGATGCAACAATCTGGTATACTTGGGTCCAAGCCACAACAGGCCCACACAGCTTACACCCAAACCGACATCGAGCAGGCACTTTACACCATGTCTCTACAACAACCGGACCCGACACAGTACATGGACACGGGCGCATCATCCACCATGACTCATGAGCAAGGTGACTTTCATACTTTTTCTAATTCTAGCATGTCTCAAAATATTATTGTTGGTAGTAGCCATACTATTCCCGTACTCGGTCAAGGCACCAAATACCTACCAAAATCATTCCCACCCTTTATTCTCAAAAATGTCCTTTACTCACCCCGACTCGTCAAAAATTTAATTTATGTTCGTAGAGTTACCATAGATAATTCTGTTTCTGTCGAATTTGACCCTTTTGGTTTTCTTGTGAAGGATTACAAGACCAAGGCCCCCCTCCTGCAATGTAATAGCAGCGGTGATCTTTACCCCCTTGTGCCTGGATCACCCACCTCTCAGCCCACTGCTCTTGCTGCTGTTACTGCACAACTCTGGCATCACCGTCTTAGCCATCCAGGACGTCCTTCTTTGAATAAATTAAAGACTTCTAGTTTTATTGATTTTGATACTTCTTTAAATATTGTATGTCAGTCTTGTGTTTATGGAAAAAGTATTTGTTTACCTTTTTTCGCATCGCATTCTTTTACATTTCAACCGTTTGATATTGTGTAGAGTGATGTATGGACATCACCCATTATTAGCTCCTCAGGCCACAAATATTATGTTTGTTGATGCATTTTGCGACTAAGGATTGGATATACTTGATTAACACATGTTAGTGGGTAGCCGAAGGTGTATGGATATGGGCGAATGTAGTAAATATGGGCGAAGGTGAATCAAGACTGGGCGAAGGTAGAAGCTGAATGGACGAATGAAGAATGGACAGAATAGAAGACCACATTCGACCACTTGCAGTGGGCGAATGTGGAAAATCTCACATTCGACCTATAGAAAGGGGCGAATGTGCAGAGGCTATATATAGTTTTTGAGTTTTTGATTATGTAAGAGAGTTATCATTTGTGTCCAGGTTCAGTGCAGGTTTAGTAGTGTTTTGAGAAAGTGTCTTTGTGATTCTAGATTAACATAAACGTTGTAATTGCTTATTAATTGAAAGTTAATCTATGAAAATGAAGTTGAAAATGATCTTGATTGTGTCGTGATTAGCATCTTATCAATTTGTTCAGATCTAGGGATTCCGCACCTAGATTTGTGACTTGTATGATCATAATATCCTGCTTTAGATAAAATCCAACGCTCACAAAGTGGTATCAGAGCATAGAGGATCATACAACAACAAGTTTGATAAGATCAGAGTTGATTTGGACATGTTTTAGACAAATTATCATCTGTTTTTACAAAAACTCTTATAAAACATAGTTTTTGATCGATTTAAAGGTGATTTTGTGGTCAAATTCAAGTTTTCCAAGACTTAAAGTTGTTCCAAATCAAATCCGAAACATAACCTGATTGAGATCATTGAAATCCAAGAACTTTTGAAAATCTGAGATCAAAATAACCGTTTTTCAAACAATAACCGTTTTTCAAAAGTGAGATCTGACTGAACTGGGCGAACCTGGAACCTGGACTGAGTCTGTGGGCGAACCTGACATAAAAGTGGGCGAACCTGAGAGTTTGAGTGGACGAATCTGAAAAATTGTTTGACATCTTTCACATTCGGGTACTACATTCCACATTCGACCGTTTTGTGTTGGACGAAAGTGGAAATTGTGATAGTCTTTGTTTACATTCTGGTCTATTCCACCTTCGGGTATCACTGTTTGGACGAAAGTGAGTTATAAGGGACGAGAGTGTGACAAGTTTGGACGAACCAAAGAAAATTTGGACGAAAGTGATTATTTTTGGGCGAACCTAAGATTTTTTGCTGAAAAATTTTCTAAGTGTTGTGATTTTCAGATTTTGATCATGTGGCGTTTTCAGACTACTCAGGGATCAGCACCAACACAACCACAACAGCAGACAATGGACCCATGGACTGTTGCAGCTCAAAAGACGAACACGCAGTCCTCA
Source organism: Ambrosia x helenae (assembly GCA_030844895.1). NCBI lineage: Eukaryota > Viridiplantae > Streptophyta > Magnoliopsida > Asterales > Asteraceae > Ambrosia > Ambrosia x helenae. The sequence continues at coordinate 74,831,195 of CM061227.1, read as the reverse complement.
CAACCACTGAACTACATGACGACAACGAGCACGATGCCTCAGAATGTAGCACATCCGGCATTACAATCAGATTACTGGGGAGTAGCTGCAGCGGCGGTAAATACTCAAACCACTAACGCTATCTCTACCTTGATTAAGGATTTGTCTACAGGTAGTGGAACTCGGCCACCTAAGCTCATGGATATGCAAGAGTACAACCAGTGGCACACCATGTTCAAGATCCATCTGGAGGGCATGGGAGTTGAAGGAGCTGAGGCATGGAGCATGATCGTCAAAGGATACACAGCACCGATTCTGGAGAATACCGGTGAGTTGATTCCTCTGGAGAGCTTGGCTGAGGATGAAAAGAAGAAATACGTGGTGGAGAAGAAGGCGTTCTCTCAACTGACACAGGCGATCACAAGTGACCTGTTGCATCAGTTTGGGACATGTACAACGTCGAAGCAGCTTTGGGATAAGCTGAAGAGAAAGCATGATGGAAATGAAAAGACCAAGAGTTTGAGAATGGAGGAGTTGGTTAAAGAGTTTGATAATTTTTCTTTCATTAATAATGAAACTTTGAAAGAACTAACACCGAGATATATGCATTTATTGTCTGAATTGTCTAGCTATGGTGTACAGATTCCCATGACTAAGCAGGTTGATAAGTTTGCAGATGCTTTGCCACCACAGTGGGATCAGCATGTGGAGGTACTTAGAGAGAAGGATGCTTATCAATTCTGGACCATTTCAGAGTTTATTGAGAAGTTGGAGAACAAAGAGCTGGAGGATAGGAGGAAAGCTAGGAGGTCGCAGATTCCTCAGAATCCAAGTCTGTATTTTGGAAGTACTTCAGTTTCAGCTGGAAACTCGAGCTCTGGAAACGTTGCATCACATGTTGCATGCATTTCTAATGTCATGGATTCATCAAAACCAACCACCAACTACACACCACCACAATACAATTCCTACACACAACAACCATCATACACACCACCACAATATACTTCTTACATTTCACCAGTCTCTCCAATGCAACAAGCTAGTTTTTACACCGCTAACCAAACACAATAACCATCAAACCAAATTACTCAACATAAACAACCGGTGGTTTTGGATACATCCAACTTAGGAAACGTGACTGTGGAGGTTGCTCAGCAACACATTGCATTAGTCTCTGCTATGGTTTCTTCCTACAATGGATTGGTTGCTAGTCAGATTGGGAACAACAACTTGACCAACGAAGACTACGCACAGATCGATAAAGAAGAGATGGAACTCATAGACATTCAATGGGCTTTTGCGAGTATAATGAGGAGAGCAACAGAGTTCATAGAGAAAACTGGAAGGACTGACTTGGCAACTTCTCCCAACACAACCTATGGTTTTAATAAGGAGAAGGTTACATGCTTTAATTGTGGAGAGAAAGGACACTTCAAACGGGAATGCACCCAGCCACCTAAACAAGGTAACCGAAACCCTTTCAATGCAAACTACCAGAACCGTCAACAAAACCAAGTTTCTTACCAAACCAACAATAACTACCAAAACCGAAACTTTAACAACCAAAACAGACAACCAAACACTCAAAACCAGATTCAAAACCAATCTCCTAATCACCCAAACCGAACAGTTGTACCGATCACTACACCTACTGAGACTCAACAAAATGCGGGTCAAAACCAAGCTTTGGTTACCCAGCAGGATGAGAGGTTTGACTGGTCGGGTATGCAAATAGGGGTTGAAGAAGTAACTACTGGTGGGAATGTGGCTTGTGTTGCCTATCAGGTTGATTTGGAAGAATCAGTGGTAGTTGATGAGAAGAAAGAAACTGAGGAGAGTGAGAGTGATGATTCTGAGACTGAGATGGAAGTGGAGAGTGAACCTGTTGAGGTTAAGGCTGAGGAGAAGAGATCTGGGATGGTGATTGATTCAGTTTCTGATGTTCCCGAGGAGTGTAAATCAGTCTATTCAGACTCTGAGAGCGAATCAGACACAGAGGGAAGTGTTGATTCTTTGGATGATGATATTGACCAGTTGCTGGCAGAAGCTGATTTCTTGATGACGAGGAAGTCGTGCATAGCTGATGATGCTTTCACCAAGATCGACTACTCAAAGTTTTTCACTGGAAAGGAAGCTCACTTTGCTTTGATGGCCATGACCGAACCGCCAAAACCTGTAAGTTCTGAATCTAGCACTGATGTCATGAGTGATAAATACTGTGGGACTTGTGATAGGTTGACAGAGGAGAATAAACAACTCCGAATTTCACGTGATAGTGCTATTCAAAACTGTCAATCTACTCGCAAAGAGTTAAATGCTTTTAACAAAGTATTAGATGGCTATAAAAAGGACATTTCTGACTTGAAAACCACTTTGTCATTGAAACAACTGGCCATAAATAACTACATCAATGAAATTGAAAACACCAAGTTAGAAATGGCTGCCATTAAATGCTTTGCTGAAAAGGTTAACAAGAAGTTAGAAAGCTATAAGAATGTTGCTTATGTCGTGGATCATATCATTGATGATAACACCACCAACTACAAGTCTGTACCATCTCCGGTTCTTTTTGAGAACCATAACTATCATCAAGTTATACCGGAAAGTTCGGTGAAATCAGACTCATCATCAGATATGAAATCTAATACCTCGAGTATTGGTAAACCATATCCTGAAGATGTGAGACCGATTTTGGGCTTGAACAGTGAGGGTGTTTATGCTGAGAGTGATAGTTCAGATTCGGATAATGATGATACTGGTAGTGATAAATCTGATAATGAATGTGAGATTCCAAAAGAAAATCACATCATTACTACCGAACCAGTGTCACCATCTGATCATATTCATCCAATGGCTAAAGCTATTCATGATAAGAAGTCTGAAAAGTGTGATGTTAAGAAAAAGGTTGATGTTAAGAAAAAGAATGTTGTTAAGAATGTGATTGAAAAGAATGAGCTGAATGAAACCAGTGACAAACCTGTAAAGGTATTTTATCGGATGGAAGGATCCGATAAAATCATTGCTGATGAGGAATTTCCGATTAAAAACGTTAACTATTCTAAACTTGATAAAATCTGGCAAGAAAGCACAATTTGGTTTCCAAAACATGAAAGAACCAATGAAATTCCACCAGAAATCTTAAAGAAACTGTTTTCAGAAACTCCTCAAGAGCCAAAAATACATGTCACTGAGTTCATTCGACCTGATGATAAAGCAAATGGTTTTCATGAACCTTCTTACTCGAAAGGACCACTTCCTGAGAGTTTAAGAAATCAACAATATAATGATCAATTTCCTGTAAAAACATTTGCTTCACCGAATGCTCATTATGTGTTTGAGGAATATAGAAAGTGCTTTAAATGTGGAGAACGCGGGCATTTACTTGCTCAGTGTCCATATGTAAGGCACAAGAGACATGAAGTTGAGGTTAAGAATTCCATCAAAAAGCCGATTGATCATTACATTCCACCGCATAGACGGACTGTTCCTCAACAACAACATTTTCATAATCAAAACAATTTTCAAATGAGGAACAACCGTCCATTTCATTATGATCGGAGGAATCGGATTGCAATGGAACAATCTTGGAGAAAACCAGTGGTGAACACAACAGCTGATAGACAAAAGGTTCCACAAAAACCAATTGTCAAGTCAAATGTTGGACCTAAGTCTGTTCAATCAGATAAGGTTGCTAAGAAAGTTACTTTCAGTAACAATGTTCAGAAACCTATTGAGAAACCAAAATCTCAAATCCGTATTCTCAAAAGGTCTGAACAATCTTGGACACCTAATGGTTCTCCAGGAGCCTCTACGTCAAAGGTGAGTGATAAGAATGAATCTGTTTTGAAAAATCAGAAAACGGTTGATTCAAAACAGAAAGTTGTTGACAAAGTCATTGAGAATGATTCTTTGAAAGCCAAAGTTCAAAGGCCCAAGACTCAGGCTTGGGTCCCCCGAAAGAACTAATAGTCTACTTTTTGTGTGCAGGGAGCTTCAGTTGGCCCTATTAGCAGTCTCTGGATTGTTGATAGTGGAGCTTCAGGCCACATGACGGGGGATTTGGCGTTGCTGTTCGATGTGAAGAATATTAATGGTGGATATGTTGCGTTCGCGGGCAATAAAGGAGGTTATATAACGATGGAAGGAAGTGTGAGTAACGGGATTGTGACTTTCGAGCGGATATCTTATGTAAAGCAGATAGACTATAATCTGTTGAGCGTCAGTCAAATATGCGACAAACAATTTTCTGTGCATTTTGATGACAAATCCTGCTACATACTCAAACCGGGCTTCAAGATTCCAAAGGAGTGGGTTATGTTGATGGCACCTCGAGTCAACAATCTTTACATTCTTGATATGTCCAAGGCAATGACACCACAGGGACAGATAACATGCTTTCTTTCCAAGGCGACCGAAAAAGAATCGATAATGTGGCACCGCAGGATGGGGCACATTCATTTGAGGAAAATGAATCAGTTAGTGAGAAATGGACTTGTCGATGGAGTTAACGTGAAACATTTCCATCTGAACGACAAGTGTGTGAGCTGTATGAAAGGAAAACAACACAGACAATCCCATAAAGTGAAGAAGGTTAACTCTGTTGAGATGCCGCTTGAGCGATTGCACATGGACCTTTTTGGACCGGTCAAGCGCAAAAGTCATCTTGGGGAGCTTTATTGTTTAGTCGTCACTGATGACTATTCACGATTCTCATGGGTGATGTGTTTGAAGAACAAAAGCGACACCTTTACAAACTTACAAGTTCTGTTCACTCGGCTGGAGAATATTTACAATTTGAAGATCAAAAGGATCAGGAGTGACAACGGGACGGAGTTTAAAAATGCAAAGATGGATGAACTTTGTGAAAGCAAAGGGATACATCATGAATATTCAGCTCCGTATACCCCGCAACAGAACGGTGTTGCTGAAAGAAAGAATAGGACTCTGATTGAGGCTGCAAGAACAATGCTCGCTGACTCAAATCTTCCAGTAATGTTCTGGAACGAGGCGATTTATGCAGCAAACTACACATTAAATCGGGTTATGACAGTGAAGAAGTTTGGAAAAACATCTTATGAGCTGTTACACCGACGAAAGCCCAATCTAGAGTATCTAGAGCCATTTGGGGCGCCATGTACGATGTTGAATCCAAGCGAGAAGTTTAGTCCGAAAGCTGAAGAGGGATATTTTGTTGGATATGCAACCCCGCTCAAACGGGTATTCAACAAGCGAACTCGTCAAGTGGAGGATTGGGCTAATGTGGAAGTTCAACGTTACACTCAAAATTTGCAAGGTACGGGCCCTGATTGGATGTTTGATTACAAAGATTTCTTTGAATCATTCAATCTAGATAGCCTGGTTGAAGAAGCTGTGATCAGATTACTTTACGAATGTGAAAACGCGGCAACTTCACCGTTGATGCGTCCAATTACCGTAAACCCCCCACCAGCTTCTAGTAATACCAGTGTTCCTACACAAGAAGAAGAGTTGTTTCAAGAAGCTTCAACTTCATTAGACACTTCAGAATCTGAAGATGAACAATTTGAAGAAGCTGTTCTTGAAAATGCAGAAGACTTAGAAGCGCAAACTGTGAACCCAACTTCTAATCCAGACGTTGCTTCATCGTCTAACACGGGTAATGATCAGGATGCTACAGAGAACTTGACTGCTCAGACGGGAGTGATTGTACCTGTTAATCCGGAATCTCGGATTCATCGTATTCACCCGCTGGAGCAAGTGATCGGAGATCCTGGTAGTGGAGTGATGACCAGAGGGCAGCTAAAAAGCGTTAATACGCCAGAGAGTTTTGGTGCTTTAGCATTGTATGCCAAAATTCAGAAATCTGGTAACCAAAATGATTGGTCGTTTGCATGTTATGTGTCCCAGGTAGAGCCAAGGACATACAAAGACGCTTTGCAAGAAGATGCCTGGGTTGAGGCAATGCAGGAAGAGTTATTGCAATTCCAGAAATTGGGAGTCTGGACGCTCACAGATTTGCCGCAGGGACGAAAGAAAATTGGCACTAAGTGGGTGTTTAAGTGCAAGAAGGATGACCGTGGGGTTATTGTAAGGAACAAAGCCAGATTGGTTGTGCAGGGTTTCCATCAGATTGAAGGAATTGATTACAACGAAATCTATGCACCAGTAGCACGAATGGAAGCTATTCGGATGTTCCTTGCGTTTGCTTCGTATAAGAAATTCAAAGTCTATCAAATGGACGTCAAGAGCGCATTTCTGTATGGTAAAGTCAAGGAGGAGGTTTATGTCGGGCAACCACCGGGCTTTGAGGACCCAATCCACCGGGACAAGGTCTACGTGCTGAACAAAGCTTTATATGGTTTGCACCAGGCTCCAAGACAGTGGTACGAGGAGCTAAGCACATACCTCATCTCCAAAGGATTCAAGCGCGGCCTCGTCGATTGCACCCTCTTTACGAAGAAGACGGGAGATGACTTGCTTCTAGTACAGATTTACGTTGATGATATTATATTTGGTTCAACTAACGAACTCTTGTGCAGGGAATTTGAAACTGTTATGCAGGAGAAGTTCGAAATGAGCGCTATGGGAGAAATGCAGTTTTTCCTCGGCTTACAGGTGGATCAAAGACCCGACGGGATCTTCATTCACCAGACGAAATATGTTGCCGACATCTTGAGCCGATTCCAGATGGAGGATTCTAAGCCGATGGATACCCCGATACAACCCAATCACGGGATTGGAGTCGACGCTAAGGGGGAGCTGACAGACCCATTTACATACAGAGCAATCATCGGATCTCTGATGTATTTGACAGCGTCTCGACCAGATATTATGTATGCAACGTGTCTCTGTGCGCGTTACCAATCGAAGCCGAAACAAAGTCATCTGACGGCGGTCAAGCGTATACTTCGATATCTGAAGGGTTGTCCATCAAAAGGACTTTGGTACCCTAATGATGATGATTTTGATTTTATTGCTTTTAGTGATGCAGATTGGGGCGGCTGTGACAAAGACAGCAAATCAACAACAGCCGGTTGCCAGTTTTTAGGGAGCAGGTTAATTACCTGGCAATGCAAGAAACAGACTTCCGTCGCACTGTCTACATGTGAAGCCGAGTACATTTCAGCCTCGAGTTGTTGTTCGCAAGTGCTCTGGATCCAACAACAGATGGTCGATTACGGTTTGCAGTTTCTTAAAACCCCTATACACTGTGACAACGAAGCCGCAATTGCTTTAACTAAACATACTGAAAATCATTCTAAAGCTAAACATATCCGGATTAAATATCATTTTATCCGTGACTGTTATGCTAAGGAATTGATTGACATGGTCAAAATCCATACTGACTACCAACGTGCAGATTTGTTTACAAAAGCTTTTGACAGATCCCGCTTTGAATATCTTTTGAAAGTAAACAATATAAAGGAAAAACAGGACTAATCGGCTCCTCGGTTTATCATTTTTCGTTTTTAGTTTTAGTTTTAAATTTTTGCTAATTGGGAATTTCTCTTTGCTAATTGGGAATTTCTCTTTTCTATCATAATCCTCAAAGAAGTTGATGCTTTCGAGGGGGTTGTTTAATCCTCAAAGAAGTTGATGCTTTCAAGTGGATTGTTTCTTTCAAATTTTGTTTTGTTTTGTTTTTCAAAAAAAATTAAAAAACCCAAAAATATGTTCTTTACTTTAGGGGGAGTCATTTTATCAGAAAAACCAAAAACATTGAAAAATTTTCAAAATACCTAAAAATTAGAAAAACCCAAAATGATTTCCTGGATAAAAAGAGGAAATGATAGTACATCAGTGGGGATCTGACACAGGCTAAAGAATTGTATAGTTTTAATGAGACGTATGTTGATTACGTGTGATATGCTGATAGGCTTCGTAGACTTAATATTGCGTGCATTAGTGATACAAACATAACAAACTACGCGTTTGTGGATGAACACCTCATGGGCATATGGTCTTAGTACCGTAATTTCGTTTGATAGGGTGTTTGTACAAAACTCGGAGGTTTAGGGTCGTTATGTTATTAGTTGTCTGGGGATACCCTATCTGATCTTCTGCTGTAAGTCATTACGGACCTAGATCAGACAGGATGTCTTTATAAAAGAGCTTTATGCCAAAACCTAAAGTTACCGAATTGAGGAACTTTCCATGTTATATGATGATCAAAGATTATCTATAATATCGTATTGATCATTGATGCAAGTCATGATTAATATCAGTCCTCAACCTGGTATGGTGCATATGTTACTTTGCTGCATTAATTTGCTGACCTGTATACCTCTATGCATTATATCTTGTACAATTACAGACGACGAAAGAATAATCACGCTTTACAATGAGTCTTTGTGCAGATTACTTCTTGATACGGGAGTATGTCGTGTGTGTGGGAACCACAATGTGTTAGTCTAATACATCTAATTCGTATCATTTTAAAGCATTGCGTAATTGTCTGCATGTGAGCTTTTGTGGACAACAATATCAGCAATTGCCGTGTCACATATTGTTTCTAATGATAATATTGAACCAGATCAACGCTGTGTTCAGATTTCTCAGAAAACTGATATGATCCTCTTACCGGAAATCACAAAATGTTTACTGTTTTCATTTACTTTAATGCTTTTTACTTTGTTGCATTTTACTTTTATTGTCAAAAAGTTACAAAATTCAAAAAGATTTTAGGTGTGTTTCAATATAAATTTCAGAAAATCCAAAAGATTTTGCATTTCTGCTTTATTTTTGATATCCGGGGATGCTTGATGGTCGATTTCTGAGGTTTGATAACACCATCTGGTCTTTGTAACATTCAAAATGTGAAAATTTGAATTTTGGAATCTTAACGGATTGAAAAATTTTGAACGGGATTCGAATTCGTGATTTGGCGAAATTTTCAGTTTTTCCATTTCACATTCGCCCCTTAATTGGGTCGAATGTGGAAAAACTATCTCTTTCGACCGTTTTTGATCTGGGCGAAGGTGGTTATTTTCACTTCCGGGTGACTTTTCCACTTCCGGGTATCATATTCCACTTTCGGGTCTTTAATTAGGGGCGAAGGTGGAAAATTTTCACTCTCGTGCCATTAAGTTGGGGCGAAGGTGGTTTTTACCCACATTCGTCCATTTCATTCGGGCGAATGTGACCCTTTATAAATAGACCAGTCACCTTGGATTCTTCATTCTGAAATTTTTTTCAAAAATTCTTTCATAACAAGACCTTGTTGCTTGTGTTTTTCTTGACTCACTGATTTGTTCCCGTGTTATTGCTGATCATTTTAAGCATAATCTTGCAGGTAATGGTTAACAAACCAGATCAGATTTGACTGATAAAGGACCGGGACCTAGGGTTTTATGACTGGGGATTTTTGATGATGTTTAGTGTCTGATCTTGATTGCCGATCATTTCACATAGGTTTTAGGGGGAGATGGTGAAAGGAATTAGGAAAATAACATGATTAGATGATAGTTTTGATCGTTTGGATACGATGAACCCTAATTCAAATTGAAAACCTATGTAAAACGATTAATTGACAAAATTGATTGTAAATGAGTGTTAGTCGGCCTTGTTAGAATGTTTCAGAATCAAAATTACGGATTAAAACTAACAATGGCAAATTTTCAAATTTTTGGGGAAAAACAGGTTCCACCTTCGGTTCTTAAACCGGGCGAAGGTGAGAATCTTTGGGCGAATGTACACCATAATGGACGAATGTGACTTTTTATCAGATCATATTCACCTTCGTCCATAACAATTTCACATTCGACCAACAAAATCTCACATTCGGCCAATTCAAAAGGGGCGAATGTGCAGATCAGTTTTGACCAAAAGTTTATATTTTTGTCGTTTTTGTGTTTTGACGCGTTTTATTGATTTTTGTGTGCAGATGGCTGAACAACCAGAGAATATTGACACTCCAGCAGTGAATGTTGAGACTCCTGCAGAGATAGCTGTTCAAGATCCAGTCCCCGCAGCTGAAACATCTACACCGAGCAGTTGGTCTTTCGAAAGATCGCACAACTGTTGCGCGTATTTAGGAGACGTGGAGAAGAACACGGAATTTACTGGCATTATTGAGTTTCTGAAGAGGAGCAGGATTGTACATGCTCTAGCCACACCAACCATCATCTACAAAGACATTATAGAAGATTTTTACCAGAACGCTAAGTATGACTACTGGGATAATCAAACCATTATCAAGAGCAAGATTCAGGAGATAGATATGTTCTTGACTGAAGCCGACATCCGGGAAGCTTTACAGATTAAGTTCGAAGATAGAGAAGATCCCAGGGCGTTGTCGTGGACTGAACAGAAGGCGTGCTTCTTAAGGATGAAATACAAAGGTCCTATCACTGACGGATCGATGTATAAGGGGAAGCTGGGAGTGCAGTACAAGTACTTTGCACATGTTCTGATCCATGTCTTTGGATGTGTTAGTGGTGGTTATGACGTGATGAGGAAGAGTTTGAGCTCATTAATGGTTGCGTTGACACTCAACAAACCATTTAATGTGTCTGGGATGATACTTGACCACATGTTGGAGATGCTGAAGGGGATAAAGTTTAAGAAGTTTATGTTGTATCCAAGGTTTCTAATGATGATCTTTGACTACAAGTATCCAATGCTGAAGAAGGATCCAACAATGATTCTAGGGCAAGATCACATGAATATTAGAACCTTGATGAGGATGAAAGGTTATAAGGGTGTAGCTGATAATGAGAAACCACCCAACAGGAGATTGTTTGGGGCTTTGGCTCGTCCGGATTACACTGATCCAGGCAAGAACAAAGCTAGACATGATGATAGTGACTCAGACAACGACGATCCCTTAGTGTATGCTGATTCAAGCACTAAGCGGAAGCGTCAAGTAGTCAATCCTGGAGCCAAAGGGAAGGGCAAAGGAAAGGCTATTGATCAGGGAAGCACAAAGCAACAGGCTGCTAGAAAGAAATCGACTGCGAAGAAAGGTTCGGGTTTGGTGGATGAAGAGTCTGTGGATTCGGAAGAGACTGAGGTTGATGAACAGTGGGATTCTGATGACGAGAACGTAAGGACCACCAAACGTAAGGCCACTATGGTTGGTGAGTCTGAATTGTTGAATCAGTCGATTGAAGAGTCTGAGAGGAGAAGGAAATCAGTAGAAGATGAAGGTTTGGGAGTTGATTTAGCTGAACTGAGTGTTGGTGACACTGTAGTTGTGAATTTGCCAAAGAAGACAAAGAAACAAAAGACGATGGCAAAGAAATCTAGTGTGAAAGAACTGAGAGAGAAGGAGTTGGCTCAGTTGTTGAAGGGTAAGAGATTGCCTGATGCTGGAACACCTTCCAAGCTATCTTCACCAGTTGCTAAGAAGCAGAAGAAAGGAAAAGAGGCAGAGACTTTACCAATCGATCAGTTTAATATCGATATGGATAAAGTGCTCGAGATGTTTACAAAGCCTCAGAAGGAGAAAGCTGTTGAAGTTGAGCCCTCCAGATCAAAGTCAAAGAAAATGACTGTTGATGACGATGTTATGAAACAAGTCAATAAGAAGATGGAGGATATGATGAAAATGTTGATTGCTCAACAAGCTGAAATCACTAAGTTCAAGCAAAATGAGGAGAAGATGCTCCAGATTGTAGTTGCTTCGAAATCGAATCAAGATGAGATAAATGAAAAGATTCAGATGTTAGAAGCTAAGAATGAGAAGCTTGAAAGGAGATGTGATAGAAACAAGAACAAGATCAAACTGATCAAGGCGGATAACAAAGAGTTGAAGAAGGAAAACAAACGCTTGTGTGGTTTGATTGAAGAGTTATATAGTAGAGCACCCCAATTGAAAGAGGGTGAGGAAGATGAAGAAGATGATGAACAGAAAGTAGATTATGAGGATTCTGAATCAGAGAAAGATGATGATGAAGAAGAGGATGATGATGGATCGGATAAAAGCAATGATGACAACAATGATGATGATAATGACAATGATGATGATGATGATGGTGCTGAGGGTACAGGCAAGAAGAAAGGTGATGAGCTTAGCAGTGGAAGTGATCATGAAGGAGGAGATGATACTTCTAAGTATAGTTATGAGAAGAGAAAATCACAGAAGAAGAAAGATACTGGAGAATCTAGTTCCAAGAAGAAAGGTGAGAACGTAGACTCGGATGAAAGTATCTTTTGGAACGAAAAGGTGAGATCTCTTTCTGATGATGCTAAACTGATATACAAGAACATGTTGGAGAAGAGGGAGTGGACCATTGAGTTCACTGGATGCTTCGCTGAAATATTCCAGACTGATGATCTGAGATACGAGCTGGAATATGAAGATCCAGATCTTGAAGAAGGGGAACTACCTGCATCTGTGGCGAAAGAGATTTTAGATGGTCTCGCACAGAGGGTAGGAAAGACGTTTGAGGAGTTCATGATGGATGAATCGATTCCTGATATTCCTGAAAAGGATATGGGAAGTCATTCAGATGATGTACAGACTCCTGAAAACAACGAAGTTGAGATTGAAGATATTACTCATGAGGAGTTTCCCCAGTATTTCAGAAAAGAAGATGAGAACGAAGTATTTCCTGACTTCACAGAGATACCAAACAAGTCAGCGAAACAAAAAGCGAAGAGAAGAAGCGAAGAGTTTGTTGAGAAGGTGTTTGGAGATGAAAAGAAAGATTCTTCCAACCAGTCTGATGAGTTGAAGAATTATCTGAAGAAGTTAAAGGAGATGGATGAGAACCGACCTAAACCTGAAGCTCAAGGTAACTTCTATCGTTTTTATAATGCCAAGTTCAAAGGCAGAGCTCTCGGGTGGACTTATCTTGGCAGACTGAAGTGTATTGCAGCAAAATGGGAAACCGGAATTCTGTATTTCAACAGATTCTGTGATTTGCTTACTCTACCGTACTGGGCGGTGAGAGATTTATGCAGGTTTCCAATGTCAGGTGCCGAGGTAAATGGATCGCATGTCGGTTGGTGCGCAGACAAGTTAGTTTGGGAGAGTCGCACTAGATGGAACAGGTTTAAGCCTCAATATCCCAGAAGAAAACAGCATAGGGATATTGATCCTCAAACCAACATGAAGCGTGTGACTTTGATATATAAAGCACCAAATGTGATGAGAAAGATACCATTGATGCCAATGCCACAGCATTTCAGTGCTGATTTCATATTCTGGTATTACGATTGGAGGAAGGCAGAAGCAGTGATTGTGTTAAGGGATGGAAAGGACAAATACAAGCATGTACATGTATTTGATCCTATGTGGCTGATAAACTGCACATTCGAAGACATCATCATGTTGTTCTTTAATCCGATCTATTATGAACCGAATGACTTTGCTCAGGCGAGGAAGTACACTCAAGTTGTGGGAGTTTGTTTTGCATATGACATAAATGCAGGAAGCAACTTGGAGGGTAAACTTGGCAAGACTGTGAAGATCGCCAATGTATCAAAGCCTGTGAAGAAAACATTCGAGCCGCCAATGACTGATGAGCAAAAGAAGCAGCTTAGAATCAAGCTGATGAACAGGACGATGGATTACCAGAGAAAACTATCCAATCAATAGTCGAGGGGGAGTTTGTTGATGCATTTTGCGACTAAGGATTGGATATACTTGATTAACACATGTTAGTGGGTAGCCGAAGGTGTATGGATATGGGCGAATGTAGTAAATATGGGCGAAGGTGAATCAAGACTGGGCGAAGGTAGAAGCTGAATGGACGAATGAAGAATGGACAGAATAGAAGACCACATTCGACCACTTGCAGTGGGCGAATGTGGAAAATCTCACATTCGACCTATAGAAAGGGGCGAATGTGCAGAGGCTATATATAGTTTTTGAGTTTTTGATTATGTAAGAGAGTTATCATTTGTGTCCAGGTTCAGTGCAGGTTTAGTAGTGTTTTGAGAAAGTGTCTTTGTGATTCTAGATTAACATAAACGTTGTAATTGCTTATTAATTGAAAGTTAATCTATGAAAATGAAGTTGAAAATGATCTTGATTGTGTCGTGATTAGCATCTTATCAATTTGTTCAGATCTAGGGATTCCGCACCTAGATTTGTGACTTGTATGATCATAATATCCTGTTTTAGATAAAATCCAACGCTCACAATGTTCTCTTTTTAGATGACTATTCTAATTTTTTGTGGACATTTCCAATAACTAATAAATCCCAAGTCTTCCCCATCATTTACCACATTTGCCTCACAAATTAAAACCCAGTTTGAATGCACAAATAAAAATTTTCAATGTGACAATGGTCGTGAGTATGTAAACAATGCCTTTAACACCTTTTTCACCACAAATGGCATCCTTTACCGATTATCTTGCCCATACACCTCCTCACAAAATGGTAAAGCCAAATGAAAAATCCGAACCATAAACAACATGACCCCGTACCCTACTTGCCCATGACTCTTTACCCACCCACTTGTGGCATTTTGCACTTGAAACTGCCACTTACCTACTCAATATCTTACCTACCAAAGCAACAAACAACAAAACCCCAACCGAACTACTTTACCTTACAAACGCCACCTACGATCACCTCTGGGTGTTCGGTTGCTTATGCTACCCCCTCACACCATCTACAACAATTCATAAACTTGAATATCGCTCTCACCCTTGTGTTTTCCTCGGGTACCCACCTTCTCATCGAGGTTACCGATGCCTAGACCTTAACACAAAACAAATTTACATCTCACGTCATGTCACATTTGATGAAACCACATTCCCGTTCAAACACACCATTGGCCCCACACCCTCCTATGATTTTTTATCCGACTCCTTCCCATATCACATATGTCCACACATCACTACACCTAGTCAACCCGGCCCATCTGTTACACCAATCGGCCCCACACCACAGTCCGCCTCATCTCCACTTCCTCAGCCCGCTACTACCTCCGGCCCAAACACCTCTTGTCCCACTAGCCATATCCCTTACCAATGCCCACAATCTACCAACCCACCCATGTCATCCACCACGGCCTAACCTACCCCTTCTGGCCCAGTCCCGCCCAACACTCAACCGCAAACCCAGAGCCCACCACCAAACCCACTCGCATCACAACCAAACACCCGCACCATGCATACCCGCGCCATGAGTAGCATCTTTAAACCAAAACACCCACTAAATCTACACGCCACCACCACCACACCCTCCATCATACCCATTCCCAAGAACACTATTGATGCCTTGGCTATACCGGAATGGTATTCCACCATGCTTACTGAGTACAATGCTTTAATTAGAAATGGTACTTGGGAGTTAGTTCCTCCTACCCCTAACATGAATATTGTACGTAGCATGTGGTTATTTAAACATAAATACAGGTCGGATGGCACTTTAGAGAGATACAAAGATCGTTTGGTTTGTGATGGGCGGTCACAACAGGTTGGGGTTGATTGCGGCGAGACATTCAGTCCGGTTATCAAACCGGCTACTATACGTACGGTGTTATCTATTGCTCTTTCTAAGAATTGGCCTGTACATCAGTTGGACGTGACTAATGCATTCTTACACGTGGATCTTCACGAAACCGTGTACATGTACCAACCAATGGGGTTTTGTCACAAACAATTACCAGATCACGTTTGTCTTCTTAAGACATCTTTATATGGGTTGAAACAGGCACCACGGGCATGGTACCAGCGGTTCACAAAATATGTTCTCAGCTTGGGTTTTCTTAATAGTTGCTGCGACGCGTCTCTTTTCACTCTTCATCAAGGGACGGATACCGCATATTTACTTCTCTATGTGGATGACATTCTTCTAGTTACATCCTCCATAGATCTCAGACATCGCCTTCTCCAGAGTCTGTCAACCGAATTTGCCATGAAGGATCTCGGGCCTCTCAGTTATTTCTTGATGATTTCGGTTACCCGCACGGGTAACTCCATGTTTCTTACCCAGCAGTCTTATGCTAATGATATTATTGATCGTGCATGTATGCAATCGTGCAACCCCGTCTCTACACCGGTTGATACAAATGGTAAACTAAGTGCTACATCCGGTGATCTATTTCATGACCCGACATTATACCGCAGTCTGGCGGGCACTCTTCAGTACCTGACCTTCACTCGCCCGGATATCAGCTACGCAGTACAACAGATTTGCATGCATATGCACGCTCCTCGGATTGATCATTGGAATGCCCTCAAGCGCATCATTAGATACATTAAAGGCATCTCCACACTTGGTCTCACTTTGTGCGCATCTTCATCTACTCCTTCATTGGTCTCATACAGTGACGCAGATTGGGCGGGCTGCCCTGACACGCGACGTTCTACCAGTGGCTATTTTGTTTACTTTGGCGATAATCTCATATCGTGGTCATCTAAATGCCAAAGCACCGTTTCCCACTCCAGTGCCGAAGCGGAATACCGAGGAGTCGCAAATGTGGTTGCAGAAATTTGTTGGTTACACAACCTCCTCCTTGAGCTATCGGTTCCTCTCTCCCGTGCCATATTGGTTTATTATGATAATGTCAGTGCTATCTATCTCTGAGGCAATCCGGTACAACACCAGCGCACGAAGCATATCGAGTTAGATATCCACTTTGTCAGGGAACAGGTCCAGCGCGGTCGGGTCCGCATACTTCACATGCCATCGTGTCACCAGATTGCAGACATTTTCACTAAAGGTCTCCCTCGGGTACTCTTTGAAGACTTTCGCTCCAGTCTCAGCATCCGGTCACCTCCCGCTTCGACTGCGGGGGTGTAATAGCACTTATATTTAGTAAATTTGTATCACAATTATTATTCATCATTGTAATTGACGGTATCAATGAATGGTGGAACCGAATTGTATTATATATAGGAATGATTAATGGAGAGAGGGCAAGGACCCTAAACTTTCAGAACAGCTGGTTCAGATTCAGAAACAATATAAATTGATAACACTTGGTTCCTCTGTTCTTGACCTTGGTTGTGCTCCTGGTGCTTGGATTCAGGTCCATTTTACCCCCGTTCTTTGTTTTTGAGTGTGTGATTTATGTAACTAATTAATCAAAGGTTTTATAATGAGTGATGTCACCACTCTTGGTGCCATGATATTCTGACCTAATTTCATTCATTTCTTGTTGATGGCCATTAAAACAAGGAAGTTACTAATGAGTTGTTGCATTCTTGTGATTTCTATGCACACGATTCTGTTAGATTAAGGACGTTTGTATATCTGATGGAGCTTATCCTGAGCTGTTGGTGGTTGAAGCTAAGAAGTTAGTTGGTTTTGGTTTGGCTCATCTATGGTTTTGTTGAGCCAAAAGCGCCACCCTTGGCTTTTGTCGTATGTTAAATTGGTTTTTGAGTGATCTAGTTATGCTTTAGTGTAAGGTTGGCTCAAATATGTTTGGTTCATATAGGGTGCATAAAATCAAGATCATGCCTTTCAAGTGAAACCACAAGTGAGGCTCTTTAAAAAAACATGAATGGAGTTCCTCATGAGTTTAAGATAATTAAGCTACGCAACTCATGAAGGCTCATTTTTATTTGTTATAATCATGATTCTTAACTTTTTAAGTCCTTTAAGTTTAGTAGACGCATTCAAATCAATTGATAATATTGTGAAAATCAATCCGTATGTTAGGCTTGTTACCGATGAAGGTCTGTCTATCATTTTATTTATGTATATGCTTGTAGTCCTTACCACTATTAAACCGGACATTACCATGTGAAAATTAGACATCTTATTTATTCCAGACCATTTCTATTTTTTATTGATCTTTTAGAATAATGCAAAATTTGCAGGGCATGGTGTTGTGGAAAGGAATGTAGCATTGGCGCGTGCAACAGAACTTGAACTTGATTTAGTCGAGGTCAATATTGAGATATTTTTTATAACGATTCATGACGATTATAGGAAACCAATTGGGTTATTACTGATAATTTGCTTGTGTTACTACTGGATGCGTTGTCGGTTTTTTATTTTATCATGCTTTTATGATTATGATGCTTATACTTTGCTAACCTCCTGAGTTATAATGGCGATTTAATTATAATATGCATTTAGAAACATTACTTCTGTTGGTTATAAACTAAAGTTGTTATACATGATCTAAAGCTATTGCTGCAGCATTTTGATTTATGTCCTACATTTAATAACTATGTTGATCTTGGTTTTGTTACAGGCTTGGCTTGGGTAACATGTATTTACTCAGTGGGATTAACCTGTACAACGAAAAACGGTCTATACCAGCCCACAGCCAAGCACAACAAAAGCGCCTTGCGTACATCAAGGCGCACATTCTAATGGGTTAATAAAAAGTATTTTGTTTTGTTTAACCGCGCAGGTATATTGTTTACTATTCTGTGTCTGTTATTGTTTTTTTAGATGGGGTTTTAGTTGTTTGTTTGCTAAACCAAGGTTTTGTTGCTGTTGTCGTTGCTAAATTTGTGGTTATGATTTTTTTTTTTTGTGTGTGTGTGTGTGTTTGTAGATATGGTTCTTTAGCTGTTTGGTTAGTTTGGTGTGTTTATCTTGGGATAAATTTGGAACGATACAGAGAAGATTAGCATGGCCCATGCGCAAGGACGACACACACAAATCGAGAAATAATAGATGCTTTGATATGATCCTCTACTTGGGTGTTGATCCATCAGTACTCATGTTGTCTGTCATGGTGAGGTAAATAGTAAACTAGTAATATTGACAATGGTTATGGATGATTAGATATGATTCTTTACTTTGAAACACTTATAGTTTTGACAGGTTCAAATGGAGAAAAGATACGTCGGCAGTTGAAAGTTGAAACGACATGTTTGACATTTTCGTTACATGATGCTTTTTGGTTACTATCTTCTCGTTACGTCTCCAATTGACAAAACATGCAGCAATGGTTGTATTTTGAGAAAGTGTTCATCAAAATCTCAACCTTCAAAAGATTTGTAAATTCTATATGTTTCAGTTTCATAGTTTATTAGCGTGACTTCATATTAGCCACTCTGTCAACTATATTGCCAATAACAGATTATGATGCTTAGAATGAGTTAATAATAAATAAAGTTAAAAAAAAATGTGACAACAATGATGATTTTAAGAGATTGCTATGATAACTGGTTGAGTTCCAGAATGAACAACCTAATTTACTTGTACTACAACTACAACACCCTTTTGTTGCCCTGATCTCGAACCGCCACCACAAGCTGCTTTTCTTTTGAACATTCAGTCATGACTTTTTTTTACGTGTTTCATTTTTAGATAAGTGAATGACTTGATTTTGATGCTTTTTTCTTGGTGTGAAGTAATTTATTTATTGTATCAACTAGATTTATGTAAAATAATTGGCCGGCCTTGACTAATGTATTAATTTTATTGTTGTCTCAGGTTGGGGGAGGAGCGGACCATTACGGGGATGAGGACATGGATGTCGTACGCGAAGAATGGTTAGGCTATGCCGCGACATTTATTTTCAAATGATCGAAACTTGTTTGAAGGCAATGTAATGTCGATACAATATATTTTTGTAAACGTTAAACGTTGTCTCGGATTAGTTTGTAATTAGATAAATATGGATTATATAATGAAATGATGTTTTTGTTAGTAGTTTGCTAATTATTTTGCATATAATAAAATGGCAATAAATCCAGGAGGGTAAATATGTAATTTTACAGAATTTTTTTTTAGATTAAAAAAATATGACACGCAAAGAACGTCATAAAATTCTGTTATAAATTCTGTCATAAAAATGTGTCATTAAAAAGTGTCATAACGTGTGTCAATAAATGTTGTCATAAATAGATGACACGCAAAAATATGTCATGTTAAATTTATGACACCGCCATCCTTGACATTCTTTTCCCTGTCATCAGACCCCTTTCTTGACACGCAATGCGCGTCAAGAAATGCCTTTTTTCTAGTAGTTCATACACCATAAGCATACTCACATCCCACCATCATATGCCTTAGACCAAGTGTAATGATCAGTGAATTGGGCATTAAAGGGGGAATTCGCGTCCCGTTCACCGAGCTACACCGCCCTCACCCAAGTTAATGGGACGTTAAAGGTACCCACGTGAATTATTTCGCGTACGTTAAATTTTTGGCTGGCCAATCAGAAGCTTCCATGTGTCAATAACATTTAAAAAAAATAGTCATTAAAGGAAGGATGGAGGGCAATGCTAAATAAAAATTATATATTACAAACAATATTTACATACACAATACATATCAAACCAAATAACTCACACATCTTCCCACCAATTTTATAAACTTTACTAATATATTTTTATAAAAATATGAGTTCCCCGACCTCCTCATCTTGCATACGGGATTATTATTACAAAGAGTTTTTAGGCGATACGGGTGAATCAACCGACGAGGAGATCAAGCAAGAGGTGGTTACAAGTGCTTGTGCGCTGGCAACGAAGTATATGCAACATGTTAGTGATCCTCCACGTCCTATTTTGCGAAGAAAACGCATGGAATGCGGCCGCATGGCGGCGAACACTTGTTTAATGAAAGATTACTTTGATGAAGACCCAACTTATCCGGATCCAAGAGTTTTTAGGCGTCGTTTCTGGATAAGCAAACGCTTATTTCTACGCATTTCGGGAGATTTAGAAAACACGTTTGACTAATTCAAGCAAAAACCGGATGCGAGAGGGGCGCTTGGATTTACCGCGATTCAAAAGTGTACTTCAGCACTACGCATTCTTGCGTACGGTAACACGGCCGACATAAACGACGAATACTTAAAGTTGGCCGAGAAAACGACACACCTTAGAGCATTTTTGTCAAGGTACACTACAATTTCTTATATAATTTATTTATTTATTATGTTATTTAAAATTTATTTATGCTATTTAAAGTTTATTTATTGATTCTTATAAAAGTTATATTTTTTTAAAGGAATAATACATTTGTACGGGGCGCGTTACCTAAGACGACCAAGTTGGTACGATCTACAAAAGATATATGAGGTTCATTCAAATGAACATGGTTTACTAGGAATGATTGGGAGCATTGATTGTCGTCATTGGCCGTGGAATAATTGTCCAATGGCATGGCGAGGTCAACACACACGAGGTGACCAGGGAGAGCCAACGGTAATTCTTCAGGCGATGGCTTCACATGAACTTTGGGTTTGATCGGCTTACTTTGGTGTCGCGGGGTCATGCAATGACGTAAACGTTTTTCACCAGTCGCCCCTTTTCGAAGATTTCATTTCTGCTAGAGCACCAACGGCATCTTTGTATGCTAATGGAACGTACTACCCACACGGATACTTTTTGACTGATGGAATATATCCTAAGTATTCGATTATCGTGAAGACATTCACTAATCCGTATGATGAAAAAAGAACATATTTTAAGAAAGTGGAAGAGTCTTCGCGAAAGGACATTGAGAGATGCTTTGGGGTGCTTCAACATCGTTGGCATTATATTAGAAATCTGGCTCGTGCATGGACCAAAGAAAAAAATGAGAGATGCTATGTATGCGTGTATAATCATGCATAACATGATTCTAGAAGACGAAGGAAAGGCTTTAGCGTTGAATTTGATACATCATGCATGGTCGGTTCGATATATTCCGCACGAAGGTGACGAAGAGGAGGAACAGGAAGACGATAATGACGACGAAGACGAATTTGACGAAACCGATGAATTGTAGCTTTATTATGTTCCGTATTTTTTTTATTTTAGGATGATCATTTTTTTTATTTTCCGTTATTTTTTTAAATTTTAGGTAATTTAGTGAATTAATGTAAATTTTTTTATGTTTATTCTAGTTAAATATTTAAATTAAATACTAGTTTGTTTATTTGAATTTAAAAAAAATAATATAAATTGGCATGTGGTCCACATGCCACATGTCAAAAAACGCCCCACACCAAATTTCACCGACCGTTACACCCCTTGCCCATTTAATGCCCCTTTCACCCACCAAGTGGCCCTACATTGCCACATGTCAAAAAATGTCCCTTTAACCTATCAAATTTCACCCATCATTACACATAGTCTTACATCTTCATCAGCAGCACTACACAAAGGACATTGCACATCTGGACTATTTATTCTTCTTCTCGCCAAAGCGACCCGAGTCAGTAACCTATCTCGTGCAACCCTCCACGTAAGTAAATTGACTTTTAAAGGAACCCACCGTTCTCACTTCATAATAACATCTTGCACCCCATTGACATCAGCTTTTAATAGATCTTTAAACGCAGAAACTGAGAAATCCCCATTAGACCCTTCGACCCAGCCCCACTTATCAGCATAGCGGCCCAGACTACAATCAGATAACATGCGTTCTAGGTCTTGCATCTCCGAAAACTCCTCAACCGATCGAGGATATATATACCAGCTTCCTGTGAACCGTAACCCATCACTTCATTGTATAATACGATCGCCATCCGCCACCCGTGCATCTGCGATCCAGAGAGACTGCCATGCGGAAGCCCGCTTGCGCACCGTGGAGACCAGGACGCTACCTTGTCTTCTGCCATGTGCTAGACTAGGCGCACGAGGTCAAAAATACAAAGGCGGCTGTGACACCCCAGGAAAATTCCACATCGGCCGTGGCCAGGAGAGATCCTTGGTTCATAAGTAATGTCTTGCCTCTTAAATCACCAACGCGTTTTGGGGCTTAATGTTAGTGGATGAGAGGAGAACTCCACAGTTAAGCGTGCTCAGGTGGGAGAAATTTCAGGATGGGTGACCTCCTGGGAAGTCTCCACTGGGCAACCAAAAACAAATCCGTGAGCTCTGGATGGGCAAAGCGGACAATATTGGTGATGAGATGGGCAGGGTGTTACAGATGGTATCAGAGCCACTCCTGTGCCGTTCGGGATGGTGGGTGCATACCTCATCAGGGACGATGAGACTCTAACGGGTGGGTGAATGTGACACCCCAGAAAAATCCCACATCGGTCGTGGCCAGGAGAGATCCTTGGTTCATAATTAATGTCTTGCCTCTTAAATCACCAACGCGTTTTGGGGCTTAATGTTAGTGGATGAGAGGAGAACTCCACAGTTAAGCGTGCTCAGGTGGGAGAAATTTCCAGATGGGTGACCTCTTGGGAAGTCTCCACTGGGCAACCAAAAACAAATCCGTGAGCTCTGGATGGGCAAAGCGGACAATATTGGTGATGAGAGGGGCAGGGTGTTAAAGCGGCTCGCGGCAATGCGAGTGTGCAAAGTGCAAAGTGCGCCATCAAAGCGCCACATTACACCACATTGTGCCCATCGCCCACGCCACGCCACGCGCACGCATGTGCGAGTTAAGGGTGCTTCGCACCCTTTAGGGTACCATGTAACATTTCGCATTGAATTCTATATACGTTACGACTATTATTAATAAAACGTCGAATTTTTATCATTATCGTGCCCTTTAAAAATATTTCGTGACGTATTTGGACCCCTAGTACCATACTATAAACATATATTAGTGTTAAAGTGGTGTTATAATTGTAAAAAAAAAAAATTATTGCCTGGGCCAGGGTTCGAACCCGTGCCCAAGGCCGGTCCATTTACACACACACAACCAACCACCTGATCCACACACTTGTTTGATTCATAACTCACGCATTTTATATATATAAGGTTCTTAAATCATAACAGTTGACTTGGAAAGTCAACTGTGATGATAATCATCCAAATTTAACATCTCGATCCGCGTTTTAATCCTTGATATGGCAAAATTCGTGATTGGTTGACTGACTCGCGTCTTATACACGCCAATTAGTTGTTATAACATTCCAAATTTGTATCAATCACGCGTTTATAATCAATGCCTTGAGTCAACTTTCCAATTCATCCAATACGTGTGCAATACTATAAATTGATGTAACACCCCAACCGATGGCGGAAACATCGGGATGTCACGTATTGATGATTGTTCAGTAGCTCATGGTAAATAATAATTCTCATTATATGATTTAGATAAATTACATACAATTGTTCTACAAGAATTCATACATCAAATTGAATAAAACTATGCACACATCTTCAAGCATTAATTCAAATCCTCAAGCAATTAGAACCTGAAACATGTTAAGTTGAAAATATTTTGGGTCAACAAAAGTTGATGAGAATTACATAGGTTTTGATAATCGAATAAAATTGTTGTGCAATTCATGCGTCATGGCAATCTAGTCCATATGTGAAAACATACTAGAAGTAAATCGAGTGCATAATCAACCATTGTGACTGTTGTACTGTGGTACATCCCATACGCTCATGGTTCACTCGTTTATATTGCAGTAACAAACACCCACGCAACCTTTGTAGGAGGCACGTATCCGGGTGGGATTGTCAGTCCAATAGATCTATCAATGTATACCGTTTGGCTGATGAATGTTTATGCTAGAATTGTGCTTACCCTAGTCATGTTCAAGACATAATGCAACATAGAAATACACATAGACACATTGATGATTGAATTGCATAAATAATGTTGTAACATGTTTCACCCCAAAAATGGTGATAAATAGAAAAGGGGCTATGTAAAACTCACCTTAGCAAAATGTTATGTCTCGTAAAAAAAATGGAATAATGTGTTGTGAATGTATGCGAGGCGAATCCCAAAGACTCAACAACGTAGCTAGTCCAAATTATAGAAAACGAAAAAGAAAGAATATCAAGCTTCCAATTCGCCAATTACAAGAGCTTATAATCAAAGCTTCAATTGTAGAAGTAATAGACTATAGAAGAAAGGTATGAGGGAAAGTTTAATCGGATTGAAACAATCGATTTAGAGGTGCAAAGTATAACGGGTCATAGGTGGGTTTTTATACTAGTTTTGGAGTCAATTAGCCATTAAAATTGGTCAACACCATAAAGTAAGGTTTTATGATGAATTGACTATTTGACTAAGACTTTGACTGTTTGACTAAGACTTTGACTAGGACTTTGACTATTTGACTCAAGGCTTTATTTAAAAAAAAAATCTTGTATGTGAAAAAAAAAAGAATTTAGAATCATATTATTATTATTATTATTATTATTATTTATATACATTTATGTATGTATATAAGTTGTGAGTTAGGATAAATAAAGACTTAGGCACATTTGTATAATATTAATGATAAAGGTGTAATAAAAATATATATATATATAAGGGCTTTTTATGTATTAAAATTTTGGGGAAAATTTTGCGATGTTACAATTGAGGCATTCACTACCACCTACACTCGCCGAACACTCTCTCCCTACCCTCAATTTCTTCTGTAAAACTCATTTTGATCCTCTTTGGGTTCGCGTTTGACTTGAAGTTTGACCGAGCCTCTTAATCACGATTTCAATTTGTAAGTTAAATGTTTTTGTATGGTTTTGTTCATCGGCCCCCCTGACAACAATAACCCCATGTTTAATCGGGTTATTGTTCGTCAATTTTGTTTATTGTAAAAACTAGGGCTCGACATTTTTGTATTGGGGATAATTAATTCTGCAGACATTGATACTTATGTTTTACTGAATCACATCCATCACCAACTGATCATCAGATCAGTTGGTGTGACTCCTGTCCTTAAAACGCGAACCGGCCACAAGGCCAGGGTTCGAGTCCCGTTTTGATGTTTCCTTTTTCTTATTTAATTGAAAACAAATTTGATAACATATATAATTAATTTCAAACCAAGAATATTCGTTCTCAGGGTCCAGACCAACTGGTTTGGGCTTGTGATTTAAAAACCTCGACTCGGGTTTGACGCGGGTTCGAGCCATAGCACACCCAAACCTTTTTTTTAAAAAAACCTTTATTACTTATATATTCTTTATTATTTTAAAAATGGTTTTAAAATATTAAAATTTCTTTATAAATTCTACAAAAATTATTTTATGATGTTCTAATAGAAAAGTTCATCATACAATTTTTAGTTTTCCAAAAATTATTTGTTTATTATATATAATAAATTTTTCAATTTTATTCCATTATAATTATAAAATTCTATAAAAATATCAAAACGATTTTATAAATTTCCACAAAAATTATTCTGAGTTTATAAAACAATAAACATTCCATAAATGATTTTTATTTTCGAAAAATCATTTATTTAATATTTTAATCAATTTTTGTTATTTTAAACATAAATAAATCATAATAAATTCATTTTTCAATATTTTTGCACCAAAATTTTATTCTGTCCATTTAGAACAGAAATACAAATTTTAATTTAAAAATTCTTTAATTTTAATATTTTTAGATATTAAAGTTATATTTTGGAAAAATAGAAATAAATAGACTAAATATTCTATTTTTAAGAAAATAATTTTATAAAAATTATTTTTATACTTAAAACCTTAAAATGTGACCATCTTTAATCTAAAGTCTACAAAAAGACTTTTGTTTATTTATTTATCGAAATTCTTTTATTTATTAAACAATATAATTAATAATCAAACGAATACTTATCCCCAAATTTGAAACCCTGGAAAATATTTGTAGACTAGAAAGACTTAGACATGTTTATTACCTTAAATATAGGGTAATACTTGGCATCGTTGGGCTACACTTATTCTATTTTCACGAGACTTAACATTTTGCTAAGGTGAGTTTTACATAGCCCCTTTTCTATTTCACTATTTTTGGGGTGAAACATGTTACAACATTCTATCTACAATTCAATCATGAAGTGTCTACGTGTTATTCTACGTTGCATTATGTCTTAAACATGACTAGGGTAAGCACAATATTCTAGCATAATCATTAACATTGATTAGCCGACGGTATATAATGATAGATCTATTGGACTGACAATCCCACCCAGATACGTGTACCTCCTACATAGGTAGCGTGGGTGATTATTATCGCATAACATAATCGAGTGAACCATGAGCGTTTGGGATGGACCACAATATTCTAGTCACAAAGGTTGATTATGCACTCGATTTACCTGCTAGTATGTTTTCACATATGGGCTAGATTTACCATGACACTTGAATTGTACAAGCTTTATTCAATTATCAAAACCTATGTAATTCTCACCAACTTTTGTTGACCCAAAAATATTTTAAAAATTAACATGTTTCAGGTAACAATGAAGCTGAGGCTTAGAGTATGCATGAGGGAAATACTATGAAGTTATTTGAAGTTATTTGCTTTATTTGATGTTATGTATTTGGGATTTTTAGACATCATTTCATTTGGATATTTATGTTATGAATAAATTATTTAAAATTTCAATATATACCATGTGCTACTGAAACAATCATCAATACGTGACATCCCGATGTTTCCGCCATCGGTTGGGGTGTTACATACCACTAGTGTTTGGCTCATGCTAAACAATATACAAGAAGTGCTCCTCCTTATAAACCACTTCATGTTTTGTCATCCCACCAATGTGGGACAAAATTTAATCCATTTTCTCATCTTTGGTTGTTCCAATCGACAACTTTCAAGCTTCGATATCTCATTCATCTTAGCTCCATTTTGGACGTGGTTTGATTCGTTGTGATACTCTCACAATATAGTACACAAACCTGGAAATAATTATTTATATATCACATATATATAAATACATTTATTTGAGTCCAAAATTAGTGAAAAAATCATTTTCACTACCATTTTTCCAACAACCCCCACATGATCGATTAAAACACACAAATTCCCGGTGTAACCTCAACGGTTAAGTCTTGCATTGGATAGGTAGGTGTAAACATTTGAACCTTCCCTTGTGAAGCATACTTAGCTTACTAGCTTTCAGTAAAACTTGATGTCTTTGAACTGAAGGCTGTTTGTGTAAAAGACAATATACGTTCACACAAGACTCTCCCTAGCCTGGCCATCTCCTCATTATCGTGTCCAATAATGGTCCTGGAACACTTTCCTGGTATTGCGGGAGCTCTAGAAATTATGCCCACCATTTCATTCGAAGCGACCACACTTCTCTCCAACATAGGTGATTTAAAATCATTAAAAACATTATGGTGTACAATGATTTACACTAATCATTAAACCATATGTTATGCTTAACCTCTCAACAATGTCACTAGATATTATAGGAATGGACTAGGACATATTTAAACACCCTTTATAGTTTAGGGGGATATGTATATAACCATACATACTAGCTTATATATAAACATATATCTTAGCTATGCCCCCACAGTGACCACCCTTTGGTTCATGATTAAGTTTGCCTATTGAACCTAGATCTTGGGATCTCCAGTCAACTAGGTTAGGTTTCCCTCATGTCCCTTTTTCCATGGGCTTTAGTCTCATTCCATACAACTTCATATCTTATCAACCATAAGGTTTTTGGATCCATTTTCATTGAGATAAGTTGTTCTAACGTGTTCTTTACCCACTGGTCAATTTTGCCAGTTTGTCCATTCGTAAGACTTATAACATGTGATCTAAACATAGATCTGGTTATGGTAGCAGGTTAGGTAGGTGTTACCCTTTGTACCTTCCTTTTCGTCTTTAGAATGACATGAAACTCAATTCATGGCTAAACACGTTTCCATGCTTTTGGTGATGTGATTCAAAGTTAGCTAGACTTTGGATCTTACCTATTGGCATTTGAGTCCAATCAACTCGGTTGACTCACTCCATTTTCAAATGCAAGTCACCCCCACATTTAAGTGTTATTGGATAACATACAATGGGGTGATGAAAGGTTCTCCCTTTCGTATGAAGTTTGAGAAAACTTCTTAAATACCATTTTCAACCCCTACAGGTGTTTCTTAAATGGCTCTTCCCCCCACATTGCTTGCACTTTGAATGTTTCATTAACAAGTATTAGTCTAGCATGCTTTAGACTCCAATACTCTAGCATGTGAACAGAAGATGCGTCATTCTGATTCTTCACAGTCTTAAGAGATAACGCACTATCTCTTTCAAACATTCACGTCTTAGTTAGACACAATAATGAGATTTTGTTTTACCACTCCAAAACCTCTGTTTTAAGAATGTCTCAAAACCATAGTTAATTTCATCTATTAAGATCAAAACTCATTTGCCTTTAATCTCCAAGGCTTCACCATTGACTCTTAAGAACTTAAACATAAGTCTCAATCTAAGTCACTGTGATGAGCATATTCATCATCAACAAGATGAACTGTATTAGTATAAAATCACTACAGTCTTCAGATAACGTCAATTAGATTGACACTCAATGACATTGCATTCACACATGCCTCAAGTGATATATACATTTCCATTGTTGTTTTGTTAAAACCATGTAATGGGAAACTCTCAAACAAAGGACAAATCCTCCACATAGGTCAAACAACATTGATGGTTGTAGAAATATCTACACATCCATCACTATTGTAATGTCTTACAATAAATTTAGCAAAATTTATTAAAGAATTTATGATCTTAACATATATTTCTTTCATATGTTATAGTCATCGAAAAATTCACAAGTATGTATTTCCATGTTGATGCTCTCAACATTAGATGACATACCTCGTTTTCGTGTATTTAATCTCAATACACTTGCTACGTTCGTCATGATTCGCTCATCATGTTGTACGTTTGATGTTTGGTATGTGACTTATTGCATAAGTCATGATCACAACCCACTCATTGTGTTCTTGCAAGAAACTCCTTGCATAACCCGTTAAATAAGTATTCTTATTAAATTCATCGAATGTAAATCGTCAAAGAAAAAAAATACCATCATTAATTTCCCTATTACATTTATCGTTTATTATATTTTAAATCACCTGATTATTAAAAAAATGATAATCCAAAATATATATAATACATTACAAATATATTTTTCCGGATTCATAAAGATATATAAACATCAAATCTCAAAGTGTTATTCTATTCAACACTTTATCGTTCGACGAAATAACCACAATTATATCATCTTGTGGCATGTTTTGAGGTAATCCCTCGATACATTGTTCAAAACAACAAGGTTGTTTCTAATTAACTACTCACAATTAGTCAAACAAGTAAATATGTCAAAAACAACATCGGGTTGCTTTCCTTTAAATAGTCTCTCAAGACTATTATATGGTTCAAGACATGATACTTCTCATACGAGTATCGAACCGATTGCAAAATCATGTTTTATTCGTTCAAAACATTTCTCGTTTTTGCAAATGTTTTAAAAATTAAACTATATATGTTTATGCTTTGATTACAAATCAATACCATAAATTCGAAAATAGTTTTATTATTTAAAACCGCATCTAACTCGGTCGTTAAAAATAAAATGATTACCAATCATATTAATTAGTTTATCATAGTAAACCCGATCCTAACCCGCTTGTTAGAAAATAAACGATTATAAATCGTTAAAGTATATGGATTTCATGATAAATCTTTACTAATTCGCTCATTAGAAACTATACGTGTACCAAATATTAAAAAAAAATCGATTTCAATAACTAACCATTTCTAACATGCTTGTTAGAATACAATATGGTGTCTTGGTTATATAACTAAACTGTTTCTAACACATCCGTTAGAAATAAACGATTACCAAAATCATTTCAAAACTTATTGGTTTGTATATATACCACCATTTCTAACACGCCCGTTAGAAATATAATAAACAAGACCGTTTAAAATTTATTGGCTCATATATAAATATGATAAGCCGTTTCTAACACGCTCGTTAGAAAAATTAAACGTCTACCTTGTTCGTTTTTACAAAAGCATCAATTTCTAACACGCTCGTTAGAAAAATATAAGTTTAAAATAATTTATGATTTTGTAAATACTTCTTTCTAATACGCTCATTAGAAATGTTTGATGGCACATTATTCTTTCAATGTCGTCAATTCTAACACGCTCGTTAGATATACATGTTTCAACAACTTGTTATTTACATAAGAAATTTCTAATGCGCCCATTAGAAATCAAAATGATTTCAACATTTTGAAACCAATAATATTTTACTAAAATAATTACTTTCTAACACGCTCGTTAGAAAAAAATGTATTTCTATACATTTGATAACAATCATTATTTCTCCAAATAATGATCTCTAACACGCTTGTTAGATCGAAAACGTACACCAAATGTTTCTATATGGATTGCCAAAATATTTTCTAATACGCTCATTAAAAAATATTTTACTAAGATTAATCGCTAACACGCTCGTTAGAAATAACCTCTAGCAAATATTTTTCATGGGTTGACAAAATTATTTTTCTAATACGCTCATTAGAAAAAAAAATGTATTTTTTTTAACGGCAAAAAAATGTATTTTAAAAAATTTAGAGTACATTTTATATTTGTATTAATCGGTTTCAACAAAAACACGAAAAACCCATGAACACGAGAAGCAAGAATCAAAATGTTCGTTTTGTAAACGTCGTATTTCGGATTAAGATTGTACTCTAATCATAAAATAATCCGACTTGTACAACAAATATATTTCCAAAAAAATATTTATAAGGTTTCACCAAAATCCCAATTAATATTTTTGTATTTTCGTGAACCCAAAAATCCTTTAATAAGAAGGTATTTAGATTTTATTGACAATCTACACGAAAGTCTGTTTTAAGCTTGTAGGAAATAGGGTTCATAATTTTATTAAATAATAATAAAATAATCATAATAACGAGACCCTCGTTATTCATAGGAAATATAAAAGTATACTACCAATTACAAAACAAAAATAAAAAAAATAAGATACAAAATACATGTACCTAATTGAGATTCAAGCATAAGTTTTTGATGAACTTCAACTGAACCATCTAATATAATGCTCCGCTGCAAAAATAAACAAACTTGTTGTAGACGGTTTTTGGTTGAGGATCGTGTTTGACACGGGGCCCTTAAAACAGATTCCACGCCTCCTCTCAGACAGACTGTTTCCCAGGGTACAACATCCAGAACAGTAGTCGTACTGCCAGAGATAGTCTTGAGCTTGAGATGCCACTGGGTGATAAGTGTGTTGGAGAAAAGAAAGTTGTTTTTCTATTGAGAGTACTCCTCTCAATGTAGGTGTTGATGAGAACATGGTCATATGAATTTGTGTTAGAGAATTCCTTTTTCTACTAACAAAATATGAGATCACTTTTCATACTTATACTCATAAACGAAACAACTTTTTATTAATATTGTAGTTAACACCATAATTAATTAATAATATTAAATTGCAATCGGATTAAATTCTTTTGAAGTGTCAAACTAAAACTCCCATTGTACTTAATGGCATGAGTTGGAAGAGTCACTCTAACCAAGTCAACTGACTTGTAACAGACTTCTGCTCTCAGAAGCCGATACGCGCATAACATGCGCCATTGAGACTAATAGTAACATCATGTGCATACCAATACACTGTCCATGCGGAAGCCTGCTTGCGCACCATGGAGACCAGGACGCTACCTGGTCTTCCGCCATGTGCTAGACCACGCGCACGAGGTCAAAAATACAAAGGTGGCTCTCAAGCAGCTCGCGGCGATGCGAAGTGCAAAGTGCGCCCATCGCCCACACCACGCGCGTGTGCAAGCACCGTTTAGGGTACCACTATTGTTTGGCTCATGCTAAACATTATACAAGGAGTATTCCTCCTTATAAACCACTTCATATTTTGTCATCCCATCAATGTGGGACAAAACTTAATCTATTTTTTCATCTTTGGTTGTTCCAACCGACAACTTTCAAGTTTCGATATCTCATTCATCTTAGCTTCATTAAAAACGTGGTTTGATTCGTTGTGATACTCTCACAATATAGTACACAAACCCGGAAATAATTATTTATATATTACATATATAAATACATTTATTTGAGTCCAAAATTAGTGAAAAAAATCGTTTCCACTTCCATTTTTTCAACACTTCGGAATTTCTTAAGTAGAGATTAATTTTGGCTACAGATAATAAATGTCTTTTACAAACTATAGATAGTATTAGTAATAACTATCAATATTTAAAATTAAAATGTAATAAAAAACCTCACTCATGTTAGTTCATTGGACGAAAAGAAGTTACATTCTAAGATCATGGATCATGATGCTTCTAGTTGGGAATTAGGACGGTAAAGTGTCAACAGTTAGTTTACTTTTTAACTCCCCTCAGTCATGTATATATTTTCCTTAAAAATTACATAATAATTTTAAAATAAATTAATTAATAAATGATCAAATGAAACCGTTGATTGGCTAAAGTAGAAAAGCGTCACTTTCTCTCATTAGAAGTTAGAATTATCAATGGTGCATTTTCCCCTAAATATAGGGCAACCAAGTTGGGCTTTTTAACTTATCATTGTGGTGCATCTTTATTTATTTATTTTTCAATCCCATGCCTAAAAAGAGATTCTGTTTTTGACCTAAAAACCCTTATGGATTTCTTTTGTCATATGTATATTCATTCAATACATTAAGCATGCATACCCCAAGAATAACTTTTAAACAAATGACTTTAAGGTGGATTTGCACTTAAAACACCACTACATGTATGTATGCTTTTGGTATCATGGAAGGTGGAAATGAGTATAGATGTTTAATCACAATTGTTTAGGTGGGTCCGGAGGATACTAATATTTAAGATAACAAAACTCATTTTTTAAACCAAAAAATATATTCGTACCCATTGGCAGACCTAGTAAATTTTCTTTTTTAATAAGGCCTTAATTTATCAGTATGGATTTTAGTGAGTCTGGGTCTGGTCGCAGATTTTTTTATAACTGAACTGAAACATCCTTAACAAGTTCACTATCTTATGACTA
The DNA here is from genome assembly GCA_030844895.1 of Ambrosia x helenae. Lineage (NCBI taxonomy): Eukaryota > Viridiplantae > Streptophyta > Magnoliopsida > Asterales > Asteraceae > Ambrosia > Ambrosia x helenae. Next base: position 74,797,670 of record CM061227.1, on the reverse strand, counting down.
ATAACTCAAAATGCTTGTATGTAAAAAATGTAAAGTTGCTGATGACGACGACTAAATTGATAAATTGTAATAGCTGGTAGTTTTGTCTTTGTATGCTTTTGTATTTGTATAAGTGTTGGTTAGTTGGTAGTCAACCTCGCCATAGGTTGGTAAGGTTAATAGACTAGCGACTTTAGCCGGTAACCTCGCTTGAGTCTAGCAAGGTTAGGACTTGGCGAGTTTAGGCGTGATCAATAAAAATGTGTATATCTCCCATTTGTAATTAATTTTTGAGCGAAGTTTCTGTAAACTTGTAAGACTTATGACTTCTGTAACGTTGTACTCTTGGTCAAATGAATAGAAACGAGTTTATTTGAATTGCGTTTTGTTTCCATCATACGTTCGAATCACATACATGTTGGATTATGCACTTCGTGTGTGTTGTGATTAAATCTAGATCAATCCTATAGGTGTGCAGGGACCTAAAAAAAGAAAATAAAAGCGATAACTAAATGTTCCAAGTGAGGTTTTTTTGGAGAGTAGTGTTTCAGCGGTAAATCCTGTGTTGCAAAGCGACCACTGCCTAGGATCGAATCCCATAGCACCAATCGGGTGTTTCCTTTCAAACCCAAGCGGTTATTTTTTGGGTAGAGCGTGAGATTCGAACCTGAGACGAAACCCGAGCAGGAACCCTCCAAGTGTGGATAACCATTTCTTATTTATCTCAGCTTTTATTTAATTCTTTATCAAATTAAATATACGGGTCAAAGTCTGAAAGAGTATAAGATCAAACAAATTTCAATAGGAAAGTAACATATTAATTTTGAAAAAGTTTGAGGTCACGTGACATAAAACATGCTAAGTAGCAATCGAATGACGATCAATACCGGCAAACTCATGTGACATAAAACATATATGAAGTTGAATTTATACTGACATGCAATACAAAGTTAAGGGGGCAAAAAAACTTGAGGGACCAAATGTGACCACCAAACAACATGCTAAGTCGCATCCAAACCACGTCACAATTCGTAAAATATTGTAATAATGTAGTTTACGTAGTCTTGCCCAAAATATGAATAAATTATAAACTAAATAAATAGATCAATAAGTATTTGAGGAATTGAGGGTATGTTTTACCCAACCCATAACACTCATTTAAATTGCCATTTTAGAGAAAACATATAAAAATGGAGATGTTTTGCCTTTTGTTTTTTTTTTGCTTTTAGTAGCATGATATGTGATCATTATTGACCAACCGACCCTACTCTTAGGAATCAAACACCCATTATACATTGGGCGTTAATTTTAAAGGAAGTGACAACACAACACTTGTCAATTATCGAACTCGCAATAAAATGTATATGTAAAATTAATTAGTTTGTGTAGTCTATCCATCCATTTTCAATTGTGAAAATTAGTCAATGTATCCACCTCTTTAATTTAGCACGCATATTCGTCAAGTTATGAGGTATGAAATGATTTTAGAACTATTTCCACAAAATATATATTATATACATATAATACACTTCAATATAACACTAGAACACGAATGTTATCTCAATACTAGTGGGTTACCCGCACATTGCGGCGAGGACCACAAAACTTTGGTTGGTGATTTTTAGGGCGTGCACAAGTTGTTATTTGGCTCAATTTGATTTTGAGCCATAACCATAACTTTATTTAAAGTATTTCAAAAAACCGATGGGTTTCAATTATTTCAGCTTGGTACATCGGTTATGAACATTGGGTCAAATCAGTTGTCGACTAATAACCGAAAATTTAATATGGGATGAAAATTATCATAATATCCTCTAACCTCATGAACCAGTGAAAATTTTGTGAGCGATGTCTTGTTCCAAGCCTTGCTAGAGTTTTGGCTTCTCTTTGCGACAACATGATGCTTGCATGATTTTGGTATTGTTTGTTGAACTAATAGAAATGGAGCATAATATATGTGGTTTCTGTATTAACTGAAGCAATATAAGCCAAAATATAAAGCAGTGCTTTTTTTTAACTATGTGTTAATTTAGGACACACTTTGAATTTAAAGTTTAACTTATTGCATGGAAAAACTTATTAATTGATTTTGAGCAGATGGAAAATGAAAATACATGTGTATAAAAACAGAAACATCAATCAAAAAAATAGTCCACCATGAATTTGTAAAGTTAAACACATATGTGTCATCTTTAAAGTTCCAAATTCAACATAGATGTTTATAGTTTCGTGCCTTTAAAATGTGTTTAAAGATTTTGTTATAATGATATTAATTTTAAACCATATGTCAAACTTAGTTTATCAAAGTAAATAACATATAATTTTGTCTGGTTTCACTGATTAATTGACCGAATCTAGATAAAGAATGCATAAAAAAGCAAAAAATGGATATAGTTAAAAACTTAAAAAAGTACTATAATTATTATATTGTTAAACATAATCCATTAATATAAACAGTACAACTTAAATAAATAAAAACTGCACTGCAATGTAAGAAGTACATACCCTAACAATTTTCAAATATTAAAAGTAAACCAAACTATTTGGTACGATATGAAACCGAAGGACATACCAAGAATCTAGACAATTATTATACATGATCAAGACCATTTTGTGGGGTTTACTCCCTCCGTCCCTATTTAAATGTCGTGTGGTCTAAAAACACACATTTTAAGAAATCTTTTGTTTGTATGTGGTAAATGACAATAATATTCTCAAAAGTGGTGATTGTATTTTTGTCTTTTATAGGCAAAACTGAAAATTGTATTTCTATTTTTGGAAATGAACATGTAATTTGGACAATAAAAAATGGAAAGATGAACATTTAAATAGGGACGGAGGGAGTAATATTTAAGATTATTTCAGTTTAACAATGCTTAGACCATAAGTAATGGTTGATGCCCCTTATAAGGCATTTTATGCCACATCATTATTATAAAGCCCTCAAAAAAATGTGTAATGGTTAAAGCCAGTGTTTTTAAAACCGGACCGGACCGGCCGGTCAGATCGGCATCCGCTACTTCACCCGGTCCGGTTTATGATATCGGATCGCTTTTGCATGTGGCCAGCCGGTTGGGCCGTGGGTCGGGGGTCGGACCGGAAAACCGGTGGAAAAAGGGGTTGGACCGGGGAACGTAACGTCAAAACTTGCAGAACAGATCTGGAAGGTGGTTTTCCGGCGACTGAGTAGCGACGCATCTGAGTCAACTTTCAAGCTAGCAGCGGATTTTAAGTTCTCAACCGCTCTTAAAGCGAAGGTGTGCGAGAGGAAAAAACCAGAGCACGAAGTTGAGAGGATATGGGTTCTTCAAATGTTGACAGATGATTAGAAAAGAGATAGGTGTATCTTGTGGAGAAAGATAAATATTTGATTTCTTTTTATTATTTTATTCGTTGAACCTATACGAATTTTACTTTTATGATATCAATACTATTTAAATAAGGATAAGATATTATACATTTTTCTTTAATTTTTACAATTTTTTCAACTAGTTTAAAATAAATATGTTTTCTTAGGTACGAGTAAAATAAGTATAATATTTGAATTTTTAAGTTACATATAGTTAGAGCTTTATTTTTATTTTTATATATTTAAATTATTTATTATGTGAGTATCCGGTTTAACCGGTCTGACCGTCCGACCAGTGAATCAGTAAGAAGGCCGGTTCAACGTCCGGTTCAGTTCTGAAAACGTTGGTTAAAGCCACTTAATGCCCTTTTTATTTATTACTTTCCATATTTTTTATCCTATTGAGGCATTATACTAGAAATGCCCCACCCTCTTAATGCCCATATAATGCCTAAGGGGATGGTGTTGGGGGCATTATCATGCTTATTCATGCCCCTATAATGCCCATTACACATGGTCTTAAAATAAAATACGCACCTGAATGTGAAAACATTCGCCGCTATTGATCATCATTGGTGGGGTGGCACCTCCATTGATGGCTTATGCATTGCTTGTTCCATATTATTTTGTTCAAATAAAAAGAAATACGTCAAACCGTTTATAATAACCTAATTGGACAATTACAAAGCCTTTAAAGACAATGCATAAAAGCAAAAAGAGTTAATAGCCATTTTCGTCCCTGAGGTTTGGTCCAGTTTGCCACTTCAGTACAAAAAAGTTTTTTTTTGCAAATCAATACCTGAGGTTTGAATTTTCTTGCTATTTTCGTCATTTTCACTAACTGGGTTTATTTTTTCTGTTAACTCAGGGGTATTGTAGTCATTTTACATATTTATTTTTGTTTTAAATTTTTGTACTCACTTTTTATACATAAAAAAAAAATCTATAGTCATCAGCCATCTCTCTCTCTCTCTCTCTTTCACTCTCTCTCTCTCTCTCTCTCTCTCTCTCTCTCTCTCTCTCATCTTCAAATAGATCTGCTTGAAATTGTGTGTGTTTCTAAGCTGATCTATTCAACCATCTATTCAACCACCGCCCAATCTCTTCCCACCGTCCTCCTCCTCCGACGACCTCCCCAACCACTGTCCTCCTCCTCCCACCCCCTAGCACCACCATCCACACGACCTGTTATAATTTTATACAGGTCATAAAACCCGAACCTTCAAGGCCCGGGAGGGTTCCTGTTGCAATACCAGTGGTAGTGGGATAGACGTTCAAAGATTGTTGTTGGCGGTTCATGGTTGGTAGTGGGATAGACTTTCAAAGATTGTTGGAGGGTTGTTTCGTGTTTTTGTGGGGAAGGTGGGGTGGTTGGATAGGTGACGAGGATGGGGGCAGTGGTTGGGAAGGTGACAAGGATGAGGGCGGTGGTTCAGGTGGTGGTCGGGTAGCTGACGAGGATAGGGGCGGTGGTTTAGGTGGTGTCTGCGTTTGACAGATTTAAGGTGTTTGTGATTGAATTAGGGGAAAAGATTAATAGGTTTTGTAGGGTTTTGAAAAAGATATGAATTTTTGTTTGGTTTGGTAAAGATGATGGTGATTATTGTTGTTATTGTTATTATTGTTATTAGAATGTATGTGGAGAGCACAGGGAAAGTAAAATGGAGAAGAAGAGAGAGAGAGAGAGATGGGGGTGGGGTGGGTAGAGGAAGACTTATAGGTTTTTTTATTAAAATAATCATAGGGTATCAAATGACAAAATTGTCCTTCATTAAAGTGGCAAAAAACAACCCTACCCCTGAGCTTAACGAGCTTTTTTAACTGGGTTAGTGAAAAGGACGAATTTGGCAAAAAAATCCAAACCTCAGGGAAGGAATTGCAAAAAAAAAAAAACTTTTGTACTGGAGTGGCAAACTGGCCCAAACCTCAGGGACGAAAATGGCTATTAACTCAAGCAAAAATATAAAAAAGTAAATACACAACAGAAAATGAAAGCCACCATTGCCATTGATCATTGATGAGTTCTTCATATTGTCTTCGTGTTTCTTTCATTCAAATCAACCAAATATCAAACAACATAAAATTTAGGACCAAAAACTGAAAAACCTACCGTTGACCTATTGGAATTCTTGTGACGTCTAAAGATATATGGTGAATAAAGAAGCTAGTCATTTTCCCATTTGTACACAAATAGGCGAGGTTTTTAATCTGTTTATGGTTGCATCTATTTAGTCGATTTAGATTGATATTAAAATCTCTATCAACTTAAAAAATGAAGCATCACAGTATCCTTTGGTTTTCAAGATAACACAAATTCAACTTTTCAACTCTTCTTTTCGGTTTTGAAACTCACTCTAACATTGTCACGACTCACAAAAGTTATGGTAATTTAAAAAAACATAAATTCAACTTTTTAACTTCTCATCCAAGTTTTGAAATTCACCCTTAAATAGTCACAAATGTTATAGTAATTTAAATAGTGTAGAAAAGACAACTTTGCCCCTAAACTAACCTCATTTACTATTATACCATAAGCATAAACACTTGTATTTACTTAAATTTTATGGCCATCCTTCTCTAATTTTTTTTTTTTTTTTTTTTTTTTTTTTTTTTTTTTAACAGAAACCAATTTCAATTTTATTTAATAGCGAAAAATTACATTAAGATAGCGGGCAGGCGGGCAACAAGCTGCGCCGCCACCCCTTTCTGGACAGCAAACCCTAGCCTACTAAAAACGAACCCCTGCCCTTTCGGAGTCGAGATACTGCTATGAATGACATGTTGGACCCTGGACAGGAAACGGATGGCTTCCGGTGCCAAGGAGCCGAAGGTATCAAAAGCTAGGGGTACGAAAACGTGTTGGTTCTCTTCACAAGCTTTAGCATGCTTCTCAACTTTCTTCGCCTCTGCTTTCCGCACCGCTTGCCCTACTACAAAACCATTATCCCTCAAACCAACCAGGGGAGATACACCTGTTAGGTCGACACAAGCGTGTTTCCCCTCGGCCCACCCAAAGACAAGCAGGTCTGCTGGACGTAGGGTGGATCTCCCTTCTGCGGGGTCCGAGAGGAAATTCACTGGAGCCTCCTTCTTAGCCGAGATACCAGCCCTTCTTAAGATGTCCCAAAGAACGTCCCGGACCCAGTCATGCCTATATTTGAAACCAGGCAGCTCCTTACAGTGGACCGCGTGTTCCCCGTATTTGTCCAAGCATGCCTTACGGCAAATCGGACATACTTCATCTTCATGATACATGGGGATCACCAAGCGGTATTTAAGAATTGCCCTGTATTCAACCCTAGACATGGTTTGGCCCAAACCTTCGATTGGGATAACATTCAGGAAATCTTGGGCATGGGGGCTTTGCAAGCATTCAATAACTGCCTTTTGGCGGGGGGACAGGTCAAAGCTTCACCCAGGCTCTGTGCGATTTTGCCAAAAAGGGCATTCGCCAAAGTTTTCTCTAATGCTTTATAATATAGTATAGATAACCTAAACAACATGTTCTACCATTGGCTTGAAGCGCCTCAATGAAATACAACCCGACTTGTTAGAAAAACAACTGGTTTGTTTGCCTCGTTGGCGCAAAATATACAATCTCAACCATTTATACATGACCCACATAACTTTATTTGATCAATCATTTAATTGGCGCCCAATAAAGAAATAAAACCCTTTTCTTTTTGTAACTGAGATCTATTTACGAGTAAAATAATAGATACGGATTATAGGTAACCCAATCGAGTTTTGTTACACAATCCAAAGCTCTAGTTTTTAACGTTGTGATCTTTCTTAATATCTACTTTCTTTGTTTCCTGTATAATATCCTTTTGTGTTTTCATCTGCACGCTTTATTTGATTGATAACATATATATTGGATAATAGGTTATTGACCCATTTGTTACACATCTTTTACATCTTTTATTAGATTATATTGAATCTTTTGTTAAATGAAGTCAGGTATTGTTTCTTTGCATCCATTTCTGATTCATCGTAAATGTAAAACCAGTTAATGTTGGGCGTCTTTTTTTTTGAACGGCAAATTTTTATACCACATTATTTCCATCTAACCTTGCATCTGCAAAGATTTGAACCCACAACCTCACATTTGTAAGGGGAGACACCATACCACTAGATCAAGAGGTCATGAGTATTAATGTTGGACGTCTATTTTATATGTGGCAAACATAGGTGACTGAAATAGATGCAACTTGAGGTTTACTTTAGATTGTATTTGGATTGATGTGTTAGAAACCAATGTTTTCAGAACCAGACCAGATGTTGAACCAGTCTCTTTACCGGTTCACTGGTCTAACCGATCCAACCGGTCGGATCGAATAAATTAATAAGGTTAAAAATAAAAAATATATATAAGAAAAACATGTTCAACCGGTCGGTCCCCGTTCCGATCGGCGGGTCCGGGTCAAAACAATGTCAAAAACTGGTTTCTTTTATATTTTTAGTATAATAGTTTAAGTCTTTGATTATCTTTAGTTGATAGGTATCTATTTGATTTTTTAGACACATTCCCCACATGAAGCAGGAAGAAGTTGTGTTCGAGTTCATTAGTTCAAATTTATTTACCATAATCAATAGGTTATCGGAAACGATATTAAGCGACATTGTGAGTTTAACTCAATATTATATTTTTATGATAAGGTCACTACATGTAACATACGGCAAAAATCGTTGTGTTTCCGTGCATAATTAGTATATGTAATTAATGGTTTAAGTGCATATTTAAATTAATTGGATTAATTTAGCCTTAGAGAATAGCAAATTCCCCAAAAGATGCATAGGGATGCACATGTTTAATGTTGAAGCATGACGAAATCGCGTGCGAATAAACTTGCCAGGAACGGACGTTGGTTATTACCCGGTAAAAATTAAATAAACGAAAAGGATCCCGAACACCCAGGATATAAAATAAAGGGTATTTTCATGAAATATAATGTGTTTTGGAACTCCAAAACCATAAATGAAAACTCTAAATACAAATCTCCGGGTAACGAATAAAGTGCGCGTATCGCATCCGATACGCGTATAACTTATAATTTCACCCAACGAAAGCCTAACTAACCCACTAACACTTAAACTAGGCTATGTTTAAAGGTTATTTGAGGCTAATATAACGTTCCGGATAACTCATAGTTAAAATCGATTAGAACCTGAACGAAACCCGAAAAACTAAATATTTAAACATAGCAAATAAACACTAGATATTTGGCTTGGTGGACCCCAAATCCCATGTAAGATTTCGGCCACCATCACCATACCATGCCACAAATCTTTTTCTGTACAAAATAACCCTTGGAAATCTAGGAAGGATTTGGAAGATATGGATGTAGATTTGATGGTGGATTTGTGTGTCCTTATAAGATATCCAAATTCCTCCAACACATTTGCTAGTAATCAGCCAAACACCTTCTTGAGAATCAAACATGATCATCCTAGTACCCTTGTTCCATATTATAAGGGATTTAAATCTAAAGTAGGATATGGTGTGATCTTTGGAAGATTGGATGGATTTATATAGATATGAGATTTACAACACATGTTAAGCATCAAAAGAAAAACCTTTTCTTTCTTCCCTTGAAGCCGTGAGCTTCCACACACCCACACACATCCATTTTTCAAGTTTTAACACTCCAAAATCATCCATAAACTTTCATTTCCAAACCCAAAATTGTGTGTTTCAAGCTTGGAGCTTAACCACCTTGGAAGAACACACTAAACCCCTTCAAAATCTAGTATTTTTAGCTTCCCTAGCCTTGTGCTAGTTGTAAGTATTTTTGATCTCATTCTTGTTTTTAAAAGTTTATGTTTTGTTATCTAGAAAGCAAGTTGTACATGGGTTAACTTGATGGAACTTTACATGATAAAATATATACTTTTTAAGACTAAAAATGGTGATATCATGGTGTAACAGGGCCGAAATATGGTGATGGGTGTATGTAGTGTTCTTGTGTTTTCATAAAGTTCACAAAAACTTAAATATAATGATGATCTAAACATAGTTTGTTAATGAAACTTGAATAACCTTAAATGTGGTTTAAATCATCATAAAATAATCATCTAAAACTTGATATGGTGTTGATCTTGTTAGAAAATATATTACATAAATTTTACATCTTCAAAGTCTACACACTTGAAAAATGCAAGTTGGACATATTGGACATATTACACTCAAATACATCTAATATTGTCCTTAATAAGGTTATTATGGACTATAGGTGATGAAGGATCAGAAAAATAATCAATCATGACAAAGATGACAAAATAAAGTTTACTAGTTTAGTAGAAAATTGTCATTTTTGAAAGATTGAGAAGAAAAATGTAACTTTTAAAAGTTAAAGGACTATTTTGGCAACTTTAGAAGTTAGGGGACATAAAATGTCATTTTTATAAACTTGCATCTTAAAATTTAACTTTGGAAAGTTTGGGTCAAAGGTGTAAAATGTTGGATTTCCAAGGTTGGTTGTGTAAATGGTAGCAAATTTACAAGTATACATCTTGTATTAATATATTTTTATAAAATAAGGATTTATAAGAATATAAATTTCCTAACATGTTGGAAAAGTATAAAAACAACGGTTTCTATAATAATGTTAGAGAAAATAAAAACTTGGTGATAACTTGTATAAAAATGAACACTTTTATATAAATGGGAATATAAAAGTGTTAGAGCATTTTTATGTGTAAGTAACCAAGTCTTTGTATTAAAAATACAAATCTATTTATAAACTTCCAAGTAAAAATATGTAGAAATTAAGGGATGAATAATTTCAAGAATACATATTGTTGGAAACTTGGAAAAATTAACAAAATATATACAAGATTAAGTGAATCGGATATGGACGTGTTACGACGTGCTAACGGACTAAGACGTAAAAACGGACGAATAAGTATTTGTATTATTACGTCTAATGTGGAGATGAAAACATATATTTTATGGACTTAAAATATATAAATTGGGTGAAAATACATAACACTTAAGTGTTGAAAACTTATTTGTGGGAGAAAATAACGTAAATAATCTAACGATTAAACGTTAAAACAAGTATATGGACTTGAAAATGAAAACATACTATCAAATCGACAAGATCCTAGTATATTTATTTAATGGGAAAGTAAATATACGGTAAAGTGAGTCGAATTGAGAATATGTTATCGATCGATAAGATCCTAGTATATTTATTTAATGGGAAAATAAATATACGACAAGGTGAGTCGAGTCGAGTGTTGAAAATATTTTATCGAGCAACAAGATCTTAGTATAATTATTTAATGGGAAAATAATTATACGTCAAGTGTGTCGAGTCGAGAATAATATTATATAAGTTAATTAATATTCATGGAGGTATAAATGTAACTTGTAACGAGGGTAATCCATCACCAACGGACCTAGGACATATGTTTAATTAAACGGGGAATTATATTTAAATGGCGGTGTTGGGAGTTGGGTGTACAACTTGCCGGAAAAACACACGCTATAGACTTAGTGACTTACACGCACTAGGACGTTCGTAGGTGCTTGACCTCGGACTTGTTATTCTCTGCTATTTGATTGTACGCTGTGCTTCAGCTGAGTTTCACGGCCCCTCTTTACTGTTTTATTTGGGGGAATGATATGTTTGTTAATGTTGTCACATGTTGAAATGTTTTCAAAGGTTAAAATGTGATGAGTGGCATAATCAGTACTTGAGTTTTGTTGTGTGTTTGCCCTCGGGGTTGAGTTCTCGCTACTGTAACCATTAATTCAGGGACATGAAACGAAGGAGTATTTGGATAGTACTATTGGTGCCTGACAAGGCCCACCCCTATTCGATAGCGTCGATTATGCATCGACGTATGCCTGGGGTGCACGTATTCTGAAATTAGTTGTTATTTTCCGAGAAACAACTAGGGGCGGGGCATTGCTAGTCTTGGTTTTGTTATGGGCTCAAGGGATTGCTCATCATAGTTTGTAAGGAGTTAGCTACTCTTACAATGGCCACTGCTGTGTGTATTCCGCATGTGTTGTTGTTGTTGTTAAAAAGTTACTATTATGGAACTAAAACCTGTGAACTCACCAATATTTTATATCTTGACGTCTTTTTAAACATATCTTTCATGTAACTAAATGCTGATTAGATATGAGGCTAGTGCGGTGGAATATGGGATGTCGGATACATGACTGGGTTTCATCAATATTTCCCACTGGGTTGGGAATTGGACGGAAAAACCCCATTTATGAACTTCTTGTTTGTTGTTTTGTGCAATATTGTAACAAGATACTCATTTTCGAAATCTTAATAAATTGATCCTTTCTAATTAAATATAGTTTGTGTTAATCTTGACTTTGATATGTTTTCGAGCGTTGCGCCACGTGTTTCCGCCATTGGCGTGGTGTGACAAAAGTGGTATCAGAGCCAAGGTTATAGCGAACTAGCATTTTTGAAAAATCTAGACTATAACCGGTTTCGGCTCGAAAACGAAGTTTTCAAAACTAAAACACAACAAAATATTTTTAGAAAAAAAGACATTTGTACATGGGATGTACAAGGGGAAATTCCGACCGACTAGCCATGTGTGTCAATATATGAAGTATTAGAAAATACGGATAGGAATGTTTATGATGTGTAGGAATCCAATTTTCAAGGATTAGTTAATACATATACGTAGTACGGATATTTTGCCAGTAAGGATGTCGTGTCACGCTTCACCTTAGTCCACACTCTTGCATCGATCACCGGTACCAGCAAGTGGGAAGGACGTTGCAGTCTACGATTAACTCACCCGCTTACGTTCGAATAGGATGATCGGAAGGACTAACCTCTATCGCACTAATGGATGTGGTCGTGTTGTCAATGTTGTGAAGGTGAAGCTAGTCTAGGTCTTTTGTTGTATGGAATCTTTGTTTTGGATCAGGAAGCTCGGAACTAGCGGGCACCAAAATTACCTGGCAATACAGATTATCATTATGGGTGCACACGTAATAATAACTTGTGGTGCACGGTAACCTTAGTGGATGATAGGGCCGGGGTTGGTGATCACTCCTTGTTTTGTTTGTTCTTGTTCTTTAGATTCAGTTTTAGTTTTTGATTGGCCAATGGGTTAAATGGGTGGTCTCGTCGACGTCCCTTGATTCCGATCCTTGGAAAACCAATGAGCTTTCTTCAATATTACCTCTAAGGTTCAAACTCGGAAGAGCATGGACGTCTATTTATATGAGGAATCTGACGTAAACACTCACATTGGATAGAGGTGGGAGACGATAACTTCCTTGTATAGGAGTAGAATGCCTCCGCCACAAAGTTCTCCCAAAGGAACGGACGTACAAGAACACACGACGTATCAAAGTGAGGAATGTCGGGTACGATGTGTGGAAGGTTATGCCCAGAACCCAGTGAAGACCTAGGGTGCGTCCCTGCAAAACCAGTGCGTTTCGGGCACGGGACCCTGTGTGGATCAGTAGTGAGACTCGTGGCCCGTGTGCTGCTGTGTTGATATTGTAAATAAGTCATTCTTGATCTAACGTATGCCCAAGTTGTCTTCAAGGGTCGGGTATTTTTCTTCTTCTTTTGGAGGGCGGAATCGAAGTTGCTAAGTTAGGAAGCTTGATCATTGTTATCTGGAAGGCTCGATGGCCCTCGTTTGAATCGACACTATTGGTTGTTCCCGTACTGTCGTGGACTGATTTCGAAATCAGCATGCCGTATTGCACCTCCGCGAGTCATAGGGCGTTGCTAAACTTCGATGATGTCGAAAATTTCAGCCACTAATCACGACCGCGGAATCGTTTGCCAGTGTTATGATGACGGCGTGTAGTGGAACAGCGAGCCCCAGTCGACGTTTGGCTATGAACTCAATCGGAAGTGCATACGATTAACTCATAGGAAGCCACTGCTCGATGTATTGAGTGTTCACGTGTGGATCAATACCCCTTGCAATAGCGCTGGATCGTAGTCCAGAAGATAATTCGGGGTAGATTTATCAGTGATGCTTATGTCATACTACCTCCTTGAGGTGTAAAGGTCATCGTAAGACTCCCTATCTACCTCCTGTTGTTTTTCAACGATTATTGGTAATCTCGCTTCAGTCGATGAACGCAGAATAGGTTCGATACGTGTGTTGTGCCTGAATCCGTCATAAATCCTAGGGAGTGGAACCACACTCTGGGAATCGTAATCGTACAGGTGTGTTCCAAAATTGTCAGATGTCGCAAGACGCTCTTTGCTGACATTGAAATCCCCCACGAAAATTAAATGACGGACTACTGGAAGTGGTCACATTATTCTGTTAAATTAAACTTACCCATGGGACGACAATTCCATTGCTCTTGTTGCAATGTTGAATGTTCGTCACCCTCATCACGACGACGAGACTGGTTATCTATTTGGGGCAGCAATTGACGCGAAGTGTTTTCCATCAATCCCCATAGATATTGAGACGTTGCGTCCCCTCGTCATGGTGGTTTATGAACTAAGTTTGCGAGATCCATTCGTTATGGACCAGGTGACCTGTCAAATCTTTTGTCGTATTTCGATACTCTCACTGCGTGGCCTATCAGGAAGAAAGTTCACTGGCCTCGCTTAGGTGGCGGAGAGGCATTTCAATTGATGACTATCGGTGCTAGGGCCAAAATAACATGCAAGATGACCTCAATGAGAAAGACGACTTAGCTGATTCGTCAGAGTCTGTATCATTTCCAGTTTATCGTGGTGTCTCGATAAATCATGGTCCTTCTACCTCTACATGTGTTATTCTCGTTGTGACCACTATCTTTGATATTGGGAAAGATATTGGTTGGTTTCTATGTCTTATGGATACTATTTACCACACATCTAATAACTACGATGAGTCTAAGGCTCCCACTGAGCCTGATGTTGTTGCTGCTATTATTGTTCTATGGCCCAAGTGAATCATGTCGTCGCTGCTGAGTGTGTAGCTCCTGCTGAGTGTGTTGAGGATGTTTCTATGGCTTTTGTCGAGTTTGATGTTGTTGTTGTTTTGGAGGCTCCTGCTAAGGTCACTGTCATTGACATAGACGCCTCTATGACCCTTGCCAAGCCGCTATGACCCTGTCTGTGTCTCGGTAGAGTTCGTTCTTGTTAAACCCATTTTCATTGAGGCTTTCATTGAACCCATCGTTATCATTCCTTGGGCTCCTACCAAGCCTAATATTTGCCAATGGTTCTCAGGCTTGGGTTGAGTCTGTCAATGCTGCAGTTGCCGTTATTCGAATGATTTATATTAAGCCTATGATCGTTCTCCCCAAGAACAAGATTGGCCTGATAAGTCTGCTAAATTTTGTGGAACCCATCGTTCCCATTTCTGTTATGATTATGGATACCTTTGTTGACCAATCGTTCCTACCATTGGGCCAATGGAGGATAGGTTTGAAGTCGAAGGCATGGATACAAATCCCGCCTCAACAAGAGAGCTGAGACGCACCAGGATGCGTGCTCACCATAACGGAGCATTCTGTTGATGTGGACTGTAGATTTTCCATATTGAGCGCCATATTGTCGTGTGCATTCATGCTGCTGTGTTACCCTCCAGCGATTGTGCATGCTTGCAGTTGCATTATGTTGCCGATTGCGTACCCATGTGGTTGCGTTGCGTGGCGTTGTCAACTATGCAATCCAGTCGTTGTGCTGCTCCTGCAGTAGTATGGCCTTGTTGTCGTGTTTCCCCGTTGTCGCGCTATTCTTGTTGCGGTGTCGCCTTGCGTTATGATTCTCCGTTGTCATACAGTTCCTGTTACGGTGTTGCCTAGTGGACATGCTCCTCTGTTGTTGAGCTATTCCCGTTGTTATGTTGCCTTGTCGTCATGCTTCTCTATCGTCGTGTCACTCTTGTGCAGTGTCCTCTAGTTGATGTGCTTCGTGGATGTGTTGCTGCCATTGCCTTGTTGTTTCTACTGTCGTGTTGCTCCTTGGACGTATTGCTACAGCTGTAGGATTGCCTTGATGATGTGGTGATTTTCCGTTTGCTTCGCTCTTGTTTCCTTCGGGATGGAGACATCACCTAAACCCCTCGTTGCTGTCATTGTTCTATTTGTTTGGTTATGTAGTGCCGACATTGATTATGTAGGATTTCGGGTGTCCAACAGACTTTCTAGAAGTCATACTAAGACACTCTAGTCTTAGTGATTGCGCGTATAGTCCCCAAAAGCCCGAATCTCGTGGTCGTCTAAGTAATCGACCGAATCATGCGTTGAGCCCTTTATATGCTCACGCATTTCGTGAGTGTTACATCTTCAGAATCTAAGGCATCAGTGACGCCGTGCCCAGCCTTAACCTTTTACGCACAATTTGGTCGACTAGCGATCGGCTATGCAAACCAATGCGGAGAAGAAATCCCGGGATCCACACATGATGAGGCGAGGCTCGTCTTTGTGATAAGGGATTTCGAATGCGTCTTGAACCCGAAGGTATCGAGTGATTGTGAGCAATATTATGACGCATACCTTTGGGACTAGCAAGAGTTGAAGGACTCAATTCCTTTATTGCTCATCCCCGTGGATTCGTTTGACGTCATACCTGCCAACGTGTCATACTGATGATTATGGAAATACTATTGTGGACCCACCCATGGCGTGTGCATTGGTGAAGTCCCTGGTTCATGAATCGGAGGTTTTATGAAACCCTGAATCCTGAAGAGCATATGACCTTGCCTATTTTATAAAGGTGCTACCCTGCCGTGCTGAGATGAATGGTCGTCTCGGCCCTTCGATTAATGTTGTTATTCCTCTGATGGTTCGTTTATCTTGTCTTGGTGTCTTTGCGTGGGTTCTTGGAACAATGGAACCATTTCGACCTTGGGTCGATACTAGTGTTCCCACTTATCCTTTGGTAGCATTGCTCGCGCTAGAGCAAAATCCCTTGTCTTTGACAGACACTGTTGGAGACACCATAGTAATGTGAGCTGCCAGGTAAGTGCGTATGGTACCTGACTAATCAAGGTGAGCTCGAAAGCTTACATATTGCACCCATATGTGTGACTATCCGAGTCGTTGAATGGGATGCCTTATGGGAAGGCTCAAGATTATTGTTTGTCGTGTGATCTCAGTCGTTCGTTTGTTTGTTTTAAGTAACAACTTTGGTGCATGAAGCCGTCAAGCCAAACGTGAAATCTATGCCAAATGCAATCATCTACGACTCAATTTTACCTTTTACCTCGAAAGTTTCCGAAAAGATGGAACCATCGGCGAGTGAGGGTTCCAGTTTCAGGACTCCTTTCACTTAAATCTCTGCATAAGATCTGACACCAGTGCCCATAAGTCACGTATAACAGGATAAGTACTGGATAGCCTTGTTTTGGGTGGCTACCGATTCTCTGTATACCATTTCGATGGAGACAAACGTGTCAAGATGTTGTCGAAACCCTGTCCCCTGTTTGTTGCAGCAACCATATTATGATGTTCCGTATATCACATTCCGGTGTTGAACACTATGCTGGAAGCATCTGATCATTGGTGTTTGAGTCAACTGGTAATTCTCGAGGATTGTGGAACTACATGATCGGTGTGTCGTATATACACTGCTTACTGTTAGGGAACTGAGGGGTGAAAGCGACGTAGAAACTTTTGACATCCATCAGTCCCTACTAGGCGCCCTAGTACCGTTAACCACAATTACTCAGGTCGAAGGTAGCAATTCAGCACCTAGAGGATTCTACGGAAATAAAGTCCCATTTTGAATGTAGTTGTTTGATCGACAAGAACCTAGTATATTTATCTTAAAGGGAGGTAAATATACGGTAAAGTGAGTCGAGCCGAAGGATAAATAAAATGGAATACCCGAAGAGGTTTCCAAGGGGACTTTTATAACTATTATGTGGTGCGGTAAGATCACATGTTTAACATTACCAAGCCACCCGAGGTGTCCCGTGGCGGGATGTGACCCAAGTGATGATTGATTGTCATTTGGAACCCTCTCATTCCGTACTCATCTGTGGCTTCGAGATGAGGCAAATGTATAGCTACCTATACTCTAGGAGAGTCGTGGCTAGACACTGAATTGCCAATTTCCGTTAAATCGGATTTTTATAGTCACTCCACCTCGAGTTCGACAAACTTTGTACATAAGCATGGGATACTCTATTTGAGATGAGTATGACTTGTCATTTTTGGACAAATTGAAGGTACTTGACGGAATTGTTCCGTGTTGACACGATTGATGTCCGTCGCACATCGAACTCGTGTGCTTCATCGCCAGAATTTCCTATGAGATAGGAATTATCAACCCAGCGTTCGGGGTGTACTGCTCGAAGCCCTTTGGAGGGGATACGTGTACATCTCTAGTACGTCGAATGACAAACGAAGATAGACACATAATCTGGTTTGAGTTATTCGAGAGATGTCCAATAAATCTTGCAGATTAGAGACTGCCTGGATAAGATGCGAACCTATTAAGAAGTCATACAGACAAGACGTAGCCCTTAAGGACTTCGAACTAGTAATAGGTTTTCACTGAGAGTCATACTCTGAGAGGGTGTCGACAAGCATAGAAATTGTAGTAGGCCAAATTCTTGATACTCCAGTGGCACGGAGATATCGATCAGAATTGGTCTCGTGATGAATAAGCTAGAGCTATAGCGAGAGCTTAGTGGGACTTTTGATGAATCCCAGCGTGAACCTGAGTTCACTAAGGAAAGAGGGGATCTCGTGAAGCGCAAACACCCGACCATGTTCAAGGATACTATTGTAATGGATAATTTGAATTGAATTCCGGGACGGAATTGTCTTAACGGGGGGAGAATGTAACATCCGGCAAAAATTGAAGTGTTTCCGTGCATAATTAGTATATGTAATTAACGGTTTAGGTGCATATTTAAATTAATTGGATTAAGTTGGCCTTAGAGAATAGCAAATTCCCCATAAGATGCATAGGGATGCACATGTTTAATGTTGAAGCACGACGAAATCGCGTGTGAATAAACTTGCCCGGAACGGACGTTGGTGATTACCCGGTAAAAGTTAAATAAACGAAAAGGATCCCAGACACCCAGGAAATAAAATAAAGGGTATTTTCATGAAATATAATGCGTTTTGGAACTCCAAAACCATAAATGAAAACTCTAAATACAAATCTCCCTGTAACGAATAAAGTGCGCGTATCGCACCCGATACGTGTATAACTTATAATTTCACCCAACGAAAGCCTAACTAACCCACTAACACTTAAAATAGGCTATGTTTAAAGGTTATTTGAGGCAAATATAACGTCCGGATAACGCATAGTTAAAATCCGATTAGAACCCGAACGAAACCCGAAAAGCTAAATATTTAAACATAGCAAATAAACACTAGATATTTGGCTTGGTGGACCCCAAATCCCATGGAAGATTTCGGCCACCATCACCATACCATGCCACAAATCTTTTTTTTTTTGTACAAAATAACCCTTGGAAATTTTGGAAGGATTTGGAAGATATGGATGTAGATTTAATGGTGGATTTGTGTGTCCTTATAAGATATCCAAAATCCTCCAACACATTTGCTAGTAATCGGCCAAACACCCTTTTGAGAATCAAAAAAGATCATCCTAGTACCCTTGGGAGTCATTTTGGGAATACACTAGTACCGGGTCCCGTTGTTGGTGAAATTACATAAACTAATTAAGTGTATGTGTAGATTATTGGTCGTGTGGTGGATTATATACATAGATGTGTTTAAATGATGTGTAGATGATTATCCATGCTTAAGTATGTTAAACATAGACTAAGGTTGCATGCTCATATGTTAAGGTGCGTTAAAATGCGTTAAACACGACAAATTGGAAAACTAGATAAACATAGGTCCTGGTTCGACCACCTCGAGTGGTCGAAGGTGGAAATATGTCTTGGTTCGACCCTTTGCCAAGGTGCGAACCTGGGATGTGGAATTGAAAGAATTCCCTTCGACCAGGAAAAAGGGTCGAAGGTGGAATAGTATAAATACCAAACTTTGTCATTTTTTCACCATTTCACAAACCCTAACCGTCTCAAAACACTCTCAAACGATTTTAATCACTAAGGAAGGAGTTTTTGCTCTTCCTTTTCATAATCTAACCTATCAACAACATCTAAATAAGAATCCAAGGTGTGTTCTTAATCCTGGGTCTTTTTAAAGCATTTTGATTCATTTTTATCTAACCCTAAAGGTCCAGATTTGTTCTAAGGATGTTTTTGTCAATAAAAACCTTTTAAACACCTTTCTAAATCTAAACCCTATCATTAAATATAGGTTTTGTATCAATAAACATATGTTAATTATGTGTTATGTGATGTTATGTGTTGTTTAATGATTTGCTGCTGTTCTAATGCTAGAAACATGATCTAGGGCTGCTATGAATGACAGTTTAAGATTGTAAAAGGTTATAATTAGATAGATGGTGATATTATGGGTATTTTGGGGATTTTATGAAATCTAGGGCTTGTGCATGTTAAGTATTATTAATAAAATGAACGGAGGTTTTCAATTACAAGATAAGCTGAGCATTTGTAGATGATTATGGATTGGTATTAAAAAGTTTCCAAATTGGGTAAAAATTACATGCATGATGTGACACTTCCATAATCTTTGCCATTTTGGGAAAGGGCTGAAACGGATAAGTTTTGGGCAAAATTGGTGGGGTTCAGTTGGGATAAGTTATTCATACTTGACTGCTGTGTTTGATGACGTTTCGCGATGTTTCGAATGTGTTTGAAGCGTTTCTAGGAAAATTTATGTAACAGGGGCGAACCTGGGCTCATTCGACCAAACGAGTGGTCGAAGGAGAGATTCCAGGGTCGAACCTGGGAAATGTTTGGGCGAACCAGATCAAACGGTCGAACGTGGCATCAAACGGTCGAACGTGACACTAAACGGGCGAAGGAGACTTAAAAAGGGGCGAAGGTGGCTTTATCTGACTGGTTCGACCGTTCTGATGTAGAAATGAGTTTTTTGATACAAACTAAGTATTTTATGCTTGAACATTTAAACACGCTTTGAAACATACTTGGGTACGATCTGGACAATCGGGGACTAGATAACCTTATGGTTATTAGTCGGAACACTTATGTGAACATTTTGATAGATCTCCGGTAGAGGGATTATCAAGGGCTTAGCATTTTACTAGTTACCGAAGAACGCTATCTAAGGTGAGTTCACGGCCCCACTTTTACAGCATTAACTTTTGGGGGAGAAAACATGCGCTAAACTATTTTGGTAACATGTCATACTATGGTTTTAACTTTGTATTGCTATACGATCATTGGAAGTCCCGGGGAAACCATGAATGTGCGGGGATGCACAACGGGGGAAATGTGGATAGATCTATTGGGCGTGACCTGCCCCACTCGATGGCTTGGAGGGCCGGGCGGGTGCATGTTGTCTCGAACATTGCTAAACATGCTGAACATTATTCGGGCTGCTTAAACATATGCTAAACATTGCTAAACGTGTCCAGTAATGGTTTCCAATCGTAGTAGTAATAAAACATACGCCTAGCTAGCGTACTTGGTGACATTGGTATAGTATATGGACATGGTAACATTTTGGTAACTTTGGTAACTTATTGAACAAACCTGGGAACTCACCTTCATTATATGCTGACGTCTTTTGGCATGTTTTTCTGAGGTCGCTAAGGTAGCATCAGAGGACTAGGCGCACGAGTCTGCATGGTGTCTAGGCTTAGTTTCATGATTTTGAATCAAATAATTTGAACATTATCGTACATGGTTTTGTAACTGGTTAAATGCTTCCGCTATGGTTTATAAATTGAGAACTATGTTTTGAGTTTACGTATTTCATATAGTGTTGTTTATTGTGACCGTTGACTTGGATCCTGGTTTGTCATGCGCCTCGCGGTAAAACTCCGCAAGTGGAAATTTGAGGGTGTGACAGATTGGTATCAGAGCCAATGGTTATAGTGAACTAGGACTGCATGTAGAGTCTGTTCTATAGCCGAGTCGCACACACTAGACGGTCACATACTTTGAGTCTATTAGTGGGATACGTACTAACGTTGTCTGGGTGTCCTTATATCATCATCATACTTCTTTGTTACATTATCCGCTTTTATTTGGGTTCTTACCTACTCTTGTCTTCTTCTTCGGTATTGAAGGGGAAGGGGCTAATTTGTTGGTTCTAGCACACATATGCCTTCTTACACTTGCACCTATCGTAACACGTTACTAGGCAACAATATTCGGTGACCGGATTCTGGACTAGGAGTACATCTGGAGGACCATGTAGAGCAGTTTATCATTTCGGGTGCACACGAAATAATAAACTGAAATGCATGAAAATCCCGATGGACTTCGAGTTTGGATGTATAGTCCTGGATTTGTCCCTATGTTAACTCTTATAAATTTCTAGTGGTTGACACTAGAGGTGAATCTGAATCCCTCGATTTCTTGATTTGTTAGATCATGTCTGGTGCTCGCGGTGGTGGACGTCGTGGTGGCGGCGGTGGCCGTGCTGCAGGCGGTGGTCGTGCCGGCGGCGGTGGTTGTGGCAACATCAACATGACCCAAGCTGAGCTGAATAACTTGCTACAGCAGCAAGTGAACATGGCTATGGCTAACTTCCAGGTTGGGATTAATGCCATGGGTGGTGAGTTGATTTCTATCGACTTTGCCTCATTCTTGGGTGTCATGTCCTTTCGTTTGTGCTTTACTCGTGTATCGTGTTTTAGGTATCGCTGCCAATCCACCTCCACCTTAGTGCTCTTATAAGAAGTTTCGGGACTGTCAGCCCTATAACTTCGCTGGAACTGAGGGAGCGGTGGGACTGCTCCGATGCCTGGAGAAGGTTGAGTCTGTGTTCGTCATGTGTAACTGTCCTGCTGGGGACCGGGTTAAGTATGCTACTGCGACATTCGAGGGGCCTGCACTGTCGTGGTGGAATGCTACTACTCAGAACATGGGATTGGGGGAGGCTATTGCTATGCCTTGGGCGTAGTTTGTTCAACTGTTGAGAGGCGAGTACTGTCCGAGGGAGGAGGTGCAGAAGTTGGAACATGAAGTCTGGAGCTACAAGATGGTTGGGTCCGAGATAGAGGAGTACACTGTGAGGAGGAACGAGCTGGCGGTGTTGTGCCCTGATTTGCACACACCCGAGTATAGGAGGATCGAGCACTATGTGTCTGGGCTAGTACCGGAGATTGCTGGATTGGTGGCTGCTGGGAATCTTCCAACTCTTGCTGAAGTTGTCCAATCAGCTCATCGGATGACTAACCTGAAGGTGGCAGAAGGTGTTTTGCCTCCTAAAGGTACTTCTGTGAAGGTTTCTGAAGGGAGAAAGAGGAAGTGGGATAGTGTGGGGAAGAGTGCTGTGCCAGCGCCATCTCAGCCGGCGAAGAAGTTTGATTCATCTGGGTCTTCTTCAGGGCAGAAGTCGGGAGGGTATGTTGGGAAGCATCCCAAGTGCAACAAGTGTGCTTTTCATCATTCTGGGAGTTGTGATTGGGCTCATTGTCATCGGTGCCATCAGTTGGGGCATCATGCTAAGGATTGCAGGGTGGCACTTACCCGACTCAGACTCCTGCTGCTACTCCTACTCCTGCTGCTCAGGGGACTCCAGGGAAGCAGGGGTGCTATAACTGTGGTGACACGGGACACTTCAAGCGTGAATGTCCTAAGCTGAAATAGGGTGATAATGGAAGGGGCGGGAACGGTAACGGGAACAACGGGGGCGGAGGCAGGACTGCACGTGCTTTCGTCATTGGATCTGCAGAGGCTAGGCCAGATCCAGACATAGTTACCGGTACGTTCCTTCTTAATGATCGCTATGTTTCTGTCTTGTTTGATTCTGGTGCCGATAAGAGTTTCGTATCTATGGACATTAGTCGATTCCTAGATATAGTACCCACACCTTTAGAGGCTAAGTAGTTAATAGAATTGGCTGATGGTAAGAAAATCGAAGCGACGCACACCCTTAGGGAATGTCGCTTGGAACTGTCGGGTTTGTCTTTCCCCATTGACCTTATGCCGGTACCCTGGGTAGTTTTGATGTCGTTGTCGGCATGGATTGGTTATCGTTGTATCGTGCGGAGATCGTTTGTTTCGATAAGATTATTCGGATCCCTCTCCCTGATGGAGAGACTCTTTCGGTTCATGGCGAGAAATGCGTTGCTCCGCTGAGTATCATTTCTAGCATGAAAGCCCGTAAGTACCTACGGAAAGGTTGTTCGGCCATTCTGGCACTTGTTAATGTTTCTACTGACGATGAGAAGAAGATCGAGGATATCCCGGTGTTCGCGATTTTCCCGATGTGTTTCCTGATGATTTGCCTGGTCTTCCTACCCATCGTCAGGTTGAGTTTGGTATTGATCTTACTCCGGGTGCAGCTCCCATTGCTCGAGCTCCGTATCGTCTTGCACCTCCCGAGATGCAAGAGTTGTCCAGCCAGTTGCAGGAACTCTTGGAAAAGGGTTTCATCCGACCGAGTTCTTCCCCGTGGGGAGCTCCTATTTTGTTTGTGAAGAAGAAGGACGGAAGCCTCAGCATGTGTATTGATTACCGCGAGCTGAACAAAGTAACCATCAAGAATCGTTATCCTCTTCCTCGCATTGATGATCTCTTTGACCAGCTCCAGGGCTCCATTTACTACTCGAAGATTGATTTGCGGTCCGGTTATCACCAGTTGCGCGTCAGGGAAGCTGACATTCAGAAGACTGCTTTTCGCACTCGTTATGTCCAGTTTGAGTTCTTGGTCATGCCTTTTGGTCTCACTAACACACCGGCGGTGTTCATGGATTTAATGAACCGCGTTTGTAAACCTTACCTTGATAAGTTCGTCATCGTGTTTATTGACGATATTCTGATTTATTCTAAAAACAAGACGGATCATGAGGAACATCTACAGTTGGTCTTGGAACTTTTGAGACAGGAGCAGTTGTATGCTAAGTTCTCGAAGTGTGATTTTTCGTTACGTGAAGTTCAATTTCTAGGGCATGTGGTTAATGAACTGGGAATTCACGTCGATCCGGCTAAGATCGAGGCCATTAAAGAGTGGGAAGCACCAAAGACGCCATCTGAGGTGCGGCAATTCCTAGGTCTTGCGGGTTACTATCGTCGTTTCATTGAGGGATTTTCGAAGATCGCTCAACCCCTCACTACTCTTACCCAGAAGGACCGAAAGTTCGACTGGGATGAACCACATGAATCAGCATTTCAGATGCTGAAGCTTAAACTTTGTTCTGCACCTATCTTATCTTTACCTGAGGGTACGGATGACTTCGTTGTGTACTGTGACGCTTCTATTCGTGGTCTCGGTTGTGTGTTGATGCAACACGGGAAGGTTATTGCTTATGATTCTCGTCAACTCAAGGTTCATGAGAAGAACTACACTACTCATGACTTGGAACTGGGTGCGGTGATCTTTGCGTTGAAAATCTGGAGACATTACTTGTACGGTACCAAGTGTGAAGTATACACCGATCACAAGAGTCTTCAGCATATTTTCGACCAGAAGGTGTTGAACATGCGGCAGCGTCGCTGGGTTGAACTCCTGAACGATTATGACTGTGCTATCAAATACCATCCTGGCAAGGCGAACGTTGTGGCAGACGCCTTGAGCAGGAAGGAGTCTGCGAATCCTCGTCGTGTTCGAGCCTTACAGCTCACCATTCATTCGTCATTGCTTGACCGAATCCGTTCTGCACAGTTGGAAGCTTTGAAGGAGGAGAACCTTAAGGCTGAGACTATGCACAAAGCTGACAAGCATCTTGAACTCAGGACCGATGGCTTACACTATTTTGCGGGACGTGTTTGGGTTCCCTTGTTCGGGGGATTACGCGAGCTTGATTTAGATGAAGCTCACAAATCCCGACATTCTATTCACCTGGCTCCGATAAGATGTATTAGGATTTGAAGATACTTTATTGGTGGCCAAACATGAAGGCTGATATAGCTACTTATGTCAGCAAATGCTTGACTTGTGCTAAAGTCAAGGTGGAGTATCAGAGGCCGTCTGGTCTCATGCAACAACCAGAGGTTCCAGAATGGAAGTGGGAGCGAATTACGATGGATTTTGTCACCAAGCTACCAAGGTCGCCTAGTGGTTATGATATGATCTGGGTGATTGTTGACAGGTTGACAAAATCGGCACGTTTCATACCTATTCAGGAAACCGATGGACTCGAGCGGTTGGCTCGACTTTACCTTAAGGAGGTGGTTGCTCGGCACGGGGTGCCTGTCTCTATTATCTCTGATCGTGATTCTCGTTTTGCTTCGCGTTTCTGGAAGGCTCTGCACAAGGCTTTGGGTACTCAGTTGGATATGAGTACAGCTTATCATCCACAAACTGATGGACAGAGTGAGCGGACGATTCAAACCTTGGAAAACATGCTTCGGGCATGTGTTATCGATTTTGGTAAAAGTTGGGAGATTCACCTACCGTTGGTGGAGTTCTCCTACAACAACAACTATCACTTTAGTATCAAGGTAGCTTCGTTTGAGGCTCTCTACGGACGGAAATGTCGATCACCACTTTGTTGGGCCGAGGTGGGCGAGAGCCAGCTCACTGGTCCGGAACTTGTGTACGAAACTTCGGAGAAAATCGTGCAAATTCGTAACCGTTTGGCTGCTGCGCGGGATCGTCAGAAGAGCTATGCCGATCGCCGTCGCAAACCTCTGGAGTTCCAGGTTGGGGACAGGGTACTTCTGAAAGTTTCAACATGGAAGGGCGTCATACGCTTTGGAAAGCGTGGCAAGCTTAACCCTCGTTATGTCAGACCATTCGCAATCCTGGATCGAATTGGACCGGTGGCATACAGACTTGACTTACCGGCGGAGCTCGGTAGTGTTCACAACGTCTTCCATGTGTCTAACTTGAAGAAGTGTTTGGCTGATTAATCTCTCATTGTACCACTAGAAGAGATCAAGGTTGATGATCGTCTTCGCATCGTGGAGGAACCTGTCGAGATTCTCGACTACAAGATTCGTAGCCTTCGTCGGAGTAAAATCCGCATCGTCAAAGTTCGTTGGAACTCGAATCGTGGACCGGAGTTCACGTGGGAACGGGAGGATCAGATGAAAGCTAAACAACCTCATCTTTTTCCAAAACGCGCATTCGAATCGAGGCATGTTACTGCTGAAGCGGAATGAATCTCGGGTCGAGATTCCTTTCAACGTGGGGATGATGTGACATCCGGTAAATTTTCTTTTCGTTTCGTTCTCTCCGTCTCTTTTTTTGGGCTTTGTGCAATTTTCGGGACGAAAATTCTTTCAACGTGGGGATGATGTGACACCCTACATATTTGGCTTAAACATTTTAGTAACATCTAAGTCTACCTTAGCGGGAAACGTTTTTAAACGGACTTATATAGGTTAGTTGAGTCGGGTCAAGTTAGAATTGTCCAGGGTTCAACGATCTGGAGGATCATTGGGAGTCATTTTGGGAATACACTAGTACCGGGTCCCGTTGTTGGTGAAATTACATAAACTAATTAAGTGTATGTGTAGATTATTGGTCGTGTGGTGGATTATATACATAGATGAGTTTAAATGATGTGTAGATGATTATCCATGCTTAAATATGTTAAACATAGACTAAGGTTGCATGCTCATATGTTAAGGTGCGTTAAAATGCGTTAAACACAACAAACTGGAAAACTAGATAAACATAGGTCCTGGTTCGACCACTTCGAGTGGTCGAAGGTGGAAATATTTCTTGGTTCGACCCTTTGCAAAGGGGCGAACCTGGGATGTGGAATTGAAAGAATTCCCTTCGACCAGGACAGGGTACATTCGACCCTGTGAAAGGGTCGAAGGAGGCTACATTCGACCAAGAACAAGGGTCGAAGGTGGACTAGTATAAATACCAAACTTTGTCATTTTTTCACCATTTCACAAACCCCAACTGTCTCAAAACACTCTCAAACGATTTTAATCACTAAGGAAGGAGTTTTTGCTCTTCTTTTTAATAATCTAACCTATCAACAACATCTAAACAAGAATCCAAGGTGTGTCCTTAATCCTAAGTCTTTTTAAAGCATTTTGATTCGTTTAAACAAGAATCCAAGGTGTGTCAATAAAAATCTTTTAAACACCTTTCTATATCTAAACCCTATCATTAAACATAGGTTTTGTATCAATAAACATATGTTAATTATGTGTTATGTGATGTTATGTGTTGTTTAATGATTTGCTGCTGTTCTAATGCTAGAAACATGATCTAGGGCTGCTATGAATGATAGTTTAAGATTGTTAAAGGTTATAATTAGATAGATGGTGATATTATGGGTATTTTGGGGATTTTATGAAATCTAGGGCTTGTGCATGTTAAGTATTATTAATAAAATGAACGGGGGTTTTCAATTACAAGATAAGCTGAGCATTTGTAGATGATTATGGATTGGTATTAAAAAGTTTCCAAATTGGGTAAAAATTACATGCATGATATGACACTTCCATAATCTTTGCCATTTTGGGAAAGGGCTGAAACGGATAAGTTTTGGGGCAAAATTGGTGGGGTTCAGTAAGGATAAGTTATTCATACTGGACTGCTGTGTTTGATGACGTTTCGCGATGTTTCGAATGTGTTTGAAGCGTTTCTAGGAAAATTTATGTAACAGGGGCGAACCTGGGCTCATTCGACCAAACGAGTGGTCGAAGGAGAGATTCCATGGTCGAACCTGGGAAATGTTTGGGCGAACCAGATCAAACGGTCGAACGTGGCATCAAACGGTCGAACGTGACACTAAACGGGCGAAGGAGACTTAAAAAGGGGCGAAGGTGGCTTTATCTGACTGGTTCGACCGTTCTGATGTAGAAATGAGATTTTTGATACAAACTAAGTATTTTATGCTTGAACCTTGTGTGTAATCTATGTGTACTTGATTAGTTAGGGTAATGAGTCACCAACGGGATGCGGGTCGGTCTAGTGTGTCGGTTGAACATTTAAACACGCTTTGAAACATACTTGGTTACGATCTGGACAATCGGGGACTAGATAACCTTATGGTTATTAGTCGGAACACTTATGTGAACATTTTGATAGATCTCCGGTAGAGGGATTATCAAGGGCTTAACATTTTACTAGTTACCGAAGAACGCTATCTAAGGTGAATTCACGGCCCCAATTTTACAGCTTTAACTTTTGGGGGAGAAAACATGCGCTAAAGTATTTTGGTAACATATGTCATACTATGGTTTTAACTTTGTATTGCTATACGATCATTGGAAGTCCCGGGGAAACCATGAATGTGCGGGGATGCACAACGGGGGAAATGTGGATAGACCTATTGGACGTGACCTGGCCCACTCGACGGCTTGGAGGGCCAGGCGGGTGCATGTTGTCTCGAACTTTGCTAAACATGCTGAACATTATTCGGGCTGCTTAAACATATGCTAAACATTGCTAAACGTGTCCAGTAATGGTTTCGAATCGTAGTAGTAATAAAACATACGCCTAGCTAGCGTACTTGGTGACATTGGTATAGTATGGACATG
Source organism: Ambrosia x helenae (assembly GCA_030844895.1). Classification (NCBI taxonomy): domain Eukaryota; kingdom Viridiplantae; phylum Streptophyta; class Magnoliopsida; order Asterales; family Asteraceae; genus Ambrosia; species Ambrosia x helenae. The sequence continues at coordinate 74,768,935 of CM061227.1, read as the reverse complement.
GTAACATTTTGGTAACTTTGGTAACTTATTGAACAAACCTGTGAACTCACCAGCATTATATGTTGACGTCTTTTGGCATGTTTTTCTCAGGTCGCTAAGGTAGCATCAGAGGACTAGGCGCACGAGTCTGCATGGCGTCTAGTCTTAGTTTCATGTTTTTGAATCAAATAATTTGAACATTATCGTACATGGTTTTGTAACTGGTTAAATGCTTCGCTATGGTTTATAAATTGAGAACTATGTTTTGAGTTTACGTATTTCATATAGTGTTGTTTATTGTGACCGTTGACTTGGATCCTGGTTTGTCATGCGCCTCGCGGTAAAACTCCGCAAGTGGAAATTTGAGGGTGTGACAGATGGATTTATATAGATATGAGATTTACAACACATGTTAAACATCAAAAGAAAAACCATTTCTTTCTTCCCTTGAAGCCATGAGCTTCCACACACCCACACACATCCATTTTTCAAGTTTTAACACTCCAAAATCATCCATAAACTTTAATTTCCAAACCCAAAATTGTGTGTTTCAAGCTTGGAGCTTAACCACCTTGGAAGAACACACTAAACCCCTTCAAAATCTAGTATTTTTAGCTTCCCTAGCCTTGTGCTAGTTGTAAGTATTCTTGATCTTATTCTTGTTCTTAAAAGTTTATGTTTTGTTATCTAGAAAGCAAGTTGTACATGGGTTAACTTGATGGAACTTTACATGATAAAACATATACTTTTTAAGACTAAAATGGTGATATCATGGTGTAACAGGGCCGAAATATGGTGATGGGTGTATGTAGTGTTCTTGTGTTTTCATAAAGTTCACAAAAACTTAAATATAACGATGATCTAAACATAGTTTGTTAATGAAACTTGAATAACCTTAAATGTGGTTTAAATCATCATAAAATAATCATCTAAAACTTGATATGGTGTTGATCTTGTTAGAAAATATATTACATAAATTTTACATCTTCAAAGTCTACAAACTTGAAAAATGCAAGTTGGACATATTGGACATATTACAGTCAAATACATCTAATATTATCCTTAATAAGGTTATTATGGACTACAGATGACGAAGGATCGTAAAAATAATCTATCATGACAAAGATGACAATATAAAGTTTACTAGTTTAGTAGAAAATTGTCATTTTTGAAAGATTGAGAAGAAAAATGTAACTTTTAAAAGTTAAAGGACTATTTTAGCAAATTTAGTATTTAGGGGACATAAAATGTTATTTTTAGAAACTTGCATCTAAAAATGTAACTTTGGAAAGTTTGGTGTTAAAGGTGTAAAATGTTGGCTTTCCAAGGTTGGTTGTGTAAATGGTAGCAAATTTACAAGTATACATCTTGTATAAAAATATTTTTATAAAAAAAGGATTCTAAAAATATAAATTTCCTAACATGTTGGAAAAGTATTAAAACAACGGATTCTATAATAATGTTAGAGAAAATAAAAAGTTGGTGAAAATTTGTATAAAAATGAACAATTTTATAAAAATGGGAATATAAAAGTGTTGGAAACTTGGAAAAATTAACAAAATATATACAAGATTAAGTGAATCGGATATGGACGTGTTACGACGTGCTAACGGACTAAGACGTAAAAATGGACGAATAAGTATTTGTATTATTACGTCTAATGTGGAGATGAAAACATATATTTTAAGGATTTAAAATATTAAAATTGTGTTTAAATACATAACACTTTCCTAAGTGTTGGAAACTTATTCGTGGGAGAAAATAACGTAAATAATCTAACGATTAAACGTTTAAAACAAGTATATGGACTTGAAAATGAAAACATACTATCAAATCGACAAGATCCTAGTATATTTATTTAATAGGAAAATGAATATACGGCAAGGTGAGTCGAGTCGAGTGTTGAAAATGATCGACAAGATCCTAGTATAATTATTTAATGGGAAAATAATTATACGTCAAGTGAGTCGAGTCGAGAACAATATTATACAAGTTAATTAATATTCATGGAGGTATAAATGTAACTTGTAATGAGGGTAATCCATCACCAACAGACCTAGGACATATGTTTAATTAAACGGGGAATTATATGTAAATGGTGGTGTTGGGAGTTGGGTATACAACTTGCCGGAAAAACACACGCTATAGACTTAGTGACTTACACGCACTAGAACGTTCGTAGGTGCTTGACCTCGGACTTGCTATTCTCTGCTATTTGATTGTATGTTGTGCTTCAGGTGAGTTTCACGGCTCCTCTTTACTAGTTTATTTGGGGGAAAGATATGTTTGTCAATGTTGACACATGTTGAAATGTTTTCAAAGGTTAAAATGCGATGAGTGGCATGATGAGTACTTGAGTTTTGTTGTGTGTTCGCCACTCGGGGTTGAGTCCTCGCTACTGTAACCATTATTCAGGGACATGAAACCGAAGGAATATTTGGATAGTACTATTGGTGCCTGACAAGGCCCACCCCTGATCGATAGCGTCGATTATGCATCGGCGTATGCCTGGGGTGCACGTATTCTGAAATTAGTTGTTATTTTCCGAGAAACAACTAGGGGCGGGGCATTGCTAGTCTTGGTTTGGTTATGGGATCAAGGGATTGCTCGTCATAGTTTGTAAGAAGTTAACTACTCTTACAATGGCCACTGTTGTGTGTATTCCGCACGTGTTGTTGTTGTTAAAAAGTTACTGTTATGGAACTAAAACCTGTGAACTCACCAATATTTTATATCTTCACGTCTTTTTAAACATATCTTTTAGGTAACTAAGTGCTGATTAGATATGAAGCTAGTGCGGTGGAATACGGGATGTCGGATACATGACTGTGTTTCATCAATATTTCCCACTGGGTTAGGAATTGGACGGAAAAACCCCATTTATGAACTTCTTGTTTGTTGTTTTCTGCAATATTGTAACAAGATACTCATTTTCGAAATCTTAATAAATTGATCTTTTCTAATTAAATATAGTTTGTGTTAATCTTGACTTTGATATGCTTTCGAGCTTTGCGCCACGTGTTTCCGCCATTGGCGTGGTGTGACACTACAATGAGGGATGTTTAGGAAAAGAAAAAAAAATACTTGGAAGGGGAAATCACAAAATCGACGCTTATCGCTTGGGTGTTCATAAACCACAGAAACTGATTGAACCAAAGAAAGTTGAGAATTTTGGCCGGTATAAAATATGCAAAGTTCGGTTTATTGTCCAGTTTTACCAGCTTGTCGGCTTTCGATTTGATTTACATTTTCAAACTTGAAACCAGTCATGCAAACCAAACTCGCTGCTTAACATTTATTATTTAACGTAAGTACGAATCCCACAGAACATGTCTCTCCCTTAGGATCATAACACTTTATGGTAGGTCATTCGCCCAACTGCGTGGATCGAACAGGGTACCCCAATGTAGGATCGATTTGGAGCTTGAATCTGATTTTGATGAAGAACAAGATGAAAATAGGGATGAACACACACTTGAATATGACAATAAAAACCCACTAGATGATTTGCATAGATGAATACAATAAAACCCCCAAAATCTCTAGCATGTGTGTTGCCTCAAACCCTAATCTATCATTCTATTTATAGCCCAAACACACTTAGGCTAATTACATTTAGGTCCCTAGGGTTAATAAACTTACTAATATAATCACTAAACAAGAAAACCATTTTTCTAAAGTAATAAATATATTTTTATCTAAACAAAATATATTTATTATCCATAGCACCTTTCTTGATCATAACTTGAGCTTCACTCATTGATCTATTATCTGGATTTCTCGAGTCGCCTTACGTGTTGACCGCGACTCGTTCGACTTTGACTTTTGTTGACCGAACTTTGACTTGTTGACTTTAACTTATTGATAACATTAGACTACCAAATTTAGACCCAACAATCTCCCCCTTAGTCTAAAGTTATCAATATCTTGTATCATCTTCAGAATCGTCAATCTCTACATACTGTGATCTTCAATTTAGGAAGCTTCAGTCTCAAATCCAGTACCCAACAATACTCCCCTAGACTGATGCTTTCCAAATTTTCTTTGCTGAAGGTGTTCTTGTCACTTTGCTCTTTGAGAACTCGTATCTCATAATCTCCCCCTTTTTGCATGCATCATCTTTGAAAATCAAGAACAAACTTTTTCAACTCTCGGTAGCTTGAGTGGTTTAAAAGAAGTAGGAGGAGGATTCCTATCTTGGTGTCTTCTGCAAACTTGAGGAAACAGGTGCTTTGGTTTGGTATCTTGCTCCACTGATGATCGGCCATCTTGCAGCAAGTAGTCGAAGAAGCCTATTCACAATCACAAACACAACTCCGAATTTTCTTTAGACAAATTCAACATACAGACAAAACCGTATTCATCTTGGTGTGCAATCAAGGAAGTATCTCAAACGGCTTGAGACACAAATAATTTGATATGGAAGACTTAAAAACAACTTTATACAAATAAAGATTTTTTTTTTTTTTTTGGATTTTAGGTTTTTTTTTTTAATTTTAATCTTTTTTTTTTAAAGCCATCAACCTTCGAGATATAGAAGGGATCAGATATGGGATCACACTAACTTGAAAAGCCTAGCCACACTTCAACTTTCTTTCGGATAGCTACAACCCAATAACGATTGTCGGTATGTTTGTCCTCTTAAGTTCATGCCTCTCATCTTTCAACATACGTTTGGTGATGAGATTATCATGTTTTTGGTAATATTGATGAAAATTTTGTGGACCCCACTTGTGCTAGGTATAAGCCTACCAATCCTCAAGGTTTATCGAGATATAATGATGAGAGCTTCAGGTCTATGTTTCCATAAGCAGAGAAGATGATCATTATTTCAATCAGATGATGAGAGCTTCAGGTCTATGTTTCCATAAGCAGAGAAGTTGATCATCTGATTGTTGAGCTATTAATATATATTTGCACGTCACTAACATTGCGTGTCTTTTGGTGCTCACTTAATTTGTTGGCCCCACATTGGTAGCTTGCACTCTTAGGTGTCTTTTGATTATATATGCACAAAATTTTCTGTGTCTTTTGATCTCTCAACCTGTGTATGATTGGACTCAGCTTGTGCAGACCTAAAACACTGTGGGAATCCAGCTTTTCATGTAGATTTATTTTTATTCACCTTATAGCAGTTTACTCAACTTGAAGGCTGAACCTACCGGCACAACATTAACTTGTAGTTGTAACGTCCTTTAGATCATATTCATGTGCAGACATAAACAAGTTAGTTCCTATCATTTCCCATATAAGATCAGGATTATTTGCATTAATCACATCTCATGGCCGAGACTATATTTTCATACTCCCCCTAAACTTTAATTTTTGTACAACCCCTTTTTTTTTAATTAATTTTTTTTTTTGTAAATAAATAAAGTCTTCCACATCAGACACACATAAACATATATCAGCAAGAAAATGAGTGTGTGACAACGGTGTCAATTGTGCCATCAGGTCAGATACCATAACCAAACCTGTGAGATTTCCGCTCCAACCCTATTCTTGGAACAACCACTGTTACTAACCGTGTTACTAACAGTCCTCCATGGTAGTTCCTGCACTCATGAGTAAATTAATTAGAGAGTGGAACCCAGGCCATCGTGGTCCTGGTTTGTCCTTTTACATCAATGTAAGTAACTTCTTGAAACACCATACCTTTTTCCTCATTAGTTTCTTGTTCAACTTTTGTTTTGATTTGCCAAACCTGTTTTGGTTCAAAAAATTTGTTTGTGAAAGATTTAATTTTTGAAACAATTTTTTGTTTAAAACCTGGAGGAATAGATTGTGGTTTTGATGCTTTGGTCCTTTTAATCTTTGAATCATGTGAAACCGGCTTCACATGTGGAGATCTTGATGGAATATGAGTCATCCTAACATTCAAAGATGTGTGCATTTTATCCTTTGATCCAAAGAAGCAATCCGCATTACCTTTTCCGCTTGGATTTTGTCGTTCTGGACATTGCTTGAGCACATGACCTTCTTTACCACACCTAAAGCAAGCCTTGAATGGCTTTTGATAATTTGTTGTCCTGCGTGAAGCAACTGGGGATGTAGATTGTTTTGAGCTTGATTCGGCTTGTTGAGAAGCTTTGGGTTTTACAACACCTTTTGACTCTCTGATCTTTGACCCCGTGTGATTTCCATTCATCACTGATTCATCATCTGAAGTTGAGCAATCTTCTATAAACAGATCTTCTTCCAGTGAATCTTGATGGAGTTGATTTGTAGTGTCAACTCTATCATCAAGTTCTGACACTGAAGTTTCTGAATCATTTGAGCTTTCCCATTCTCTGGATGAACAAAACTCCGAATCACTTTGTGAATCATCTTTGCATGATGTTGACGGAGTAAACTCTGGAATTTCTTCAGTTAAGAACTTTCCAAACCTGTTATTCTCAAGAGCGGGAACAAAAACAGGTGGAGCACAAACGGTTTTATCATCACAAAATGCAGATTTTAAATCAGCACATTCATGCACAATATCATCATGACAAACATCAGAACGTGAGATAGGTTTCTGCCTATCACAAACATTTACCACACCATTCGAATCAACATTAGGTCTAGGTCCAGTACAACCATCCAAATTTAAGACGGTCTTAGTCTTTTCATTATTCCAAATAAACCAATTAACTGTTGAGTAACTGGCTTCTGGGTGACCCAACCCCAAAGTCTTTCCACCACAACTGTCATCATCTTCAACTTCTGCCTTTTGTGTCGCTTCTGCATTGCTTTTAATCATATTAGAGTTTGATTCAGGCGTGGCACATTCTTTTTCGAAAAGATCATTTTTTGGATGTGGTTTTGGAATGGGTATATATTCACTTTTGCTCAAGGGTAAAAATAGAGATTTTTCAATTCCCTTTTTATCCTTATACCCAATTCCATCCTTGACGAAAGATTTCCTTGAACAATCAAGGATATCTGTATGAGCATGCTTGCTTACATTCCATTTGTCCACAACAATTTGGAGATGATTTGTTTCATTTCTAGATATTTCTAGTTTTTCAGTTAAGTCATTTATTAAAAAATCTTTTCTGAGAACAAATTCTTTTAGAGTGTGCATTTCAGCTATTGTTGCATTTAACTTTCGCTGATATGCTAACTCATTTTCTTTCATTTCAGTGTTAATTTTTCGGATGTCATCCATCTCTCTTAAAATTCTCCTATTGTGGGACAAACAGTAAGCGACGGCTGTAACACACCTTGGTGAGCACAGCTTTGATTTTATTTCAAGTGGAATACTTACCAGGTCTCTCTCCTCAACCTTCTTCTGCATACTCTGCGGTGGTTGATCAGCCTTGCTTGTGGAAGTCTTCTCAGCAACTAAAGCTTCCTCGGCAGCAGCCTCCTTTCCTTTGTTTTCACTCAACACACTTTTTAGACCAGCCTTCTCCATCCCTCCTCCTTTTGGTATCTCCGCTGATGACCCTTCCAAGGAGCTCACACCAAGTGTTGATTTTGTGCAGATCTTTGCCATCAGTGCCTTGTTGTTGTCGACTTCTGCAACCGTAACTTCTTCACCCCAGTCACAATCCTCCCCAAATGCCTTTGGTGCTTGTGTTTCAGCAGTCTCATTTTCATCTGTTACTACCACAGATCCTTTTGTAGGCTTGATCTCATTTCTAGACTTTGTTGAAGAACTATTAACATTTTCAGCTGAAATAGAGGATGGAGTGGAGCTTTTCGCACTAATAGGAGTAGTGAAAGCCATGTTTTTAGACATTGATGTTGGTGGACTTGATAATGGAACGTAACCGACTTGATTCATCTCACCCTTTGTGACATCATTTTCATACGACTTTAAGGTATTTATCACATCTGACAAAGTCATTGGAAAAATCAAAAAGTCCTTCTTGACCGTCATGAATTTCAAGCTCCATTCCTTTGGGAGTGAATTGAACAACTTCTTGATTGAATTGCGGTTGTTAACAGGAATCCCGACTTTCTTCATCTTTGTGAGCATATTCATGAAACGATCGATGTGACTGCTTAAACTTTCACCACGAATGCTTCCAAACATGTCATACTCCTTTTGAACCATGTCTTGCTTCTTCTGAATCATGTCCTGATTTCCTTCATAGTAGTCACACAAGGCATACCACAAAGACTGAGCAGTGGTATACTCTTCGAACATGTTAAAAACATCATTCGACAGAGCCTTGGTAAGAGCATCGTAGGCTTTGTGATCACGTTGAATCAACTGCTTGTCAAGGTCCGTATAAGTAGTTGGATCAGTGTTGAACACCTCTCCTGCCTCTGTGGTCCTCATTGGGATGTGTGGTCCGAGTTGAACTGAGGTCCATTGGGTGAAATCATTCACATAATAGAAGGCTTTCATACGGTTCTTCCAGGTTCCATAATCTTGTGCACCCATTAACTTAGGGATTCGAGATATGGTTCCAGTTTCCAGTTCAGCTTGGGTTATAGGATTCATGGTTAAGTTGTTATTGTTACCAGCCATTGATTAAAGTTGATTTTGAGATTGATTTTCTGAATTTAGAGTTTTAAAGTCCAATACTAAGTCCAAGTCCTTAAGTGCGCAGTCCTTAAGTGCGCAGATTTAAGTATGCAGAATTTAAGTATGCAGATTTTAAGTATGCAGATTTTAAGTATGCAGATTTTAAGTATGCAGATTTTAAGTATGCAGAATTTAAGTATGCAGAATTTAAGTATGCAGATTTTAAGTATGCAGAATTTAAGTATGCAGAATTTAAGTATGCAGATTTTAAGTATGCAGATTTTAAGTATGCAGAATTTAAGTATGCAGAATTTAAGTATGCAGATTTAACGGTTTGTTGATCTGATGGCACAAGAAACTTCGGCAGAATAACGACTAGAACACACGAATAAGTACACTGTGATAAAGCCACAGAAGGCTAAATCACTGTCTCCCAAAGTTTCCTTTGGTAAGTGCTCAAATAAGTATGCAACTTACGAGTTAAGTGCACACATCAAGAAATAAGTATGCAGCTTATGAGTTAAGTGCACACAACAAGAAATAAGTATGCAGCTTATGAGTTAAGTGTGCAAATAAGTATGCAGAATAAGAAACAAGTGCGCAATTTATGAGTTAAGTGCGCAAATAAGTATGCAACTTATGAGTTAAGTGCACACAGCAAGAAATAAGTATGCAGAATAAGAAACAAGTGCGCAACTTATGAGTTAAGTGCGCAAATAAGTATGCAACTTGATGAAAAACCCAAAAAAACTTTAAACAATCTATAAAATCTTCAAGAAATATGTATGCAACTTATGAGTTAAGTGCACACATCAAGAAATAAGTATGCAGAATAAGAAACAAGTGCACAACTTATGAGTTAAGTGCACAAATAAGTATGCAACTTGATGAAAAACCAAAAAAAAAAAACTTTAAACAATCTATAAAATCTTCAACAGAAATCAGATTAAATGACGAATTTGTAGATGGTTAAATCCCAAATTCGAGTACCAAGCTCTGATACCAAATTGTAGGATCGATTTGGAGCTTGAATCTGATTTTGATGAAGAACAAGATGAAAATAGGGATGAACACACACTTGAATATGACAATAAAAACCCACTAGATGATTTGCATAGATGAATACAATAAAACCCCCAAAATCTCTAGCATGTGTGTTGCCTCAAACCCTAATCTATCATTCTATTTATAGCCCAAACACACTTAGGCTAATTACATTTAGGTCCCTAGGGTTAATAAACTTACTAATATAATCACTAAACAAGAAAACCATTTTTCTAAAGTAATAAATATATTTTTATCTAAACAAAATATATTTATTATCCATAGCACCTTTCTTGATCATAACTTGAGCTTCACTCATTGATCTATTATCTGGATTTCTCGAGTCGCCTTACGTGTTGACCGCGACTCGTTCGACTTTGACTTTTGTTGACCGAACTTTGACTTGTTGACTTTAACTTGTTGATAACATTAGACTACCAAATTTAGACCCAACACCCAAGCAACATCTCCCCCAATCACTTAAACCGGAGGTTATTCGCTTATATAAATAAATAAATTTCGTTGGCCGTTCAAAAAAAATAAATTGACATGTTATCAAATGAATTTAATACACAATTAATCAGGGATAGTATTTCTGACTATATTTATCAATTTTGAAATTTAAATTAGTATTATAGATAGTTATTATATGTCGATTTATAAACAAAATGGGGGTCTTAAAAATCCAAGTCTTAGCTCTTAATAGTTTATATGTATTTTAATAATATCTATAATCTATTAATAAAAGAATTGACTTATGATAATGTGGCATTCAATGGAGGTCTCAACCCCCCCCCCCCCCATTGAATGTGCCACGTGACATGTTGAGGTAAGATGTTTAATAAAATATTTATTTAAAAATAAATAAAAGAAGATATGCATATCTTCTAATTGAAAATATTTAAAATTTTAATATTATTTTCGATATATACTATATATAAATATTGTTTTTTAATTATGTATAAGGATTAACATAAAAATTTAAATATTTATTTGTTTACAGTAAGTTTAATAAAATATTTATTTAAAAATAAATAAAAGAAGATATGCATATCTTCTAATTTAAAATAGAAGATTTTATTTACAAATTAATTTAATATAGAATTATTGAGTAGCCATTATAAATATATGATTACATTAACATCAAACCATTCATTCTTAAAAAGTTTCTGAATTCTCCTTCTGTTTATCAAGAAGTAAGTGTTAAAAATTTTTAAAAGTCTTTGAAGTTTTTTCTTTTTCGTTGATTATTGAAAGTGATTTATGTTTACATTAATAAACATTTATTAATCTAAATTCATGTATACAAAGAAAATTCGTATATGCTTTTCTTTACAAAGTCACTGTATTGAAATAAGTGTTTTTGTTTTCAATGTGATCATGAATTCTACATCTATATAAGTCAATGTCAAATTGTAACATATTTTAAATTACGTGAAGATGATTATATGTTGAAGGTTATCCTTTTAATACTGTATTATGTTTAATATGGTTTATGCTTTTTATTTTTTTAACTTTTTAAATAAACGTTTTTTTAACTAAGATTAATTAGGTTTAAGTTATTTACTCTTTTTGTGATTTAAGTTTTCTTCTTTTATCATTTTTTATGAAATCATATTAAAATTTTCAACCCCGAGACCTTCCCGGGGTAATTAGCTAGTTTATAATATTTAAAGATTATGTACACTTTGATTGAAACATATCTTGATGATTGTATTTACAGTTTAGATTGTATTTTATTCAACCTGTGCCATACTCGGGTTTATTCAAACCGTGTGCGATACACAAGCTTTATGATGGCTCTACTATGCATTGGTGTTCATAAACCACAGAAACCGATTGAACGAAAGAAAGTTGAGAATTTTGGCCGGTATAAAATATGCAAAGTCCGGTTTACTGTTCAGTTTTACCAGCTTGTCGGCTTACGATTTGATTTACATTTTCAAACTTGAAACCAGTCATGCAAACCAAATTCGCTTCTTAACATTTATTATTTAACATAAGTTCGAATCCCACAGAACATGTCTCTCCCTGAGGATCATAACACTTTATGGTAGGTCATTCGCCCAACTGTGTGGATCGAACTGGGTACCCCAAGCAACATCTCCCCCAACCACTTAAACGAGAGGTTATTCGCTTGTATAAATAAATTTCGTTGGCCGTTCAAAAAAAATAAACTGATATATTATCAAATGAATTTAATATACAATTAATTAGGGATTATATTTCTGACTATATTTATCAATTTTGAAATTTAAATTAGTATTACAGATAGTTATTATATGTCGATTTGTTTAAAAAAATGGGGTATTAAAAATCCAAGTCTGAGCGCTTAATAGTTTATATGTATTGTAATAATATTTATAATATTTAAAGATTATGTACACTCTGATTGAAACATATCTTGACGATTGTATTAACAGATTACATTGTATTTTATTCAATCTGTGCCATACTCGGGTTTATTCAAACAGTGTGCGATACACAAGCTTTTTTAAGGACATGGCTTTTTTTATTACTCGGTATATAACATTACAATTTATTAAACTTCCATAATACACAAGATTCTTCTAACTTGGTGTGCACACACACACACACACACACACACACATATATATATATATATATATAGGATCCGGATCATATGAGAACTACATTGAGTTGTGAGAACTAGAGAACTCATCTTTTAAACACATAACCATATTATCAATATAATAATAAAAGGGTAAGATAGTAAATTACCATCCCCTACCCCACCCTACCCCACCCCACCCCACCCCAATCACCTTTTAAATAATAAGCTTTACTGATTTTTTTTAAAAATCACTCTCTCTCTTCTCTCTCTCTAAAAATTCACCCTCTCTCTCTGCTCTCTCTCGTCTCTCTCTCTTTCTTCTCTCTCTCTCCACCGGTGATGGTGGATGGTGGTTGCAGAGGGGTTGATGATGGTGGGTTTTTGGGTGACCGGTGGTTTGCAGGTGGCTGATGACGGTGGGGGTGCAGAGGGCTTGATGGGGGCTATTGTGGTTTTGCAGGGGCGGCGGACGTGGGGGTTGATGACGAAACAGATCATGGGGTGTTTTTCAGGGGTGGTTTGAACAGATCTCGAAGGGAGAGAGAGCAGAGAGAGAGAGAGGGTGACCGATGGGTTTTGCAGGTAACTCGACATGGTGGTGACCGGTGGGGTTAGGATCGTGGTGGTTGTAGAGGGTTTTTTGAAGAGGGTTTTTAATGGTGGTGGTTACTGAACGAGATATGTGGTTGCAGAAGGGGTGATGATGGTTGCAGAGGGGTTGATGATGGTTGCAGAGGCTGGTGGTGGCTGGTGTTTTTTTAGGGTGGTGGTGGATCTGTGGGTGGTTGAGGGTTGAGGGTGGTGGATCCGCGGCGATTTGATGGTGATGGTGATGAAGATACCCACAATAGGTATTATTATTAATATTATTATTATTTTTCTGTTATTATTATTATTTTTGTTATTATTATTATTATTATTATTTTTTAATTTTTACAATGGTGTAAATGAAGGTGTTTTTAGTTTGGGTGAACAAAAATACAGTATGTATTTGAAGGGGATGATGACGATGCGAAGGTGATGACGACGATGGTTTCTTTTTTATAAAGTGTAAAGTAAACATTAGTGAAAATACATTTTTTTTTTTTTTTTTATAGATGTTTGGTTTTTTACACTGATGTAATATTCTTTTGTTGTTGATGTTGTGGTTTTTTTTTACACTGATGTAATGTAAGAAAAGTACAAGTATAAATACAAATTATGCAATATATTTTTTGTTTCTTTGTTGTTGCGGGTTTTTTTTACAATGGTGTAGCATGATGTGAGTAAACACCGGTGTAAATGCCACAAAACACTGGTGTAAATGCCACAAAAATTATAGACGTTTTTGGTTACATAGATGTGAGTAAACACTAGTGTAAATAATCACACCAGTTTTGTTTTGGTTTTTTTTTTTCACACTTTTTGTATTTTTTTTGTAAAACATTGGGTATGTCAGATTTACACCGGTGTAAAGAATTAGACGAGTGTAAAACTAAACAGATTCATGGATGGTTGTTTTTTTATATAGATGTGTGTAAACACTGGTGTAAACTGTGAAAACGAGATGGAGACGACAAAAAATGCACATATTTGTTTTTTTGTTTTAAAAAAGTAATTTTTTTTAAAAGAAGTAAATTATTTTAATTAAAAAAATAAAATAAAGTTTAAAAAACATGATTATTTTTAATAATGAAATAAAAAATAATTACACCAGCGTAAAATATGGTAGATCATTCAATCAGATTTTTCTTTTAAAAAATGATTTCTTTGAATAACTAAATAAAAATTAAAATACTATTATAATAATTATTTCTCTTTGATGGTAGTTTTACTTAAATACCCCTTATTGTACTTTTTGGTATTAAAATATACTAATAATATTTTAATTGGCATGTAAAGACAAAAAAAACATCAAGATTAAATCTTAACCATAGGATCATCAAAATCAATGGTCCACAAGAGTTCTCTAGTTCTCACAACTCAATGTGGTTCTCACACGATCCTAACCCTATATATATAGGGTCGAGATCCTGTGCAAAGTGTGTTTTGTGTGAGAAGGGTAAGAAGTGTTTTGGACCATTAGATCATCTTAATCAATGGTTTAGATTTAATGAGTGGCATTATTGTAAATAATGTTATAGTTATAATAACTAATTAGGCTACTTAGGGGTATAATGGTAAAACACACTCTACATTTAATTCACATTTAAAAGATCTAATTAAAAATATGGAAGGCCTAACAAATTCAATCTTCCTATTTACGTCCTCCATTTAATTCACATTTAAGTGTCTCTCACCTCTCTCTCTTTCTCTCTCTTTCTCCTCTCTCTCTCCCTGCGCCACCTACACAACCACCATCAACCACCACAAACCACCACCATCAACCGAACCATCATTCGACAGCCACCATCACAAACATAAATAATCGGAGTGTTTTTTTTTAGGGATGAAGATGAAGACGACATGAGGTGATAATGGATCAGTGTGTTTTATGGTGGATTATTTTAAACAACATTCATATTGTTGTGTTTTATGTTCAAAGGATTTTTGTGTGGTTTAGTGTTTTTTGAATTTAAAACACATTTTAAATGTATGTATAGTTGTGTTTTTTGAATGTGTTACTGATTGTGTATGATGAAGATAAAACACACTGGATTATGGAGAAGACGATGATAAAACACACGGGACTGTTTAAAACACAAAGTTGAGAATATGGTGATAAAACACACGGGTATGAACGTAAAAACACCTTGTTGATGAAGCAACTTACAAGACTATAATAAAACACCAATGTGCATAAAAAAACCATATTTTTTTGCAGCAGTAAAACTCCTTATAAATATAACACAAAAGGTGTGTTATACCTTCAAACCTTATGGTATACCAGTAAAACACCATGTGCTCACATCAGTAAAACACACCAATATGAATGCTGTTTTGGTCGTATATAATTTAGTAAATGAATGATAATGTGCTGAATGTTAATAAAAATTCTATAAATATTCGTGAGATGTGAAACAAAATCCCTAAGAATGCTCCTAAATTAAAAATGAAATTAATTAGTTATTATCTCCTAAAATAAGATTAGCAATGCAATTTACAATGTTACCCTTCTATATAATAAAATAGGCCGCCTGTGTCATACTATTATTGGTTCTCACACTTCTCACAAAAAATAGGTTTTGTACATGATCCTAAACCTATATATATATATATATATATATATATATATATATATATATATATCGAAAAGATATACATAACTAATTATTTTTTCGTAGAGCTAAAAGTTTATGTCATGTTTGACATATATGACCCACTAGATCGACCAATGATGCACCTCTTTTAGGTCATATTCTTTTAAGTAAAGCTAGTGATGGAATATATAATAACTGCAACTTCATATATATTCAATCAGTTTTACAAATTACAGCATAGTTGGGGATGGAGCTTCTCTTGTCTCATGGACACATCACCCAAATGTTAAAATTCAAACTTCAATTATAATAATAGTAATAATAATCCGCTATTATTCAACACTGATCAACTTCAACTTCAGGAACTGAGTCAGGGTTACCCTCCAACAAGCAGAAAATTGGTGGAATAGTAAGTGTTTGTAAAGCCCCATAAGCATTCCAACAAAACGGACTTGACATAATTTGGCCTTGTGATGGTACCAATTCCACGTCAGAAAATGTTAAGTTTGTACATGGGACACTGTTACTGCATCCTAAATGCATTGCTGGACTTCTAGCATCATATGTTCCCCTAATTTTCTCGTAAACTACGTCGGAGATATGAACTGCTGCCGTTTGGTTTGGGCACTTTCCTTTCGTTTGGCAGTAGTATTGGTCGATCATGATAGGGTTTCGAACATTGTCCATATGGATGTTGTAAAACTTTACTTTGGAAACTGACCCGAACCCACCTTGCCATGTCTTAATTCGGACCCCATTGTCAGAATGCCTGATCACTGAGTCTGTGACTGTTATGTTTGATACACATGCTCGGGTGTTGCGCATCCCGAGGCTACCTATGCTGCAAATGATATAAAAATTTAGTGAGCCACTCTAATTGCTAGAGAGGATGGATGAACAAGTTTGGATTGTGTATTATCACATTAAATTTATAACACACAAAAAAAACCAAAATGGTAAAGAGCCAAATGCATATAACCCAAAATATTGTTGGTTAATCCGTATCAATAGTAACATTATAATAATATAGAATCATTAATTAACTAGGTTTAAAACTGTATGTTAGAAAATAATTTTTTTACTATTATTAAAATCAATAATTAACTAGGTATTAGTGTAATTAAATTGGCCAGTCTAAATTAAATCTTTTTGAACCCTTTAGCCAAATTATATGATTAATCTATTTTATCCATTTAATTTAGTTATTGTCATCTTTGAGAGTTTTAGTGTAGAAAATTCCTAAATTTTCAATAATTTAATCTTTACCAACCTATCAAAAGGCATGTCCGTACCTTAAACAAATTGAAATTCAGACTAACATTATACATATATTTTTGTCATTTCTTATATATAATAATATAAAGGTGTCCGCATGAGATTAATCATAATAAACGAGTACATAAATATATAGGTCATATATATAAGTTTATATAATATTATTTAAATCACAATTTTTAGACACACATTGTAATTAAACAAACATTTTAAAATATGTATAAATAAAGATTGGGCAATATGATAAGGAGGTAAAACTACTGAAGGTAAATTTGTTTGCAAATATCACCTTTTTTTTTATCATTACTTCAATACAAGAAAAGAAATGTATATAAAATAAATTTATAGATCAAAGAATTCTTTATTATTACTAATAATGTTTACCTCTTGATTTAATTATACAATATTAAAAAGATACTATACATTGAATTAATTCCTTATAAAAAAAAAACCCGACACATATTTGATGACTAGATACTAGCTACCGCCACCAAATGTTTAAAGATAACAGTCAATTAAATAAACAAAATGGAGTATCATGTAACTTGCTTACATGATCAAAAGAGATCAAACTTAGATTGGCTAATGCAAATTTTATATATCATGTGTGTCACACGAACACCATAAATAAAAAAAAAGGAAATACCAATTTAATATATAATATTAATTAGCTTTTCAATTTGTATAAGATTACCTTTTGTTAATTTTGGTATTAAGTTGAATCATTAATACAAAAATATGGATTTAAGTCTAGTGGAAACTAAGTATATCCACCACTAGAAATATAGCAAAAGATAGTTTGCTAATTTTTAATAAAAAAGTAATTATGGATGTGCCCCAACAACAAAAAGGTTATATATTAAAAAATACTATCAGAAACAAACGTATATTAATGATGGTATGTTATATATAAGTACGTGACTAAACGTTTGTCATTCAAAAAGAAGATCCAATTTATTATTAACAAATCGACAAACTAGTTGCATATGTTATGGGTTTGGCACAAAAGTGAGGAATGTTTACCTTATCCCATGGCTTGGACCACATGTTATGTTCTTTATGTCAACATTATAACTCCCTGCTCCAATTGAGACACAATCATCACCTACATATTGTAGAAACATAAACAATTCAGTAATTAATGATTAACTTTTAATATATATGTTTTTTTAGCTTCATTAATAATTTCACATTCATGGAATGAATTTTGCTTTGTTAATTTTTTTTAATAAGTTTTGATATCGTTAAGTAGCAATTACCATTGGATACAAGTGAATTGTATATTGTCACATCATTTGTGTTCTCGATATGGATTCCATCGGTGTTGGGACTTAGAGAAGGAGCTTTAATATTTAGTGAATCAATATGAACTCCATTACAGCCGTCAAACCGGAAGTTGAATTGCGGGCTGTTCTTCACTTTGATTCCTTTAACAGTAACGTTTGTGCTCATGAAAAATCTAATTGTCTGCAATTCATCAATTTATTATCAAAGAATTATTTTTATTTTTTTATTTTGTTTAATGTGCTTGATTACTATCATTTTACGAGGTATCATTTTCGTATTAAACATAAAAATATATATTGTATTATTTACTTAGTAAACACACTATATGAGAAGGCACCAAAAGGGTTGTAGGCTTGTGGTACCAACGTATAAAGGACATTATATGAAGTTCTATATGAATTAGTATATACATATACATATTAGTATATTACATATAAGTAAGTATATATGAATATAGTAAGTACACGGATGTTAAACTTACAACGGGGCTATCACATGGACCGGCCAATGTTGTTCCATTTGGTCCCTGTACAATAAAAAAATACCTTTCTTAGTATAATATATATTTAGATTTTTTGGTACTTAATTAATTAAGCACTTTTATAAATTCATAGTCATGCACGGTTATGTAACTTAATCAACTTGAAAGTACGATCAATGCTTGTTGAACTATTGACTCATATGTCTGAAAAGTTGAAGAAATATTATATTGCAATATATTTGCACGTAATTGTGGCCAATGATTAATAAAAAATAATGACTTAAAAAAATATATATATTGGAAACATAGGAAAAAGACCATACTTTGTGAGGTTTGCAAGGAAGATCCCACCACTTTTCTCCTCTTCCATCAATAACTCCACCACCTTGTAGAGACATGCCATTTACCCTATAAAACACAAGCCATTGTCTCTTGCTCATACCTTTTGGCCATACACTTGGTCCATCTGGTGCCATTATTGTTCCTTCAATCTTAACAACACAATTCAAAAGTTAGATTAATATTATTTTAACTCATCAACAACACATAAAAAAAAATTGAACAATTATCTAAGTCAAAACCGCATCATGCATCAACATGCATCTATTCATGTTATTACCTGAAACACAACCCTATTTCCACAACTTCCAGTGAAAATTGTGGACTGTATCAAGAAACTATAATGCTTTGGAACAAGAAGAATCGACGGTTCATCGCTTTGACAAGCGGCGTCCCACGCCATTTTGAAACCTTCTGTGTCATCTGTCACACCGTCTCCAATAGACCCGAACGATCTCACATCAAAAACCTTTGGACTAAGCTGAATTTTGGGAGATGGAGATGGTTCGGGTGCCAGAGAAGGTGGCAGTGAAATATAGTTGAGTGACCGAGAGTTGACAGTACGACAATGAATGTAAAGAGTCAAGAAAATGAGCACACAAGTGTAGAAAGATAATCCCATGGTGAGCTATTGCTAGAATTAAGATGTTGGTTAAGGGTTTTATATATAGGACAGAAAAAGGTAAATGTAGACAAAAGGAATCACACTTGTATGGTACTAAACCCTAGGTAGATAACAAGGTTCATAGGGTTTTGGTTGAAAATGGCAAAAGAGCGTTTTGAGGGAGTTGAAATGTGGTTTGCTTGATAACAAAGACTTATGATGGTGTTGGTGTGACCACAATTAGGATGAACAAGTTGCACACAAGTTGAACAAGAGCAATTGCATAGGAAAAGAGGGGTTGGTTCTCTTTATTTATACTTGGTTGAAGCTCTAAGTGGAAGTATGGCTTAAAAGTTATTGTTTTTTTTTTAATCTTAGGGGATGAGCCGACCATCAATTATCTCTTAGCAAATTGTGGTATTTGTTTAGTAATTGGTTGTTTTGAAAAGTGATGATAAAAAACTCGTATCGATTTTTTTTTTTTTTTTTTAACCTTACAATATGCAACAATCAGACGAATGTTCGAGTGATTTTGCCTTTTTGTTGTTAACTCACTAGTTTGGGTATCAACTTCTAGTTTTACCAAAAATATATACAAATGAAGTCGTTACCTCAACTAAGGATTTCAACAACAAAACGGCAAAAAGAAATGGGTACTATTGTAGATTGAGAAGTTTAAGAACATAAAGTTTTATATAAATAACAAATAAAGCCCTGGTCCTAATCATTCAACTGGAAAATACTTATCCTACTTATAAAAAGTTCAAAAATTGTGTTAATTACTTATAAGGATGTGTTAAAGCAACACTCAGTTTTAGTAAATTAACACCCTATATATGACATATACTGGCAGGAACCCGTGCGTTGAGACGAGGATGCATGATGATTGGCTATATATCTATATCTATATCTATACTACTATATAATGGGTTCTAGACGGGTAAGATAATAATTTTCATTTAATTTTAAGACACATAAAAACATTGTTTTTGCATTTTACGTGGTTTTTTATGACCATCCGACATTCTGTATGCATCATACATATCAATTTATAATTCTTTAGGGACAATTAGATTGTTGTTAGGTTTTCCTCTAGCATGTTATAAATTTAGAAAGCATTAGATTTACACATCATTCATTGAGCATTATTAAAAATATAATGTTTCCTGACTTTCTTCTCAAGTATTAAAACCATGTCCAAATATATCTAAACATATCGTTTCCTCCCATTTAATTGAATCATTAACTCTAGTTTTTAAGTAAAGAAGAACCATCATTCTAGGTGTGTAGAACATGCTGTCATGTGAACTGTGAACAGCAGCAAACAATGTAAAATACAACACAAAGTATGTGGAAAATATTATTCTACTTTAAGGCAAAACGATACATATATTATTTAACTGCTTCACAAATATTTTAATAATAAAATTAAAGAATGACTTGGTAGCTGTTACTACAAAAAATTCTTTTCAAGTTTACTATAAAAAAAAAAGTTACAGAGTTTGGATTGTTACCTAGAACATAAATTATTATTATCCAAAATGAAGGTGTGGTGTTGGCGATGCGGTGGTATTTACGGAAACGACCCGCCTATCCAAATGGAGACAACCAATCTGAATTTAAGGGAGTTCTTTGAAAGGGTTTGCTTGAATGAGAGATTTGGAAGGCAACAATGATGATATCAAAAGGAATACATATAATAAGATGTTTAAATGGTATGAGGAAATAATAACAATGATAAAGACCGACCAGTCTACTATAATATGTTAAACAAATATTATAGTATACTTTCTTTTGTGAATTTTATAGCATTAATGGAGGAGACTATGTAATGTATAAGTGAGTTTTGCAAATATGGATAGCGTTGAAATGTTTTTCCTGACATTTTAGGTGTAAAGCAGAAAACTCTTCATATGCCATCTTAAAAAAGAGAGCAAATTACCTTGTTGCCCATCTAAAATGTAATATATAGTAGTATAGATATAGATATGTTATATGTGTCATATACGGTTTGCAAAGAACACAAGACTTCATAACATGCCAATTGTGGGCCCTTTTACAAACCCTATAAGTCACATATTACACTGTGTTGCATATAAGTTTCATACTTTTGTCTTTTTGTCTATATGTCGCTTAATTCCTTATATGCATCATATATGAAACATACGTCAAATATTATACAATATGTGATATATATAAGGGTTATATTACACTATATGGACACCTATGTGAAACTTATGGGACTCTATACCGAGGGCTTGCTTAAAGTCGGTTGACACAAAACTCAAATCCGCACCAGTATCTAAAAGTACAGAAGCAGCTAGACTGTTTACGAGAAACGTACTCGTGACGACGTTAGGATCCTCGCGCGCATCTTTTGCACCCATGACAAAAGCCCTGCCACGAGCTTGGCCTTTCAGCTTGGGGCAGTCCTTCCTGAAATGTACAGTGGCACCACATTCGAAACATCCCGGTTTCCCATCATTGTTCACAACCGCTTTGGACCGGCACTGTACTGTGGGATGACCCATCCGCTTGCACTTCTCGCATTTGATGCTGTCACACGTCCCCACATGATGGTACTTGCATTTACTGCAAAACGGGTGGGGCCCGTTGTACGGCTTGCGGGTTTCGGTAGCCGTGGCATCAAAAACTTTTATGGTTTCGGGCTTTTTGTGGGAGTTGCCTTCCGAGCTTTTCCCTTTCTGGAAATGGGACCACTTACGCTTATTTCCAGTACTTTCACTCTTGTCGGATTCCTTTTGGGTCAGGGAACCCATGCGAACTGCGTCATCAGTGAGACTGTGCGCAAGAGTGACAACGTGCTGGATGGAAGTTGGAGCAGCAGTGGTAACCATACTACGGATCTTGGGAGAAAGTCCCCAAATATACCGTTCCACCCGCTTGTACTCAAGAGTAACCATGCGGGGAACCAAACGAGAAAGCTCATGAAATCGGGTGGAATAGGCAGCGATTTCCGTCCCGTTCATGGTCAGATTCCAGAATTCGGCTTCCAGTTTCTGTAGCTCATTTCGTGGGCAATACTTATCCATCAGCATGGTTTTTAGTTCGGTCCACGAGAGATTATTGACAGCTACATGACTCAAGGTATGCACTTGTAGGTTCCACCATGTCAGTGCTTCATCTTGGAAGGTGCTAGTGACATACTTGATCTTTTCGTCTTCTGAACAACCACTAATATCAAGTACTGCCTCGGTTTTCTCGATCCAACGGACTATACCAATTGCTCCTTCTGACCCAAGGCTTGCATGCCATGAAAGTTTTGTAGGAACACCCACACACAGTATTATCTACTTCTACGGAGTTGGAACGAATGGATTATTAGTCGATGGAATCGGCATAAGATAAGATCAAGACTAGGGAGGGATGGGAAAAGAAAAGCTTTACCAGTCTCGGGATCCTGGGTTCTGCGTTGGCCCGCTGCGCTCGAACCGCCACTGGAATCGGCGCGGTTCGCCACTAGAACCGCCGAGGTGGTCGGAAAAGCTTCTTCCTCAGAAGTCGATCGAGTAGTTCTTTTGGGAGGCATGTTCTTCTAATACATAAGATTAAAAGAATGAGACACATATCACTGTTTAATATTGTCCACATATGCACCAAACAGAACAACCATACAATCAACACACAAATGACAATCATGATCACAAATGCACGACACAACCCAACAACAGTATAGGGAACCAAAATATCGCACTTTTCATAGAAAGTTTAACATACTTGATATGATTTTGTTTTTGCATACAAAATAAATGGCATACTTGTCACACCCTCAAAATCCACTTGCGGAGTTTTACCGCGAGGCGCATGACAAACCAGGATCTAAGTCAACGATCACAATAAACAAATCTAAATGAACATATGCAATTTCATAAACATAGTTTAAAATCCCCAAATATTGCGGAAGCTTATTCTCAAAACATAATCCAAAAGTAAACCAAAATATTCAATGTTTGAAAACCATGCAACCCTAACTAGACGCCGTGCAGACGCGTGCGCCCTAGTTCCGTAGTGCTACCTTAGCGACCTGAGAAAACATGTAAGAGTTACGTCAGCACAAAAATGCTGGTGAGTTCACAGGTTTGTAATTAAAGTACCAAGTTCAACCTGTGCATACTACATTAATTTGTAAACCAAAGTACCCTAGCTAGGCGTATGTTTTGTTACTACAACGATTGGAAAACCATTACTAACTCGCAAACCAGATGTTGTGCCCGAATAGTAAACCTGTTCCTGTTTGAGACAATATGCACTCGCCCGGCCCTCCAAGCCGACGAGCGGGGTTGGTCACTCCTAATAGATCTATTCACATTTCCCCGTTGTGCTAACCCGCACATTCATGGTTTCCCTCCCGGGACTTCCAAAGATCGTATAGTAAACCATAGAAACCCATAGTATGCCAGTTGTTACCAAAACATAAGTTTAACACATGTTTTCTCCCCCAAAAAGTGAAACCAGTTAAAAGTGGGGCCGTGAACTCACCTTAGGTTGCGTTACTTCGTAATACGAATAAACTCAGCAAGCTATGCTAGCCCCGTAAGGCGGCGACCTAACATATGATAGTTACAAGTAATTAGACTAATAACCCGTAGGTTAGTTAGTCCCTAGATGTCCAGACCATAACCAAGTTCGTTTGAAAACACTGTGACTGTTAAATTAACCCAATGTACAAGACTCGACATCCCATTGGTGACCCGAGACTCCCCGTGTTATACTTGCACTCTCAAACATACAATCATGCTATCACACTTAACATACGTTAAAGTCCAACAAGTTGTAGCACATAGTTCAAGTATCACATAAATAAGTCCGAGCACATGTTACCAAGTTACTAGGTATGTTACGGGGTTCCTAGCATGTTCCTAGGTGTCAAATCGGGTCTCGGAATGTCAAAATACACTTACAGCAGCAGTACAGGCGATTAGGAAAAGTCAACTAGCGATTATGAAAGTCAACAGGCATTTAGGAAGGCTAATCGCCTATACTATAGGCGATTAGGGTCATGCGGTATGCAAATCATGAGTTTATAGGCGATTAGGTCGTAAGGCATGCAATTCAGGGCTTAACTAGCAATTAGGATCGTAATCGCATGAAGTAAAGGCATTTAGACCTCTATTCGCCTATGCTATAGGCGATTAGGGTGTCCTATCAGGCGAATAGCCTCCTAATCGCCTATAGCATAGGCGATTAGGATTGCTAATCGCCTTTAGCCCAGCTGTTCCGGTTTTTCGCGCGTTTAACACTCCAAATCAAATCCAGAACGTGTGTAAACATCAAATATCAATCAAACAACCATATCAAACATATTTCAATCAAAATCCTTCGTTTAACCTCGTTCTATCAGCCCTGCATGGAACCATGTGTCCCAAAAACAATACACATAGCATGAAACATCACATTAACATGCATAACCGTAACCCTAATGAACATTTACTCAGATCTCATCAACATGCTATCATCATCAATCTGTAACTACCTTAATATCATGCTAACAATCCTTCTTGAATCACAAAAACCCTATCTTTTAATTATAAACACACATACAACATGCATAATAGCTAGAATCCAATTAACAATGATTATTAACGAATTTCAGAAGACACATACGTTTATAAACAGGTATGGACCATTAGGGATTCAATAAAAACATTATTAAAGGTTGTATGAATGAAAACCACACCTTAGGTTTATGATAGATTGATGTAATAGGCTTGAAATCTTGTATTTTTGATCCAAAATCGTGTTCCAGAGGTTGTGTGTGTGTTGGGACGAGTTGTGGGACGAGTTGTGGGACGACTAGGGTTGTTATAATGAAGTTTAGGAGGTCAAGTATTGAATTTATAGTCGTTTTTAGTCGTCAGGTACGTTGCAGGCGATTATGCAGCAGCATCAGGCGAATAGGGTTGCTAATCGCCCTCCCTATAGGCGATTAGCCTGCTATTCGCCTAAACACATGTCCATTCGTCCCTCCTATAGGCGATTAGCCCTCCCTAATCGCCTATAGGGGCTGGTTCTGCGTATTTTGCGCGTTAAACCCCGTTTTAACATATGTTAACACATTTTCACATACCGACAAGTCACATAATGATTGTAAACACATAATGCTTGCAAACATACACATTCACACTCGTTCACCAATTTCCGGGACTCGAGACTTGTATGTTCCCTATGCTCTGACGATTTTACGAATCGTCACCCCTTGTACACTTGGTTAAGGACTGACATCTAATGAGCCTCTGGACTGACATCTAATGATCCTCTATACTAAACTAACAGTTCCCGAACCATAACACGACTCAACTAACCCAGTTAAGTATAATATACGCGTGACTCGCTAAGGTAGACTTTAATCTAGACAGCGTTGTTAACCGGAATTTGTCGGGTGTCACATCATCCCCACGTTAAAAGAATTTTCGTCCCGAAAATTGCACAAGTACCAAAAGGAATAACAAAAGAAACAGACAGAAGATAGAAACCAAGAGAGAGATTTACCCGAGTTGTCACATCATCCCCACATTAAAAAGGAATCTCGACCCGAGATTCATTCAGCTGCAGTGGTAACATATCTCGATTCGAACGCTTCCTTAGGAAAGAGATGAGGATACTTAGACTTCATATGATCCTCCCGTTCCCAAGTGTACTCTGGTCCCCGGTTCGAGTTCCAGCGAACCTTAACAATGCGAATCTTGCTATGACGTAGGCTACAAATCTTGTAATCAAGAATCTCAACAGGTTCCTCCACAATCCGAAGACGATCATCAACCTTGATCTCTTCTAGTGGAACAATAAGAGACTCGTCATCCAGACACTTCTTTAAGTTGGACACATGGAAGACGTTATGTACGTTGCCGAGCTCCGTCGGTAAATCAAGACGATATGCAACCGGTCCAATCCGTTCCAGGATTGTAAATGGGCCGACATACCGAGGGTTGAGTTTGCCACGCTTCCCAAAGCGTATGACGCCCTTCCACGGTGAAACTTTCAGAAGTACTTTGTCATCAACTTGGAATTCCAATGGCTTGCGACGCTGATCGGCATAACTCTTTTGCCGATCCCGTGCCGCTGCCAACCGGTTACGAATCTGTACCATCTTTTCCGAAGTTTCGTACACTAGCTCAGGCCTAGTGAGTTGACTCTCACCCACCTCAGCCCAACAAAGAGGAGACCGGCATTTCCGCCCGTACAGTGCCTCGAACGGAGCTGCCTTGATGCTCGTGTGGTAACTGTTGTTGTAAGAGAATTCTACTAACGGTAGGTGAGCTTCCCAACCTTTGCCAAAATCGATCGCACATGCTCGCAGCATGTCTTCTAAGGTTTGAATCGTGCGTTCACTCTGACCGTCAGTCTGTGGGTGATAAGCTGTACTCATGTCTAACTGGGTACCCAAAGCCTTGTGCAAAGACTTCCAGAAGTGAGAAGTAAAGTGGGAGTCACGATCCGAAATAATAGAAACCGGCACCCCGTGCTTAGAAACAACTTCCTTCAGATAAAGACGAGCAAAACGATCCATAGTGTCGGTCTCCTTAATAGCAAGAAAATGGGCTGATTTCGTCAACCGATCAACAATCACCCATATCTTATCATTCCCGCTCGGTGACTTAGGTAGTTGCGTGACAAAATCCATTGTAATCCGTTCCCATTTCCACTCCGGAATTTCAGGTTGTTGCAAGAGACCCGACGGTTTCTGGTATTCCACCTTGACCTTAGCACAGGTCAAGCATTTGCTCACGTATGAGGCTATATCCGACCTCATGTTTGGCCACCAGTAAAGCACCTTCAGATCTTGGTACATCTTATCCGACCCAGGATGAATAGAATACCGGGACTTGTGAGCCTCATCTAAGACAAGCTCCCGAAGTCCCCCGAATAAAGGAACCCATATGCGTTCTGCGAAGTAGTGCAGGCCATCAGGTCTTCGCTCGAGGTGTTTGTCGGCACCATGCATAGTCTCAGCTTTAAGGTTTTCTTCCTTCAAAGCTTCTAACTGAGTAGAACGGAGTTGGTCAGGTAGAGAGGAATGAATGGTGAGCTGCAACGCCCGAACGCGACGAGGATTAATCGATTCCTTCCTGCTCAAGGCGTCTGCTACTACATTCGCCTTGCCAGGATGGTACTTAATGGCACAATCATAGTCGTTCAGGAGTTCAATCCAACGACGCTGTCGTATGTTCAAATGTTGTTGGTCGAAAATATGTTGAAGACTCTTGTGATCGGTGTAGATGGTGCATTTGGTACCGTACAAGTAATGTCTCCAAATTTTCAACGCGAAAACCACTGCACCCAACTCCAAGTCATGGGTGGTGTAGTTCCTCTCGTGCACCTTGAGTTGACGAGAAGCATACGCAATCACTTTCTCGCGTTGCATCAATACGCAACCGAGACCATGAATAGAAGCATCACAGTAAACAACGAAATCATCAGGGCCTTCAGGCAAGGACAAAATAGGAGCAGAACAAAGTTTAGACTTCAGTTTTTGAAATGCTGACTCTTGTGGTTCACCCCAGGCGAATTTTCTATCCTTCTGAGTAAGAGTGGTGAGGGGTTGAGCGATCTTCGAGAACCCCTTAATGAAACGACGATAATAGCCCGCAAGGCCTAGGAATTGCCGCACCTCAGTTGGCGTCTTTGGTGCTTCCCAGTCCTTGATCACTTCGATCTTAGCTGGATCGACATGAATTCCTAGTTCATTAACCACATGTCCTAGGAACTGAACTTCGCGTAACCAAAAGTCACACTTTGGGAACTTTGCGTAAAGTTGTTCCCGTCGCAAAAGTTCCAAAACCAAATGCAGGTGTTCCTCGTGTTCGGTCTTGTTCTTGGAGTAAATCAGGATGTCATCAATAAACACGATGACGAACTTGTCAAGATACGGTTTGCAAACGCGGTTCATCAAATCCATGAAAACCGCCAGTGCGTTTGTGAGACCGAAAGGCATGACCAAGAACTCAAAATGGCCATAACGTGTACGAAAGGCAGTCTTTGCAACGTCAGCTTCTCTTACGCGCAACTGGTGATAACCGGACCTCAAATCAATCTTGGAGTAGTAGCTAGAACCCTGGAGTTGGTCGAATAGATCATCAATACGTGGAAGAGGATAACGGTTCTTGATGGTCACTTTGTTCAATTCTCTGTAATCCACACACAATCGAAAACTTCCATCCTTCTTCTTAACGAACAGAATCGGGGCTCCCCAAGGGGAAGAACTTGGTCTGATGAAACCCTTGTCCAAAAGTTCCTGTAACTGACTGGACAATTCCTGCATCTCGGGAGGTGCAAGACGGTAGGGGGCCCGAGCAATAGGAGCAGCCCCCGGTACAAGATCAATACTGAACTCAACCTGACGATGGGGAGGAAGACCAGATAAGTCATCGGGAAATACATCAGGAAACTCGCGTACAATAGGAATATCGTCGATCTTCTTCTCATCGGTAGAGGAAACAGATAAAAGTGCCAAAACGGCCGAATAACCCTTTCGAAGATACTTAAGGGCTTTCATGCTGGAGATGAGATTTAGCGGAGAACCGCCCTTGATACCGTACACAGAAAGGAATTCTCCATCAGGGAGGGGAATCCGGATAATCTTGTCGTAACAAACGATCTCAGCGCGATACAAAGACAACCAATCCATGCCTACAACAACGTCAAAACTACCCAAAGGTACTGGCATAAGGTCGATGGGGAACGACAAACCCGACAACTCTAGTTGACACTCCCGAAGGATACAAGTAGTTTCAATCTTTTTACCATCAGCCAACTCAATTACATACTTAGCCTCTAATGGTACGGGTACTACATCTAGCAGTCGACTAACTTCCATAGATATAAAACTTTTATCGGCACCGAAATCAAATAAAACACTAACAGAGCGATTATTGAGAAGGAACGTACCGGTAACTGTGTCAGGATCCTGCCTAGCCTCTGCGGCTCCAATGACGAAGGCACGTGCGTTCCTGCCACCGCCCCCGTTGTTCCCGTTACCGTTTCTATCCCTCACATCCCCGCCCTGCTTCAGTTTCGGGCACTCCTTCTTGTAATGCCCAGTCTCCCCACAGTTGTAACAACCCTGTTTCCCCGTAGTTCCTTGAGCAGTAGGAGCCAAGTTAGTAATTAGGGCCTGGGTCGATGGAAGTGTCGCTCGACAATCTTAAGCAAAATGCCCAAGTCGCTGACAGCGATGGCAACGATTACGGTCGCAGTCCCCCTGATGATGACGCCCACATTTGTTGCACTTAGGTAATTTCCCCGCATAACCACCCGGTTTGGTACCAGAAGAAGAAGAACCCCCGCTATCGAACCTCTTACCCTGTTGTGATGATGCTGGCACAGATCCTTTCCCCTCATTATCCCATTTACGCTTGTTATTCTCCGGGGCCTTGACAGTCGAACCCTTAGCAGGCAAGATACCCTCATTCACCTTCAAGATTCCCCGCAGCCACCAACCCTGCGATCTCTAGTACTAGTCCCGAGATATAGTGTTCAATCCTTCTGTATTCTGGCACATGCAGATCAGGACACAGCACTGCCAACTCATTGCGCCTTACCGTATACTTTTCAATCTCAGACCCGGTCATCTTGAGGTTCCACACCTCATGCTCTAGCTTCTGAATTTCTTCTCTTGGACAGTACTCTCGCTTCAGTAGTTGAACAAAATTTTCCCAAGGCATAGCATAAGCCTCCCCTATACCCATATTCTGAGTGATATTGTTCCACCAAGTCAAAGCAACATCCTGGAATAACGCAGCAACATACTTGACTCGATCCTCTGGGAGACAGTTGCACATCAGAAACACTGACTCCACCTTTTCCAGCCACCTGAGCAAACTCACCACACCCTCAGTGCCAGAGAATTCCTGGGGCTTACAGTCCCGAAACATCTTGTAGGTACACATAGGTGGGGGTGGATTCACAGGACCACCTGAAATGAAACACATGAGAAACCACGAAGGATGTAAACAAGGTTCACCAATGAGGCAAAAGTGAATAAGTCAACTTACCACCACCATTGTGCCCTAACTGAAAGGCAGCTTGCAGTAAGTTGTTCAGATCTTCCTGTGTTAGGTTTACACCTCCACGACCACCACCACCACGACCACCACCACGTCCACCAGCGCGACCACCTCCACGTCCTCCTCGTACTCCAGACATGATTCTGACAGAAAGAACGAGAAAATTTTAGTTTCACAGCTAATGGTAACCACTAGCGTTCACAAGATCAAAGCTAGATCCAACCCAGGACTATCCATTCAAACCCAGAGCTCCCTAGGGCTTTCATGCATTTCGGTTTATGATTTTGTGTGCATCCAAAATGATAAACCGCTCTACATGGTCCTCCAAGTGTTCTCCTAGTTCAAAGTTCAAATCACCGAACATAGACTCTTAGCAATACACCGTAATGCTACGGTAATTTATGGCAAGTGTTTCTATTGGAGTATGAAAGGGAGATGTCCGAGCCTTCGACAAATCTCAAGAGTACACGATTTACCCCAATATACCACACTACCTAGAGAGCAAGTAACCCGACCTAAGATAGAACGGATGATGTAACATAGGAAGGTCAGATGATTTAGAGACACCCCGACAAGCCCATACGTAACCCACCATAATGTTTAGTACTATGTGATCGTCTAGTGTGTGCGACTCGGCTATAGACTAGACTCTACATGCAGTCCTAGTTCACTATTACCATTGGCTCTGATACCAATCTGTCACACCCTCAAAATCCACTTGCGGAGTTTTACCGCGAGGCGCATGACAAACCAGGATCTAAGTCAACGATCACAATAAACAAATCTAAATGAACATATGCAATTTCATAAACATAGTTTAAAATCCCCAAATATTGCGGAAGCTTATTCTCAAAACATAATCCAAAAGTAAACCAAAATATTCAATGTTCGAAAACCATGCAACCCTAACTAGACGCCGTGCAGACGCGTGCGCCCTAGTTCCGTAGTGCTACCTTAGCGACCTGAGAAAACATGTAAAAGTTACGTCAGCACAAAAATGCTGGTGAGTTCACAGGTTTGTAATTAAAGTACCAAGTTCAACCTGTGCATACTACATTAATTTGTAAACCAAAGTACGCTAGCTAGGCGTATGTTTTGTTACTACAACGATTGGAAAACCATTACTAACTCGCAAACCAGATGTTGTGCCCGAATAGTAAACCTGTTCCTGTTTGAGACAATATGCACTTGCCCGGCCCTCCAAGCTGACGAGCGGGGCTGGTCACTCCCAATAGATCTATTCACATTTCCCCGTTGTGCTAACCCGCACATTCATGGTTTCCCTCCCGGGACTTCCAAAGATCGTATAGTAAACCATAGAAACCCATAGTATGCCAGTTGTTACCAAAACATAAGTTTAACACATGTTTTCTCCCCAAAAAGTGAAACCAGTTAAAAGTGGGGTCGTGAACTCACCTTAGGTTGCGTTACTTCGTAATACGAATAAACTCAGCAAGCTATGCTAGCCCCGTAAGGCGGCGACCTAACATATGACAGTTACAAGTAATTAGACTAATAACCCGTAGGTTAGTTAGTCCCTAGATGTCCAGACCATAACCAAGTTCGTTTGAAAACACTGTGACTGTTAAATTAACCCAATGTACAAGACTCGACATCCCATTGGTGACCCGAGACTCCCCGTGTTATACTTGCACTCTCAAACATACAATCATGCTATCACACTTAACATACGTTAAAGTCCAACAAGTTGTAGCACATAGTTCAAGTATCACATAAATAAGTCCGAGCACATGTTACCAAGTTACTAGGTATGTTACGGGGTTCCTAGCATGTTCCTAGGTGTCAAATCGGGTCTCGAATGTCAAAATACACTTACATCAACAGTACAGGCGATTAGGAAAAGTCAACTAGCGATTATGAAAGTCAACAGGCATTTAGGAAGGCTAATCGCCTATACTATAGGCGATTAGGGTCATGCGGTATGCAAATCATGAGTTTATAGGCGATTAGGTCGTAAGGCATGCAATTCAGGGCTTAACTAGCATTTAGGATCGTAATCGCATAAAGTAAAGGCATTTAGACCTCTATTCGCCTATGCTATAGGCGATTAGGGTGTCCTATCAGGCGAATAGCCTCCTAATCGCCTATAGCATAGGCGATTAGGATTGCTAATCGCCTTTAGCCCAACTGTTCCGGTTTTTGCGCGTTTAACACTTCAAATCAAATCCAGAACGTGTGTAAACATCAAATATCAATCAAACAACCATATCAAACATATTTCAATCAAAATCCTTCGTTTAACCTCGTTCTATCAGCCCTGCATGGAACCATGTATCCCAAAAACAATACACATAGCATGAAACATCACATTAACATGCATAACCGTAACCCTAATGAATAATTACTCAGATCTCATCAACATGCTATCATCATCAATCTGTAACTACCTTAATATCATGCTAACAATCCTTCTTGAATCACAAAAACCCTATCTTTTAATTATAAACACACATACAACATGCATAATAGCTAGAATCCAATTAACAATGATTATTAACGAATTTCAGAAGACACATACGTTTATAAATAGGTCTGGACCATTAGGGATTCAATAAAAACATTATTAAAGGTTGTATGAATGAAAACCACACCTTAGGTTTATGATAGATTGATGTAATAGGCTTGAAATCTTGTATTTTGATCCAAAATCGTGTTCCAGAGGTTGTGTGTGTGTTGGGACGAGTTGTGGGACGACTAGGGTTGTTATAATGAAGTTTAGGAGGTCAAGTATTGTATTTATAGTCGTTTTTAGTCGTCAGGTACGTTGCAGGCGATTATGCAGCAGCATCAGGCGAATAGGGTTGTTAATCGCCCTCCCTATAGGCGATTAGCCTGCTATTCGCCTAAACACATGTCCATTCGCCCCTCCTATAGGCGATTAGCCCTCCCTAATCGCCTATAGGGGTTGGTTCTGCGTATTTTGCGCGTTAAACCCCGTTTTAACATATGTTAACACATTTTCACATACCGACAAGTCACATAATGATTGTAAACACATAATGCTTGCAAACAAACACATTCACACTCGTTCACCAATTCCTGGGACTCGAGACTTGTATGTTCCCTATGCTCTGACGATTTTACGAATCGTCACCCCTTGTACACTTGGTTAAGGACTGACATCTAATGAGCCTCTAGACTGACATCTAATGATCCTCTATACTAAACTAACAGTTCCCGAACCATAACACGACTCAACTAACCCAGTTAAGTATAATATACGCGTGACTCGCTAAGGTAGACTTTAATCTAGACAGCGTTGTTAACCGGAATTTGCCGGGTGTCACAATACTGCCTTACAAGTTTTTAAACTACTACTACTAGTACAATACATGATAACCTACAGGGATGGGGGTGGGAAGGCAGCAGACAAGGCTGCGACGTCTGCAGTTAACCTAGCCTCGAGATCGTCAACTCTAGCCTCAAGCACAGCGACACGCTCCTCAGCTGCGGCGCGTCCCTAATCTGCATCATACACACGCGTACCTAAGTCCGCTAAGCGATAGAGGATAGGATCACGGGTAGCACCCGTCAGGTAGAGATCATCCTTAATGTCAGACTCTCCCACGCAGTACCCCAATCTCAGTGTCGTGACGTCCGACTACATCCCGCACAGAGTAGAGAGCATGACGCACGGGAGCTAGCTCAAAGCCGGTGGGTAACGGAGTGTCAGAGGGAGCCTGAGATGACGCACCAACTTCGAAGGCAGGATCCTCGTGCACATCTTCTGCACCCATGACACAAGCCCTGCCACGAGCTTGGCCTTTCATCTTGGGGCAGTCAATCCTGAAATGGTCTGTGGCACCACATTCGAAACATCCCGGTTTCCCATCATTGTTCACCACCGCTTTGAACCGGCACAACACTGTGGGATGAGCTATCCGCTTGCACTTCTCGCATTTGATGCTATCACATGTCCCCACGTGATGGTACTTGCATTCGGTAGCGGTGGCAGCAAAAACTTTAATGGTTTCGGGCTTCTTGTTGGAGTTGCCTTTCGAACTTTTCCCTTTCTGGAAATGGGACCACTTGCGCTTATTCCCAGTACTTGCTATCTTACCGGATTCCTTTTGGTTCAGGGAACCCATGCGAACTGCGTCATCAGTGAGACTGTGCGCAAGAGTGACAGCGTGCTGGATGGAAGTTGGAGCAGCAGTGGTAACCATACTACGGATATTGGGAGAAAGTCCCCAAATATACCGTTCCACACGCTTATACTCCGGATTAACCATGTGGGGAACCAAACGAGAAAGCTCATGAAATCGGGTGGTATAGGCAGCGATTTTCGCCCCATTCATGGTCAGATTCCAGAATTCGGCTTCCAGTTTCTGTAGCTCACTTCGCAGGCAATACTTATCCATCAACATGGTTTTTAGTTCGGTCCAAGAGAGATTATAGGCAGCTACACAACCCAAGGTCTACACTTGTAGGTTCCACCATGTCAGTGCTTCATCTTGGAAGGTGCAAGTGACATACTTGATCTTTTGGTCTTCCGAACAAACACTGATATCAAGTACTGACTCGGTTTTCTCGATCCAACGGACTATACCAATTGCTCCTTCAGACCCACGAAAAATCCAAGGCTTGCATGCCATGAAAGTTTTGTAGGAGCACCCACGGACAGTATTCTCTACTTCTGCGGAGTTCGAACGAATGATTTATTAGTCGATTGAATCGGCATAAGATAAGATCAAGACTAGGGAGGGATAGGAAAAGAAAAGCTTTACCAGTCTCGGGATCCTGGGTTCTGCATCAGCCCGCTGCGCCCGAACCGCCACTGGAATCGGTGCGGTTCGCTTCATGTTGTGCAATAGCATGTGCAATTACCCTGGCTAGATCCGCCGGGGTGGTCGGAAAAGCTTCTTCCTTAGAAGTCGATCGAATAGTTCTTTTGGGAGGCATGTTCTTCTAATGCATAAGATTAAAAGAATGAGACACATATCACTGTTTAATATTGTCCACATATGCACCAAAACGAACAACCATACAATCAACACACAAATGACAATCACGATCATAAATGCACGACACAACCCAACAACAGTATAGGGAACCAAAATATCGCACTTTTCATAGAAAGTTTAACATACTTGATATGATTTTGTTTCTGCATACAAAATAAATGGCATACTGCCTTACAAGATTTTAAACTACTACTACTAGTAAAATACATGATAACCTATGGGGATGGGGTGGGAAGGCAGCAGACAAGGCTGCAACGACTGCAGTCAACCTAGCCTCGAGATTGTCAACTCTAGCCTCAAGCCCAGCGACACGCTCCTTGGCTGCGGCGCGTCCCTGAACGGCACCATACACACGCGTAGCTAACTCCGCTAGGCGATAGAGGATAGGATCACGGGTAGCACTCGTCAGGTAGAGATCATCCTCAATGTCCCGGAGTCTCCCACGCAGTACCCCAATCTTAGTGTCGTGACGTCTGACTACGTCCCGCACAGAGTAGAGAGCATGACGCACGAGAGCTGGCTCAAAGCCAGTGGGTAACGGAGTGTCAGAGGGAGCCTGAGACGACTCACCAATCTCAAAGGTAGAGGGAGTCTGGGCATCAGTGTCTTCATCGGAATAGGACAGGAATCCATCCATGGTCGGCAAGTAAGTCCTCTTATGAGTTTGGAATCTCAGACGTAGCTTCTTCTTGGATGGCTCAGGTGCCTCTGGTGCTTGGGGTTGGGGGTCTGCAGGTGCTGGAGGCTCAGGGTCAGCCTGGGCAGGTGCCTCGACTAGCGCAATAGGGGTCTGTGGAGGAAGTACTCGTTTCCAAGGTGTGTACATCAGACGTGCACCACCCGGATACGGGCGATAAGAACGGAACGATGGCACCCTAGGCTCGGGATGCGGTAGGGGTGCATCCTCCCCGCTGTGTCTCTCCAGCTGGCACAACCTCCTCGTCGTCCGAAACAACATGGTCCACCTGCATGTGGTCCTCCTCGACGTCCGATTCGCTAGAATCAAGCTCATAACCCTGCTGAATGTCGGCGGCGGGAGGGCTGTCGGGTACAACCTCCTCCTCGGAATCAGAAATGATGATAGGGTCCTCGTTGTGTGCCATCATCCTGGAAATCAATGAACACACGTGTGTGTCACTATGTAGTGTACTTAAGATTCTTTTAAGTCAATATATCTACTAACGTGCAAAGTATGTAACTGGAATGGAACTTGCGTAGCGCGTAGGAATACTTGTTGTGTTTCTTTCCTTTGGAAAAACATTTCAAAAATCAATTTTGTTTAGATTATAGTTTGACTCAAAAGAATCTTAGTTTGCTATAACCTTGTGCTCTGATACCACTCTGTCACAACCCGCCTAAGGCGGAAACACGAGGTGCAACTGAAATGATTTTCATGCACAAAAGTCACACGAGCATCATTTAGAAAAAAGGAAATACTATTTAAAACATTCAAGTTTTACAAAACATAATGTTAATTGTTTAACTAGACACAATTGTCAAAAGTGTTTAGATCAAAACAACACAACAACGGATCAAAAGATGGTATCCCCCACAAAATTCTCGCACGCGACCTTCCCAATCCATGCTCCATGATAATTTCCTGAAAAACATGCACGAAAAATAATTGGGTCAACATAAAGTTGGTGAGTTCACAGGTTTTTGTATGTTGGACCTGTAATCCAAAACCGACTAAATTATTACCTAGCTAGGGCAATAATTGATATGTGATCTGACATGAGCCCATAACCAAACCTTGACGTGTTGTGCCTCGCCCATTGTCACTCAAGACAACGAATATATGTGAAATACTAGCACTCTTTTGATATCTGTTATCCGGTCAGGGCGACTGAACAAGAGAGGGGGTGTCAACCCAATAGATCTATCCCGGTGTTTCATGGCTAAATCCATAGCTAATGGTTATGGTATGATGTATGACACGTGGACTTAATGGATCCTGAACCTTGATGTCTCATGTTCACATATGTAGTCATGTATGTATGCATGTTTTCCCCCCGGAAAAATGTAAAAACAGTGAAAAAGGGGCTACGAAACTCACCTTATGGTGTATCTGGGAATGCACTAATGAGTCCGGGCTAGAGAGATCAACCTACGTGTCCTCCTATGTAAAAGACACATTTTAGGTCTATGTTACTTGTACTGTTTACAAGTTGCTCTCTTGTTACGCTTATCCTTGTAACTTAACTCTTTAAGTTAAATGTGTCCTTGGTGTATGTATGTAACATCTTTATTTAAAAGATACAATGTTTATCTTTTAAATGTCCCACATTAGGGCTCCTAATGTAGTATTCTTCAAAATATGTATCTTATGATGGTGTGTTACAAGATTCACCATGCTTATGTAAACTAGTGATCTTGACAAAAAGATAGCTTTGTTTCTTGTAAAAGCATCACTTTTACTTGTGAAAACATATGTTTTATACCCTTTTGATGGAGTATGTTCTCATGTGTTGTAGGTTTTACAACCTTTACTATATGTATAGATTTACAGTATTTGAGTATGTTTAACTAATTATTATTTTCATGGTTTAACAACTTTGAGAAAATAATAATATTCCATGTCGAAACATTACTTCCTTGAAAACATATATATCCTTGTAGGCTTTGTTATAACTTGTCATGTATGACAAATAACTTTCAACATCATGTCTTATGTTAATAAGTTTAGAAAACATAAGGTTTTTTATAAAACTTTCGGCTATGTGTATGTATATATCTATATACATATTACGACCCTTAAGGTGTTAAAATACATACATTTTCTAATCAACATAATGTATTTAAAACATGGATTTACTCATTTACTTGATTAAGTTACAAGAGTAATCATACTTAGTGAACGACTTGATATTTACAAGACTATGTTAGAATAAAAATATAAGTTTAAGAAAACAAGGTTATACCTCCTAGTGTCTTAGAAAAAGAGGGAGTTAGGGGCCTTGTACAACCTTAGTTATGCTCCTTGTACCCCTAATGATCCTTTGGTGTGACAACAGTCAACGTAACAGGTCAACGACTGTACATGTTTCATTTATTGAGTCATTATGTGTGCATTTTTAGACAATTTGCATACACTATACCCCCCAGGCTAGTAGAGCATGAGTTAAGCAGAAAACTCAACCTAATACACTTTTTTAGATATACAACAACCGGACACACCATCAAAACAAGCATTACAAGAGGTTATGCCCTCTAACACATGCTAATGCACCTCTAACACACGATTGTGAACACAAGGATCATCATGGGAAATCATTCAACAAATCTATGACACATGTGAAACAAAATACATGTTAATATCATCATCAAGAGGCATGGAATTTAACCACCTCTCACTCTTATGAGACCGGATGATATTCCTATATCAAAGGTGTACTAGAGGCTATACAACGAACAATCACAACACTCTTAACACGAATAGACCTGTAATCCAAAACCGACTAAATTATTACCTAGCTAGGGCAATAATTGATATGTGATCTGACATGAGCCCATAACCAAACCTTGACGTGTTGTGCCTCGCCCATTGTCACTCAAGACAACGAATATATGTGAAATACTAGCACTCTTTTGATATCTGTTATCCGGTCAGAGCGACTGACCAAGAGAGGGGGTGTCAACCCAATAGATCTATCCCGGTGTTTCATGGCTAAATCCATAGCTAATGGTTATGGTATGATGTATGACACGTGGACTTAATGGATCCTGAACCTTGATGTCTCATGTTCACATATGTAGTCATGTATGTATGCATGTTTTCCCCCCGGAAAAATGTAAAAACAGTGAAAAAGGGGCTACGAAACTCACCTTATGGTGTATCTGGGAATGCACTAATGAGTCCGGGCTAGAGAGATCAACCTACGTGTCCTCCTATGTAAAAGACACATTTTAGGTCTATGTTACTTGTACTGTTTACAAGTTGCTCTCTTGTTACGCTTATCCTTGTAACTTAACTCTTTAAGTTAAATGTGTCCTTGGTGTATGTATGTAACATCTTTATTTAAAAGATACAATGTTTATCTTTTAAATGTCCCACATTAGGGCTCCTAATGTAGTATTCTTCAAAATATGTATCTTATGATGGTGTGTTACAAGATTCACCATGCTTATGTAAACTAGTGATCTTGACAAAAAGATAGCTTTGTTTCTTGTAAAAGCATCACTTTTACTTGTGAAAACATATGTTTTATACCCTTTTGATGGAGTATGTTCTCATGTGTTGTAGGTTTTACAACCTTTACTATATGTATAGATTTACAGTATTTGAGTATGTTTAACTAATTATTATTTTCATGGTTTAACAACTTTGAGAAAATAATAATATTCCATGTCGAAACATTACTTCCTTGAAAACATATATATCCTTGTAGGCTTTGTTATAACTTGTCATGTATGACAAATAACTTTCAACATCATGTCTTATGTTAATAAGTTTAGAAAACATAAGGTTTTTTATAAAACTTTCGGCTATGTGTATGTATATATCTATATACATATTACGACCCTTAAGGTGTTAAAATACATACATTTTCTAATCAACATAATGTATTTAAAACATGGATTTACTCATTTACTTGATTAAGTTACAAGAGTAATCATACTTAGTGAACGACTTGATATTTACAAGACTATGTTAGAATAAAAATATAAGTTTAAGAAAACAAGGTTATACCTCCTAGTGTCTTAGAAAAAGAGGGAGTTAGGGGCCTTGTACAACCTTAGTTATGCTCCTTGTACCCCTAATGATCCTTTGGTGTGACAACAGTCAACGTAACAGGTCAACGACTGTACATGTTTCATTTATTGAGTCATTATATGTGCATTTTTAGACAATTTGCATACACTATACCCCCCAGGCTAGTAGAGCATGAGTTAAGCAGAAAACTCAACCTAATACACTTTTTTAGATATACAACACCCGGACACACCATCAAAACAAGCATTACAAGAGGTTATGCCCTCTAACACATGCTAATGCACCTCTAACACACGATTGTGAACACAAGGATCATCATGGGAAATCATTCAACAAATCTATGACACATGTGAAACAAAATACATGTTAATATCATCATCAAGAGGCATGGAATTTAACCACCTCTCACTCTTATGAGACCGGATGATATTCCTATATCAAAGGTGTACTAGAGGCTATACAACGAACAATCACAACACTATTAACACGAATAGACCAATTTATTCAACATAACATGTTAAGTAGTGGATCATAGCCTAGCTTATTGTCTTAGAGCTATACAAACATATGTATATACACACACGCACAGCATACATACACACACATGACAACTACTCATTCTTGAATTAATCACCTACATTGCCTAAGAAACATCTTATCAATCCAACACTACTCCATGTGGATCCTAAACCTAAGGTTTCTAACCCATCATAGCCGATCCATAAGTCATGAGCATACACTACCACCCTAAGTTTATATCTAATTAGTTAAACAAAAGCTCATGACACTATCCAAGGTCCTACCCCTTTCCACATATAGTATAGAACAAACATTCCTATCATACTTAGATTTGCGGCTACCATAGGACACATAGAAACAAAACTTGCACTAAGGAGATGTCACTATCCAAGAGCACACCTTCATACAAGGTGGCGGCCGAAAAACAATTCCCAAGGCCTCATTGTGTAGGTAGATCATTGGTTGAGCACTCTGTCACACCTTGGAACTTGTAGAAACAACTTAGATATGATCCATCACCATCAAAGACTAAGCTACATTCCTACTCTATATCTCACATCAGCCGAATAATCAAGAAGGCACATGCCATGTGCTTAATTGTGAACTATCACCAAAGAAGGGAACAAGACAAACATAGAGCTTAATACACCTAGCTAACCACCTTCTACATATATCCCCATCTAGAAATCGGCTCATCTAGGGAAGAAACAAGTGAAGAGTTGACTTGTCAAGCACTTACACCAAAATGAGTAGCTTCCAAAGCCTAAACATACTTCTACTCAAGTCAACCTTTCCTCTTTGTTTTGTCTAACCTATCGCCTAAAGCCCCTAGCCACTAAACACATGTTTTTTCACCAAATAAGGAATAAGACACATGAACAATACACAAACCTATGCAAGAACAACACCCACTTTTGTGTCCATCCTCATCCAATAGGCCATCACCAAGAACACCTCACAACTTACACTAAACTAGTAAGAAACTTTATACCTAAACTTCAATCCATGGAGGATAGTTTGTGTAGATGCATATATTGCGACTAATGCTATTGAATTGTGAATTTAAAGAATGTTTTGTTCATATCGAATGGTCGAATGTGGGTTTTAGGATGGTCGAAGGTACACTGGGAGGTCGAATGAAGTTTTGTTATAATGTATGTCCAGATTCGACCATAGTTTTTGGTCGAACCTGCACATTCGACCAAGTCTTTTGGGTGAATGTGCAGGCCTATATAAGGTCGAATGAATTTTTGAATGTTAATTTTTTGGTCATTTGTTTTCCTTCCCAGTGTGTGTTTCTCCCTAGGGTTATTATTGAGTCTGTAACCGAGTTTTATCATTATAAACAACGTTTTGAAGTGTAATTGATTATCTAGTTGAATGAAATGATTATGTTTATGATGATTTCTGTGTTTTGCTAGTTTTATTATCATTTTGTGATCATAGAGATTCCACACCTGAATTGAACTTGTTTGATCATTATCTTTGTTGTTTAGACGATCCTTCGCGCATACAAAGTGGTATCAGAGCCATTTGGATCAAACAACCACAAATTGATAATATTACAGCTGATTTGGACCCAATTTTGATCAAAACTTTCTGTTTTTTATTGAACAACTGAATTTGGTGTTAAATTGATTGATTTGAACTTGTTTTCGTGGATAAAATTCAAAATTCTCTTTGTTAAACTTGTTCCAAATCCAATCCGAAGCAAAACCTACATAAGATCATCAAATTTCATCAACATTTGAAAATTTTTGATCAAAATAACTGATTTTCAAAGTTTAACCGTTTTTCAATATGAAAGGTTCGAACCTAGGGAGAATTGGTCGAGAGTGGAACTTTTAGGTAGAACCAGGGATTATTTGGTCGAACGTGGAGTTATTTTTGGTCGAACCTAGAAAGTTTTAGTGTGTTGTTGTTCATTCGACCTTAATTGGTACATTCGACCAATCGGGTGGTCGAACGTGGTTTAAACGGTCGAAAGTGAACTGAGTTTGTTATTTTCTACATTCAAACCTTGTCAAATGGTTGAACCTGGACTAATTTGTACATTCGACCACGCGATTCTTTCAAAGGGTCGAACGTAGAAACTGTTGTGAAATTTTTCTAATCATTTCGTGTTTAATCATTTTCAGATCGATATGTGGAACTTTCCTACAACACCACGACCTAATACAACACCACAACAACAAACAACCATGGATCCTTGGTCGGTAGCCGCTCAGAAGTCTAGTCAACCATCCCAACCGATTAACTATATGGCGATGACTAGTTCAATGTCCCAACAAGTTGCACAACCACAACTACAACCTATGGCTGATTCTTGGGGAGTAGCAGCAGCTGCGGTATACTCTCAGAATACCAACACGATTTCGACTCTTATTCAAGACTTATCTTCGGGTAGTGGGAGCCGTCCCCCAAAGTTGATGGAAATGGTAGACTACAACACTTGGAAGACCAAGTTCAAGATTCATCTTATGGGAACGGGATTAGAAGAAACAGAAGCTTGGCAAATGATTGCTAAGGGCTATGTTGCTCTGATCTTGGAGAACACGGGTGAGCCGATTCTGTTAGAAAGTCTTGCTGAGGATGAGAAAAAGAAGTTCGCGGTGGAAAAGAAGGCGTTTTCCCAACTGTCCCAGGCCATTAATACTGATCTTTTACATCAGTTTGGGTCGTGCACCACTTCTAAACAATTGTGGGACATGTTAAGGAATCGTCATGATGGGAATGAGAAGACAAGGAAGTTGAGAATGGAGGAATTAAGAAAAGAGTTTGAGAACTTCAGCTATATGGGAAATCAGACGCTGAAGGAGTTGATTCCGAGGTATTGTCATTTATTGACTGAGCTTTCAAGCTATGAGATTAACATACCGATGTCTGAGCTGGTGGACAAGTTTGCTGATGCATTGCCACCATACTGGAATCAATACATCGAGGTACTCAAGGAAAAGGATGCGTACCAATACTGGACCATTAATGAGTTTATTCAGAAGCTAGAAAACAAAGAGATGGAGGAAAAGAGGAAGGCGAAGAGAGCTCAAGTTCCTTAGAACCCAGAGCTATACCATGGTGGTACATCTTCATCTCTTGCTAGTTCAAGTTCTAGTTCTAATGTTGCTCCACACATTGTGTGCGTTTCAAGCACTGTTGAACCAACCAAAGCCCTGATCAATTACCTTGCTCAAACTTCATCTTATACCCCACCATCATATCCTAATACTACTTACATCCCACCATTTTCACCAATGCAACAAGCTGCTTGTTATTCTGCAAGCTTAAACCAACCTCAACAATAATCCTATATTCCTCCAATGATACAAACCCAAATGAACCAAACTCAACCTAATCAGAGTCCAATTGTGCTGGAGACTTCGAACTTGAACAATGTTACTGTTGAGATTGCACAAAAACATGTAGCATTGGTTTCTGCTATGGTCGCTTCTTATAACGGGTTGGTTGCTAGTCAAATTGGTAACAACAACTTAACCAGTGAAGACTACGCACAAATTGACAAAGAAGAGATAGAGCTCATTGACATCCAGTGGGCATTTGCTAGTGCTATGAGAAGAGCGACTGAATTCATTGAAAAGACTGGCAGAACTGATCTTTCTACTTCTCCAAACACCACATATGGCTTCAACAAAGCCAAAGTGACATGTTTTAATTGTGGTGGGAAAGGTCACTTTAAGAGGGAATCTACACAGCCAGCACAACATGGGAACAGAAATCCTTTCAATACCAACTACCAAAACCGTCAAACCCAAAATCAAGTATCTTATCAAAGCCCAAACATTTCAAGCTTTCAACCACAAAATACCTACCAAAACCGCCAAGACACTTCACAAAACAATACTGTTAGACAAACCACTACACAAAACCAGAACCAAAACCAAACACCCCAAAATTCAAACCGAACAATCATTCCTATTTCTACACCAAACACTCAAACCCAATCAGATAACCATAACCAGCCTTGGTGATACAGAAAGATGAGGTATTTGATTGGACATGTATGCAGTTGGGTGTTGAGGAGATTACCACTGGTAATGTGGCGTGTGTTGCCCAGAAAACGGATTTGGATGAGTCGGTATTGGTTGAAGAAGAGTTGGTAACTGAGAAGATGTCTGAAGTGAAAATTGAGGAGTTGAATGAAGAAAGTGATGATTGTGTAGAGAAGAAGTCGGGTTTGATTCTTGACTCTGTTACTGATGTGCCAGAACAGTATGATTCAGC
Source organism: Ambrosia x helenae (assembly GCA_030844895.1). NCBI lineage: Eukaryota > Viridiplantae > Streptophyta > Magnoliopsida > Asterales > Asteraceae > Ambrosia > Ambrosia x helenae. Next base: position 74,724,230 of record CM061227.1, on the reverse strand, counting down.
TTATTCTGATATGGAGAGCGATTCTAATTCTGAAGCTAGTGTTAACTCACTAGATGATGATATTGATCAACTGCTTCCTGAAGCTGATTTTCTGATGACACACAAATCATGCATGGTAGATGATGCTTGTACTAGAATCGACTATTCCAAATTCTTTGCTGGTAAGGAAGCACACTTTGCACTGATGGCAATGACAAAGCCTCCAAAACTGGTAAGCTCTGAATCTAATCTTGATATGAATAGTGAAAGGTATTGTGGTGCATGCGATAGATTGACAGAGGATAATAAGCAACTCAGGGTTCAGCTTGAGAGTGCTAAGATCAACTGTCAATTGTATCAGAAAGAAGCACGGGAATTTAATAGAGTGCTTGATGGTTACAAGAAAGACATTTCAGAACTCAAAAAGACTTTATCTTTGAAACAACTAGCCATTAACAACTATATCAATGATTTAGAAAATACAAAACTTGAAATGGCTACCATCAAGTGTTTTGCAGAAAAGGTCAACAAGAAACTCGAAAGTTATAAGCACATTGCATATGTTGTTGATCATATCATAGAGGAGCCTTCACAGTCTAGTAGTGCAAACTACAAGTCCGTCCCATCTCCAGTGTTATTCGAAAATCATACTTTGCATTCAATAACACCGGATAGCTCAGTTAAATCTGACTCGACATCGGATGATGAGTCGAACACCTCTAGTGTGGGAGACCCAAATTCTGATGTTCTTAAACAATGAAGGTGTAGTTGCTGTAACTGATGATTCCGACTCTGAGAATGAGAAATCTGAGAAGGTGTGTGATATTCCTGCTGAAAATCACATAATTACAAATGAACCTGTATCACCATCTCAGATTGTGCATCCCATGGCTAACGCTCATCGAGCGAATCAATCAGTTAAGCCTGTCGAGAAGAATGATCAATGTGACAAACTCGTCAAGATTTTCTATCGGATGATTGGATCTGATAAGATAATGTCTAACGAGGAATATCCAATCAAATTTGCCATTTACTCCAAGATTTAGAAAATTTGGCAGGAGAGTACCATTTGGTTCCCAAAGCATGAGCAAACAAATGATGTATCTCCAGAGGTTTTAGAGAGAATTTATTTGGATATTCCGAAAGAGCCAAAGGTTCATGTCACAGAATTTATCAAGCCAAAAGAGAAGGCTAATAGTTTTCTTGAGCCGACTTACTCCAAGGACCCAGCTCCTGAGAGTCTTAGAAGGAAATGTGTGGAGGATCAATATCCCATCACCACATATGCTAAGTCGAACGCCAAGAACAACTTTGAGGAATACCGTGCGTGTTATAAATGCGGGGAGAGAGGGCATTTACTTGCTCACTGCCCGTATGTTAGACACAAAAGGCACGAGGTGGAAATGAAGCAAAATTATCAACGTCCAGTCGATAATCAATGTTATCCACAACAACGTGTTGTCCCTCAACAAGCACGTTTTTACAATCAAAATCATTTTTATTAAAGAAGGGATAATCGTTCGATGACATATGACAGTCGTTGTATGCGTTAGAATGGATCGTATAACAACAAAGAATGATCAAACAAGTTAGTTTTAGGTGCGGAATCCCTAAAACAATCACAAAATAATAGTCAAACAGATCAAAACAAGTAAATCATCATTTCAAAAGCTTTTCATTAATTATAAACTCGATTACACATTTAAAGATTGATACAAACAGGGTAAGAACGTGAAAAGAGCTAAATAAACTTCTAGAGAGACTTTCAGAAAGTGGAGGGCATAATATGACAAAAAGTTACATTCAAAAATCAAGCTTGACTATTTATAGACTGCACATTCGCCTACTTTGTTCGTGCGAATGTGCAGGTTCGACCAAACCAACTGGTCGAACCAAGCTATACATAAACATTAATCACATTCGACCAAAACTTGTTCCTTCGCACCTTCTGATCTTCCTTCGCACCAATTAAAATCTTCCTTTGTACCTTGTAAAACTCCTTCGCACCATCGACATTCATCAAAACATGTTTATTGAACAATCCGAAGCACTAGTCGCACAATTGCATCTACAAACTCCCCCTCGACTATTGCTTGGATTGCTGTCGACGTTGTTCATCCATTCTGATGTTCATCAGTTTGATATGTTGCTGAATCTTCTGTTCTTTAGTCAAAACCGGTTCCCGAAATTGCTTTGGCTTCGTCATTTTCAATTCAGGCACCTTTTGCTTCTCAACAAACTTCCCGAGCTTCTCGTCATAGTCACAACCAGCATTAATGTCATACGCAAAGCACAGAAATACCACACGTTGGTATTTTCCTGCTTGCTCAGCATCCTTCACTTCAGAATAGATCGGATTGTAAAACAACATTATTATATCCTCATGTGAACAGTTGATTAAGCACATGGGATCAAAAATGTGTATTTTCTTGTAGTTCTTCTCTCCGTCTTTTAGTACAATCACAGCCTCTGCTATCTTCCAATCGTAATACCACCAAATGAAATCTTTAGCGAAATGTTGTGGGATCGGCAACAAAGGAATCTTTTTCAACACTCGCGGTGGTTTATACTTTAACGTCACCTTGGGCATTCCTGTAATCTGATCAATATCCTTTTTATGAACAATTCGTTTAGGATATTGTGGCTCAAACAAATCCCACTTGGTTCGGCTTTCTCTCGTCATCTTTTCAGCAAAATAGGTAATCTGACTATTTGACGCTCCCGTTAAACGGTGACGGCAAATATCACGAATTGCCCAATAGGGAAGAGTCTTCAAATGATGAAACTTATCAAAATATAAGATCCCCTTCTCCCACTTCACTGCTATGCATCTCAGTTCCTTAACAAACTTCCAGGCCAATGCACGACCTTTGAAAATACCACTATGAAGTTTGTAAAAGCTTCCTTGTAATTCAGCTTTCGGACGGTTATTCTCTTTTTCTTTCAATTTCCTCAAGAATTCCTTCAAACTCTCCGATTGCTCGAACCGTGGTTTATCATGCCCTTTAAAAATCTCATCCTCAAACACTTTACTCTTCTCTTTCGCCAATTTCTCAGCTTGGTTTAGCACTTCATCTGAGAATCCAGGAAATCCACAATCTTGATTATTCTTGAAGTATTGTGGATATTCCTCACTCGTTATATCCTCCATTTCAACGTCTTCAAAAGCAGGAACATCACGGTCATCAGAATGATTCCCGGCTTCCTTCTCAGGTATCTTTGGAATGTAATTATCAGCAAGCAATTCATCCAAAGTCTTTCCCACCTGTTTGGCTAAACCTTCAAGTATTTCTTTAGAAATCGCCGCAGAAACCTCTCCATCTTCAAGATTAGGGTCATCAAACTCCAATTCAAACAACTTATTGCTCGACTCAAAAATTTCTGGAAATCTGCTTGTCATGTCAATCGTCCAGACTCGATCTGTGAGCATCTGGCGATACAAGTTCTTGTCTTCTTCAGATAATGATTGCAGTTTCTCATTCCAGAAGATATCGTCATCAACATTTTCTCATGGAGTCATAGAGCTCGACTCTCCACCCTTACTTGAATCACGCTTTTCATACGTATACTTTTCAGCGTTGTCATCATCATCATCATCACAACTATCAAAAGCAGAGCTGTTTCCATCACTCGATCCACCATCTGAACCTCCATCATCTCCATCATCTTTCTTCTTCTTCTTTTTAGAATCATTACCTGCATCTTCATCAAGTTCTTCATCTTCTTCTTCATCAATGGTTCAAAATCTACTTGCTCTTCTTCTCTTTCCTTATCTTCTTCACCAGCTTGAAGTTGAGGAGCTCGAGAGTACAAGTCTTTGATCAAATCATCCATATGCTTGTTACTCTTCTTTAGCTATTTATTCTCCTCTTTCAAGACAATAATTCTTCTGGTGTTTCGTTGCTCGTGCTTCAGCAACTTCTTGTTCTCTCTTTTCAACTTCTTGATCGTTTTCTTCAAAACTTCATTATCATCATGGGATGTGACTACGACTTCCAACATCTTTTGATCATTTGTCTTCAATTGCTCGATCTCAGTTTGCTGTTTGTTGATAATACTCATCATCTCAGACAATCTTTGATTCACAGCACTCATGATATCACTATCTACTGAAACCTTCTTCTTCACAGGCGGTTCAACAGCTTCAGGCAGTTTGCCTTTCCTAATCTTCTTGAGCACATTATCTAATGCTTCATTAAACTGATCAACAGGTATATCATCACTCTGTTGTGTGCTTGAAGTAGTCGCAGTCTTTTGTTTCTTTGAAACTGGTGCAGTGACCGGTGACTTAGAACTAGAAACTGGTGGTAGTTTCTTACCAGCTATAAGCGATTCAATCTCCTTCTTTCTCTTTAGACTTGGTTTCTCTGGTTTCTTCTTCTTTGACTTATCAGCTTGTACAGGTGAACCAGGAAGATCTTCATCTATATTCAGAATCACTTCATCTTCATCAACAGGAATTGGACTCTTATTCCCTTGATCTTCAACATTCTGACTAGCAGACTCACCAGCCTCAGTGGCCTTGGGCGTGGTGGTCTTTAACGATTCAGTCTCCGAGTCCCAATGTTCTTCTTCTTACGTCTCTTCTGAATCAATTGACGCTTCGTCTACAATATGCAAACCTTTCTTTGCCATCGTCTTGTTTCGTCTTGGTGCGCTTTTCTTCTTCTCAGGTTCAGACACAACCTCTAACCTTATCTCTTTCTTGTTAACCTTTCCACTCTTAGCACCGACATTAACAACCTGTCTTTTGCGCTTCGCATCAGGATCAACAGAATGTAATGGGTTATCAGGATCAGAATCATTGTTCGCATGTCTCACATGCCCTTCACCTGGATCTGTATAATCAACTCTTGCTAGATGTCCAAATAAACGTCTTACTGGTGGACGTTCATTAACTGACAATCCTTTGTACGCCTTCATCCTAGCAAGTGTATTAAGCGACATATGTTCCTGAACAACTATGTGCTTAGGATCCCTTTTCAAGTCTTTATACTTGTTGTCAAACACCATCTGGAGGAAACGAGGATATAGTAGAAACTTCAGATTCCTCGTGCCGTTCACAGGCTCTAACAAGTGTTCCATCAACATGCCTGAAACATTGAACGGTTTGTTCAGCACCAGAGCAACCATCATAGAACTGATACTTTTGCGCATTAAGTCATATCCTCCAGCTGCAGATCCGAAGACATGTATCAAAACGTGTGCCAAATATTTGAATTGAGGGCACAGTTTTCCCTTGTGCAATGAACCGTCAGTGATTGGTCCATTGTATTTTATTCTCAGGAAACACTTTCGCTGATCCATGAAACTAAACTCCTTAGGATCTGTCTTCTCATCTTGTAAGTTCAGCGCTTCTCGTAAATCCTGCTCACACACAATAACTCTTTGACCTTGGATCTTGCTAGTCAAGCACGACTCGCAATTCCAGAAATCTAGCTTCGCTCCTGACCAGAATTCTTGCATCATATCTCTGTAAATAATCGTTGGTGTAGCAATTGCATCTATCACCCTGCATCTTTTCAAGAATTCAATGATTCCAACAAACTCTGTGTGCTTCTTAACTTCTCCGAGATACGCACAGCAATTATGCGCATTTTCGAAGGCTAAAGGCTCTTCAGGAACTATCTTGGCAGGTTGTGAGGATGATCCAGCTTGCTCAGTCGTCTTCTCCTGGTCGGGACATGGTTAATTCTGCAAAACAAAACAAAGACACATGTTAAAAATCGACAAAAATTCAAATTTTGAAAATTTTGGTAATTAACATTCTCATTCGCCCAAACGGGGGTGCGAATGAGAAATCCATGGTACGAATGAGAAAATTGAATGGTACGAAAGTTTGAATTTTGGTAAAAAGTTTCATTCGCCCAACATTTCTTCATTCGACCAGTTTGTTATCTCCTTCGCCCATTCGAAAGGGTCGAAGGAGTCTGTTCATATTTTGAATTTTCAATTTTGAAATTAAAGGTTTCTGATCATGTTCTTTTGATTTGTATTGCACCTAACAATGCCGATTAACCATTCTATACTAACAGATTCATCAGTTTCCCATTATCTCTGTGTTTTCTTATTAAACCTACGTTTCAAACTAAAAAAATGATCAATTGAACAATCTATTGTTTTAGAAACCTTGGTTTATGATTTTTCTCCCCCTAAAACACAGAAATAATGAATCCAAATAATCAATTATAACAATGAACTAGATTAATATCAATTTTAAGACTTAGGGCTCGAAACATAAAAACAGGGATTAAACCATGAATCCTTGATGTTAACCTGTAAGAAATAGTGGAAAAGGATCAGTGTATGTAGACGATCACAATGATATGATTCAAAATAACAGGGCAACAAGGTGAGGTTAGAGTGAAATTTCTGAAAATTTTTTGAAATGGTTCGAATGAGACAGAAATGGTATATATAGGCATCCTCCTTCGCCCGTTTTACTCGTACGAATGAGAAGCTTTTGTCTCCTTCGACCCTAGCTAAAGGTTCGAATGAGCCAAAAGGGTTCGAATGAAACATAAGTTCAAGAACACTCTCCTTCGCCCGTTTAAAACATACGAAGGAACATGAAAAATCCCACATTTGACCAACAGAATGGGCGAACGAGAATTGGGATTTTTAATAAATTTTCCAAATCTCAAAAACAAGTCCGGTTCCAATTATTTTCCTACTTTAGGAAAGTCCCTCAATTCGGTAACTTTAGGATTTGGCATAAAGCTCTTTTATAAAGACACCCTATCTGATCTAGGTCCGTAATGACTTACAGCAGAAGATCAGAGAGGCTATCCCCAGACAACTAATAACACAACGACCCTAAACCACCGAGTTTTGTACAAATACCCTATCAAACGAAATTACGGTACTAAGACCATATGCCCATGAGGAGTTCATCCACACAACAATTCGTTTGATATGTATGTATCAGGCACGCAGTAATAGGTCTACAAAGCCTATCAGCACATCGCACAGACTCAGACACACGCCCTATATAGCAGTACATTACTTAGAATGTGTCAGATCCCCACTGATGTACTATCATTTCCCTTTTTACTCCAGGAAATCATTTTTGATTTTTCTGATTTTTATAAATTTTCGAATTTACTGTTTCCAAGGATAAGCTGGAGCATTTCAAATATGTGAATGCCCAGATATCGTTTGTTCACAGAAATCTGACGGCATTAATCTAAGGGAAGAAGATATAGCAGTCAGCAAAGAAATTTTCTAATTTTTATGGATTTTGAAATTTTTCAATGTTTTTGGATTTTCGAAATTTTTCTGAAAAGCATTAAAAATTTAACCTAAAAAGTGATAGACTGAGGTGGTGATCAGTCCTGTTTTTCTTTAATACCATTAGCTTTTAAAAGATAATCAAATCTGGATTTGTCAAAAGCTTTGGTAAAAAGATCTGCGCGTTGGTAATCAGTGTGGATTATGACCATATCGATCAACTCTTTAGCATAACAATCACGGATAAAATGATATTTAATCCGGATATGTTTAGCTTTTGAGTGATTTACTAAGTCTTTTGTTAATGCGATTGCGGCTTCATTATCACAGTAAATAGGGGTTTTAAGAAATTGCAAACCGTAATCCACCATCTGTTGTTGGATCCAAAGAACCTGTGAGCAGCAGCTCGATGCTGAAACGTATTCTGCTTCACATGTGGATAGTGCAACTGCGGTTTGTTTCTTGCATTGCCAGGTCACGAGCCTACTCCCCATAAACTGACATCCAGCCGTTGTGGATTTGCTGTCTTTGTCACAGCCGCCCCAATCTGCATCACTAAAAGCGATTAGGTCAAAATTATCATCATGAGGGTACCAAAGTCCTTTCGATGGACAACCCTTCAGATATCTAAGGATACGCTTGACAGTTGCAAGATGACTCTGTTTCGGCTTCGATTGATATCGTGCACAAAGGCATGTCGCAAACATTATATCCGGTCTAGACGCGGTGAGATACATCAGAGATCCAATGATTGCTCTGTATGTAAATTGATCAGTCAGCTCCCCCTTAACGTCAACTCCAATCCCGTGATTAGGTTGTATCGGGGTATCCATCGGCTTCGAATCATCCATCTGGAATCGGCTCAAGACTTCAGAAACGTATTTCGTCTGGTGAATAAAGATCCCCGTTGGTCTTTGCTCCACCTGCAAGCCTAGGAAAAACTGCATTTCTCCCATTGCGCTCATTTCGAACTTTTCCTGCATAACTTTTTCAAATTCCCTGCACAGAAGTTCGTTAGTTGACCCGAAAATAATATCATCAACATAAATTTGCACAAGAAGCAAGTCATCTCCTGCTCGTTTCGTGAACAGGGTGCAGTCTACCAATCCGCGTTTGAATCCTTTCGAGAGAAGATACGTGCTCAGCTCCTCATACCATTGTCTTGGAGCCTGGTGCAACCCGTAGAGAACTTTGTTTAAGACATAAACCTTATCCCGGTGAATAGGGTCCTCAAAGCCTGGCGGTTGACCTACGTAAACTTCCTCTTTGACCACACCATAAAGAAATGCGCTCTTTACATCCATCTGATATACCTTGAATTTCTTCCATGATGCAAATGCTAGGAACATACGGATAGCTTCCAAGCGTGCAACAGGTGCATAGATTTCATTGTAGTCGATTCCCTCAACCTGATCTAAACCTTGAACGACCAAACGAGCTTTGTTTCTCACTATGACTCCTCTATCATCCTTCTTACACTTAAACACCCATTTGGTTCCAATTTTCTTTCTTCCCGGGGCAAATCTGTCAGTGTCCATACACCGAGTTTCTGAAATTGTAACAACTCTTCTTGCATTGCTTCCACCCAGGCATCATCCAAAAGAGCTTCCTTGTATGTCCGCGGCTTGACCTGTGAAACATAATAAGCGAAAGACCAGTCATTTTGAAAACCAGATTTTTGTATTTTGGCATATAAAGCAAGATTGCCAATATTTTCTGGTGCTTGAGCATTTCTCAATTGCCCTCTTGTCATAACGCTGCTACCAGGATCACCAATAACCTGTTCAAGCGGGTGTATCCGATGTATCCGAGATTCCGGATAATCAGGTACTTGTACTCCCGTTTGAGTCGTCAAATTCTCTGTAGAAACCAGATCATTACCCACATTCGATGTTGAAGCATCAGTAGTAGTTGGGTTCACTGGTGGTGTCACTGTAGCATTGTCCAGAATAGCTTCACTTGTTGCATCATCGTCTTCATCTTCTGAATCTGATGAATTAAGCGTTGTAGAAGCTTCTTGGAACACCTCTTCTTCCATCACAGGAGCAATGGTATCATTAGAAGCTGCTTGAGGATTTACAGTGATCGGACGCACTAACGGTGAAGTCACGGCGTTTTCGACCTCGTAATATAAGCGAAGTACGGCTTCTTCAACCATGTTATCTAGATTGAATGATTCAAAGAAGTCTTTGTAATCAAACATCCAATCTGGACCTCCACCCTGTACATTTTGTGTGTATCTTTGTACTTCGACATTAGCCCACTCCTCGACTTTTCTAGTTCTTTTGTTGAATACCCGTTTTAATGGGGTTGCATATCCAACAAAATAACCTTCTTCAGCCTTTGGTGCGAACTTCTCCGAAGGATTAAGAATTGTACACGGGGCACCAAATGGTTCTAGATACTCCAGATTCAGCTTGCGTCAGTTCAACAGCTCATAAGAAGTTTTGCCAAACTTCTTCACTGTTAAAACACGGTTTAAAGTGTAACATGCTGCGTAAATAGCTTCGTTCCAGAACATGACTGGAAGATTTGAATCCGCAAGCATCGTTCTCGCCGTCTCAATTAGAGTCCTGTTCTTTCTTTCTGCGACACCGTTCTGCTGGGGTGTATACGGAGCACTATATTCATGATGAATTCCCTTGTTTGCACAAAGATCCTCTATCTGAGCGTTTTTGAACTCCGTCCCATTATCACTCCGGATTCGTTTGATCTTTAGACCATAGATATTCTCCAGACGTGTAAACAAAACTTTCAGGTTGTCAAAAGTGTCGCTTTTCTGATGCAAGCACATAACCCATGAAAATCTTGAATAATCGTCAGTCACCACAAGACAGTACAATTCCCCGACATGACTTTTACGCCTGACTGGACCGAATAAGTCCATGTGTAAACGCTCAAGCGGTAGTTCAACGGAATTGACTTTCTTTGGTCTATGGGCCTGTTTGTGCTGCTTTCCCTTTTTACAGCTAACACACTTGTCATTCAAATGGAAATGTTTCACATTAACTCCCGTGACAAGTTCATTCTTCACTAACTGGTTCATCTTTCTCAAATGAATGTGTCCCATTTTCCTGTGCCACATTATGGATTCTTTTTCTGTAGCCTTAGAGAGGAAACACGTGACTTGGCCATGGGTGGTCATAGCTTTGGACATATTGAGAATATACAAGTTGTTTATTCTCGGTGCCTTTAGCATCACCCACTCTTTTGGAAGTTAAAACCCCGGTTTCAAGATATTGCAAGATTTGTCGTCAAAATAAACAGAAAATTGCTTATCACAGATTTGGCTAACACTGAGCAGATTGTAATCTATTTGTTTCACGTACGATATCCGCTCAAATGTCACGACCCCATTGCTTACACTACCTTCCATTGTAATGTAGCCTCCTTTATTTCCTGCAAACGCTACGTAACCTCCGTTTATGTTCTTGATATCAAAGAGTAGCGTGAGATCCCTGTCATGTGACCAGAAGCTCCACTGTCAACAATCCATACGCTGCTAACAGGGCCAGCTGGAGCTCCCTACACAAATCAAGTAAAGCAGTTAGATCTTTCGGGGGACCCAAGCCTGTTTGGTCTTGGGTCTTTGAACGGGTTGTTTCAAAGATTCTTTCGGTTCACAAACATCTTTGGTTAACTCAACCCCTTTCTTCTCACTCTCAACTTTCTTTTTCTCAATTTTCACATTCTGTGAAGTTGAGGCACCTTCAGACTCCTTAGATGACCAAGATTGTTCAGACCTTTTCAAGATCCGGATATGAGATTTTGAGGTCTCAGCCGGTTTCTTTACTTCGTCTTTAAATGACACCTTCTTGGTTACCTTCTCTGATTTAACAGAGACAGGTCCAACTGCTGGTTTTACATTAGGTTTAGGAGCAACCTTTTTGTTATCAACAGTTGAGTTCATCACAGGTTTCTTTACAGATTTCTCAGTGGCTATCCGGTTGCGTTTATCATAAGTCATCAGACGGTTTTCCCTTTTGTTGTAGAAATTGTTTTGATTATAATAAGGTGCTTGCTGAGGGAAATACCGTCTTTGTGGATAACTGTAGTTGTCAACCGAATAATCATGATGTTGCCTCATCTCCATCTCGTGCCTCTTGTGTCGTACGTACGGACAGGCGGCAAGTAAATGTCCCCTTTCTCCGCACTTAAAACACGCACGGTATTCTTCATAGTTTTCTTTGATAGGCGACTTGGAAAAACTTGCAATGGGATATCGATCAACCATGCATTGTTTCCTTAAACTCTCAGGAGCTGGTTCCTTCGAGTAAGTCGGTTCAATGAAACTGTTTGCTTTATCAACTGGCAGAACGAATTGTGTGACATTGACCTTGGCATCTTTATCCGAATAAATTTTCTCTAAAATTTCTGGAGGAATGTCATTGGTTCGTTAAAATTTTGGGAACCAAATTGTACTTTCCTGCCAGATCTCTTCGATTTTGGAATAATTCACAAATTTAATCGGATATTCATCATCAGATAAAATCTTATCGGAGCCTTGCATCCGATAGAAAATTTTCACAGGTTTGTCGCACGATTCGTTGCTCATTTCATTAGGTTTCTCAGATTTAATCTCAGTGTTCTTTTCAACCGGTTTAACCACATTTTTCTCAGATTTAGTTTCAGTTTTCTTGTCAAACGGTTTAATCACATTTTTCTCAACTTTCTTTACCTCTTTCTTTTCAACACTTTTACCAACAGACTTTTCAGCTTTCTTAACAACATTCTTTCTATGAGCATTTGCCATGGGATGAACGATCTGAGATGGTGAGACTGGCTCAGTAGTGATTATATGATTTTCATCAGGGATATCACTTTCATTTTCAACCGTCTCAGACTGTTCATCTTCTTCATCAGAATCGTCTGCAGCGACCACACCCTCATTGTTTCCCAATACAGGTCTCACATCAGAATACGGGTCCCCGACACTGGAAGTGTTGGGCTCGTTATCTGATGTGGAGTCAGAATTGACTAAAGTCTCCGGTGGTATTGCATGTAAATTATGATTTTCAAACAACACCGGAGATGGGACAGCCTTATAGTTTGCACTATTAGACTGGGAGGGTTCTTCTATGATATGGTCAACTACATATGCAATGTGCTTATAACTTTCTAACTTCTTGTTCACTTTTTCAGCGAAGCACTTGATGGTTGCCATTTCTAACTTGGTGTTTTCCATTTCATTAATATAGTTATTAATGGCAAGTTGTTTTATTGACAAAGTCTTTTTGAGTTCAGACACATCCTTTTTATAACCATCATGAACTTTGTTGAAATCTTTTAAATATTTTTGATAAATCTGACAGTTTATTTTGGCACTCTCAAGTTGTACCTTGAGAAGCTTATTTTCTTCTGTTAGTTTTTCAAAATCAGCACATTTAACACACACTTTAGAATGAGATTCAGAACTTACCGGTTTAGGAGGCTCTGTCATTGCCATCAACACGAAGTGAGCTTCCTTCCACTACGCCAAAAAAGGCCTTTGGTCACACCAAAAAAGTGTGACCATATATCTTTTGCCACACTTTTTTTTTCCAGTTCAAGTGTGACCATAAGTCGAGTCATCATAGGTGTCATATGGTCACATTTACTTATAGTGGCCGTAGCACCTTAAAAGTGTGGCTATAGGGTACCCGTATTTCTTACTGGAATTAAGAATTCCCTTTATTAAGTGTGGCTAAAGGATAGTAACGACCACATGAATTACTTTAAGTGTGACTGTTTTTATTATATAGACACATGAATTTACTAAAACGTTTGTTTTAGTCACATAAATTAAATAAACCATGGCAAAAGGGTAGTAATAGCCACATGAATGTCTTGTAAGTGTGGTTAGTGCTATTATATAGTTACATGAATTGAATGTAAGTGTGACTAAAAACTATTTCTAGACACACACAACAATTTATTAATTATAAGTGTGACTATTGTCTAAACTTTGGTCGCACATGATTTTTTTTACATGACGTTTGCTATCATTTCGTCACACAATAAAAAACAAACTGACAATGGTGTGGCTAATGAATATGTAAAGCCACATGAAATTTTTAATCTAAGTGTAGCTATATGCTAACCTTTAGTCACACATAATGGTTTTTCCCATGACGTTTGATATTATTCTGTCACACAGATAAAAACAAAGTGACAATGTGTAACTATTGTCTAACCTTTGGTCACACACATTTTTTTCCCGTGACGTTTGTTGGGATTGCGTCTCACAATAAAAAACAAATTGAAAATGGTGTTGCTGATAGGTAACTAAAGCCACATGAAGACCCCAAGTGTGGCTAAAAACTAGTTATAGACATAAAAAGCGATATTGTAATTTTTAAGTGTGGCTATTATCTAACATTTAGTCACACATATTTATTATGGTTCTACGTCAATTTCATGTAACAGGCCAATTTATTTTCAAATTTCATAAAATTAAAATATTGGTAAAATGAGAACCTAAAAACCAAATTATATTAAAAATGATAAATTAAAATCCATACATAAGTTTTCAACTTAAATACTAAAGACAAACTTTTACCTAAAAACCAAATTATATTAAAAATGATAAATTAAAATCCATACATAAGTTTTCAACTTAAATACTAAAGACAAACTTTTAATCAAAAGTTGTCTACAAAAGTTGTAAATTAAAAACTATCTACACATAAACTTGAATATCATTCTTTGTAATATTCTAAATGTTTTCAATAGGTCCAAGATTGGTCCTACAAACTTGGAGTGTATTGGAAAACAAATGCCATGACACCTTTCTTGAGGCCCCATTTCTTTTGTTCGATTTCGGCACAACATTAACAATCTCATTCACCTTGTAATCATAGCCCCCATCTCTAACCTGCAAACATAGTTTGTATAAGCAAATTTGGTTTTATAGTTTTCTAATGTTGCATAAATCTAAGCCAGCATGTTCACCATTGCATATCTTTAGAAGTTGCACATGAGAATCAATAACTAATAGCAAACAAGTTCATTTTTCGAAAAAGTTAATTATAACTAGTTGTTTTGACGGCCGCGAGTTGCCGCGCTGACCCAATGTTTACGAAAGTCGCTACGACAATGATCAAACATTAGTTGTATAAAAATGAAGCATAAGTTTGCTATAAATCAGGTTGTCGCATAACAAAGCTCTCCTGACATTTTTTATCTCAAATGAATCTAGTTTACACTGATCAAACCCTACAACTTTCTCATTGATCTCTTTTTAAACTTATGTAAAAGCTTAAGTCTCCATGTTTTATACAATGCATATTCAGCTTTGTTTGAATATTTGAGGCGTACCTTTCAATCAACCGGCACGTAATGCGCTCCATTCTCGCTAAATGCTAGAACCCACTTGTGCATTACATATACTTCGACCAGTGATGCCTCCTTTTGGTCTAAAGGATGATAGGCCTATGTTATCCAGCAACCTGTATTTGTTTTCAAGTAAAGTAAGATAGCATTAGTGGCATTTTTCAATTATCAATAAAACTTCAAACATATGCAAGCCTAGGAATGCACGATTATTTTCAACAAACCAACTAATACACGACGTCAATCGTGAATGTATTACAAACCTTATCCCCATGGCTGCCATTTCATTTTATAGACGGCAGAAGTGAAGAGGCGATCACCCACCTGAAAAAAAAACATTTTTATTATATGATATTTCATTCAGTTTTAATAAACGTCCTGGACTTTTTAGGAAATGCTTGGTACCATAATGAGCTTTGATGAATCGCATCCAAAATGCCTTTCAACTTCTTCAGCTGAAGCAGCCGGTTTCGTCATCTCTAGTATCAACATTCATAGATTCTCACTTATAAATATGTAAATTCAATTTTATGAGTGATATAAAGAATTGATTTAGCAACTTACTATGTCCAGTTACTCGAATTCCAATGGCGAACTCAATTCCCTAGCTTTCTTGCCATCATGATCATACTCCTCAAGTCCTAATCCCAATTAAAAGCACCAAACAAATGAATCTGTCAAGTTGACCTTAGATTACCATCAAAAAACATATTTTCAAGACGCCACGGTCCTAGTAAGGAGGCCCCACAATCCCAAGGGGTAAAGAACAATAACAATATTACCTTTTCAATGTTACATATTGAACATATATTACAAGTAACATTCTATAGCATATATTGCTACAGATAACAATATGTATGTTATAAATAAAGTATCAAATCCAACTATTAGTATTAACAAATACAAGATTATAAATATAACTAGCGAGCTCAAGTAAATATATATTTCATTGCCTAAATATATTATGTTCAAAGAGTACAATGTGAACAGTTTATACCTTCCCACGTGTTCGGTTGGGGAACCCCTTTGAACCTGTAAATATAATCCCAAAGTTTGTTTGACCCGATATCGAGTTCCAACCAATTCTCCAAATCTGTTATGCTAAAAACCATCCGGATCACAACGATCACCAGCTAGCTAGTGCTGCTGTCCTTTTCCCACTTAACCATCACCACGGTTTGGGCTCGCTTCATCTGTAGTTTACCCTCACCCAGGGCCGGCTCAACCAATTTGGTGGTCTAAAGCGAAGCAAATATTTGGGGCCTTAAAAAACAACTGTTGCAGAGTTGCAGCCCCATAAGCAATATAAGTCCTATGAAAAGCCTATCAAAAACTCAAAATTCAAGTATGCAATTAGAAAATGATTAAGGACTATTTGATAAAAACCTTAACATGTATAGGTTTTACAAATTTAAGCTCGGCTCGTTTACACCCCTAGCTTTTTGTTATTGTTTCTTTTGCCTTTTAGAATGATCGGATTGTGGCTGAGAATTAGCAACACGATTTTAGATAAGACAACATAACAATTAAACACTTCTCTTATTTAAAGAAAACAATAGAGCGACGGTTCTTTACTTGAAAAGCCGTTGTTGGCTGCTTCTTTCGGCTGACGCTTCATTCCATATATCTCATATCAATTGCTAAAAACAACGAACTATCAAAAGCTTGATATATTGTCCTTCCAATCAGAAGTGTTCATGACCTTACTTTCCCAAAACTTATCCTCAAATCCAACCAGCACATTCCACAATTAAACCCTAACAAAAGATATATATAATTCTCAAAAATTGTTAAAAAAAAAAAAACATTGGGTGTTGCATGATCCCCAATCTTTTTAACTAAACTAATCTATTAGCATAAAAAGGATAAAACTTTCTGACCTAAGTCCCAAACCTATTGGGCTTTTTTGTATCCTCTTTATACGAAACCTTATTCTTATGTTAATCGTATCTATTTGTGGTTGTGTAATCAC
Source organism: Ambrosia x helenae (assembly GCA_030844895.1). Classification (NCBI taxonomy): domain Eukaryota; kingdom Viridiplantae; phylum Streptophyta; class Magnoliopsida; order Asterales; family Asteraceae; genus Ambrosia; species Ambrosia x helenae. The sequence goes on along the minus strand of CM061227.1, from coordinate 74,707,738 downwards.
TCATCCACCGTCCTATAACGCAACACCAGCTACCAAACATAATACCTTCAAAATCAATGGCTTATTATTGATTATTAAACTAAAGTTGTGTACTTTACACGAATGTATATAGTTACAAGGGTTCTTGTTTACGCATAGTCGCATACAGAGCCACAGAGGTGAACTTACAATAGCTTGATCGGCCAGACTGTTGAGTTTTCTCCAACGTTATGGAGTTTCTTGATGCAGACAACAGGGTATTAAACCCTAGACTGGAAAAAAGAGGCGCTTTGCAAATGTTGTCTGTTTCCAATGGGAGAACATTGGTGGTAGGGGTTTGGATGTAGTTTTAATCTGGAGGTAGGGGAAAGGAAAGCGTTGGGAGGGAGGAAGAATATATTTGTTATGGAGGAACATTGGTGGTCAGGGTTGAATGTAGTTTTAATCTGGACGTCAATTGGGGTGGGAGGGAAATATAAATTAGGGGTGAAAATAATTTTTTTTTAAAGCTTAATTTCTTTTTAATCCTATAAATTAGGGGTGAAAATAATTAGGAGGGAAAACCTAAAATTTTGAAAAGTTTAAGGGTATGTTGGGCAAAAGTAGCTATTGGCTGGTAGGTGTAGCTTTTTAAAAATATTTTGGTGTTTTACAGAGTAACTGAAGTTTTTAATAAAATGATAAAATGACCAAAATGGGCATTAATTAAAAGCTTGTATGCATTTTTTTTATTTTTACTTTTACGATAGAATGAGTATTTGTGTCATTTACCCATTAAAAGCTTTTAACTAATAGGAATTTTTTTCGTAAACGCTAGTACTACTAGCTTTTCAATATAGAGTTTTTTCTCATAACCTAAAAGTTTCAAGCTCCTTCAACCAAACAAGTCTTTTTATTGAGTATTAGTTTTTTTCTTGAAAGCTTAAAGCTCATAAAAGCACTTTGCCAAATATACCCTAAAAGTAGGCAAATTTTAGTGGCTAATAAGGGTTTCAAACAGCTCGTGTTCGTGAGTTGACGGGTCTAAGTTGACCCAAACTCGAAAATTTTACACGACTTCAACCCGAAAATGGTGTCAAACATAAGAAACAAAACACCACCCGAATATTCGCGAGTTGACCCAAACACAATCCGTTTGACCAAAAATTTTAATTTCTACATTGTTTCTTTTATAATATTACTTTCAAATTATAATTTTAAAAAAATAGAATAATTATATTTAAAAATATATTTTTATTTGTTAAATCTCATGTCCATTTCTTTTTAAGTAATACTTACTAGATGCATAACTAAAATATAATATAAATTGGTTAAACGGGTCAACTCATACTAAAAAAACTATAATACAGAACATAAAAGTTATTATGAACAAAATGATGGTGAAACTAACTAGGTTTCGTTTGTTTATATGTTATAATTGTATGGATCTCCTTGCACTCGTTACCTTATATGCACCATTGTATTACCATTATTCATTAGATTCGTCGTCATAATCGAACCGCCAGCACGAGACAATGGGGTCCATTATGAGTTAGCACATATATGTTCTTTCACTATTATCCATTAAGGCATAAATGATGTAGAAAAACATACATGATATGCTACTGTCGATTGTGATCCAAGAAGGCCTAATATGATATGCTAAGACATGTATCATCCACTATTATCCATTATGTACCATTATGATCCAATATGGTCTATTAAAACATATATGACATATTATTGTCCATTTTAATCCATTAAGGCTCATTATGATCCAATAAAACATATATTATCCACTATTGTCCGTTGTGTTGTACAATTCATTACAACTTGATATAACCCCTTAGAACCTTATATGGTATAATAGAGCCCATAACTAACCAATAAGAGTTATCATAATTGATAAGGCCCATTATGGTCCATTAAGGTATATATGAATTACTATTGTCCATCGTTATCCTTTAAGACCTAATATGACATATTAAGATACATACGATATACTATTGTTCATTGTGATCTATTAAGACATAATATGGCTCATTGAGACACATATCATCCACTATTATCCATTGTGTTCCATTAAGATCCAATATGGTATATTAAAACATATATTATCTATTATTGCTCATTCCATTAATGCTCAATATAATCAATTAAGACATATTATCTAGTGTTGCCCATTTTGATACATTAAAGCCTAACATGGTTCATTAAAACATATATTATCTAGTGTTGCCTTTCATCACATATTAAAGCCCAACATGGTTCATTAAGACATATAGTCATCTATTGTTGCCCATTGCGATCCACTAATACCCAATATGGTCTACTAAGACATATATAATATAATGTTGCTCATTGTAATCCATTAAGGCCCAATATGACCCATTAAGACTATATAATCTAGTCTTGCCCATTGTGGTCCACCACCCGTTGAGTGCCCCGCCCCATTAGGCCAAAGGGTGTGGTTAACTAGTGGAGGCTCATGACCATCATACATCCACGTTAGTGCTACATCATTATCCCCTTTCACAATCTCTCTTCTATGCCATCAAGGAGTGCTATCCCATCCTCTTTCTTTTGTATTTCCTAAAAAATAAAAATCACAAAATGAGAGATGGGGCAATGAACTCGAGGGCTTAGTGAAAATCTCCATCAATATCACTATCTTAATAAATTAAAACTTTTTAAAAAAACATAATATTAATTTGATAAGCTAGTATATAATTTATTCATAGTTTTAAAGGTACGTCAATATTAAGTATAAATTTAATTTTATCCCTTTATCATATCAATTTCCTTAAAACAGTAATTTCACACCAAAAATAGTTAATTCCCTCCTAAATTTTTAGCTCCCTCCGGCCTCCGCTGATTTCATTCCCCCCAAATCCAAAACTATTAAAAAAGTACATGAAATCCCTTTTATTTTTTTCACTGAAATTTCGGATTCGGATTCGGATCTCAATATTGACTATCCGAATTCCGAAATTTCGGATTATCCTAAATTCGGATTATCCGATTTTGAACACCCCTAACTTTAAGTGTGACTATTGTCTAATATAGGTCACATATATTTTCCAATGACTTATGTTATCAAATGGTCACACAAAAATAAACCAAATGACGATGGTGTCACAAATATTTATATATAGCCACATTTAATTGTTTAATTTTAAGTGTGGCTATTGTTTAACATTTGGTCACAAAACCTTATAAGTGGCCATATGTTTTAGCTTTTAGCCACATCGTTAATAAATTACTGTAACAGTTAATCACATTTGGCCACACTTTTCTACTGTGGCTAGGAAATGTCACAGTTTTTTCTTAAAGTGTGACTAAATTTTCCAAATGTGTATTTTTTGCCACATGAATAAAAAAACAAGCAAAAACTATGGCCGTTGATCACATTTGGCCACATTTTTCTAATGTGGCTGCTAAATGTCACAGTTTTTTCTTCAGGTGTGGCTAAAAGTTTTGAAGTGTTATGCAATGGTCACATGGATTAATAAGATGTGTGGCTAAAAGTAGGCTAGAAAGGTTTTGAAATGTGATTGATGACCTTTAGTCACATATTTAATCAAAAGTGTGGCAGGGCGATTTTGGCAAAAGTGTGGCTGTAGCCCTATTTTGGCGTAGTGTTCCCTGCAAAGAATTTGGAGTAGTCAATCTTGGTGCACGCATCATCCACCATGCACGACTTGCGGGTCATAAGGAAATCAGCTTCAGCTAGTAACTGATCAATGTCATCGTCTAGTGAATTCACACTAGCTTCTGAGTCAGAATCACTCTCCATATCCGAATAAGCTGAATCATAGTGCTCTCCAACATCTGTGACAGAATCAAGAATCATTCCAGATTTCTTGTCTTCACCCTCAGCAATCACCTCCTCATTCAACTCCTCTATTTTCAACTCCGACACTTTCTCTATCACAACCTCCTCTACAATTTCCTCATGCTCATCCAAACTCATCTTCTGTGCCACACAAGCCACATTTCCAGCAGTAATCTCCTCCACTCCCAATTGCATACCCGTCCAATCAAAACCTTCATCTTTCTGAATCATAAGTGCTTGGTTTTGATTGTCAGTTTGGTTTTGGTTTGGAGTGTTAGGTGTAGAGATAGGAACACTGGTTCGGTTTGGATTCTGTTGAGGTTGGTTTTGAGTTGTGGGTTGTCTAGTGTTGGTATTTTGTTGTGTGTGTTGACGGTTCTGGTAATTGTGTTGGGGTTGAAAGCTTGAGATGTTGGGACTGTTGTATGAAACCTGATTTTGGTTTTGGTTTTGTCTGTTTTGGTAGGTTGAATTGAACGGGTTTCGATTACCTTGCTGTGCCGGCTGTGTACACTCTCTCTTGAAATGACCCTTCTCTCCACAATTGAAGCATGTAACTTTGGCTTTGTTGAAGCCGTATGTGGTGTTGGGAGAAGTTGAAAGGTCAGTTCTTCCAGTCTTCTGGATAAAATTAGTAGCTCTCCTCATTATGCTCGCAAATGCCCACTGTATGTCCATAAGCTCCATCTCCTCTTTATCGATTTGTGCGTAGTCCTCATTGGTGAGATTGTTGTTTCCAATCTGACTCGCCACTAAACCGTTGTATGATGCAACCATAGCAGATACTAAAGCAACATGCTGTTGAGCAATCTCAACAGTCACATTGTTAAGATTAGAAGTCTCTAACACAATCGGACTTTGATTTGATTGTGTTTGAGTAATCTGCATCTGATTCATGTGAGGAGTATATTGTTGTTGTTGTTGAGGTTGACTTGCTGTGTAGCAGGCAGCTTGTTGTAAAGGTGAAAAAGGTGGAATAAAGTTTGGTGTTTGATAAGATTGTGGTGTGTATGATGATGTGTATGATGAAGTTTGGGCAATATAGTTGATTGGTGCTTTTGTGGGTTCAACAACATTTGATACACATGAAATGTGAGGAGCAACATTTGAAGTAGTGCTTGAAACAGAAAGAGAGTTAGATGTACCACTCACATACAGATATGGATTATGTGGAATCTAAGCTCTCTTGGCTTTCCTCTTCTCCTCCATTTCTTTGTTTTCCAGCTTTTGAATGAACTCGTTGATAGTCCAATACTGGTATGCATCCTTTTCCTTCAACACTTCAATGTGTTGGTTCCAGTATGGTGGTAAAGCGTCAGCAAATTTATCCACCAGTTCTGACATCGGTATGCTGATCTCATAGCTCGAAAGTTCTGTGAGCAAATGGCAATACCGTGGAACCAATTCTTTTAGAGTCTCATTGCCCATGTAACTAAATTTCTCAAATTCTTTCCGAAGCTCTTCCATTCTCAGCTTCCTTGTCTTTTCATTACCATCATGTCGGTTTCTCAGCATATCCCACAATTGTTTTGATGTTGTACACGATCCGAACTGATGCAGCAAATCAGTGTTGATCGCCTGAGATAGCTGAGAAAACGCCTTCTTCTCGATCGCAAACCTCTTTTTCTCATCATCAGCCAAATTCTCCAACGTATCGGTTCTCCAGTATTCTCCAGAATAGGAGCAACATAACCCTTTACTATCATCTGCCATGCATCGGCTCCCTCAAGTTCTTGTCCCTCCACATGTATCTTGAACTTTGTCTTCCATGTGTTGTACTCCTTCATGTCCATGAGCTTTGGTGGACGATTGCCGCTTCCTGATGATAGATCATGAATAAGTGTGGATATGGCATTGGTCATCTGCGAATGAACGGCAGCTGCTGCTACTCCCCAATAGTTGTCAATTGGTTGTTGTAATGGTTGCACAACTTGTTGAGGAGCCGAACTAGTCATAGCCATGTAATTGATTGGCTGGGATGGTGGACTAGTCTTCTGGGCTGCAACTGACCATGGATCTCGTGTTGTCTGCTGTTGTGGTGCTTGAGTAGGTCTTGGCGTTGTTGGGAAGTTCCACATCTTAACCTGTAAACGTTTAAACACGAAAAGATTAGAAATGTTTTAAAACAGAAAACTCGTTCGCACTATCGAATGGTCGAATGAGAAATATTCTTCTCATTCGACCGTTTTGAATGATACGAATGTGGCCTGATATCACAAAATCTCTTTCGACCGTTTTCTTCTCTCGTTCGACCGTTTTCCTTCTCCTTCGACCGTTCGATCAGTCGAATGTAACACCAACGGGCGAATGAACAAAAATAAGCAATGAAAGTCTACGTTCGACCACTAAAACACCTCCTTCGACCACAAAATCTCTCTTTCGACCAAATAAATCCCACTTTCGACCACTCTCTCTACGTTCGACCCCTGGTAATTCAAAAACGGTTATTCTTTGAAAATCCGTTAATTTTGATCATGTTTATCAAATGTTGATGGATTTTGATGATCCAAATCAGGTTTTGAATCGGAATTGATTTGGAACAACTTTAATGAAGAGAATTATCCAATTTAACCTTGAAATCAAGTTGTAATCAATCAAAATCTTATCAAATCAGTTTGTTCAATGAAAACAGAACTTTTTGATCAAAATTGGGTCCAAATCAACTGAGAAACTATTAATTTGTGGTTGTATGATCCAGAATGGCTCTGATACCACTTTTATGCGTAAGAATGGATCGTATAACAACAAAGAATGATCAAACAAGTTAGTTTTAGGTGCGGAATCCTTAAAACAATCACAAAATAATAGTCAAACAGATCAAAACAAGTAAATCATCATTTCAAAAGCTTTTCATTAATTATAAACTCGATTACACGTTTAAAGATTGATACAAACAGGGTAAGAACATGAAAAGAGCTAAATAAATTTCTAGAGAGACTTTCAGAAAGTGGAGGGAATAATATGACAAAAAGTTACATTCAAAAATCAAGCTTGACTATTTATAGACTGCACATTCGCCCACTTTGTTCGTGCGAATGTGCAGGTTCGACCAAACCAACTGGTCGAACCAAGCTATACATAAACATTAATCACATTCGACCAAAACTTGTTCCTTCGCACCTTCTGATCTTCCTTTGCACCAATTAAAATCTTCTTTTGTACCTTATAAAACTCCTTCGCACCATCGACATTCATAAAAACATGTTTATTGAACAATCCGAAGCACTAGTCGCACAATTGCATCTACAGTCGTAACCGGATAGCCATTGAAAAACCGCTTAAGAAATCTGTGGTGAACACAACTATTGACAAGAAAAAGGTTCCTGTAAAACCTGCTGTCAAACCAACAGTTGGACCTGTCTTTGTTAAATCAGAGAAGGTAACCAAGAAAGTGTCCTTTAAAGACGAAGTAAAGAAAGCGGTTGAGACTCCAAAATCTCAAATCCGGATCTTGAAACGTTCGGAACAGTATTGGTCACCAAAGGGTTCTCAAGGTGCTTCATCTTCACAAGTGAATGAGAATGTGAAAACTGAAACTGAAAAAGATTTAATTGATCAGAAAAAGATCAATTCAAATCAATCTGTTTATGAGAAAGAATCTTTGAAACTCAAAGTTCAAAGACCCAAGACCAAGCAGGCTTGGGTCCCCCAAAAAATCTAATCTTTTACTTGATATGTGCAGGGAGCTTCAGCTGGCCTTGTGAGCAGTCTTTGGATTGTTGACAGTGGAGCTTCTGGTCACATGACAGGGGATTTATCACTCCTGTTTGATATCAGAAATATTAATGGAGGTTACGTAGCGTTTGCCGGAAATAAAGGTGGAAACATTACGATGGAGGGTAGTGTAAGTAATGGGATAGTGAGTTTTGAGAAGATTTCATACGTGAAGCAAATCGATTATAATCTGCTCAGTGTCAGTCAGATATGTGATAAAGAGTTTTTGGTATTCTTTGATGACAAATCTTGCTATATACTCAAGCCGGGATTCGTTTAACCAAAAGAGTGGGTTATGCTAAAAGCACCGAGAGTGAACAATTTGTACATTCTCGACATGTCAAAATCTATGACTACACAAGGCCAAGTCACGTGTTTTCTCTCCAAGGCTACTGAAAAAGAATCAATCATGTGGCATAGGAGGATGGGACATATTCACCTTCGAAAGATGAATCATTTGGTGAAGAATGAACTTCTCACAGGCGTGAATGCTAAACATTTTCATTTAAATGACAAGTGTGTGAGTTGCAAGAAAGGAAAGCAGCACAAGCAATCCCTTAAGCCAAAGAAAGTCAATTCCGTTGAACTACCACTTGAGTGTTTGCACATGGATCTGTTCGGACCGGTCAAGCGTAAAAGTCATGCTGGTGAATTGTACTGTTTTGTGGTTACAGATGACTATTCCTGATTTTCATGGGTTATGTGCTTGCATCATAAGAGCGACACGTTTGATAATTTGAAAGTTCTGTTCACTTGTTTGGAAAATGTCTATGGTCTCAAGATCAAGATAATTAGTAGTGATAATGGGACGGAGTTTAAGAATGCACAGATGGAAGCTCTTTGTGAAACAAAGGAATTCATCATTAATACAGTGCTCTGTATACCCCTCAACAGAACGGTGTCACAGAACGCAAAAACAGGACTCTAATTGAAACGGCAAGGACAATGCTTGCGGATTCCAATCTTCCAGTAATGTTCTGGAATGAAGCAATTTACGCAGCTTGTTATACTCTCAATCGTGTTTTAACGGTGAAGAAGTTTGGCAAAACTTCTTATGAGCTGTTGAATCGACGAATGTCGAACTTAGAGTATCTAGAACCGTTTGGAGCTCCGTGTACAATGCTTAATCCATCTGAGAAGTTCACACCAAAGGCTGAAGAAGGATTCTTTGTTGGATATGCAACCCCGCTCAAACGGGTATTCAACAAACGAACTCGTCAGGTCGAGGAGTGGGCTAATGTTGAAGTTCAAAGATATACTCAGAATGTACAGGGTAGCGGTCTAGACTGGATGTTTGATTACAAGGATTTCTTTGAATCATTCAATCTAGATAGCTTGGTTAAAGAGGCTGTATTACCATTATATTACGAGGTCGAAAATGCAGTGACATCACCGTTGGTGCGTCCGATCACTGTAAACCCCCAAACAGCTTCTAATGATTCCAACGCTCCTGCAGCTGAAGAAGAGGTATTTCAGGTAGCTTCCACAACTCTTAAATCATCGGAATCTGAAGATGACGATGATGTTACAAGTGAAGCTGTTCCAGATATTGCTACAGTGACACCTCCAGTGAACCCAAATCCAAATGGTGCTTCATCATCAAACTTGGGTAATGATCTGGATTCGACAAAGAATTTAACTACTCAGACGGGAGTACAAGTACCTGATTATCCGGAATCTCGGATACATCGGATTCACCCGATCGAGCAGGTTATTGGTGATCCTGGTAGCAGTGTCATGACGAGAGGTCAAATGAGGAATGCAAACTCACCAGAAAACCTTGGAGCTCTTGCTTTATATGCCAAAATTCAAAAATCAGGTTTTCAAAATGACTGGTCTTTTGCTTGTTATGTTTCGCAGGTCGAGCCGCGGACATACAAGGATGCTCTTTTGGATGACGCTTGGGTAGAGGCTATGTAGGAGGAGTTATTACAGTTTCAGAAACTTGGAGTGTGGACACTGACAGATTTACCTCCAGGACAGAAAAAGATAGGAACTAAATGGGTGTTCAAATGTAAGAAAGATGACAGAGGAGTGATTGTTAGAAACAAAGCTCGATTGGGCGTACAAGGCTTTCATCTAGTTGAAGGAATCGATTACAACGAGATTTATGCACCGGTTGCACGCTTAGAAGCTATCCGCATGTTTCTGGCGTTTGCATCTTATAAGAAATTCAAGGTGTATCAAATGGACGTTAAAAGCGCGTTTCTTTATGGTGTAGTCAAGGAAGAAGTTTACGTAGGTCAACCACCAGGCTTTGAGGATCCTATTCATCTGGATAAGGTCTACGTTCTAAACAAAGCTCTCTACAGGTTACACCAGGCTCCAAGGCAATGGTATGAGGAGCTGAGCACGTATCTTCTGTCCAAAGGATTTAAGCGAGGTTTGGTAGATTGCACACTGTTCACAAAACGAACAGGGGATGACTTGCTTCTAGTGAAAATTTATGTTGATGACATTATTTTTGGTTCTACTAACGAACTTCTATGTAGAGAATTTGAACGTGTTATATAGGAAAAGTTCGAAATGAGTGCGATGGGAGAGATGCAGTTTTTCCTAGGCTTGCAGGTGGAACAAAGACCAACGGGGATCTTTATTCACCAGACAAAATATGTTTCTAAAGTCTTGAGCCGATTCCAGATGGATGATTCAAAGACGATGGATACCCCGATACAACCTAATCACGGGATTGGTGTTGACGCTAAGGGGGAGCTAACTGATCCTTTTACATACAGAGCAATCGTCGGATCTCTGATGTACCTCACCGCCTCCAGACCAGATATAATGTTTGCCACATGTCTCTATGCACGTTATCAATCGAAGCCGGAACAGAGTCATCTTGCAGCTGTCAAACGTATCCTTAGATATCTAAAGAGTTGTCCGTCGAGAGGACTATGGTACCCTAATGATGATAATTTTGACCTAATCGCTATTAGTGATGCAGATTGGGGTGGCTATGACAAAGACAGCAAAACCACAATGGCTGGATGCCAGTTTATGGGGAGGAGGCTCGTGACCTGGCAATGCAAGAAACAAACCGCAGTTGCCTTATCCACATGTGGAGCAGAATACGTTTCAGCATCAAGCTGGTGCTCACAAGTTCTCTGGATACAACAACAAATGGTGGACTACGGTTTGCAATTTCTTAAAACCCCTATTTACTGTGATAATGAAGCCGCAATTGCATTAACAGAAGACTTAGTAAATCACTCAAAAGCTAAACATATCCGGATTAAATATCAATTTATCCTTGATTGTTACGCAAAAGAGTTGATCGATATGGTCAAAATCCACACTGACTATCAACGTGCAGATCTTTTACCAAAGCTTTTGATAAATCAAGATTTGAATATCTTTTAAAAGCTAATGGTATAAAAGAAAAACAAGACTGATTACCACCTCGGTTTATCGCTTTTTAAGTTTAGTTTTTATTGCTTTTCAGAAAAATACAAAAATCCAAAAATATGTTTTACATTTTTAGGTAAAGTTTATTTTCAGAAAAACCAAAAACATTGAAAAATTCAAAAACCCATAAAGAAGTGTCATGCAATATAAGGCATGTGTTTGAGTCTATATGATGTGTTAATAGGCTTCGTAGACCTATTAATGCGTGCCTGATACATACATATCAAACGAATTGTTGTGTGGATAAACTCCTCATGGGCATATGGTCTTAGTACCGTAATTTCGTTTGATAGGGTATTTGTACAAAATTCGGATGTTTCGGGTCGTTATGTTATTAGTTATCTGGGGATAGCCTCTCTGATCTTCTGCTGTAAGTCATTACGGACCTAGATCAGATAGGGTATCTTTATAAAAGAGCTGTAAAGCCAAATCCTAAAGTTACCGAATTGAGGAACTTTCCATGTATGACGATAATCAAAGATTATATAATGCATCGTATCCAATCATTGATGCAAATCGTGATTCATAACAGCCCTCAACCTGGTAGAGTGCACAAGTTACTTTGTAGCATTGATTTCCTGACCTGTATACCTATATGCCTCATACCTTGTAAATTACATATGACGAAAGCATAATCACGCGTTACAATGAGTCTTTGTGCATTTACTTCTTGATACGGGAGTATGTCGTGTGTGTGGGAACCACAGACAATTGAGTTTATGCTATAAATAATAGTATCAGTCTAAAGCATTGCACAACAGTCTGCATGTGAGTTTATATGGATCACAATATCAGTAGTTGCCAGATCACACACTGTCTTTAATGATAATAAATCAAAAGATCAACGGTGTGATCAGATTTCTCAATAACTGATATGATCCCCTTACCGGAAATCACAAAACATTTACTGTTTTATCTTTACATTTTGAGCATTTTACATTTCTCGTAAAAAATACAAAACTCAAAAAGATTTTAGGTGTATTTTAACAAAAAGTTTAGAAAATCCAAAAGATTTTACATTTCTATCTTATTTTTTATAGCTGATGGTGGTTGATGGTTATTTTCTAAAACTTGATGGACCATTTGAGTTTTGTCATCTTAAAATGTGAAATAATGAATGTCGGATCCTTAAAAGTTAAGAAAAGTTTTGAACGGGACTCATTTTTGAGATTTGGTAAAAACTTCAAAAATTCCAATTCTCTTTCGCCCCTTCGTTGGGTCGAAGGTGGAAGTTTTCCTGCTCATTCGAACCTTTCAAACGGTCGAATGTGAGTGTTCATGTGTTAATTTCACATTCGAACCATTTTTCTACATTCAAACCTTTAAATAGGGTCGAAGGTGGAACAATTTTCGCATTCGCCCTAGTCGTTTGGTCGAATGTGGAGCCTATATATACCTGATCTGCACATTCGACCCCCATATTCAAAATTTTTTAAATTTTTGTGATAAAGTGATCTTGTTGCTCGTTAATTAAAAATCATATCATTGTGTTCGTTGTGTTTTGCTTATCATTTTGATTCATCATTCGCAGGTTATCATCCACTTAACAGTTCATAATCATTGAATTTGTGTTCGAACCCTAAACCGGATTCAAACTTGTTTTTTAACCATTAATTGTTACAATTCTTGTTAAGGTTTCATTGTTTAAGTGTTTTAGGGGGAGAATAAACAAAAACCAAGGTTTAAAACTTATCAGACTGGATTATTGATTGATTAATGATGTCGAACCCTAGTTTTTAATTGAAAACACATAAACAATGGATAATAATCAAAATTGATGATTGGGAATTGTTAATCGGCCATATTAGATGGTATTCAAATCAAAATGGCATGTTAAAATGATCCAAATCAAAATCTGCAATTTGAAGAAAATGAACAGTCTTCTTTCGCCCATTTTCAAACGGTCGAACGTGGCTTTTGGTCGAATGAAGATGTTAAAACGGTCGAAAGTGGAAATGTTTAGTCGAATGTACAATTTTAACTACTGCTTTCACATTCGAACCTTTAATTCCACATTCGAACCTCTATTTTCACATTCGTACCTTCGAATGGTCGAATGTAGAATTTTTAAAATCAAAAATTTCAAGTTTTGGTTATTTTGTCCGTTTTTAACGTGTTTTCTTGATTTGTTTTGCAGTCTAATCATGTCTGAACAGGAAAGTGCTGATGTTCCCGCTGGATCCTCAGAACAGGCAGCTAGAAAGGAACAGATTGAAGAATTACCATTTGAACCATCACACAATTGTTGTGCGTTTATGGGATATCTAAAGAAACACACAGAATTCACCGGCATTGTAGATTTCTTGAAGAGAAGCCGTGTGATAGTTCCTCTTGCCACCCCCGCCATCATTTACAAAGATCATTAGCAAGAATTCTGGAAGAATGCCAAGATGGATTACTGGAACAATGAATCTGCTGTTGTAAGTACAATTCAGGGGGAGCTCATGATTGTTTCTAAAGATGTTATTAGAGAGGAACTGAAGCTACAAGATAAGAAGACAGATCCAAGAGAACTATCATGGATTGAACAGAGAAAGTGCTTCTTACGAATGAAGTACAATGGACCGATTACTGATGGTTCATTACACAAAGGGAAGCTATGCCCTCAGTTCAAGTATCTCGCTCACGTCATGTTACATGCGTTTGGATCAGTGAGTGGAGGGTATGATGTTATGAGAAAGAGTATTAGCTCTTTGATGGTTGCCCTAATCTTGAACAAGCCGTTCAATGTTGTGACACCCCAGGAAAATCCAAATCGACCGTGGCCAGGAGAGATCCTTGGTTCATAAGTAATGTCTTGCCTCTTAAATCACCAACGCGTTTTGGGGCTTAATGTTAGTGGATGAGAGGAGAACTCCACAGTTAAGCGTGCTCAGGTGGGAGAAATTTCAGGATGGGTGACCTCCTGGGAAGTCTCCACTGGGCAACCAAAAACAAATCCGTGAGCTCTGGATGTGCAACCCATCGGGGCAAAGCGGACAATATTGGTGGGGAGAGGGGCAGGTGTAACACCCCAACCGATGGCGGAAACATCGAGGTGTCACGTAAGAATGAGTATACAGTAGCACATGGTATTCAAGTTTTAATTGAAATTTAATTAAAGTGCAAATATCCAAAATTTAAAATACATAATAAGTCTTGAATAAAATTCTAATACATCAAATAACCAAATAAAGCATAAACTTCAATTTGTCTCCTCATGCTAACTCTCTAGACTTCAAGCATCATTATTTCCCGTTGAGTTGTAAAAATGGGGGGGTCAACTAGAAGTTGGTGAGAATACATAAGCCATGTCAAGCAATTAAGTTTAAGAATAAAAGTTTAGCAATTCATATGTCTATCGTAAGTTTAAGTCTACATGAATAAACATGATATGTTGAATCGACATAATCAAACCTCCGACTAGTTTAGGTCCATCCCGTCATCCACGGTTCACCTTAATAATATGTTGGAACGATAACAATCACCCACGCTACCTATGTAGGAGGTACACGTATCCGGGTGGGATTGTCAATCCAATAGATCTATTATTGAGTATCGCCGGCTTGGCCATAGCTAATGATTATGTAATTATGAAACTCGTTGAAACTGTTGTTGTAGTCTAAATCATGAGGCATTAAAGTTTACAACTAGACATGTATGTAGAATTGCTTAAGTATAATGTTGCAAGTATAAAGAATTGCATAAACATGGTTACGTAAAGTCACCTTAGCAAAGTATTAAGTCTCGAGAAATTAATATGTGTAGCCCCAAAGTTGCCAATTACAAGAGCTTATAATCAAAGCTTCAATTGTAGAAGTAATAGACTATAGAAGAAAGGTATGGGGGAAAGTTTAATCGGATTGAAACAATCGATTTAGAGGTGCAAAGTATAATAGGTCATAGGTGGGTTTTATACTAGTTTTGGATTCAATTAGTCATTAAAATTGGTCAACACCATAAAGTAAGGCTTTATGATGAATTGACTATTTGACTAAGACTTTGACTGTTTGACTAAGACTTTGACTAGGACTTTTACTATTTGACTCAAGGCTTTATTTAAAAAAAAAATTCTTGTATGTGAAAAAAAAAATTTAGAATCATATTATTATTATTATTATTATTTATATACATTTATGTATGTATATAAGTTGTGAGTTAGGATAAATAAAGACTTAGGCACATTTGTATAATATTAATGATAAAGGTGTAATAAAATATATATATATATATATATATATAAGGGCTTTTTATGTATTAAAATTTTGGGGAAAATTTTGCGATGTTACAGTCTCCCCTACTTTTGGAAACTTCGTCCCGAAGTTTATTGAAAACACAGGGTTGAAGGTGATTGGGTAGAAATTAGGACAAGGGTGGTTTGGGAAGTTTCGAGTTAAGGCGTGACATAAATTTATAGGTAACAGAATAAACTGTTTCGAATAATTTGGGTAAGAGTTTTGATATGTGTGAGTTTTAAGGGTTGGATTAGGTTCATCTGAAATAGCAAGGAGAATAAGAATCTTAAGTTTTGGGAGTCCTAAAAGGAATGAGTTGATGGACTATTGAAAGACTAAATGAACTACCAGATAACTAAGGTTTATAATTGGTCAACTACCGAAAACCTTGATAGAATTTCACACTACCTTAACGTACCTGTAAATTCATGATTACGTTCCGGACCGCAATCACCAATTTACCTTACATTAGGGTTTTGTGTCCTTCTATGGCTCTGATACCAATCTGTAACACCCCAACCGATGGCGGAAACATCGAGGTGTCACGTAAGAATGAGTATACAGTAGCACATGGTATTCAAGTTTTAATTGAAATTTAATTAAAGTGCAAATATCCAAAATTTAAAATACATAATAAGTCTTGAATGAAATTCTAATACATCAAATAACCAAATAAAGCATAAACTTCAATTTGTCTCCTCATGCTAACTCTCTAGACTTCAAGCATCATTATTTCCTGTTGAGTTGTAAAAATGGGGGGGGGGGGTCAACTAGAAGTTGGTGAGAATACATAAGCCATGTCAAGCAATTAAGTTTAAGAATAAAAGTTTAGCAATTCATATGTCTATCGTAAGTTTAAGTCTACATGAATAAACATGATATGTTGAATCGACATAATCAAACCTCCGACTAGTTTAGGTCCATCCCGTCATCCACGGTTCACCTTAATAATATGTTGGAACGATAACAATCACCCACGCTACCTATGTAGGAGGTACACGTATCCGGGTGGGATTGTCAATCCAATAGATCTATTATTGAGTATCGCCGGCTTGGCCATAGCTAATGATTATGTAATGTTGAAACTCGTTGAAACTGTTGTTGTAGTCTAAATCATGAGGCATTAAAGTTTACAACTAGACATGTATGTAGAATTTCTTAAGTATAATGTTGCAAGTATAAAGAATTGCATAAACATGGTTACGTAAACTCACCTTAGCAAAGTATTAAGTCTCGAGAAATAGAATATGTGTAGCCCCAAAGTTGCCAATTACAAGAGCTTATAATCAAAGCTTCAATTGTAGAAGTAATAGACTATAGAAGAAAGGTATGAGGGAAAGTTTAATCAGATTGAAACAATCGATTTAGAGGTGCAAAGTATAATAGGTCATAGGTGGGTTTTTATACTAGTTTTAGATTCAATTAGCCGTTAAAATTGGTCAACACCATAAAGTAAGGCTTTATGATGAATTGACTATTTGACTAAGACTTTGACTGTTTGAGTAAAACTTTGACTAGGACTTTGACTATTTGACTCAAGGCTTTATTTAAAAAAAAAATTCTTGTATGTGAAAAAAAAATTTAGAATCATATTATTATTATTATTATTTATATACATTTATGTATGTATATAAGTTGTGAGTTAGGATAAATAAAGACTTAGGCACATTTGTATAATATTAATGATAAAGGTGTAATAAAAAATATATATATATAAGGCCTTTTTATGTATTAAAATTTTGGGGAAAATTTTGCGATGTTACAGTCTCCCCTACTTTTGGAAACTTCGTCCCGAAGTTTATTGAAAACACAGGGTTGAAGGTGATTGGGTAGAAATTAAGACAAGGGTGGTTTGGGAAGTTTCGAGTTAAGGCATGACATAAATTTATAGGTAACAGAATAAACTGTTTCGAATAATTTGGGTAAGAGTTTTGATATGTGTGAGTTTTAAGGGTTGGATTAGGTTCATCTGAAATAGCAAGGAGAATAAGAATCTTAAGTTTTAGGAGTCCTAAAAGGAATGAGTTGATGGACTATTGAAAGACTAAATGAACTACCAGATAACTAAGGTTTATAATTGGTCAACTACCGAAAACCTTGATAGAATTTCACACTACCTTAACGTACCTGTAAATTCATGATTACGTTCCGGACCGCAATCACCAATTTACCTTACATTAGGGTTTTGTGTCCTTCTATGACTCTAAACACACATGTAAGTAATGCAAAATAACCTTGTGATTAAATTGTATACAATGTATCCAAAATTAAGTCCAACTGTTGAGCAGGAAAAAGACTTCTACCAGTCAGTGAGTAAGAACCTCTACCGATTGTTGAGCAGGTACGATAGCCTCTACCAGTCGTTGAGCAGGTTGTAGGGCCTCTACCGACTGTTGAGCAGGCATGATGACCTCTACCAATCGTTGAGTAGGTTATTTGGTACTCTACTAACTGTTGAGCAAGTACTTCATCCTCTATCAGTTGTTTGATTAAGTGTACCAATTTACACACACACATAAGTTGCAAATTGATAATATGTACATGTAAGAAATCAAGTATCAAGTATAGCATGTGAGTTGTAGTAGAGTTGCCCTAGACAAGGTTAATGACTCTAGGTGTGTCTATAGTAAATAGTTTATATTCCATGAATTCTAGTTTCAAATGTTCAAATATGGTAGATAGTCGAATCCTCATGTATAACTAAGGATTATGTTTAATGCAACACACAATCAAGTTTCAATAGTTTGGTTATCATGGGTAACTAGCTCATGTTTGAGAAGGTGAAGGATATGAATTTAGTTCTTGGGAAATGATGAAAAATCTCGAAACAGAATCAAGGTTGCGAGAGATAGTCAATGTGAAGTTGATAAGGAGTTTATTTTATAGTAAGGAGATTATGTAGCAGTGTAACTTGTGGGGTTTGGATTAAAGATTATAATCAAGTGTATAAGAAAACATGATTGTGGTATATGCCAAATATTGTAAAAATTTGAACAAGTTGAAAATGAGTGAGTGTCGATGGATAATTTAGAGACTAGATATTATTCCTATGGATAAAAAAAAATTTATTTTCAAAATTGGTTTTGTACATAAAGCAAAAGTTGTTAAATAGTACAAGCTAAGTAGGCTTTGATTAAAATATTACCGTTAGTTGGAGATTTCAAACATGACATTAGGTTTTGAAGATCAAGGTTCTATTAGTGATTTTTAATAGTTTAAAGCATTATATAGAAAATTGTTTGTTACGTCAATAAATAAACAATTGAATTTAAGGTCGAGGACATCTTTTGACAAAAATATGTACTTTGTAAAGTTACTAGGTAATGAAAATACAACAAGATTTAGAAATCTTTAGTTTGTGCTAAGGTATGAGGTTATAGTTTTTAAAAAAATAAGTAACATGTGGAGAAATGAAATAATATGATTTGGGTAGGGTGTTAAATATTTAAAAAGTGGCTAAGATGGTAAGGTGAAGTGTGATTGTGAAATCCATAGATGGTTATGAAATGAGATTGATTTAAGCTGTAAAATTTTGAGATTTTAGAGCTTATTTTAAGGAAAGTGTGTGTAATCATTTATTCATTAATTAAAACGAATAAACGAAAACGTTGACTTATCAAAACTTTTAGATTATAATAACATAATGAAGACATGCTTTAGCCTATAAGTGAACACTCATCCCGAGAATTCCCAGGTAGGCATCCGGTCCCTCGTCTGATTGGGATTTATGCGCAATGCCAGTCCTAGACAGAAAACTCAGAATACAGGCGTTCACCCTTCCAGATTGCACGTGTTCGTTATTAAAATTTAGAACTTCGACGAGATCTTCAAGGTGGTTTAGGCTAAACCTGAGGATTTTTCCTATTAGTCTAAGAGTAGATCTTATGATGGAGAATAATCATCTTGTAGGGACTAGAGTGGGGATAAGAAGTAGGAGAGAGATAAAGAATAGCAAGTAAAAGGAGCAAATACTGGTTATAATCCTATGGTTATAGACTAGATTATTTTTCTAATAACCTAATTCCCTATAACCATGGCTCTGATACCAATCTGTAACACCCCAACCGATGGCGGAAACATCGAGGTGTCACGTAAGAATGAGTATACAGTAGCACATGGTATTCAAGTTTTAATTGAAATTTAATTAAAGTGCAAATATCCAAAATTTAAAATACATAATAAGTCTTGAATGAAATTCTAATACATCAAATAACCAAATAAAGCATAAACTTCAATTTGTCTCCTCATGCTAACTCTCTAGACTTCAAGCATCATTATTTCCTGTTGAGTTGTAAAAATGGGGGGGTCAACTAGAAGTTGGTGAGAATACATAAGCCATGTCAAGCAATTAAGTTTAAGAATAAAAGTTTAGCAATTCATATGTCTATCGTAAGTTTAAGTCTACATGAATAAACATGATATGTTGAATCGACATAATCAAACCTCCGACTAGTTTAGGTCCATCCCGTCATCCACGGTTCACCTTAATAATATGTTGGAACGATAACAATCACCCACGCTACCTATGTAGGAGGTACACGTATCCGGGTGGGATTGTCAATCCAATAGATCTATTATTGAGTATCGCCGGCTTGGCCATAGCTAATGATTATGTAATGTTGAAACTCGTTGAAACTGTTGTTGTAGTCTAAATCATGAGGCATTAAAGTTTACAACTAGACATGTATGTAGAATTTCTTAAGTATAATGTTGCAAGTATAAAGAATTGCATAAACATGGTTACGTAAACTCACCTTAGCAAAGTATTAAGTCTCGAGAAATAGAATATGTGTAGCCCCAAAGTTGCCAATTACAAGAGCTTATAATCAAAGCTTCAATTGTAGAAGTAATAGACTATAGAAGAAAGGTATGAGGGAAAGTTTAATCGGATTGAAACAATCGATTTAGAGGTGCAAAGTATAATAGGTCATAGGTGGGTTTTTATACTAGTTTTGGATTCAATTAGCCGTTAAAATTGGTCAACACCATAAAGTAAGGCTTTATGATGAATTGACTATTTGACTAAGACTTTGACTGTTTGAGTAAGACTTTGACTAGGACTTTGACTATTTGACTCAAGGCTTTATTTAAAAAAAAAAATTCTTGTATGTGAAAAAAAAATTTAGAATCATATTATTATTATTATTATTATTTATATACATTTATGTATGTATATAAGTTGTGAGTTAGGATAAATAAAGACTTAGGCACATTTGTATAATATTAATGATAAAGGTGTAATAAAAAAATATATATATAAGGGCTTTTTATGTATTAAAACAAATCCGTGAGCTCTGGATGTGCAACCCATCGGGGCAAAGCGGACAATATTGGTGGTGAGAGGGGCAGGGGTGTTACAAATGTATCTGGTATGATACTTGAACACATGCTGGAACCACTTAGAGGCTTGAAGAATAAGAAATTTTTGCTATATCCGAGATTCCTGCAGATGATATTTGATGAGAAATATAAGAACTTGAGAAGAGATCCTACTCAGATTGTCGTACAAGATCACATGAACCTGAACACGATTGTTAGGATGAAAGGTTATAAAGGTGTGCCGTTGAATGAAAGATCACCACACAAGAACCTGTTTGGTCATCTGATTAATCCAGGATATGTAGATCCAGGAAAGAATGAAGTTAGGCATGCTAACAGTGATTCTGATGAAGATAATCCTTTATGCCCAGTTGATCCTGTTGTAGAGAGAAAGCGGAAAGTAGTGAATGTCGTTCCAAAGACTGGGAAAGAAAAAGAGAAACAAGATGATGTTGAACCAGCATAGAAGAAGGTTTCTAGAAGAAAGAAGACTGTAACCAAAAAGGGTTTACATTTGGTTGATGAAGTGTCTGTTGATTCTGAAGAGACACAGGAAGATGAAAGATGGGATTCAGAGAATGAGACTGTTAAGAGCACCACGCCCAAGGCCATTGTGGCTGGTGAGTCTGAAAGTCTTAATAAGTCTGTTGAAGAGCAAAGGACAAAAAGTCCTATTGCATTGGATGAGATTGATGAAGGATTGGGATTGGGATCCGAAGATTTTGGAGGATCGCCAAAGGCAGGAGAGAAACAGAAGAAACCTTTGTACAAGAAGAAAGAGAAGGTTGTGAAGCCGATGGAGAAAAGCTCTAGAGATATTGAGAATTTGATTGCTGGAAAGAAATTGCCTGCAACATCTAGTTCTAAATCACCCATTACATCCCCAGCAGCAAAGAAACAGAAGACATCATCTGCTGCTGAACATACTGAACTGCCAACTGATGCGTTCAATGATGCTTTGGATAGAGTGTTGAAGAAGTTGAAGAAAGGAAAGATTCCATTTGCTGAAGCTTCAACACCAAAGGTTATTGTAGATAGTGATGTGATGACTGCAGTTAACTAGAAGCTTGTAGATATGATGAAGATCATAAATCAGCACAAGAAGAGATTGAACAGTTGAGAAGTAATGACAGGAAGATGTTAGATGTTGTCGAATCTTCACATGAAAATCATGAAGCTCTGAAAGAAAAAGTTAAACAACTTCAGAAGGAGAATAAGAAGTTGTTAAAGCATGAACAGAGAAACACCAGAAGGTACATTACTATGAAAGAGGAGAACAAGAAGCTGAAAGCAGACAACAAGAGTATGAATAATCTGATAAAGGATTTGTACTCTAAAGTTCCTCAACTACAAGCTGGTGAAGAAGATAAAGAATGTGATGAAGAGGAAGTTGATTATGAACCATCTGAAGAAGAAGAAGAAGAAGAAGAAGATGTTGAGTTGAATGAGGATGCCGGTGATGCTCCTAAGAAGAAGAAAGATGATGGTGATGATGATGGTACATGAGATGATTCAAGTGAAGATAATAGCTCTGCTAGTTCTGATAGTGATGATGATGATGATACTGAAAAGTATAAGTGTGAGAAGAGAGGATCGGGAAAAGAAACAAGAGAATCCAGTTCGAAAGATCCTGGTGGTACTATTGACGATGATAATATCTTTTGGAATGAGAAGATCAGATCTTTATCTGAAGACGACAAGAAATTGTATCGTCAGATGTTGATTGAAAGAGTCTGGACGATCGAGATGACAGGCAGATTTCTAGAGATATTTGAGTCAAACGATATACCTTTTGAGTTGGAATATAACGATCCCGATCTAGAAGTTGGAGAAGTTTCTGCAGCCATGTCGAAAGAGATATTGGAGGGACTGGCGAAACAGGTTGGTAAATCTCTGGAGGAGTTGATGAGTGATAACCAGATACCAAACATACCTGAGAAAGAAGCAGGTAATCACTCCGATGATAGAGACGTTCCTATATTTGAAGAGGTAGAGATTGAGGATATTACTAGCGAGGAAAATCCAGAATACTTTAAGAATAACAAAGATTCTGGATTTCCTGAATTCTCTGATGAAATGTTGAGCCAGGCTGGGAAACTTGCTCGTGAAAAGAGTAAGAAGTTTGTTGAAGAAGTGTTTCCAGATTGTCAAAAGCCAAATACTGAACAATCTGACGCTTTGAAAGAATTATTGAGGAAGCTTAAAGAAAAAGAGGCTAACCGTCCAAAGACTGAAGTTCAAGGTAGCTTTTACAAGTTCCATAATGAGTTGTTTAAAGGGAATGCTCTCGGCTGGAAGTACTTGAGACAGCTGAAATGTGTCGCAGTGAAATGGGAGAAAGGAATTCTGTACTTTGACAGATTCCATGATATTAAGACACTACCATACTGGGCTGTTCGAGATATCTGCAGACATGAAATGTCAGGTGCTTCAGTGAACAACCATCTGGTTGGTTACTTTGTAGATAGGATGGCTAGAGAGAGCAGGACAAAATGGGACGTGTTTACCCCACAGTATCCTAAGAGGATTGTCCATAAGAAGGAGAAGGATGATATTACGGGGATGCCCAAGGTGACTTTGAAATATAAACCACCAAAAGTGTTGAAGCATATTCCTTTGATGCAGATTCCCCAACATTTTTCAAAGGACATTATGTGGTAGTATTATGATTGGAAGACTGCAGAAGCTATTATCGTTTTGAAGGATGGTGCAAAGGATTTCAAGAAGATTCATATCTTTGATCCTATGTGGTTAATCAACTGTTCGCACGAAGATATTATCATGCTTTATTATAATCCAATCTATTGTGAAGTAAAAGATAGTGAACAGGCAAGCAAATACAAACGTGTGGTATTCTTATGCTTTGCATGGGATGTGAATGCTGGGTGTGACTTCGACAAGAAACTGGGGAAGTTTGTAAAGATACAGAATGTTGAAAAGAGAAAGCCAAAACAAACTCATGAACCAGTGATGACAACAGAACAAAAGGCGTTATTGCGTATCAAATTGATGAATAAGACTATGGACGAAGAGCGAAGGCTCAAGCAATTCAAGCAATAGTCGAGGGGGAGTTTGTAGATGCACTTATTGCGACTAATGCTATTGAATTGCGAATTTAAAGAATGTTTTGTTCATAATCGAATGGTCGAATGTGGGTTTTAGGATGGTCGAAGGTACACTGGGAGGTCGAATGAAGTTTTGTTATAATGTATGTCCAGATTCGACCATAGTGTTTGGTCGAAGCTGCACATTCGACCAAGTCTTTTGGGAGAATGTGCAGGCCTATATAAGGTCGAATCAATTTTTGAATGTTAATTTTTTGGTCATTTGTTTTCCCTCCCAGTATGTGTTTCTCCCTAGGGTTATTATTGAGTCTGCAACCGAGTTTTATCATTATAAACAACGTTTTGAAGTGTAATTGATTATCTAATTGAATGAAATGATTATGTTTATGATGATTTCTGTGTTTTGCTAGTTCTATTATCATTTTCTGATCAATTCATGGTTTCCGTACCTGAATTGAACTTGTTTGATCATTATCTTTGTTGTTTCGACGATCCTTCGCGCATACAGTTTGCCATCCAAACTAGTATAAATAGACCTCACCCTTCACCTCATTTCTTGCACCATTCTCCACTCACAACTCTCACTCTCACACACACTAATATCTCGGCTCCAAGAGGATCTCGGCCGAAGACAAGGAAGCCAAGAGAAGGATCAAGGATCATACACCTAACCTATCTCACATTGCTTCTACTAGGTAAGACTCTTGGTCATTTTAACCTTTGATAAATCTACTCTATTCGGCTCTAGATGTTAACCCGACCCTCGGCCCTATACTCCACACTTCTTGATCACACGACACCTATAAAAAATGATTCACAAGACATTCCTTTCAATAGGTACATTGTCTTAGTATTAGTTTTTGTTCATATGATCTTGTCATAACATTAACCATAATCGACGCTAACATAACTTTTAGTAGTCAATTTGTACCTTTAGGATCTATACACGACCTAGATCACCATACAATAGATCGGTTTTAATAGATACAAGCTCATTTGGCTTAAGTTTAAAGCTAAGGCTTATAACATGATCATCAAGCAAGAATTCCTTACAAAACTCAGGAATATGTTATAGGATACCTCAACAAGGCTTTGTTAACCTTAAAATACGCAAGTTTAACACACTAACTAATCGGCATTATCTATTGTACCATGGAAACCAATCGGCTACACTCAACTAACATATGTTAATGAAAGCCGAACCATGTGTTAACTATAAATGGACTTGAAAAGGGTTCTAAACATGTGTTAAACGATGTTTTCTCAAAAACCAACCACACATGGCGATTTGATGCCAATATACGGCCCAAATACCCCATGTGAGGCCCAATATGGTTCACCATAGATATTACATTTCGAAATAACAAAGTTTTGGAACTATATGTTTGTTAGAACATTTACAAGTATCATGAACAATGAAGCACACTAAACACAATGGTCCACAAGTGTCGGGTGAACAATTTGTATGATAAACAACATTGGGATGACTTACCATGTCCATAATGATCATAGGGTATCATTTGTCAGGACGATGATCATTTACTAGCTTACTAGACCACACACGACTCAAACAGGTGAGTTTTGTATGGCCCCATTTTACTATTTTACATTTTGGGGGAAATACATGCATCAATACTTGTGTAAATTTCAAGTGTGTGTACATTCTAGCATGACTGCCATGTGGAACATGAGACATTTGGTTCATGGGCTCACTAGTCCTCGTACATCGTTCACTGTAACCATTAGCTAGACATTTAGCCATGGAACACCTTAATAGATCTATTGGGTTGACACCCCCACTCTTGGTTAGTCGCCCTAACCGGCCACATGCAAAAGAGTGTTAATATTCTACTATAAATACATTGTCTTTAGTGTACAATGCACGAGGCACCACAGTCACGAGGTTTGGTTACAGGACTCATGGTTCTCACAGTGATCATTTGCTTAGCTAGCTCATGATTGGTCAAACACGGATGACACATTCATTTCACAGTACATTCAAAACCCATAGACTCACCAACGTTATTGTTGACAAAATCCTTTATGCATGTGTTTCAGGTAACTAATGGAGGGCCACAGTGGATTGAGGGAAGGGTTCGAGCATGCACACTGTGGTATCACTTTGATGGCTTTTGTCAGTTTCAAAACGTTATGTTTTCAATTTCCATAAGACAATGTTCATGTGCTTACACTATGCTTAATTTTCAATAAGACCATGACGAATCCCATCTTTATGGTCGTACTATTTTGAATAAATGTGTATTGCTTGAACCTTGTGCTTGAAAACTTTTCGATCGTTGCACTCCCGTGTTTCCGCCTAGGCGGGGTGTGACATTTGGAAGTTAATATTTATGTGAAAGGGCTTGGATGAGAGGTGGTTTTGTAGTGGTGGTGGCCGAATGGTGGTGATGGTGTGGTGGTGGTGGTTCGGCCGAGAGGAGAGGAGAGGGAGAGATGAGAGTCTGTTGGTTATTTTTTGGGTGCACTAATCCTCTTCTCACTAGTCATATATATAGGGATTTATAATAGTAAGTCATGATGCCTTAAGAAAGGCAAAAGAAGGCATCTTTCCTAATATGGATTAATATCTTTTAAAGGTGATTTTGATGAGATTAGGAAAAGTTTTTTGGACTTGACTTGTGCATGTTTCCTTGGTTAATGGGGGCCGAAAATGGGGAAGTGTGTAGAGGTTTGGATGAGTCAACTCTTTGGATTTTATGTAAGGTGTTCATGGTGTTGGCTAGATTTGAGACATTATAGGATTTGATGTGGTGAGACCTTGTCTTTGGGATATATAGGCCGAAAATTTAGATGGTGTTGGGTGGTCATAGATTAGTCTAAATCATCTAATGTTGATGTGTGATAATCATTCTATTTAGTCACATTAGTGAGATCTTTGATAGATTATGGTAGGATCATGGTGTAAGATTTGATTAACAAACGAGGTAAGTCAACTTAGAACTTTCCTAGACGTCAGAGGAATCTTTCTATTATGGTGTAAAGTCTAGGAATGTGGTGGATGTGATTAGAGCATGTGTTGGAAGGATCTTGGTGGAAGATTGTGTAAGTTAAATAGGGTAAGTCATCATATATTGCTCAAAGTCTTGTTTCCTAGTTGGAGAAAGTTTTTATCAAGAATCTTTGTGTCTTGTTTAGTATATATATGTATGAGTAAGTATTTGTGGTAAGTCAAAAGCTCATGGGATGAATAAGTGTTAAAGGTGTATACCAAGTATGTGGGAATCTAGTTGAAATGATAGATCATTAAGATGTATGAGTTTAAACATTGGGAAGCACATACACACATATATGTGTGTGTGCCATTGAGTATATGTATGTATATACATACATACATATATATATATATATGAACTTTTTAATTTGTTTTATACAAATGTATGGCTACATATTATACTTTGATGATAAGTATAATCTTTGTATAAGTCTATGTAATATAAGATAATTTGTAATTGTGTGCACAATATTTATACTTTTAAACTAGTTGTTTTACTAGTCGTTTTAGGATATTGTGTTCGGGTATCTCATGTACGGACATTGTTTGTTTTTGTTCTTGTTTGGATCACAATTGAAACGTTATGTACAATTGTTTGGGTTTCCCAAACTAGGGTTTTGGTGGGATCTCTCTATAGCCATGATAACTATTTGTCTAGTTCTGAATTTGTTACTAACTAGTGGCCCTAATGCTACTCTGTAAGCATCGAAATTGTCATTTTGGAACCCTGTATGGCCCAAATGTAATGAAACATGCAAAATGAAATGTCATGCACAATGTGTACGTGTAGCTAATGTACGGATATGACCTGTGATTTCGACGGGTGTCATAAGTTTTAAGAGTTACAATCCATAAACCAAAAGTAAATAGTTCAAGGTGTTTGAAATCAAGTTTGAATAGAATGTATGATATGACGAGACTTTGTGCGACTCCAATGCGCCTAGCCTCGCTGCTACATTAGCGACCTGAGAAAGCATGCTATGTTAGTCAACACATAAAGTGTTGGTGAGTTCATAGAGTTTTATGTTTGCAAAAATAAGTACACGTTTGAAAACCATACCCAACAATTCTTATATCTATACCCAATGCTAGCTAGACATCGATACATGATACTAATACGTTGTGAACCATTGCTGAATGTTAGTGCCTTTAATACCAGCCATCGGTCATCACTCGGTGTTGAAAGTTAGATAGGAAAAATATGCACCCGTCCGACCTACAGTCGACCCGAGTGGGGCTTGCCGGGCCCAATAGATCTATTCACACTTTCCTCGTTATATATCCACATATTCATGGTTCACAAGTTAGAAAGGACTTAAGATGAAAAGTCGTCTAGTACCCATGTGATATAATGTAATACCGTGGTCTAAATAGTTAGAGTTTATCCAGCATGTGTTTCCCCTGAAAATGAAAACAGTAAAAGTGGGGCTGTGAAACTCACATTAGGTTGCGTCTTCACGTAAGTAATAAACCAGGCGTGTTATGGTAGTCCCGACTACTGGAAACCTACTATAGATAGCCTATAAGGGTTTGACCGATGATACGTTTGTCTAATAACCCTAAGTTGTCCAAGACCATGACTTTGTATGTTTGTAACAGTGTTAAACATTTGACACGATCACACACCACAAGACCCGACATCCCGTTGCAGACCCGATATCCTCAGGTGCTAGTCAAGTGCAAGTAAACAAGCAACCACATGTAAACATGCACCCTATACGACTAACAGTTCACAAAACCTAGCATATAGTTCATGTAATGCACGTATGAGTCACAATGCATATTACGCGGTTTCGACACATGCAACGGGGTTTAAAATATGATACTAGGTGTCATGACATGTTACGGGGTTCCAAAACGTACTACCGGCTTCCAAGCACACAACTGGCCACTAAAACACATGACTAGCAGCAAAACAGGTGACTAGCTAGGCTAGTTGCCCCCAAAGTGCAGGAGTAGCCTTCAGACAGGCGACTAGCGAGGCTAGTCGTCCCCAAAGACTACTGGCCATTTTGTGCGTGAAACCCTTCAAATCAGATCTGAAACATATTAGAACACCCCCAATCAATCTACAATCATCATACAACCCAACCCTATCAATGAACCCCAATTATCACCCGTTTATCATGCTAATTGCAAGTTTTTTCCCAAAATGGATACTATTATGGGTAAGTGATGAGTCCCAAAATTAGCAGGTTTTACATGCATGTTTTCACCTATTTAACACCCGAAATCATGCTTTTATCTAGGTATTATCGCGGTTTGTCTTCTTTTGATGATAATTGCAGGTATTTAAGGTGGGAAGTGAAAAGAAGTGAAAACCGACATAAAAGACAAGGATTTGAAGACTTTTGGAGCTGATCCAGATGCAGCATGGTCACGCTTACGAAGGTGCACAGCCGTGCACCTATCCCAGGTCAACCAGTCAGCATTTCCGAGTCAGCAGGAGGCAAAATGGAGCTTTACAAATGAGCACGGGTGTGCTCCATCCCTTGGCATGGCTGTGCTCCTTTATGCCTATCCCCAAGGCATAAACCAACCAAAAACGACAAGACGGATACACTTTTATAGAAGCACGGGCGTGCTCAAGAAGGAAGCACGAGCGTCCTGCCCTAGTATGATCGTTCCCTTTTACTTTCTAACCGCCAGGTATGCCCTCTCGGCACTATGACTTAGTAGTAGTTTTTTTTTCTTAGTTTGTAGATAGCTATATATATCCATGCCAGGTGTTCTCTCTCACAGCTCAGTCTCAAACTTTGCCCGAACAGCTTTTTAGCCTAATAGGGAAAGACGTAACTACCTCCCATTTGATTCTTTGGCATATAATTTTTGCAAATCTATAATTTTAAAATACGCTAAAGAATTAAGTGTGAGGTGATAAAATTTTATAAATTTTACCACCTCCCGAGCCAAGCAAACCAAGAACCTTTTTAAAGGCAAAAGTTTTTCAAAATATTTTTAGAGTAATTAAAAACTTTTTCAAAACCCTTTGAGTCCACCCCAAAGACCTGAACATGAGATCTTTGGAGGTGTTGGCGAGGTCGAAAGAACTAACTCAAAGTGTTTTCTACTTCATAATTTAGCGTCTACCCTTTCCATGTGAGTATCTTGAGCCTTATCGAGCACACCTACTTTTGATATAGATAAACAGATGCTCGTTCTTTGACCATGAGAGACATTCACCCTTGGAATGTCATAGTTAGAACTTGTGTATCTTATGCGTTTTGAGACTGCACGCGAGGTGAGAGATTGTGAAAATGATCAAGGCACTTAGGACACACCAGTTTCATCTTTCATTGGCATTCTATAAATTTATCCCTCACCTAGTCACCCCACATGAGCCTTAGCCTTTTTTCGTTTCGCCCATCACATTTAACCCTGTCGTGGTTTTGGCAAAGAAGGCGTGTTGCAGGTAATTGGGACACTCTTGGGAAGTCTTGAAATGAAAAATGAATAGACCAGACATCAAGGTGTTCACCGAGAAGAGTTTGGCAACTGAAGAAGGATTGCCACACAGAGTTATCATACCAGAGAATAAGCTTCACCGAAAGCAACACTTTTTTTTGTAAAAAAATGAAAAAAAAAGGTGAAGAATAAGTCAGAAAGCTCAACAATAAACGGGCCAAAAGAAAAAAAAATTCTATTTGAGGATTTATTTTTAGGACATTCCTAGCGGAGGTTATTAGGTGTGAAGACTGAACGATTCGCAGAGTAGGGACGTCAGAGCTGTAAGTCTTTGGGGGGAGGAGTTTCATAAAGCCCATTATCTTGAGTTTGACATTTGCCCATTACCTCACAGCCGCTGCCCGAGCCAGACACGACAGTAGACACCCTTCCTACCCATTTATCACTTCATCATTTTCACCGCTCAAAAGACCTTGTGATTTGCAATTTCTCACCCATACATAGCGGTGGAGATTCGATTTGTGCACAAGCCTATGATCTATGCATACCTTGGGTTGAATCTGAGTGATCACCCCCAAAAACAACACCCGAGTGAAATAGTGAGAAAAATATGAAGTAGACACTTAAGGGATGTTTGATTAGGCGCGCTAAGGCTATCTGGGACTCTTAGGAGGTGGGTTATTGTGACTTGTCACACCACACTCGCCTATTTTTACTCTACTTTCGTTGCCTAGGTTTGGTTTGCTTGGGGACAAGCAAACGTCTATGTGTGAGGTGATGTGATGAGTCCCAAAATTAGCAGGTTTTACATACATGTTTTCACCTATTTATCACCCGAAATCATGCTTTTATCTTGGTATTATCACGGTTTGTCTTCTTTTGATTATTGCAGGTATTGAAGGTGGGAAGTGAAAAGAAGTGAAAACCGGCATAAAAGCAAGGATTTGAAGACTTTTGGAGTTGATCCAAATGGAGCATGGCCGCGCTTACGATGGTGCACGGTCGTGCACCTATCCTATGTCAACCAGTCAACATTTCCGAGTCAGCAGGAGCCAAATTTGAGCTTTATAGATGAGCACAGGCGTGCTCCATCCCTTGGCATGACCAAGTTCCCTTATGCGTGTCCCCCAAGGCTTAAACCGACCAAAACTGACAAGACGGTTACACTTTTACGAAAGCACGAGCATGCTCAAGAAAGAAGCACGGGCGTTCCTGCCCTAGTACAGACAACTGCTGCACAAAGGACTCTGCAATCGTACCTACTGTCGAGCATGGGCGTGTTAGGACATAAGCATGGGCATGCAAGAGCTGATTTGCCTTTAAATAGAGGCCTCCACTCCACATTTTGGGCATCCATTTTCACCAGAGTTTCTCTCACACTTCAGCCATCTTGAGGATATTGTAAGTGACCTTTGGAGCCTAGGATCACTCCATAAACACTACTTGATTCAGGGTTGAGAGAGATCACTTCAAATCATCCAAAAACCCTCTTTAATCCTCGAAACAACCACTACTATGTGTTCTTCCAACACCCAACTTAGAGTGCAAGTTGTAAAGCCAATGATTGGCTAGGATATTAGAGTGTTTTTAGGGTGAAGACTTCTTTAGTATGGTTTATATAGTTTTTATTTGTTGAGTGGTGTTTGTGTTCTTGTTTAATTCTTTTTACTTAAAACTTTGTTTGATGAATTAACTAACTAATTGCTTAGTATTCGGTTTTGTGGGTGTCTGAATAGGAAGTGGGAGGACTTATGAATGTACCCATAGTGTGTAACAACACATGCACTCATAAGCTAACCTAATCCCGCGAGTAGTGATTAGCCCATTTGTGGGTAGAAATGCACACACTTAGTGGCTTAATCCTCTACTATCAAAGATCTCACTTAGGGTTGGTACGATCTTTTTAATCGGTCCTGTTGATAAGCTAAGACTTGATTTTGAGACTTAGCTTCATTATCTATGTTAAAGCTTTGGCGCAGGTCAAGGATTGTTGAACCCGTGTTGAAAGAAAACAGTCCTTATTTCCTTTCAGTATTGTATTGCCACACAATCAATAATACGCCAATCACTTTTTAAAGGTTAATTAATTCAAGTAGGAGATGCACGTGTTCTGATTAGTCATGACTCACCTATGATATCAAGTGGCATCTTGTTCGGTCATGCTCCGCCCACCGGCAAGTTGTCCACAAAAGTTTTAAGTAATTAGATGTCTTTATTGCAACACTGGGAGGTGGATTCTTCGGGGTTGGGTATACACAGTCTTGAGTAGTCTGTCCCTCATTGTTGAGAGGTGAGCTTACCGGTTTGGGAGAACCTCACTTTTAACAAGAACACAACTCGTTATGCGAAAACGATCACCTCTGGGGAATGCAGTCGCAACTCCAAGTTAAGCATAAGTGCACAACCTGGGTACACCCCTCAACTAAGTATTTACTATTAATCTTTCCCAAGGATAGTCGGATCCCGAAGCAACACTTTGTTTTGGTTATTGATTTCTACTCTGGTCATTCTCATTCTCTCTTTCTTTATTTTATCTTTTCTTTTATTAAAGTAACTTAGGAATGAGTAGAGCAAGTCGTGTCTTAGGGTTTGATACTTGGTACTTGCTATAGTCTATACAACGCTCAATAGGTCCACTTGCCTATCCTGTGGGTTTAGAAAAATTAGCATATATAGTTTTATTTTTATAAATTTAAAACTTCGATAAGTGTCTTAATTTAATAGTCTCAACTTAATTACCCTTTTTCACCGAGTCTTGACACTTTCTTCGGGAAGTTGTTAGTTTTAAGAAAAGGACGTTTAAGAGACTTAATCCACACGACATCAGTAAGTCACATCAATGCATGAAAATGTTACCCCAAATGGCAAATAATCAGATTTCGTAACATAATCACATCCCAATCATCCTTAGGTGTTACATCCTAGATTCCCCTAAAATCCTCAAACATGTCAAAACTCCTCAAAGCCACATAACACATCAAACACCCTAAAATCCTCAAACATGTCAAAACTCCTCAAAGCCACATAACACATCAAACAAGCTTCTAACACCTAGAAAATCATCATAACAACCTCCCTTTAGATCATGAACACCATTTAAAGTTTGCATTTTTATCAAAAACTCGAAGGATATGTTAAGACTTAGATGAGAAAGGGTTTTCAATGGTTTTTATTGATGAAAACATATAAAGATCAGGTCTGGACCTTCAGGGTTCAAAATAATAACATGACAATGTTTGAAAATTGATTTGGGTGAATTACACACCCTAGATCTTTGCTTGTAAATGTTGTTTAAACTTGGATATGGTGATTTTAGGGAAAAAAACGGGTGTACAAAGGTAAAGGGTAGTGAGAGAGCACTTTGGGGTGAGTTAGGGTTGCACAGATGATGAAAAACAAGTCAAGTATGGTATTTATAGCTGTTACTAGTTGTGCCAGACATTCTAGGTGACTAGGGTCTGCAATAGGCGACTGGCTAGCTAGTAGCCTCCTGATGCACACCATTAGCTAGGTAGTAGCTTTCTGATGCACACCACTTGAAAAGCTAGTAGCCTCTTAAAACACACCACTAGCTAAGCTAGTAGCCTCCTGAAACACACCACTAGCTAATCTAGTAGCCTCCATAGAGTCGTTTGCTATGTTAACACGTAATTTCATGTAAACAAATATCGGCACGTTATATAATGATCGTAAAACACTTATTACTCGATAACTAACACGTTTACGTTAATTCACCAACTTCCGGGACTCGAGACTCGTGTGTGTGCGTTTCTACCCAGAGATCCTCCGAATCACCAATCCTTGGACATATGTATGTAAGCCGACTCCCGATAATCACCCAGATGATCGAATCGACTCCCGATGATTCCCTGGATCATCGAACCGATTTCTGATGATTCCCCGAATCATCGAATCGACTCAACTAACCCAATTGGGTATGTTGTGTGAATGTTTTTGTAACACCCCAACCGATGGCGGAATCATCGAGGTGTCACGTAGTGACGATTGTTCAAAAGCTCATGGTACTAAAATGTAAATATTTGATTATTAAATATTGTTTTACAACATGTGAAAATAAATACATGACAACAAAAATAGAGATAGTTGATTTATGTAATCTAAGTCCAAAGTCCTATGTGAAGCGTCAAGCAGCTTATCCTGAAACATGCACGAAAAATAAATTTTGTCAACATACGATGTTGGTGAATATTACCTAGCTTTGTACATATAGAATAAGTTGAAAAGCGTTACAATTCATGTGTCTGGCATCACCAAGGCATTATGTAAACACATAAGTAACCAAACAAGGCAAGATCAAAGGTAAAGTTGGTAATGTAAAAATTCATAATGAGCACCCTAACACGTGTCAAGTCTAAAAGAGCACCATAACATACGTTATGTCTAAATGAGCACCGTAACATAAGTTACGTCTATATGTAAAGAGCACCATAACATAAGTTATGTCTAGATGTACGATTTTGTATGTAAGCTACGTTCATGTTCAAACATAAAGCACAAAGATAATCAAGACACATATATGAATTGTAAATGAAGAAAAATGTATGTGTAAATGAATGTGCAAGTTTTGTATACTTGTGCATGAATCACCCTAAAAGTGTAAAACGAAAAAGGGGATAAGTAATACTCACCTTAGCAAAGTGTTAAGTCTTGTGGAATAGAATAAGTGTGACCCAACGTTGCCAAGTATCACCCTATTTTTAAGGTAATAAATAAGTTTAAGTCTTTCTAGTCTACAAGTATTTCTAGGGTTCCTAATTTGGGGATAAGTAATTGTTTTATTAATTTGGTATATTATTAATAAATAAAGGAATTTTTGGTAAATAATTTAAATAAAAGAATCTTGTAGATTTATGATTAAGAATGGTCATGTTAATAAGTTTTAAGTATGAAAATAATTTTTATAAAATTATTCTCTTAAAAATTGAATATTTAGTATATTTATTTCTATTTGTCAAAGATATAATTTTAATATCTAAAAATATTAAAATTAAAGAAATTTCAAATTAAAATTTATGTTTCTGTTCTAAATGAACAAAAATAATTTATGTAAAATTTTGGGATAAAAATATTGAAAAATGAATTTATTATGATTTATTTATGGTTTAAAATAACAAAAATCAATTAAAAATATGAAACTAACGATTTTTCTGAAATAAAAATTATTTCTGAAATGCTTATTGCTATACAAGTTTAGAATAATTTTTGTGGAATTTTATAAAATCACTTCGATATTTTTATAGAATTTTAAAATTATAAATGAATAAACTTGTAATATTTATAATATATATTAAATAAATGATTTTTGAAAATCTAAAAATTGTATAATGAACTTCATCATTGGGACATCATAGAATAATTTTTATAGAATTTATAAACCACTTTTGGTATTTTAAAACCATTTCAAAAGTTAATTAGATTGAATATAGTAATAAAGGGTCTAAAAAAATATAATGTGGCTGCCAGGACTCGAACTTGGGCCTCTGGCCGGTTCAGTGTTATAGTCACAAGTCCAGACCGGTTGGTCTGGACCCTGAGAACAAGGTTGTTTCAGATATAAAGAATTATATAATATTTATAAATGGTAATATGATTCAAAATAACTAAAAAAGAAACGCAAGGGTGCAGTCTCGAACCCACACCCTTCGTTTTAGCTGTTCGTATACCCACCAACTACTCTACATCAACTTTTGTGATTTAATTTGTTTCTGAAAACATTTACTCTGACGTTAACTAGCACCATCTTCCCCAAATTTAAGAACAAACCCTAGTTATCCTAATTTATTTATATACGCAGCGATTACAGATCAAGTTGTAGGTCTTTTGACCAGGGTGTCAAGCTATAACAAAAACACAATAGAAATCGACTTACAAGTTTAAGATAGACTCGATTTATGTGGATTCAAAACGAGGCGCCTATGGCTTCAATACGTACGACACAGGATATGATGGAGCAATTAAGTGTGAGGGAATTGTTTTTCGGCCCTCTCTTATGATTTTTAGACAACCAATTTATAATGCCATGATTCGTATGTTAGAATTGGAAGGTTGACCCAGTCTTTAATGGTTATACGCGTAATTAGACATTAATTTGATTGATTTGATGTGTAATTCCTTTTGATTATTGCCGAAAATACTGTTTTGACTGATTAAGAATGGAAACCTTCCAAAAACACGAATCAAATACGCGTTAATTGAATGTTCTTAGCGGCAGTTGACTTTTTGTTGTTTGACTGAACTAAACAATGAAGGTTTAAGTTTGTTTGTTTCTGGTTATTGTCACGAAGGAACATCATGGCTTAGTGGTTCGATGGTGGTGGTTTAAAGTTGTGAGCTGGTCTGGACACGGGTTCGATTCCCGGTCTAGACAAACATTTTTTTTTCCTATTTACTGCATAGAGAGGGAGTGTTGGGCTGGGTATTTGGGCTGGTAATGGGCTTTGGGTCTGGGCTCCGAAATTTGTACAAAGGGGTATGGTTGGGTCTTGTTTGGTTTTGGTTTGGTAAATAAAATTGACAAAGTCACTTCTAAACATCCAACTATTATTATTATTATTATTAGTATTATTATTATTATTATAAAACGCGACGTACAATTAAATATATATATATATATATATATATATATATATATATAAAATAAAAGTGACGGATGTCACAGTTTTGCTAATGTAGACTTATATGTTTAATAGAAGCATTAACCTGAGTTTGTCGGGTGTCACATTTTGAGACTTATATGACACATATAAGAATACATGACATATAGGGTTACAAGTGTGTATAAATAACCAAGTGAGGTGTGCCAATATCGCCTCCCTTAATTATATCACTTAATAGTTAAGTGAGAAGTAAGATCTAGAGCATATTAGAAAAATGTTGCAAAGATTGTTGACTAAAGAACGAAACACTATTGTATATAGAGACATGATCTAACTAAAACGAAGAGGGTTGACGGACACTAGAAACAGATTCAGCCTTTAAGGGGTGCGTGGAGAACTCTCGGCCCGGCCCAACTTCTCGGGGCCATATTGACCCTCCGGTAATCCAAGTTTTCTTAACAATGATGTCTTAATTTGATGGATTTTTGTATGTTTGAGCCCCAAAATTGTTAATCAAGTATTAATCAAAGTGAAGGGTATTTTATATAAAACAGAAAGTAAGAAATGTTGAGAGAGGTTAAGAATTAAAGAAGAAAATGAAATGATTTGAGAAAAAAAATTGCAGATTTATTAATGAGTGTAGGACTAGGGAGGATGAAAAAGATGAAATGAAGGAGGCTCACACCTAGTTGTATTTGCTTTTTACCGGGTTTTTTTGAATGACTAACTTCATTAAAAAAACGGCCGACCCTCAACAAAGGGCCGCCACCAAGGGATTACAATATATACATCGGGTTAACTAACCAATCCTTCCACTCCAAGCTTTTAAAATTAGAGCGATTTTTAAGCCAAAAAAATGACAAAGATTTTACAAGACCAACCACCTCTATAAATTTAGACGAAGATCCTTCAAAAAACTTTTTGTTTCTTGTTTTTCAAAATAGCCCAGCAGACGATAATCAAAATACCACGCAGGATCTGTTTGTACCACTTGGTTTGCTTCCCGTGGCTTGGCAGCAGCATCATCTCATTTATATTCCTGAAAACCGGTTGTGTAATTCGACACCATCTCCAGACCGCTTGCCAAACGCCAAACATATAACCGCAATCGACGAAAAGGTGGCCTGCAAATTCCGGAGCAGCTTCACATAGGGGGCATGAAATATCCTGAATACCAATGTTCCTTTTAACTAAAGCCAAACGGGTCAGTATCCTTTCCATCTCAATTCTCCACATCAGAATATTCACTTTGCTTGGAACCCATGAAACCCACCGCATCTCGTTATTAGCCTGCAGATTACGGCCCAAGTGCAACAGTCTTTTAACACTCGCCACAGAAAACACACCACCAGAATCCGCCTCCCACACCCACTTATCTTTGACTCCTGAAAAGCACACCTTG
The DNA here is from genome assembly GCA_030844895.1 of Ambrosia x helenae. Classification (NCBI taxonomy): domain Eukaryota; kingdom Viridiplantae; phylum Streptophyta; class Magnoliopsida; order Asterales; family Asteraceae; genus Ambrosia; species Ambrosia x helenae. Next base: position 74,669,791 of record CM061227.1, on the reverse strand, counting down.
GACAACATTTCCTGCACATCTTGTAGTTTGGAAATTGTTTCAATAGTGGTTGCTTCTATTCTCCAATATTTATTCAGAACCATACCTTCATTCGCATCCGGTTTCTATCTCGCACCACACAATTCCGCATAACTTCCTTTGAGTATAAGCCCGACCATCTATCCATTAACGGAACACACCCGTACCATATGTTCTTCCAAAATTGAATGTTTTCCCAATTCTCAATCTTACCTTTATCCAGAATTTTAGTTCTTTTCCATTGAGCACCAATTTATCCAAAAAAAACTACCAACTTTTTCCAACATCCAGCAATCTTAACAGGAAGGAAAGTCCACCTGTTACGACCATCATGAATACCTTGAACTACCTTTCTCCACAACCCATCTATATTTGTTTTTACCTCCACGCCCACTTAGCAAGTAACTGTCACACCCTCAAAATCCACTTGCGGAGTTTTACCGCGAGGCGCATGACAAACCAGGATCCAAACCAACGATCACAATAAACAAGTCTAAATGAATATAAATGCAATTTCAAAACATAGTTTAAAAATCCCGTTTACAGCGGAAGCTTATTCAAAAACAATATCTCAACAATGAAATAATAGTTCAACGCTCAAAAGACCATGCAACCCTAGTTAGACGCCGTGCAGACGCGTGCGCCCTAGTCCAGTCGTGCTACCTTAGCGACCTGAGAAAAACATGTAAAAGTTTACGTCAGCACAAAAATGCTGGTGAGTTTACAGGTTTTGTATCCAAGTACCAAGTCCACCTGTCCATACTATAATAATCGAAAACCAGTATACGCTAGCTAGGCGTACGTTTTGTTACTACCACGATTGGAAAACCATTACTAACGCGAATACCAAAAGTATGCCCGATGTAGTTCCTGATGTTCCTGTTGTTCCTGTTTGAGACAATATGCACCCGCCGACCCTCCAAGTCGACGAGCGGGGTTGGTCACTCCCAATAGCGCTATTCACATTTCCCCGTTGTGCAAACCCGCACATTCATGGTTCCCCCCGGGACTTCCAAAGATCGTGTAGTACACAATAGAAACCCATAGTATGACAGTAGTTACCAAATAATCGTTTTAACACATGTTTTCTCCCCGAAAGTATAAAACCAGTTTAAAAGAGGGGCCGTAAACTCACCTTAAGTTGCGTTACTCCTTAACCCGAGTAAACTCAGCTACTATGCTAGTCCCGTAAAGCGGCGACCTAACATACGACAGTTACAAGTACTTAGACTAATAACCCGTAGGTTAATTAGTCCCTAGATGTCCAGACCGTAACCAAGTTCGTTTGAAAACACCGTGACTGTTTAACTGACCCAAAGTACAAGACTCGACATCCCATTGGTGACCCGAGACTCCCCGTGTTATGTTTACGCTCCAAAACATATAATAACGCAATTACTCTTAACATACGTTAACGCACAACAAGTTATAGCACATCGTTCACGTATCACCGAATTACATCCAAATATATGTTACCAAGTTATTAGACATGTTACGGGGTTCCTAGCATGTTACTATATGTTAAATCGGGTCTCGGAATGCTAATTTACACTTACAGCAGCAGTACACGCGATTAGGAAAAGTCAACTAGCAATTAGGTTGGTCAACTAGCAATTAGAAACCCTACTCGCCTCTATTATAGGCGATTAGGAGCTACTCACATGAACTTACTAGCAATTAGGGCTATTCACATGAACTTACTAGCAATTAGGGCTATTCACATGAACTTACTAGCAATTAGGGCTAATCACCTGATCTTTCACACGAGTAGGCCTCTACTCGCCTATGTTATAGGCGATTAGCACCCTACTCGCCTATAACATAGGCGATTAGGAATGCTACTCGCCTGTAACCTTGCTGTTCCGGTTTTTCGCGCGTTTAACGCTCCAAATCAGATCCAGAACGTGTGTAACCACCCAATATCATCCCAAACACTATCCTAAACATGTTTAACCCAAAATCCTTCGTTTAACCTCGTATAATCAGTCCTGCATGCAACCAAGTAATCCAAACACCATTCACATAGCATGCAACATCATACTAACACGCGTAATCATAACCCTAATATCCAATTACTGAGATTCCTATCATCATAATATCAATATCAATACTGATCTATCATAATAACATATCAAATCATCATCATGAATCATAAAAACCCTAGCTTTCTAATCATACACACTCATAATGCATGCATATTAGTTATAATCCGATTAACAACCCTTATTGACGATTTTCAGAAAGCTTTTTTCGTTTAAAAAAAGGTCTGGACCATTAGGGATTGATTAAAAACGTTTATAAAGAGTTATGGATGAAAATCAAACCTTAGGATTATGAAAGTATGATGATTCAAGCTTGAAACCTTGAGTTTTGATCAAAAATCGCCTTCCAGAGGTTGTTTATGTGTTGGGGCGGGTTATGGGACGACTAGGGTTGGTATAATGAAGTTTAGGAGGTTAAGTATGGTATTTATAGTCGTTTTTAGTCGTCCAGCCCGTTACTAGCGAGTATGCAGCAGTTTCAGGCGATTAGGGCTCCTAATCGCCTGAATGTTCATGTGATTGGGCCTATTCGCCCTTACCTATACACGAGTAGGGTCCTACTCGCCCTTAGGGTTCCCTACTCGCCTCCCCTATAGGTGATTAGGCTTCCTAATCGCCTATAGGGGTTGGTTTTGTGCGTTTTGCGCGTTAAACCCCGTTTTAACATATGTTAATACATATTCACGTACCGACAAGTCATATAATGATTGTAAACACATAACACAAGTAAATACACATATTTACACTCGTTCACCAATTCCCGGGACTCGAGACTCGTACGTTCCGTATGTCCTGACGATCCTACAAATCGTCACCGTTTGTACACTTGGTTAAGGACTGACATCTAACGAACCTCTAGACCAACATCCAATGATCTTCTAGACTAACCAATAGTTCCCGAACCATAACCTGACTTAACTAACCCAGTTAAGTACAATATACGCGTGACTCGCTAAGGTAGACTTTCATCTAGACAACGTTGTTAACCAGAATTTGCCGGGTGTCACATCATCCCCACGTTAAAAGAATTTTCGTCCCGAAAATTGCACAAGTACCAAAAGAACAAAAGAAATAACGAAGGAAACAAACAAATAGATAGAAACCAAAAGAGAGATTTACCCGAGTTGTCACACATGATGACGTCATAATTTTTAGGTTGTTACAAATAAATAGTTGGGAGTAACCAACTCACCTTTGTCGTGTTCACTTTGCTCCTTTTGACTACTTGAACCTTCAATCTTCACACCTACATGGTGAAGAAAATCCATACTTTAGTTCTCATACTTTCACCCATTACCATTCTTGGCTCAAGGATAATTAATTAACATGAGTTTATTGTTACATACACTACCATCTTGTTTGACATTCATTTCTTACAAATCCACCTATTCTAAGGGGCCTAGCAATTCATCAAACATTTGGTATGCATTCACATACATTCAAGTCATTATACAAATTTTTGGGTGCACAATCATCCCTTCTGCATTAGCATTTATAATCTACAATTATATTTAACAACTATGCATAATCAATTGAGTCATCATGATATTAAGGTCATGTTTGACTTTTTAAAAGTCAACAGGAACCTTTATCCCAAACACCTACTTAATAAATCCCAATTCAGCCCTAATACTCTCAATTCAACATACAATTTCATCAATTCTACACTACCAAACATAGTAATTATGTTTCCTAAGCTACAATGAAGTAACCATCAGAATATGATTATGAAATCCCACCATATTACTTCCAAACTCTACTAAAGTTACTCTACAACTTACCAATAAGATTAGCACCAATTAGGGGTGATTTCCTACTCCAATTTTCAGTTATGGAGAGCCAAGTTGGAGAGCCCTCTTTGTCACCTCTCTCTCTCTCTCTCTCTCTCTCTCCCTCTCTCTGCGTTTCTTTTCTTTCTTTTCTAAATCCCCCTTTTTCCCTTCTAACCCCTTAACTAATTAACACTTCTAGTCTTCCCAAAGCCAACCCCTCAAGATGAGTGTTGGTTCATGTTTAGCCCCTCCCTTTTAACCAACTAGGTTTCTACCAATAATTAAGTAGCTAACTTGGTTAGTTTTATTTTTGTTACATGTACAACTACCAATGCACTACTTACAACTAGAGGTACACACATATACATACACATATATTCACGTATACATACATACTCATACTTACACATATATTAGTTTCTACCATATTATTATTACTTAAACATTTTTGGGGTGTTACATTCCCTCATAAAAAACTCCTGTAACCTAGCATCATCAATAAACACATTAAAATCCAACGCACTCCCCTAATTAAAATTTGAATTTTTTCGTTCTTCAGGCCACCTCACTGTATTAAAATCACCAAGAAAAACCCACATACCCACCGCCCCCTCCATCAACCTTTTCAATTTATCCAATAAAGCCCTTTTTCCCCTAAAGTTTTTGAGGGGCGTATACATTAACCAAATTAACCACAGACCTATCATCCACTAAGCTCCGTGTGATAACTAAAAAAATTCCTATCTTCAATAATCGACATCTTATTGAATTTTTTGGGGTTCCACATACTAATCAAGCCCCCCGACTTTCCCACTGCACCCATCGAAGCAGCCCCATAACCTTTGTGACCCCAGATAGTAGAAAAATCAAATACCTTCTCAGTAGTTAGAAAAGTTTCTTGTAACGCTAGAAAATCGCACTAAAGTTTTTTACCATCCCCTTAATCTGTGACACCCAGGAAAATCTCACATCGGCCGTGGCCAGGAGAGATCCTTGGTTCATAAGTAATGGCTTGCCTCTTAAATCACCAACGCGTTTTGGGGCTTAATGTTAGTGGATGAGAGGAGAACTCCACAGTTAAGCGTGCTCAGGTGGGAGAAATTTCAGGATGGGTGACCTCCTGGGAAGTCTCCACTTGAGCAACCAAAAACAAATCCGTGAGCTCTGAATGGGCAAAGCGGACAATATTGGTGATGAGAGGGGCGGGGTGTTACAGATGGTATCAGAGCCACTCCTGTGCCGTTCGGGATGGTGGGTGCACACCTCATCAGGGACGATGAGACTCTAACAGGGGGTGAATGTGACACCCCAGGAACACACCTCATCAGGGACGATGAGACTCTAACAGGGGGTGAATGTGACACCCCAGGAAAATCTCACATCGGCCGTGGCCAGGAGAGATCCTTGGTTCATAAGTAATGTCTTGCCTCTTAAATCACCAACGCGTTTTGGGGCTTATGTTAGTGGATGAGAGGAGAACTCCACAGTTAAGCGTGCTCAGGTGGGAGAAATTTCAGGATGGGTGACCTCCTGGGAAGTCTCCACTTGAGCAACCAAAAACAAATCCGTGAGCTCTGAATGGGCAAAGCGGACAATATTGGTGATGAGAGGGGCGGGGTGTTATAGATAGTGTCATGCCTTAACTCGAAACTTCCCAAACCACCCTTGTCCTAATTTCTACCCAATCACCTTCAACCCTGTGTTTTCAATAAACTTCGGGACGAAGTTCCTAAAAGTAGGGGAGACTGTAACATCGCAAAATTTTCCCCAAAATTTTAATACATAAAAAGCCCTTATATATATATATTATATATATATTTTTATTATTACACCTTTATCATTAATATTATACAAATGTGCATAAGTCTTTATTTATCCTAACTCACAACTTATATACATACATAAATGTATATAAATAATAATAATAATAATAATAATAATAATAATAATAATAATAATAATAATATGATTCTAAATTCTTTTTTTTCACATACAAGATTTTTTTTTTTTAAATAAAGCCTTGAGTCAAATAGTCAAAGTCCTAGTCAAAGTCTTAGTCAAACAGTCAAAGTCTTAGTCAAATAGTCAATTCATCATAAAACCTTACTTTATGGTGTTGACCAATTTTAAGGGCTAATTGACTCCAAAACTAGTATAAAAACCCACCTATGACCCATTATACTCTGCACCTCTAAATCGATTGTTTCAATCCGATTAAACTTTCCCTCATACCTTTCTTCTATAGTCTATTACTTCTACACTTGAAGTTTTGATTATAAGCTCTTGTAATTGGAAACTTTGGGGCTACACATATTCTATTTCTCGAGACTTAATACTTTGCTAAGGTGAGTTTTACATAGCCCCTTTTCTATTTATCACCATTTTTGGGGTGAAACATGTTACAACATCATTTATGCAATTCAAACATCAATGTGTCTATGTGTTTTTCTATGTTGCATTATGTCTTGAACATGACTAGGGTAAGCACAATTCTAGCATAAACATTCATCAGCCAAACGGTATACATTGATAGATCTATTGGACTGACAATCCCACCCGGATACGTGCCTCCTACAAAGGTTGCGTGGGTGTTTGTTACTGCAATATAAACGAGTGAACCATGAGCGTATGGGATGTACCACAATACAACAGTCACAATGGTTGATTATGCACTCGATTTACTTCTAGTATGTTTTCGCATATGGACTAGATTGCCATGACGCATGAATTGCACAACAATTTTATTCGATTATCAAAACCTATGTAATTCTCACCAACTTTTGTTGACCCAAAATATTTTCAACTTAACATGTTTCAGGTTTTACTTGCTTGAAGATTTGCTTGAAGATGTGTGCATAGTTTTTATTCAATTTGATGTACGAATTCTTGTAGAACAATTGTATGTAATTTATTTAAATCATTTAATGAAAATTATTATTCACCATGAGCTACTGAACAATCATCACTACGTGACATCCCGATGTTTCCGCCATCGGTTGGGGTGTTACATAATCCATGGCACATTCCCAACCTTCCGGATACCTCTAATATTTAATGACATACAATTCATTTCAAACCTGTTTGTACCCATTCACCATGATTGTGCCTCGGACTAGAGCTTGAAAACCACCCAATTGAGCTCCAATTTTATTCCCAAAAGCTATCGTATCGACCACTTCTTTTTTGATAACTGTCTCATCTTCTCTAATAGCAGTGTCTTGCACCTACACATCCGTCGGTTCATGATTGCCGTTTTCGATGGAACCATCCTCTGTATTCTCTTCACCCGAGTCTCCATTAGAAGCCGAGTCTTCATCCGAGTTCACCCTGTTTGTAGAATCATCCATTAAACAATCAAAAGGGTTAAAAGTATTAAATTCCTTATGGCCCTAGACTTTACAACATTACAATCCAGCCCCTTGATAATTGGGTCTAACCCAAATGAATCATCATCTAACAGTTTGGACTCCTTTATGGGCCTCTCATTACTACTAAAGTAGGCTTCACTAGGAGACTGGCACATATTTTGTTTAATAACAAAATTTTTCCTCTTAAGGGCCCTGTCCAAAACACTCCCACCACAATTATTATCCATATTCATAGAAGGTTGACCCACCACCCCATGCAAATTAACGTCCTCATTATGACCTCCAAGATTTTCGCAAAAACCTTCCTTATTAATCTCCGTATCAACAAAAATCTCGGCCTCATTTAATTGATTCCCCGTGATATGCTCCTCCCCATTAATGACAGTCACCAGAGGAAGCTCCGGTCCAGATTCCGGCAACGGGCTGCCCGGAGAGCCTTCCTCCATGTTAGAATTATCATTACATTGTCGAATAAGGAATTTCGAAAACCAATCCTTAGTATCTTCAATCACCCAAACTTTATATGTCTTTCTCCTCCACCGAATAAACGCCTCCTCCTGAATAGATTTCCTCGCATTAACAAGCACCCCGACACGGTGGGAAGACACATCCTCCAAGCCAATATCGAGCTATGCGGATCTGACCACCATACCAAATAACCTTCCAACGTCATCAATGACACTATTGCCCATGATGTTAACAGGACTCCCGTAAATTCGTAGCCAAGCCACCCTGTCATACTCAACATCTTGTCCCTCCCAAACCACAACCAAGGAGAATTGATCAGGCCTCCCGAGGAGTTCATCTTTTGCCATAACAGCATGCTCCTTATTCTTGAAAGTAATCATCAACGTGAAACCACCCAAGCTTCTAATCTTCCCTTCCGTCAAACCCATCTCCTTCAAAATACAGATAATATTTTTTAGAACATGGATAGACGAGACACGAATCATCACTGCTATTCCAATCTCATCACCAAACGCTTGGAACTCCTCATCAACCTCCACTAATCTCGTAGGATTGGCTCCTATGAACGCCTCTTTGTAAGAAAAAGATCCTTCCTGATGAGTTTTACGTACACCAGCCCCACTATCAACATTAGACTGGTCCTTCTTCCTTGGTTGGTAATGTGTGTATGGTCTACTACTATTGATCTCCCCATCTTCCAGCACAAACCTCGCTACATTTACCTTCAACCGGTACTCCTATCTTGATCTGAGACAGCTTCTTCGCCATGTCATCCCTTTCTTTAACATCCAACAGAGACAGAAAACCAAATCTTTTGCTCACCTTATCCCTCTTCGGGCAATATAGATATCAAAGATCGTCCCATACCTCCTAACTTCCAACTCCAAATCATTGTCTCTACATCGATCTGGAAGATTAGCAACATAAAACTTAGTCACCCTTGCCTGAATCTCCACCGGAATAGGTTTCCGGTGGTTGCCCATAGGTGATTTGTTTTTTCCGATTTTTTGCGGTTGTCTTTTCACACTTCGTTATTTAACAACATATTAATATTGTATAAACTATAAACTAAGGATATTAAACTTTAACAAGCCTCGTGCAAAGGTTTCACTTACCTTGCTTTTTACCGGTTGGTTTTAACTTCTTTTTTAACTTTTATTTTTGTTATGAAACAAAAATATTTTTTAGTTGCCAAACTTTCACTCATTTATATATTCATCCTTTGTGGGATTCGAACTCACAACCTCCCACAAGTGGGTTTGTTCCCTCTACCGTTAGACTACAACCTAAGTGGTAATAAAATTTGATCCATCAATTTGATATTACTTTAATCGTAGCTTAAAAACTAGTTTACGTTATTTATTTCATTAAGGCTAAGGGGCACAATTTTTACAACTCGGTCCAGGCACTTAAATTTTCAGAGCCAGCACTGACTAGAAACATCCTCATGAACGAGTATTTCCTATTCTTACATTGCTAGCTTGCTTGCTTGTCATGGCCATGTACAGTTGTTATGAGAGTAAGTGCCATTCTGATCCTTGTCCTTCCTCGTAACGATGAAGCCACGTCTGTGCTCGTAGGATGCTGCCTTAATTAGCATCTGAAAAGGACAAAACAACTTGAAGGAAACCTAGAAGACCTATCATGAGTTGATAATACCCTTTTAAGATTTTTTCTACTTCGATACAAATATTATAGTAATAAGATTGAATCCTTAAATTTAAAGTTTTTCAAAAGTTGTTTTTGAAACTTTATTGATGTAATTGGTTAACATGAGCCGACCCAACGAAGCATATATTTGATTTGTTTAATTTTGGAAAGCTATGGCTCGAATAAATTCAAGCCTCATATTTAAAAGTCTGTCAATATAAGTTGTTTTGCATGCACTTATGCATTTTCGTGGTTGTGATTGGTGTTTAATGAGTTGGCCAACGAAGCTCTCACTTGATTTGTTTAATTTTAAAAGTTCTAGCTTGTCTATTTTAAGCTTCATATGTATGTAAAGCTTGCTCAATGCATGACTACTTTTACAACTCAAATTTAGTTTGGGCCCGTCTCTTTTTATTGGTTATTTGTTACTTTTTTTTTGTGTGTGTAATTTTCTTTTAAATATTTAGGGTGGAGGGTGTATTTCGGGTAGGGGTAGCCGATCGGCTACATCGTCCCTTACTTCAGATACCCCTTTTCCACAACCACTACCAGGTGGAATCAGACGAGACTTTCGTGGGTGTATGTTCAAATTTAAAAAAAAAAATTTTTGTTAGGTATCTTTTAGCAACACACCTACCAAATATGTTGTTTTAGGATAGTGTAAAACAAATCTGATGTGGTAACATAAAATTAAAAGATATTAAGATACCTTTTAATACCACACCCTCTATGTCTATAGTAATCTATCTATATCTATATCTATACTCTATACTATGAAAAACCACTTAGAGGATGCGTGGGCACATCATATAGATTGTTTCATGCTTTCTTTTTATTTATTTAAGATTAAATAAAAAAAGGAAAAACCACGGTTTTAGCCATTGAGCGAGACAAATCACCAAAATGGCCACCTCGACCGTCTTTGGAGAGACGGTTCCCAGATCCCTAGGTGCTGGAGCCGACTCCAAAGACAGTGGAACTGTTGACCAATCAAATCAAGTCACATGTCCCAAATCCGTGCCAAGCGTCTCTGAGACGTCTGCACACTGCCAAGACGTGTCCGGAAAAGTGGGAGACGTCACAGAGACGACACCTGAGATCGAATACGTCACCAAGACGGTACCTGTCACACCACGCCTATGGCGGAAACACGTGGTGCGACGGTTCAAGAGGATTAAGCCAAGATTAATGCAAATCACGAGTAATTAAAGAAACGGGTCATTTATTCAAGCGTCGAAAATCATGTTGATTATTCATACATAATTGAAAATTGTTTTTAAGACAAATAAGGAGGCTCCCCAATCTATATCCCGATTTCCTTGGGATAAAGAGACGAGGCCTATTCAAAACATCCAACGCCCAGTTTAGAGATTCCCCCGGCCCTGCTTGCCATGTTGTCCTTCATCTGTCAATTACCTGAAAGATATGTTTAAAAATTTGTCAATATATAAATATTGGTGAGTTCACAGGTTTTAGTTTAATAGAACTTTATCTCATGGGAATTTCCTTGTTATGACAATTTATAGGAGTTGCAAGTTCCTACAATTCTACTTGAGCCTATAACCAAACCAAGACAAATAATAATGCCCCGCCCCAAGTCGTTACTCGGTATTCCTACGACTTGATTTCAGAATACGTGCACCCCAGGCATACGCCGATGCATAATCGACGCTATCGATTAGGGGTGGGCCTTGTCAGGCACCAATAGTACTATCCAAATATTCCTTCGGTTTCACTTTCCTGAATTAATGATTATAGTAGGGAGGTCTCAACCCCGAGTGGCGATCACAACTCAAGTATCCAACCCGTCAAACAATTCCCAACATATCTTTCCCCCGTAAAAACGTTAAATAGTTTAGAAATGGGGCCGTGAGACTCACTTGAAACTGTGCTCGGCTCAAAGAAGAAAATAGCAAATTTTGCGGTCTCGCACCTACAAACATCCTAGGCGTATAAGTCACTACACCTATAGTGCATGTGCCTTGGCAAGTTGTACACCCAACTCCCCGACCACGTATTATCCAGTCTCGTATCCTAGGTTCATTGGCGATGGATTACCCTTTTCTTACAAGTCATATATTATTCTTGTTAATACTCTTTGTAACTTGTATACTATTATTCTCGACACGACTCTACCCAACGTATAATTATTTTCCCATTTAAATAATTATACTTAGGGTCGTTTCGCTCGATATAATATGATTTCTTATTACCCGACCCGACTCACTTTGCCGCATATTTATTTTCCCATTCAAATAAGTATGCTAAGGTCTTGTCGTTCGGTAATATATTCTTAACGCCCGACTCGACTCACCATGCCGTACATTTATTTTCCCATTTAAATAAATATACTAGGATCTTGTCGGTATTCACATGTTCGTAGATATACTTCACCTACTCGTCTCGGTTTTCCTTCTCGCATATCTACTTTCCCATTCAAATAGATATACTAGAATTTCGTTGAGACGAGCATGTGTACATATACCAATGCGTGAATTTTCCTTGTTAAGTCCATGTGTCGTTTAGCGTTTTTAATTCATTACGTTATGTTTTCTCCCACGAATATTCTTTCTAACACTTAGGAAAGTGTTACATAAGTTTCACCCTTGTTATATATATTTTATTTCTTAAAATATATATGTTTTCATCTTGCCGTAATGGCATTCTTTTCTCATTTGTCCGTTTATCCGTTATCGTTAGTTCATGTTACTAAGTCCGTTAGTTAGCTTTTTCCACATTTTCTTCCCATATGCGCTCTATGGAAATATTGTTCGTACTTCCAGTTCCGAACACATATTACTTGGAAAAATATACTTCTGTATTTTTAGTTCAACTTGTTAACTTGTATCCCAAAAATGTTTCCGATACTTTTATATTCCCATTTATATAAAAGTATCCATTTTTGTACAAGTTTTCCCAAGTCTTTACTAATATTTTATAAAACCTTTATTTTTATAAAATCCTTATGTTAACTTAGCCTCCTATTTTTATAAAACTTCTATTTTTATAAAAATACCTCTTTCAAAATATACATAAGTAGGTTTCTCATGTTTATCAAAACTATACTTGGAAAAAACTATTATTTACATTTTTGACACCGAACTTTCCGTGAACACATTTTTGGACCAAAGTTTCTAAAATACTTATTTTAGTCCCCTAACTTTCAAGTTTACAATATTTGTCCCTTAGCTTTAAAAATGTTACCTTTTTTCATCCTAACTTCCAAAGTTAACATTTTTCTTCCAACTAGTGGACTTTGAAGAATCATATTTTTCATGTTTGGTTATTTTTACACCATTTCACTTTTAATAGTCTTCTATTTCATTATTAATGCTATTAACATGTGGGTTTCATGTTTTTATCCAATATATCAAATTTTCACTCATCCAAGTGAGTAGACTTTGAACATGTAACTTTTTCATCCATGATCATCTAACACATTCTAATATATTTTTGACATTGGTTAGTCATTTTATGATGATTAAAACCATCTTTTATCATATTCAAGTTTTTCTCAAAAATCATACCCAAATCATCAACTTGCTAAGTGTATGTACATATTTCTTGAAATACAACATTATTAATGTCAAATCCATGTTTTATCCATATTATTATTCTTCCATTTTCATCTTGCAAGATACATTAACTTTTATATTTTAAAACTATATTCTACCCATCAATGTACAACTTGCTCATAAGAACACATAATATGAACATTAACAATCAAAACAAGGTTAAAACTTACTACTAGCTCAAGGCTAGGGAAGACAAGAACCTTGGATTGGATGGGGTTTAGTGTGTTCTTCCAAAGGGTTAAGCTCCAAGCTCTTGAAACACACAATGGGGTTTTGAAGGATAATGATCTAGAGATGATTTGGTAGTGTAAAATTTGTAAGATAAGTGTGTATGGATGGGTGTAAGGCTACGGCCAAGGGGAAGGAAGGAGAAGAAGTTTTTGGTTTTTGATCCAAGTACTCTCACTAGTTTGCTTATAATATCCTCTTCCAAATCTTTCCAAGATCACCCAATATCTTGTCTTGGATTATGGAAGATTCAAGGGATTATGTAAGATTACAAAATAAAATCTATGGAAGATTATAAGAGGGTGTTTGGCCGTGGATTAGAGAGAGAAAGAGGTGGATTTGGTGAATTTTCTTACCCAATGTAATCTCATGCAACCTTATGATTAGTGTTTAATGATTGGATTATTAAGAAGGTGAAGAGTTTAAATGAGATAACAAAAGATTTTAATCACTTGGGTGGGCCATAGGCCGGCCCCAAGGGGGTGTTTTGGTGGGGTCCACTTTGTTAACTAATACCCAATATTATTATGTTTAAGTTAATCTTTGTTCGGGTATTGTCCGGGTATTTTTCGAGTTTTTATCGCGCGTCCTCCGGATATTAAAAATACCTTAATATTCCTTAAACATAGTCCAATTTAAGCGTTGATAAATTATTTTGGCTTTTGCCGGGTGAAACTATATGTTACGCGCGTATCGGGTGCGGTACGCGCACCTTATTTGTTACCGGGAGATTTGTATGACAAGCTTTCACGTACGGCTTTGGAGTTCCAAAACCCATCATTTTTGTGAAATTACGTTTTATTTTATATTCCGGGTCTCCGGGGTTCGTTTCGCTTATTTAATTTTTACCGGGTAATCGCCAGTGTCCAAACCGGATAGATTTACTTGCACATGATCCTATCATGTTTGTCATTAAACATATGCATTCCTATGCATTATTTGGGAATTGCTATCTTTCTAAGGCCTCTATTAAATAATCAACACATAATTGTAACTAATTACGTTAATTGCGTTTAATTAATTAGTACGGATTTACCTTAATTTTGCCGGTTGTTACAGTACCCAAGACGTCTCTTTTTCTTACTCTCACCTCCTCCGTTTTCGATGACGTCTCAGTGACGTATGTTGAAAATGACGTCTGTTGAAAACGAACAACCACAGATGTCTCATGTTCACGTCTCCGGCGCCACCACCACATGGACCAACGTCACGTTCAACGGTTTAATATCTCTATGAACAATCTTTCTGCGATGAAGATAATAAATAACAGAGAGTACCCGACGAGACGTCACCGGAACTATATGAGCAATGGAGATCGATAACATCGGCTCCTCAAATTCCACATGTAGGGTTTTACCGCGAGGCGTGTGACACGCCAGGATCCAAGTCAACGGTCACAATAAACAATAACTATAGACAAGATACGTAGACCCAAAACATTAAATTCTAATAACTCAAAAGTAACCCATAGTATGACAGAAGTTCCAAAACATAAGTTCATAGTATGTTTTCTCCCCTTAAAGTAAAGCCAGTAAAAGTGGGACTGTGAAACTCACCTTAAGTTGCGTCTTCCAAATAAAAGGGTTACCAACTGTAACACCCCAACCGATGGCGGAAACATCGAGGTGTCACGTAGTGATGATTGTTCAATAGCTCATGGTACTAAATGAAAGTTGAATATTACTAATCAATTTACAGTTTGTCATACAATTTAATAAATACATCAACTTGATTTACATAACTAGATCCAAAGCTCCTATGTGATCCAAGACTTGTACAACTTCCAAAAGCACGTAAAAACCTGAAACATGTTAAGTTGGAAAGATGGGGGTTCAACTATAAATAGTTGGTGAGAATACATAGGTTTTGCATATAGTTGAAAACAATATGTTGTATAGCAATCATATTTGAAGCATAATAATGAGTAATGATAGAATATGAGTTCGACATGTAACAATGCGTCTTTTGTACAATCAAACCTTGTGTCGACTGAGACCTAACTCGCAAGTTATTAAAAGTGTAACTGTTATTGATCATCCCTGAATTTATGCGGGGGGATGGGTTTGTCAGACCTATAGCGCTATAATCTAAACAGGCGGCTTGATCAATGTTAATGATTGTACTGTGTCTTTTTGTTACAGTCAAATGATAGAATGAGTAAATGATAGTGTAATTGAATCACAAGTAAGAAAGAGTAAATTATAGTATAAAATGTTTAAACAAGTTTCACCCCAAAAATGTAAAAGAGAAAAAGGGGCTATGTAAACTCAGCTTGATCGTGACGATGAACTTGCAAGAATTTGACGAGAATCAAAGAATAATGCTTGAACCTATATTTTCATTCTACATTAGATTAAATTTATGGATTGGGTTGATTGTTTGGTTCGTTTAGTTATTGAATTCCATATTTGAAAGTCCTTGTTGGTTTTGAAAGATATTTTAATAAAGCATAATCGTTGTTTATTGTAACACCCCAACCGATGGCGGAATTATCGAGGTGTCACGTAGTGATGATTGTTCAAAAGCACATGGTACTAAAATGTAAATATATTATTGAATAATTTAAATTGTCTTACATAGATGAAATGGAAAAAAAATACAAAAGACTGAACGAAACATGAAATTTGGAAATAACTTATTAAAAGCAAGCACTAAAATCCAATGCTATAGTACTAAGATCAAACTGCACCTGAAACATATACAAAATAAGTTTTGTCAACATATGAAATGTTGGTGAGCATTCCTAGATTTAATACATATAGTAAATTGGAAAATGTTATACAATTCAAGTGCAAAGCTACAGTGCAATTATGTAAACTATGTATCATACAAATGAGCGAAATCAATCCTGTGACTGTATAATGTACTAAATGAACGGTGGTGTACTTATCCAAATAATTGGATAATAACTTAACAATGACCATGGATTCTCCGATGAAAAAGGGGGAGAATCAACCTAGGCGGGTTGTCAATCCAATAGCGCTATCCAATGTTAAGGTCGGCTTGTACAATGTTAATGATTTCACTATGTACAAATGTATTCTACATGTAATGTCTAATCATAAAGCACGTTTGTAAGCAAATGCACATAGTACTAGAATTGTATTGTAAAAATGTGAACTTGTAATTGTAATTTGTATAAGTGTACATGTAACACCCCAAAAATGAATAAAAGCAAAAAGGGGATAGGAAATACTCACTTTCGCCAAATGACTAGATGACTAAGCGAGCCTGAAAATGCGAGCAATCCAAAGATTCAACAACGAAACTAGTCCAATAGGAAAAAATATCAAACTTCCAATTCGCCAATTACAAGAGCTTATAATCAAAGCTTCAAATGTAGAAGTAATATACTTTAGAAGAAAGGTATGAGGGAGAGTTTAATCGAATTGAAACAATTGAATTAGAGGTGCAAAGTGTAATGGGTCATAGGTGGGTTTTTATACTAGTTTTGGATCCAATTAGCCATTAAAATTGGTCAACACCATAAAGTAAGGTTTTATGATGAATTGAATATTTGACTAGGACTTTGACTGAGACTTTGACTAGGACTTTGACTGAGACTTTGACTAGGACTTTGACTAGGATATTGACTAAGACTTTGACTATTTGACTGTCTCAGCGGACCGCGAGGGCTAAAAAAATAATTTTTCTAAGTTAATCAATTTTAAGTTCTAGACTTGTTTCCTTCTGTTTCTAAGTTGTTTTAGGATCGAAAATTAAGGGCTTTGAGTATCAAGGGCTGAAACATACGTGCTCGGGTGTAGATGTGAGTATAAAACGTGCATACTTTTACTTATAAAAATTATAAATTTTATTAAATTGTGAATTTTGGTCCTATTAAAATACGAGGGTTAAAAATGAAAATTTTGAAATAGTTAAGGAACCAATTATGCACATTTATGAAAAATGAAGGGAACAGGTTGTCACAGTCTCCCCTATTTTAGAAAATTTCGTCCCGAAATTACTTTCAAGTGAAGGTTTCCATGAAACAAAAGACATATGTAAAAAGGCAAGTTGATTTTAAGAAATGCATCAGCCATGATTTGACAAAGTTTGAAGTAGTTGTTTAATACCCAAAATAAGAGTTTGAAAATCCTTAAAGTTTGACCCAAAGTTAGAGAATTAAGAGTTTATAATGAGCAAGGTTTGGGAAAAGTATGTAACTGGTTAGGGCAGGGCAGTGTTATAGTAGCTTCCCTTACTTTAGAGAAGTTTCTGACCGAACATTATTAAGGACATGCAACAGGATTTCGACTAACAGAGAGTGTAAGAGTATACAAAGTTTGTGTTTTCTGTGTGGATGGTTCAGAGAAAGACTCTAGGAAGTCGAATTGAAGCTCGTGTAAGAACATTCATATAAAAAATGCTAGCTATTAGTCAACGATCTAATAAAGAGATAGTAATGGGTAGGTTCTTGGTCAGACTCCTAGTCCGCTCCCGCAGTATCGCTCGTGCTTATATATAGGGTGTACCGCAGCTAACCCACCACACTACTGATACTTTGGACTCGTACTGATTGTCTACCAATAGCCTAAGTAGAATCACACACCACCCCCATGTACCTGTAAATCCATGATTGCGTTCCGGACCGTAATCATGGATTGGATTTACCTTACACTAGGGTGCTATGCTTTTCCATAACACAAACATAAGTAATACAAGAAACAATGCGTGCAACCAAAATGTGTTAAGTAGTAGATACTGCTCAAGTATAAGATGCGGTTAGAGGTTCTTCCCCTTTCAGGTTCACCTTTTAACCGTAATGAGATTAATGTGTAAGTATAAGACATGATTAGGGGTTCTTCACCTTTCGGGTTCACTCTTAACCGGTAAATTTTTGTTCACATCATTGGGCTCTAAACAACCATATTGATAAACTCTGAGGATTACACCGTTCCCCTTGGGTTAGAGGAATACTCTGAACCGAGTCGTACATAGGAACTGGCTTAGATCTCATACGAGCTATCAATTAGTATGTTCGTTGGTCATGATGATGAACAAAATAATGTAAAGTATAATAGGGTTTTGCTCACAAAAAAAAAAAAATATGCATACCAAATATGCGTTCATGTAAGTATATAAGTATAGCATAAAATTTCGATTGAAAGAATAGCATAACGTAAATCAAGTAAATCGCACAATTTGCACAAAATGAAAGTAAACGAGTTAAATTAATGCTCAAAACTAGTGTTTTAAGAATAACTACTAATAACTAGTGCGAGAATAGTTGCGAATAACGCGTGAAAATAACTACCAACAAAAGAATAATACAAAAATAATAAGATAATGTACGAACGTAACTATAAATAGAATGTTGTAAAAAAAATAATGAAATTTACTGTAAATGAAATTGCGTAGAACAGATATATAGTCTACTAGTATGAGGATAACTTTTTTTGGAAACCGAAGAATGTTTTAAGTTCAAAACAGGTTCACTTGAAAAGATTTTGTAGGTACACATTTTCATGTGTTTACGAGAAGTCGAGTTTGAAATGTGTTATAAGGTATATTATTAGTTGCAAATTCCTCCCGAAAACATATATTGGATACGTTATATGAAAACATGCAGATTTACAGTTGATTTGTAAATATGCAATGCAAGTTTATAAAATGCAAGATGAAATCATTTCATGAAGTGTGTGTAAATCTAATATGTTTCGAAAGACCAAGATTTAAAATGATGTGAAGGTTGTGAATGATCCCAGATGCCTTGACGAATTTTGGAAAATAATTTTTTTTGTATTTAAACATTTCTTTAACTTGTGGGTTGAAAAGTCGGAAATTTTTAATTGTTATGAAATGTTGAGAAAATCGAAGTGTTACCCGTTAAGACTGGGTAAACTTGAAACCTTTTAAATTTTCAAACTTCTACGAAATTTATACATTGAAAGATCATTTATTTGCAGGATCGTTAAGGCATCTCTTTGGGCTCATAGCGGTCTATTTGTTTCAAGGCACAAGGTGTATGAAAAGTGTGTTCTAATTTGGCGAATAGGCTTTGTGAAAAGACTTATAGAATAAGTTGTCAAATTAATTCTATTAGAGAGTAGTGTACTAGTGCGTATCGTGTAGGTAGGCATTTATGTATGAGTTTAGTCTGACTAGAAGTTCTAACTAATGGTAGTTGGTTATGGCTTAGGAGACTGGGTACAGCAATATTAGTATTAGGTATATGAGGATATACTGTGACTTCGATCAAGTAAGTTTGTAAACATGAAGGTATAAAACAGGTTGAAATAATAAGTTTGGAAAAACCATGTTCATTTTTAATTGTATGATGACGCAACATTCCTAAAATCAGAATGTGATCAAAGTTAAACACAGAGTTTAAAACTTAAGTTGTGGGTAAAAATGTTTTAACGCAAAACGAGCAATACCTTATAGTGTAAGAATCATAAGCATAAGTGAAATAGTGTAAGCTTTAATGCGATAATATATCGAACAAAAGTTTTAGTAATGATGATAATGGATTCAAAACCGAATGATCAATGAATAATGGCATATGAAACATCAAGTGATTTAATGGAATCTTCAAATGGTAAACAAACATAAATATTAATGATATAAAACATTTGGAATCGTTTCTAAAGGAAATTTTGACTAACTCAAGTATTTGAAATTTCCTAGTGACTTGTGGGGGCGTACTTTAGCCTATAAGTGAATGCTCATCCCAAGAGTTCCCAGGTAGGTATACGGGTCACTCGTCTGATTGGAATTTATACGAAATACCAGGCCTAGACAGAAAACTCAGGATACAGGCGCCCACCCTTCCAGATTGCACGTGCCCCATCACTGGTGAATTCTAAAACTTTAGCGAGATTAAAAACGAGATGCAAAAATAGATCCTTGATATTTGGATTTCACTCCTAACTCAAAGATGTATTTCAAAATTGAAAACGATTGTGGAATGAAACCAATCACTAAGTTAAGGATATCACTCCCAGCTTAGTGGTTAAGTTCCTTTTTGAAAGAAATACTCTTTGAGGTGTGGATGTCACTCCTATCTCAAAGATATATTCCTAAGATAAATAACATATAGAGGAGTGAAACTAATCACCAAGGTATGGATGTCACTCCTAACTTGGTGATATCATTTCGTTTGTGAAATATGAGTATCTTCTTCTCTAAACAAAACACCGAAAGAATAACGAGAAAGAATCATAGCGAAATTATCTTGAAAGAAAATAATAGGATAAAGAGAAATAAACACGAGAGGACTCATGAATGTAAGCTTAGTTATAGACTAGGCTAAAAGGCATTCTAATAACCTAATTCCCTATAACCATGGCTGTGATACCAATCTGTAAAACCCCAACCGATGGCGGAATCATCGAGGTGTCACGTAGTGACGATTGTTCAAAAGCACATGGTACTAAAATGTAAATATATTATTGAATAATTTAAATTGTCTTACATAGATGAAATGGAAAAAAAAATACAAAAGTCTGAACGAAACATGAAATTTGAAAATAACTTATTAAAAACAACCACTAAAATCCAATGCTATAGTACTAAGATCAAACTGCACCTGAAACATATACAAAATAAGTTTTGTCAACATATGAAATGTTGCTGAGCATTCCTAGATTTAATACATATAGTAAATTGGAAAATGTTATACAATTCAAGTGCAAAGCTACAGTGCAATTATGTAAACTATGTATCATACAAATGAGCGAAATCAATCCTGTGACTGTATAATGTACTAAATGAACGGCGGTGTACTTATCCAAATAATTGGATAATAACTTAACAATGACCATGGATTCTCCGATGAAAAAGGGGGAGAATCAACCTAGGCGGGTTGTCAATCCAATAGCGCTATCCAATGTTAAGGTCGGCTTGTACAATGTTAATGATTTCACTAAGTACAAATGTATTCTACATGTAATGTCTAAGCATAAAGCATGTTTGTAAGCAAATGCACATAGTACTAGAATTGTATTGTAAAAATGTGAACTTGTAATTGTAATTTGTATAAGTGTACATGTAACACCCCAAAAATGAATAAAAGCAAAAAGTGGATAGGAAATACTCACTTTCGCCAAATGACTAGATGACTAAGCGAACGTGAAAATGCGAGCAATCCAAAGATTCAACAACGAAACTAGTCCAATTTAGAAGAAAAGAAACCGAATAGGAAAAAATATCAAGCTTCCAATTCGCCAATTACAAGAGCTTATAATCAAAGCTTCAAATGTAGAAGTAATATACTTTAGAAGAAAGGTATGAGGGAGAGTTTAATCGAATTGAAACAATTGAATTAGAGGTGCAAAGTGTAATGCGTCATAGGTGGGTTCTAATACAAGTTTTGGATTCAATTAGCCATTAAAATTGGTCAACACCATAAAGTAAGGTTTTATGATGAATTGAATATTTGACTAGGACTTTGACTGAGACTTTGACTAGGACTTTGACTGAGACTTTGACTAGGACTTTGACTAGGATTTTGACTGAGACTTTGACTATTTGACTGTCTCAGCGGACCGCGAGGGCTAAAAAAATAATTTTTCTAATTTAATCAATTTTAAGTTCTAGACTTGTTTCCTTTTGTTTCTAAGTTGTTTTAGGACCGAAAATTAAGGGCTTTGAGTATCAAGGGCTGAAACATACGTGCTCGGGTGTAGATGTGAGTATAAAACGTGCATACTTTTACTTATAAAAATTATAGGTTTTATTAAATTGTGAATTTTGGTCCTATTAAAATACGAGGGTTAAAAAATAAAATTTTGAAATAGTTAAGGAACCAATTATGCACATTTATGAAAAATGAAGGGTGCAGGTTGTCACATTTATAAAATCCATCTTAATCTTACAATATTCTTTTCCACAATAACTAACACTTAGGTTTATTTTAAATGTTTCGAAAACAACAAATATATCTAAATGAATAACATTAACACTTGTTTAAATAAAATAATTGATTCATCTAATATTCATATGAGTACATTTGAAAACTTTAGTAAACAAAAACTAATCTTTCATTTATAAAACTGTATAATACATACATATCACATATCTTTCAAAAGTACTCTTTGATAGCAATCATATAATATATATATATATATATATATTATTTCAGTGCCTACGTAAACATTTAAGACCAACTGGTTTAACCTCTCAACTAATAGCTTGTTAAGCGACCGATTAAAATGATAGAAAACAGGCCTTTAGATTCCTTTTCGATGTTCATCGGTGTGTGTTATAGCAATGCAATGGTTAAAGTAACATATACCTTGATGTCCATGGCTATTTTCGCATGTTGTAGATGGACGCGACTAACGCATTTAGATAGAAAAGGGGCCACGCTGGTTCAAGGTTTATCGCGGTAGACACACATACGGATGGATGGCTTCGTTTGCTAAAAAAACACAGATGCGGTGAGCAAATGGGTCTATACAAGATGTTTGTGAAGGTCGTGGTCTATGGTTGTGAAGGTCGATGGTTTGGATGGTGACAAGAAAGGTTATAGGTAAAGATGAAAGTGTGATGCGATGATATATGGTTGTTGTCCGCTGGTGTCCAAATGGTGGTGGTTTGTTAAAACGGAAGAAAGTAGGAGAGCGTACGCCGCGGTGGTGGTTCGTTCTTGTTCGGATATGTTTGACCGTTCTTCCGTGACTGAGGTGCAAGTGGTTACCGAAACTTTGTTGTGGTCGTTGGTTTCGTTAGATATCTTGTTGAAAAAGATGTGCAACATAACATGAATTAGAGAGGGGAAGAATATAAGTTCTCAATACTGATCAAGATCATGGCTTTCATTTATATGGCAGTAGGACACGCTTGTCATAAATGTAAATGATTGCGCTTAAAACTCGGTCGTATTAATTAACCGCAAATATTCCGGACTAGTTACAAAAGCTTTATTTCTTTCTAAAGATGATACCGTTTTTAAAGAAAATATATTAATAGCAGTTAACTATATATAAATAAATTTTCATTTAGTTTTAATTGAGTTGACCAGAATTTGAATGAATGTTAAAACCTTCTACTGTACATAATATCAAATTCATTCTATTTGTAGAATGATGTAAACTAAATCATTCTCGTATAATCTAATATAATGAAGTTTACTTTAAATAGTTAATAATATCTTAAAAAAAAACCCATGACCTCTTGGTCTAGTGGTCTAGTGGTATGGTGTCCCGCCTTACAAATGTAAGCTTGTAGGTTCAAATGCAAGGTAAGGTGGCATTAAGGTGTGATAAAATTTGCCGTTAAAAAAAATAAATAAATAAATAAAAAATAATAATAAATAAAAAAATAAATAGAAGAATATCTTAAATAATTATTATATAAAAACGCTTGGCATGTGTCGCTAACAATTGATCAGTTATACAACACATTAAATTTGTTTTTATCCGACAATAAATCGATCATTCTATTATTCTAAAGTTTAGAATTTTTTTTTTTAGTATTAACATTTTTTCGTCATTTTTGTTCATGTTTGAGCGTTGGATTATTCTCAATTTTGGTCCCTAAGTTATAATTACTTTATTGATTAAAAAAAATTGTAAATGCTACAGTCTCCCCTACTTTAAAAAATTTCGTCTCGAAATTTGATTAGAGGAAACGTCAAAATAAGGTTGTGGGCATTTAAGAAGGTTAAAGGGATATTACTGTTTGCATGGCTAGGTTCAAAGATTAGTAAGAGGTTCTGGTAAGGGAACAGTCTGTCTTCAAAAGGCCGTTGGTAAGAGAAACGACATGTAGAAGTTCTAAGTTGAGGTTGAAGGATAAAAAGGAGTTGGATTATTTTGTGTCAGGGCTACCAAGAATGATTAAGATTCAACAAAGTACCTAACATGAAGTTTCAAATGATATAGTCAGGGTACATGGGTTGATTAAGTTTAGACTAAGAATTTTTTTATTCAACAACCAATTTGACTAGGGTTAGTTATTGGTTCGACCCCAATCCACTTTCGTTGTATCTTTAGTGTTTATATATAGGGTTTACCGCAGCTAACCCACCACACCTTTGATACCTTGAAAACGTACGGGGCATCTTTCAAAAAAACTCTAATAGAATTTCACACTACCTTAACGTACCTGTAAATTCATGATTACGTTCCGGACCGCAATCACCAATTTACCTTACATTAGGGTTTTGTGTCCTTCTATGACTCTAAACACACATGTAAAATAATACAATTAACCTTGTGATTGAGTCATATACAATGTATCCAAAAATGAGTCCAACTGTTGAGCAGGAGAAAGACTTCTACTAGTCAGTGAGTAAGAACCTCTACCGATTGTTGAGTAGGTGCGATAGCCTCTACCAGTCGTTGATCAGGTTGTAGGGCCTCTACCGACTATTGAGCAGGCATGATGACCTCTACCAATCGTTGAGTAGGTTATTTGGTACTCTACTAACTGTTGAGCAAGTACTTTATCCTCTATTAGTTGTTTGATTAAGTGTACCAATTATTACACACATAAATTGTAAATTGATAATATGTACATGTAAGCAGTCAAGTATCAAGTATAGCATGCGAGTTGTAATAGAATTTCCCTAGACAAGGTTAATGACTCTAGGTGTGTCTATAGCAAATAGTTCTAGTATCAAATGTTCAAACATGGTAGATAATCGAATCCTCATGTATAACTAAGGATTAAGTTTGATGCAACACACAATCAAGTTTCAATAGTATGGTTATCATGGGTAGCTAGCTCATGTTTGAGAAAAGTGAAGGATATGAATTTAGTTCTTGAGAAGACGATGATAAATCTCGAAGCAGAATCAAGGTTGTGAGAGATAGTGAATGTGAAGATGGTTGATGAGGAGTTTATTTTATAGTAAGGAAATTATGTAGTAGTGTAAATTGTGGGGTTAAAGTAGGGATAAAGAATAGGATGAAAATAGAGAATAGGAACAAGTAGAGTTGCAAGTAAGAGAAGCAAATACTGGTTAAAATCCTAAGG
Organism: Ambrosia x helenae; assembly: GCA_030844895.1. Taxonomy (NCBI): domain Eukaryota; kingdom Viridiplantae; phylum Streptophyta; class Magnoliopsida; order Asterales; family Asteraceae; genus Ambrosia; species Ambrosia x helenae. The sequence continues at coordinate 74,644,745 of CM061227.1, read as the reverse complement.
TTATAGACTAGATTATTTTTCTAATAACCTAATTCCCTATAACCATGGCTCTGATACCAATCTGTAACACCCCAACCGATGGCGGAAACATCGAGGTGTCACGTAGTGATGATTGTTCAATAGCTCATGGTACTAAATGGAAGTTGAATATTACTAATCAATTTACAGTTTGTCATACAATTTAATAAATACATCAACTTGATTTACATAAGTAGATCCAAAGCTCCTATGTGATCCAAGACTTGTACAACTTCCAAAAGCACGTAAAAACCTGAAACATGTTAAGTTGGAAAGATGGGGGGTCAACTATAAATAGTTGGTGAGAATACATTGGTTTTGCATATAGTTGAAAACAATATGTTGTATAGCAATCATAGTTGAAGCATAATAATGAGTAATGATAGAATATGAGTTCGACATGTAACAATGCGTCTTTTGTACAATCAAACCTTGTGTCGACTGAGACCTAACTCGCAAGTTAGTAAAAGTGTAACTGTTATCGATCATCCCTGAATTTATGCGGGGGGGGTCGGTTTGTCAGACCTATAGCGCTATAATCTAAACAGGCGGCTTGATCAATGTTAATGATTGTACAGTGTCTTTTTGTTACAGTCAAATGATAGAATGAGTAAATGATAGTGTAATTGAATCACAAGTAACAATGAGTAAATGATAGTATAAAATGTTTAAACATGTTTCACCCCAAAAATGTAAAAGAGAAAAAGGGGCTATGTAAACTCAGCTTGATCGTGACGATGAACTTGCAAGAATTTGACGAGAATCAAAGAATAATGCTTGAACCTATATTTTCATTCTACATTAGATTAAATTTATGGATTGGGTTGATTGTCTGGTTCGTTTAGTTATTGAATTCCATATTTGAAAGTCCTTGTTGGTTTTGAAAGATATTTTAATAAAGCATAATCGTTGTTTATAAAATCCATCTTAATCTTACAATATTCTTTTCCACAATAACTAACACTAAGGTTTATTTTAAATGTTTCGAAAACAACAAATATATCTAAATGAATAACATTAACACTTGTTTAAATAAAATAATTGATTCATCTAATATTCATATGAGTACATTTGAAAACTTTTGTAAACAAAAACTAATCTTTCATTTATAAAACTGTATAATACATACATATCACATATCTTTCAAAAGTACTCTTTGATAGCAATCATATAATATATATATATATATATATATTATTTCAGTGGCTACGTAAACATTTAAGACCAACTGGTTTAACCTCTTAACTAATAGGTTGTTAAGCGACCGATTAAAATGATAGAAAACAGGCCTTTAGATTCCTTTTCGATGTTCATCGGTGTGTGTTATAGCAATGCAATGGTTAAAGTAACATATACCTTGATGTCCATGGCTATTTTCGCATGTTGTAGATGGACGCGACTAACGCATTTAGATAGAAAAGGGGTCACGCTGGTTCAAGGTTTATCGCGGTAGACACACATACGGATGGATGGCTTCGTTTGCTAAAAAAAAACACAGATGCGGTGAGCAAATGGGTCTATAGAAGATGTTTGTGAAGGTCGTGGTCTATGGTTGTGAAGTTCGATGGTTTGGATGGTGACAAGAAAGGTTATAAGTAAAGATGAAAGTGTGATGCGATGATATATGGTTGTTGTCCGGTTGTGTCCAAATGGTGGAGGTTTGTTAAAACGGAAGAAAGTCGGAGAGGGTACGCCGCGGTGGTGATTCGTTCCTGTTCGGATATGTTTGACCGTTCTTCCGTGACTGAGGTGCAAGTGGTTACCAAAACTTTGTTGTGGTCGTTGGTTTCGTTAGATATCTTGTTGAAAAAGATGTGCAACATAACATGAATTAGAGAGGGGAAGAATATAAGTTCTCAATACTGATCAAGATCATGGCTTTCATTTATATGGCAGTAGGACACGCTTGTCATAAATGTAAATGATTGCGCTTAAAACTCGGTCGTATTAATTAACCGCAAATATTCCGGACTAGTTACAAAAGCTTTATTTCTTTCTAAAGATGATACCGTTTTTAAAGAAAATATATTAATAGCAGTTAACTATATATAAATAAATTTTCATTTAGTATTAATTGAGTTGACCAGAATTTGAATGAATGTTAAAACCTTCTGCTGTACATAATATCAAATTCATTCTATTTGTAGAATGATGTAAACTAAATCATTCTCGTATAATCTAATACTAGATATTTGCCCGCGTTGACACGCAGTTTACCAACGTACGATTATTTGGAGTAGTATAACGTATAAGAAAAATAAAGTAGAAACATTTTATTAAAATTTAAAAGCAACGAATACACATTTATTCAAATATCGCTGAAAATTTCCTTATAAACAACATTTTTTGTTTTAGTCATCACTTTCCCATCAGCATCCAGTATAAGTAACTTCACGCCTGCCCTGCTTTTAACTCTTGATAATGCGACATAAAGCTAGCCGTGTGAGAATACAGGGTTTCTTAAATATAATCCAACCTTTGATAAAGACTGTCCTTGGCTTTTATTGATGGTCATTGCAAAACATACGCTTATTGGGAATTGACGCCTTTGGAACTTTACTGGAATCTTGATATCAGATGGTATCAAATTTATTCTTGGAATAAGAGTTTTGGTACCAATGTTTCCACCTGATATGATCTCGGCTTCAATAACACGCTTTGCAAGTCTGGTGATTCGTAATCTCGTTCCATTGCACAAACCATTTTGTTGATCTATGTTTCTCAACAACATGACGGGTACACCAACTTTAAGTGCTAAACGATGGTTAGGTAACCCAGAAATTTTTAAACCATTAAGGACATCAGGAGAGTATAAGTCTTCCTGTGAATGGTTATTACCATTCTCAATCTGACATATACTATCAGAGCTCAGATACTCGACTTCATCTCCAGGAAACAATGCAAGAAGCCTTTCATTTATATCATGTACGACTTCATTTGTAGGTGCAAGTATTGCTCGTTCTCCAAAGTAATCTTTATCTTTGTAAAGTTGGATAAGTGAAGGGTAGACGAAGTCAATTAATCTAGAAATCGGATCTGATGTACCCTTAATAAGAAGATCATCTGGAATGTCCACATCAAACTCATCATCATGAATTGACTCACCAACTTTACCCTCACCTAATTCAAGAAGCCAGTTTGCAAATGCCTTTGTTTCATCGGATTCAGACTTGTTGTTACCCAACGTTAACCTCATGTTTTTTTGTTAAAGTGAGGACTTTGCAACTATTCCAAATAGGAGAAGAAGTTATTGATGCATTTAAAATATCTCTTCTACTACCATTTGGAACAACCGGAAGGATCTGTCTAAAATCACCACCCAAAACCATAACCTTACCACCAAAAGGCAAATCAGAATTAGGTGAAGAATTTGACTGCAGGACGTCTTTCATTGTACGATCAAGTGCCTCAAAAGCATGCTTGTGAATCATTGGAGCTTCATCCCAAATAATTAACTTAGTTTGCTTCAATAAATCAGCAATATCACTATTGGGCTTTATACCGCACAATGATTGTTCAGTAACATTCAAAGGTATACGAAACCTAGAATGCGCTGTCCTTCCACCAGATAACAGCAGAGAAGCAATACCACTGGATGCAACGTTCAAAACAATTTGTCCTTTAGATCTTATGGCAGCAGACAACGTTTTCCATAAAAAGGTTTTACCAGTTCCTCCAAAACCATAAACAAAGAATAGCCCACCTTTGTTACCATCAACCGCATGAATGATTTGATCAAAAATTGAACGTTGCTCATCAGTTAAAGAACGTGAATGGGTATGAAATTCCTCAGCCAACGTACTTACTTGATAATTCAGCTCATCAAGAATCAAACGGTTATTTGCAGATGATATCGAATCATTATCCGGATAAGGCATAGAAGGAAACCTACGCAGGCTTGAGTTATTCCGAAGCAACTGTTTCTCAATTTCAAGCAACGTAAGGTTCTTTATTTGTTCATCAGGAAGAGACAAACCTAAAAACGAAAAAGTTTGGAACATTCAATTTAAAAGAAAAGGGACATTAAAAAAAATAAATTCATTAAATTTCGAAATTAAAATTTGTTACCTTCAATTTGGAATACGTCTTCGTGTCTACGCATAATACCATCTGACAGATACTTCCATGATTTTTCCCAAACATGCTCAGGCCTAGATAAGGTATTAGACAGCAACATCATCGCAAACAAATTACGAAGAGAATATCCAGAACCTGTATAATGAGCCTCTTCAATAGCTTCTACATATTCTTTGTCATCGTCTAAGAGGCCAAGAGCATAACATGCATCACGAAATGTTGGTAAGATTTCTCCATTGACCGTTCTTATCTCCTCAAATGATCTAGGGCCTTTTACTTTATTTAGAAGAACTCTCAAAAAATACGCCTCGCCCATAGATGGATTAACCATGTGAACACGACCAATTGCCTTACCCATCTTTCGAAAGTCCCATTTTTTTTCTTCATCTTTCCAGACAAATTTACTTGGGATTTCAATGTAACTTAGTTCACGTGCCACAGCTTCGTTTTGGTTCAGTTCCATCCATTTTAGAAACATTGTTGCAGCCACCGTTGGTTTGTCGAGAACATTTTGAATATTTTCTTTTGGACCATATACAACACTTTGCTCACCGGGCAGATGAAATGGAAGCCTTATAACTGGAGGGTATCTGTAATGCACTTCATTTTTAAATATTCTCCACGAAGCTTCACATGCTGAAAGGAACCTACAATCAAAATGTTTTTTGATTTCATCTTTTTGCATCACTTCTTCACCTTCTCCATTATCTTCTACAAAAGCAACTTTAGCCATATCAGGTCCTTTATTAATGTATTTAAATAAATACTTAATTGAAGCAGCCTGGTTACACCATTCAACATTGATATGAGCTTGGTAACGCCTTAAAAGTTTTGCATTATAAGGGACCACATGTCTGTTGTCTAACGTAGCAGTTCCTTTTTCAACAAATATCCCTGACTCTCTTCTTCTATAAACCGGATATCCATTTGAATCTAACGTTGAAGCAGAAGAAAACTTCTTTGGAAATTTCTTGGAGCACTTACCGTCAAGCATGCACGGACAGTTCGGATATTCACGTCCACATGGTCCATGAATCATAAAGTCACTCACAAGACTAAACAACTCCGGATCAACATTCTTATCAGGGATTTCAGCCGAAACAAAACGATCAACGTGTTCAATTGTGGGTAGCTTACTGGCTTCTTTAAGAAACAGACAGATATGAGCATGGGGCAGTCCACGTTTTTGGAACTCTATAGTATAGACCGCTGAAACATAAAGTAAAACAATATAGTTAGAAAGTTAATTAATAAAAACACGGTACTATTTAGAAACAACAAATAAAAATTGTATTAGTATAAGTGAATAAAGATGCTAATATATGAATATATATTGGAAGTTTTTTTTTCGTAATGAATTTTACCTGCTGAAGTTTTGCCCAACAGTGTTTTTTCACGTAAATCTTTCATGATTGAGTCTAGCTTAACTTTGAATAGTCTAGCTAAAATATCTGGCCTGTCTTCTGGATTTGTCTTCTTGTCTTTAAGAAACCGTCTAATTTCAGGCCATTTTGGATTGCATGTGATTGTAATAAAAAAATCAGGGTATCCATGCCTTTTACAAATAGCCATTGCATCAAGATAATTTTCCCTCATGTAGCGTGCACCACCAGTAAAAGAAGAGGGTAAAATCACAGGTGTCCCTACTTTTGCCAAGTCAGTAGGTCCATTTTGGTTCAACGTTTGAAGATTAGTATAACTTTCACACCTAAGTTTACTTTGCTGGAAACGGACATAAAATAAGCGCTCACTCTCAATCATTGTATAAACGTCAACCAAAAACTGTTGAAGAAGCCGCCTTGCATTCAAAATCAATGAGAACTTACCAACTCTGTCCTGAATATGATATGCAAAATACTCTCTCATTGAACACTTTGAATCTACCTTCTTTTTAGATTTCCTCTCTTCCCTATGTGGTATATCAACCCTATAACAATCTTCTCCAAACGGAATAAGCAATGGATACTGCAGGGCTAGATACGACGGATGAAGTTCAGATATACGCTGAAGTCCCTCTGATCTTGATTCCACGACAATATCTCTATTGTCAAGCTGCTCATCATTGTCTGAAAAAATAAGAGCGGCGATTTCTGATGAAGTTGGTAGGTTGTATGTTCGGCCATCTTTAGTTCTCCTACCAATAAGACGCAACTTAAGGGTAACTTCAGGATTTTCATGAAATCGATCACGTACACTCCTATAACTTTTCACAAGCTGATTATTTGAGTCTAACATCGACTTCAGGTACTGAATGATTTCAATGTCAAGGAGGTCAGAAATATCCTTACACTTTTCCTTTTCCTTACTGAAATGAATGTAAAAATAATTTTTAATAAATTAAAATTTATATACAGGGCTAAAAAAAAGTGGAATAAAATTTTTAGAATATTACCTATAAATGTTTTTTCGGTTTGAAACTTCATTTTCAGTGTCATATATATATAACTGAGAAAACTTCGGTTTCGAACCATCATAAGGAAGAAGACCACCCATCGTGTGATAATTCTCACCACTTATTCTGTATATGAAGGGAGCCTTTCCACTATTGATATTTGAATCAACCTTCCCTCCCATTGAAGTAAAACAAAACATAGAATTGAAGCGGCGAATGTGCTTTAAGAAATATTTGCTCTTTAATTCTATGTTCTTGAAAAGGTTCTGATAATCTAAATTGCTCTCTTTGAAATCTGGAAGTTGTACCTTTCCATAACCACAACATAGCATATAGCTTGTTCTTCCACCAACATTTACGCTTCTAAGAGCTTCTGATCTCCACAATTTTGCATTACACATTTGACATACAACCGTTTGATCACCATGATCCAGATAATCTTGCAAACAGAATAAATAAAATAACATTAACTTATAAAAGAAAAAAAAAGCTTTTAAATGTTTTGTAAATTTAATATTTACCTTTAGAGACACCCTTAAATTGCAAGCCTTCAATTGTTTGAGGTTCCACATTTTCTTCGTCAGACAAAACTAACCATTCGGACAGGTGAGATGCAACGTCGATTATTCCTTGATGTATTAATCGGTTCTCTTTGAGCAGAAGATGATGCAAGTGAGACCGTATTAACATCAGTAAGTACACCTGTAATTAATCATAACATTTCAAGGTTAGTATTAATAAGATTCAGAAATTCATTAGATTAATCGACACAAAGCAAATTGCACCAGATGGGGTTGGATAAGTAGGAGTTCTAAGCGTGTTATCATTTGAACACTCATGTGCAACAGTGGGTTGTTTTCGAGCTCTAGTAACAGAACCAACTTTACGTCTTTTTGAATCAAGTTGTGCTTTTCTAAAGTTTCGTAACTCTGCAGAATTGTGTCTTTGGACTTCAGGCACGGAAACTATGGATAAAAATAATATCAGTTTGTATATTCAATGAACGTTTAGTGTTAAAATAAAAGACTAATATAAAAAAAAAAGTTGTATAACATAGAACTATGATACCGTTTGTAATATTGGACAAAGGAGTTCGTTGTGTAGAACCTGATAATACATAATGAAATAACAAAAAGACAGTGTTAGAGTAAAAAATTTGTCATCAATTTAAGAAGATGGAACAAGTCAAAGAAGGTAACTGTAGATGACGATGTTATGAAACAAGTGAATAAGAAGATGGAAGACATGATGAAGATGTTGGTTGCTCAACAAGCTGAGATTGCTAAGTTCAAGCAGAATGAGGAGAAAATGCTCCAGATTGTGGTTGCTTCGAAATCTAATCAGGATGATATAAATGATAAGATTAAGATGATTGAAGCAAAGAATGAGAAGCTTGAAAGAAAATGTGAAAGAAACAAGAGCAAAATCAAACTGATTAAGGCTGATAACAAAGAACTAAAGAAGGAAAACAAACGCCTTTGTGGTTTGATTGAAGAGCTTTATAGCAGGGCACCCCAGTTGAAAGAGGGTGAAGAAGATGAAGAAGAAGATGAACAGAAAGTAGATTATGAGGATTCTGAATCTGAGAAAGAAGAAGACGATGATGAGGATGATGATGGATCGGATAAAAGTGATGACAATAATGATGATGATGATGATGCTGAAGGTACTGGGAAAAAGCAAGGTGATGAGTTTAGCAGTGGAAGTGATCATGATGGAGGAGATGATACTTCTAGATTTACTTATGAGAAGAGAACACCGAAGAAGAAAGATACTGGAGAATCGAGTTCCAAGAAGAAGGGTGGGAATGTTGATTCGGATGAAAGTATTTTCTGGAACGAGAAGGTGAGATCTCTGTCTGATGATGCTAAACAGATATATAAGAATATGTTGGAAAAGAGAGAGTGGACCATTGAGTTCACAGGATGTTTCGCTGAAATATTCCAGACTGATGACTTAAGATATGAGTTGGAATATGAAGATCCAGATCTTGAAGAAGGGGAATTACCTGCATCTGTGGCAAAAGAAATTTTAGATTGTCTTGCACAGAGGGTAGGAAAGACGTTTGAGGAGTTTATGATGGATGAATCGATTCCTAATATTCCTGAAAAGGATATTGGAAGTCATTCAGATGATGTGAAAACTCCTGAGAACAATGAAGTGGAAATGGAAGATATAACTCACGAAGAGTTTCCTCAATACTTCAGACAAGATGATGAAAATGAAGTATTTCCTGACTTCACTGAGATACCAAATAAGTCAGCAAAACAGAAAGCTAAGAAAAGAAGTGAAGAGTTTGTTGAGAAGGTATTTGGTACTGAAAAGAAAGATTCTTCTAACCAGTCTGATGAGTTGAAGAATTATATGAAGAAATTGAAGGAAATGGATGAGAACCGACCAAAGCCTGAAGCTCAAGGTAACTTTTATCGATTTCATAATGCCAAGTTCAAAGGCAGAGCTCTCGGGTGGACTTACTTAGGCAGGCTGAAGTGTATTGCTGCAAAATGGGAAACCGGAATTCTGTACTTCAACAGATTCTGTGACTTGCTTACTCTACCATACTGGGCGGTTAGAGACCTATGCAGATTTCCAATGTCAGGTGCAGAGGTAAATGGATCACATGTCGGTTGGTGTGCTGATAAATTGGTTTGGGAAAGTCGTACGAGATGGAAGAGATTTCAGCCTCAATATCCCCGTAGAAAAGAGCATAGGGATATTGATCCACAAACCAACATGAAGCGTGTTACTTTGATCTACAAAGCACCTAATGTGATGAGGAAGATACCGTTGATGCCAATGCCACAGCATTTTAGTGCTGATTTCATCTTTTGGTATTATGATTGGAGAAAGGCAGAAGCGGTGATCGTGTTGAGGGATGGAAAGGATAAATACAAGCATGTTCATGTATTTGATCCTATGTGGCTGATTAATTGCACATTCGAAGACATCATCATGTTATTCTACAATCCGATCTACTATGAACCCAATGACTTTGCTCAAGCGAGAAAGTATACGCAAGTTGTTGGAGTTTGTTTTGCGTATGATATAAATGCAGGAAGCAACTTGGAGGGTAAACTTGGCAAAACTGTGAAGATGGCCAATGTGTCTAAGCCTGTGAAGAAAACATTTGAGCCGCCAATGACTACTGAGCAGAAGAAGCAGCTCAGAATCAAGTTGATGAACAAGACGATGGACTATCAGAGAAAACTATCCAATCAATAGTCGAGGGGGAGTTTGTTGATGCGTTTTGCGACTAAGGATTGGATATACAATATTAACATATGTTAGTGATGGCCGAAGGTGAATATAGACTGGGCGAATGTAGATAGATATGGGCGAAGGAAGACTGATATGGGGCGAAGGTAGATTTGGACTGGGCGAAGGAAGAATGGACCTGAATGGAAGACACATTCGACCACTTGTAGTGGGCGAATGTGGAAAATACTCACATTCGACCAGAAGAAAAGGGCGAATGTGCAGTGCCTATATATAGTTTTTGTGTTTTTGATAATGTAGGAGAGTTGTCATTTGTGTCCAGGTTCAGTTCAGGTTCAGAGGTGTTTTTGAGAGATTATCAGTGTGTTCTAGATTAACATAAACAGTTTGTAAATGCTTATTGAATGAAAGTTAATCTATGAAATGATATTGAAAATGATCTTGATTGTGTCGTGATTTGTGTTTTATCAATTTGTTCAGAACTAGGGTTTCCGCACCTGGTTTTGTGACTTGTATGATCGTATAATCCTGTTTTAGATAAAATCCAACGCTCACATTATTAAAATCTCATAATTTTTTAGAACAAACATAAAGCCCCAAATCTGTAAAATTAATAAAAACCATCAAGAATACAAAAATAAAAGTTTAATATTACAATCTGAATGAAAATATTAGAATATGAATAGGCGATGATTAGAGAAAAAAGAAAGAACCAATATCATCCATCACTTAAATCTGAAAATAATTACAAAAAACAACAATATATAAAAGGAATCGTATCAAGAAAGTTGAAACAATGATTACCTTGAATGAGATATAGAGGAAGAGGAATGATCGGCGCCGGAAACATAGAAAGAAACATAGAAACACAGAAAATTGATTAAATCAGTAAATACTTATAAGAATCAACGATATTTAACACAAATCGTACAAATAGAGTGAAGAAATCGTTACCTTTAATGATATACACGAAGAAGATGAACGATGATGATGGCGATAATCGCCGTATGAATCGCCGAGAAGATGAAGGCGGTTGTAGGTTTAGGTTATGAATGATGATTATGTTTTTGGTTTTTATATTTTCTTTTATTTTTTATTTAAAAAAAAAGAAAATTTTATAAATTACAAGAGGCAGGACACGTGGCACAATATGGGAAGAGAGAGGAATTGAGGTGAAATAAGGGAGTGCCAAGTGTCCTCATGGACTTTGTTTTATTAGATATATAGATAATGAAGTTTACTTTAAATAGTTAATAATATCTTAAAAAAAAAAACCCATGACCTCTTGGTCTAGTGGTCTAGTGGTATGGTGTCCCCCCTTACAAATGTAAGCTTGTAGGTTCAAATGCAAGGTAAGGTGGCATTAAGGTGTGATAAAATTTGCCGTTAATAAATAAATAAATAAATAAATAAAAAATAATAATAAATAAAAAAATAAATAAAAGAATATCTTAAATAATTATTATATAAAAACGCTTGGCATGTGTCGCTAACATTTGATCAGTTATACAACACATTAAATTTGTTTTTATCCGACAATAAATCGATCATTCTATTATTCTAAAGTTTAGAATTTTTTTTTTAGTATTAACATTTTTTGGTCATTTTTGTTCATGTTTGAGCGTTGGATTATTCTCAATTTTGGTCCCTAAGTTATAATTACTTTATTGATTAAAAAAATTGTGAATGCTATAGTCTCCCCTACTTTAAAAAATTTCGTCTCGAAATTTGATTAGAGGAAACGTCAAAATAAGGTTGTGGCCATTTAAGAAGGTTAAAGGGATATTACTGTTTGCATTGCTAGGTTCAAAGATTAGTAAGAGGTTCTGGTAAGGGAACAGTCTGTCTTCAAAAGGCCGTTGGTAAGAGAAACGACATGTATAAGTTCTAAGTTGAGGTTGAAGGATAAAAAGGAGTTGGATTATTTTGTGTCAAGGCTACCAAGAATGATTAAGATTCAACAAAGTACCTAACATGAAGTTTCAAATGATATAGTCAGGGTACATGGGTTGATTAAGTTTAGACTAAGAATTTTTTTTATTCAACAACCAATTTGACTAGGGTTAGTTATTGGTTCGACCCCAATCCACTTTCGTTGTATCATTAGTGTTTATATATAGGGTTTACCGCAGCTAACCCACCACACCTTTGATACCTTGAAAACGTACGGGGCATCTTTCAAAAAAACTCTAATAGAATTTCACACTACCTTAACGTACCTGTAAATTCATGATTACGTTCCGGACCGCAATCACCAATTTACCTTACATTAGGGTTTTGTGTCCTTCTATGACTCTAAACACACATGTAAAATAATGCAATTAACCTTGTGATTGAGTCGTATACAATGTATCCAAAAATGAGTCCAACTGTTGAGCAGGAGAAAGGCTTCTACCAGTCAGTGAGTAAGAACCTCTACTGATTGTTGAGTAGGTGCGATAGCCTCTACCAGTCGTTGAGCAGGTTGTAGGGCCTCTACCGACTGTTGAGCAGGAATGATGTCCTCTACCAATCGTTGAGTAGGTTATTTGGTACTCTACTAACTGTTGAGCAAGTACTTTATCCTCTATCAGTTGTTTGATTAAGTGTACCAATTATTACACACATAAATTGTAAATTGATAATATGTACATGTAAGCAATCAAGTATCAAGTATAGCATGCGAGTTGTAATAGAGTTGCCCTAGACAAGGTTAATGACTCTAGGTGTGTCTATAGCAAATAGTTCTAGTATCAAATGTTCAAACATGGTAGATAATCGAATCCTCATGTATAACTAAGGATTAAGTTTGATGCAACACACAATCAAGTTTCAATAGTATGGTTATCATGGGTAGCTAGCTCATGTTTGAGAAAAGTGAAGGATATGAATTTAGTTCTTGAGAAGGCGATGATAAATCTCGAAGCAGAATCAAGGTTGTGAGAGATAGTGAATGTGAAAATGGTTGATGAGGAGTTTATTTTATAGTAAGGAAATTATGTAGTAGTGTAAATTGTGGGGTTAAAGTAGGGATAAAGAATAGGATGAAAATAGAGAATAGGAACAAGTAGAGTTGCAAGTAAGAGAAGCAAATACTGGTTAAAATCCTAAGGTTATAGACTAGATTATTTTTCTAATAACCTAATTCCCTATAACCATGGCTCTGATACCAATCTGTAACACCCCAACCGATGGCGGAAACATCGAGGTGTCACGTAGTGATGATTGTTCAATAGCTCATGGTACTAAATGGATGTTAAAATTACTAATCAATTTACAGTTTGTCATACAATTTAATAAATACATCAACTTGATTTACATAAGTAGATCCAAAGCTCCTATGTGATCCAAGACTTGTACAACTTCCAAAAGCACGTAAAAACCTGAAACATGTTAAGTTGGAAAGATGGGGGGTTAACTATAAATAGTTGGTGAGAATACATTGGTTTTGCATATAGTTGAAAACAATATGTTGTATAGCAATCATAGTTGAAGCATAATAATGAGTAATGATAGAATATGAGTTCGACATGTAACAATGCGTCTTTTGTACAATCAAACCTTGTGTCGACTGAGACCTAACTCGCAAGTTAGTAAAAGTGTAACTGTTATCGATCATCCCTGAATTTATGCGGGGGGGATCGGTTTGTCAGACCTATAGCGCTATAATCTAAACAGGCGGCTTGATCAATGTTAATGATTGTACAGTGTCTTTTTGTTACAGTCAAATGATAGAATGAGTAAATGATAGTGTAATTGAATCACAAGTAAGAATGAGTAAATGATAGTATAAAATGTTTAAACATGTTTCACCCCAAAAATGTAAAAGAGAAAAAGGGGCTATGTAAACTCAGCTTGATCGTGACGATGAACTTGCAAGAATTTGACGAGAATCAAAGAATAATGCTTGAACCTATATTTTCATTCTACATTAGATTAAATTTATGGATTGGGTTGATTGTCTGGTTCGTTTAGTTATTGAATTCCATATTTGAAAGTCCTTGTTGGTTTTGAAAGATATTTTAATAAAGCATAATCGTTGTTTATAAAATCCATCTTAATCTTACAATATTCTTTTCCACAATAACTAACACTAAGGTTTATTTTAAATGTTTCGAAAACAACAAATATATCTAAATGAATAACATTAACACTTGTTTAAATAAAATAATTGATTCATCTAATATTCATATGAGTACATTTGAAAACTTTTGTAAACAAAAACTAATCTTTCATTTATAAAACTGTATAATACATACATATCACATATCTTTCAAAAGTACTCTTTGATAACAATCATATAATATATATATATATATATTATTTCAGTGGCTACGTAAACATTTAAGACCAACTGGTTTTAACCTCTCAACTAATAGGTTGTTAAGCGACCGATTAAAATGATAGAAAACAGGCCTTTAGATTCCTTTTCGATGTTCATCGGTGTGTGTTATAGCAATGCAATGGTTAAAGTAACATATACCTTGATGTCCATGGCTATTTTCGCATGTTGTAGATGGACGCGACTAACGCATTTAGATAGAAAAGGGGTCACGCTGGTTCAAGGTTTATCGCGGTAGACACACATACGGATGGATGGCTTCGTTTGCTAAAAAAACACAGATGCGGTGAGCAAATGGGTCTATACAAGATGTTTCTGAAGGTCGTGGTCTATGGTTGTGAAGGTCGATGGTTTGGATGGTGACAAGAAAGGTTATAGGTAAAGATGAAAGTGTGATGCGATAATATATGGTTGTTGTCCGGTGGTGTCCAAATGGTGGTGGTTTGTTAAAACGGAAGAAAGTCGGACAGGGTACGCCGCGGTGGTGGTTCGTTCTTGTTCGGATATGTTTGACCGTTCTTCCGTGACTGAGGTGCAAGTGGTTACCGAAACTTTGTTGTGGTCGTTGGTTTCGTTAGATATCTTGTTGAAAAAGATGTGCAACATAACATGAATTAGAGAGGGGAAGAATATAAGTTCTCAATACTGATCAAGATCATGGCTTTCATTTATATGGCAGTAGGACACGCTTGTCATAAATGTAAATGATTGCGTTTAAAACTCGGTCGTATTAATTAACCGCAAATATTCTGGACTAGTTACAAAAGCTTTATTTCTTTCTAAAGATGATACCGTTTTTAAAGAAAATATATTAATAGCAGTTTACTATATATAAATAAATTTTCATTTAGTATTAATTGAGTTGACCAGAATTTGAATGAATGTTAAAACCTTATGTTGTACATAATATCAAATTCATTCTATTTGTAGAATGATGTAAACTAAATCATTCTCGTATAATCTAATATAATGAAGTTTACTTTAAATAGTTAATAATATCTTTAAAAAAAACCCATGACCTCTTGGTCTAGTGGTCTAGTGGTATGGTGTCCACCCTTACAAATGTAAGCGTGTAGGTTCAAATGCAAGGTAAGGTGGCATTAAGGTGTGATAAAATTTGACGTTAAAAAAATAAATAAATAAATAAATAAAAAATAATAATAAATAAAAAAATAAAAAAAAAGAATATCTTAAATAATTATTATATAAAAACGCTTGGCATGTGTCGCTAACATTTGATCAGTTATACAACACATTAAATTTGTTTTTATCCGACAATAAATCGATCATTCTATTATTCTAAAGTTTAGAATTTTTTTTTTTAGTATTAACATTTTTTCGTCATTTATGTTCATGTTTGAGCGTTGGATTATTCTCAATTTTGGTCCCTAAGTTATAATTGCTTTATTGATTAAAAAAAAATTGTGAATGCTACACCAACAAGTACTGATAGTTCCTATTACCGGGAATCTATCACAAAAGTTCGTATAAGTGTTTTGACTAATAACCCTAAGGTTATCTAGTTCCCGATTGTCCAGATCGTGACCAAGTATGTTTGAAAACATGTTTAACATTATATAAACTAACCAAGTACACATAGATTACACATAAGGTTTAAGCATAAAAACACTTAGTTAGCATCAAGAATGGCACAAACAAAGTTGTAAGGTCGAATCAGCATATAATGGAAGTTGGTTCGACCCCAAGAAGCCTTGGTTCGACCCTCATAAATTTCGTTCGACCTATACGCAACTTCATTCAACCTAACACATGCTCATTCGACCCTAACACATGTTAATTCGACCCTAACACGTGTTAATTCGACCTAAATGATGTTCGTTCGACCAAACTAAAGTTCGTTTGCCCCTGTCTGATATTGTTCGACCCTATTAGGTCTTCATTCGACCCCACGTGGGTCGAATGGGCTACAAGTTCGACCCTATTTGCTGCAAGAATCTTAAACGGACCAAATCGCGTCTAAACAGTCCGAAAACATCAAGAAACATCATGAATCACAGCAATCCAACATGAATAACATATCCCAACAAAACCCTTCTAATTTTGCTCCAAAGTCAGTCCGTTTTATAACTTACCCAAAATGGAAAAAATTATGGAAATGTCTCTTCAATGCATGTAAACTTTACCCAATTAGGAAACTTGTTGAAATCCCTTAATAATCTAAACAAAATGATCAGATTATTATGTATATGAAAACCCCTAATCGTTTTATTAACATTAACATCATGAATCAAACCCTGGATCTAACAAAAATCCCCAAAATAGACAAAACACCATCATCCATCAAATTGTAACCTAAGATAATCATAAACCATTACCAATAGCAGCTCTAGATCATGGTTATATCATCTAAACTACATTCAATCATTAAACAACATATAACACAACATAAAACACCATTAACACATATTTATTTGTATGAAATCTCATGTTTAATGATAGGGTTTTGTTTAGAAAGATGTTAGAAAGGATTTTAATCATAAAAAGCATCCTAGAATAGATCTGGACCTTTGGGGTTTAATAAAAACGAATAAAAAATGCTTAAAAGGATTTTAAATCAAGAACACACCTTAGATCTTCTCTTGTTTGTGATATGGGAGATGTTTGTAGGTTAGATTATGAAAAACAAGGTCAAAAACTCCTTCCTCAGTGTTTAAGGTTGAGAGAGAGTGTTTAGATGCGACCAGGGTTTGTGAAATGATGAAAAATTGCAAAGTATGGTATTTATATTAACTGCTGGTTCGACCCTTGAAGGGTCGAATGGGGTGTTATTGAGGTCGAATGGGTTTTTCATTGATTTATCATCTGGGTTCGACCCCCCTTTATGGTCACACCAATTCCAGTCTTATCCATATTTTCCAGTTTTGTCGTTTAAACGTGTTTTAGCACATCCTAACACATGAACATGCAGTCCTAACTGTAACACCCCAATCGATGACGGAAACATCGAGGTGTCACGTAGTGATGATTGTTCAATAGCTCATGGTACTAAATGGAAGTTGTATATTACTAAACAATTTACAATTTGTCATACAATTACATAAACTTGATGTACATAAACTAGGTCCAAAGCTACTATGTGATCCAAGACTTGTACAACTTCCAATAGCAAATAAACCTGAAACATGTTAAGTTGGAAATATGGGGGGAGGGTCAACTATAAATAGTTGGTGAGAATACATAGGTTTTGCATATAGTTGAAAACAAGATGTTGTATTGCAATCATAGTTGAAGTATAAATATGAGTAATGATAGAATATGAGTCAGACATGTAACAATGCGTCTTTTGTACGATCAAACCTTGTGTCGATTAAGACCTAACTCGCAAGTTAGTAAAAGTATAACTATTATCGATCATCCCTGAATTTATGCGGGGGGGGGGGATGGGTTTGTCAGACCTATAGCGCTATAATCTAAACAGGCGGCTTGATCATTGTTAATGATTGTACTGTGTCTTTTTGTTACAGTCAAATGATAGAATGAGTAAATGATAGTGTATAAAATGTTTATAATTGAATCACAAGTTTCAACAATGATAGTGTATAAAATGTTAAACATGTTTCACCCCAAAATGTAAAACAGAAAAAGGGGCTATGTAAACTCACCTTAGGTGCATAATGAGTTCGTGCGTTTTATTGAGCGTGCAAACACTTAGTAATAATGCCTTGGAAAACTCAAAACTAGCTAGAGGAGATAATGACGGATGAAAACTTTAGTATATGGGAGATGGGATAATAATGTTTTTTTTTTTTTTTTTGAATGGTATAAAGAGTTGAATGGTAGGCTAGTGTATTTATAGTGTAAAATTTGGAGTTGTAATTAGGGACTACTTTGACTAGGCTAGAATTTAGGAACAACTTTGACTTGACTAGAAGACCATATTTACTAACACTTTGACTTGACTAGGAGACCATATTTACTAACACTTTGACTTGACTTGACTAGGAGACTACGTTTGACTTTTCAGGTTTGACTAAGGGACCTTGAAAGGGTTTAAGTTTAGTTGGTTTTAATTAACATCACAAAACACCAAATGGTGTAGTGGTTTGTGTGGTGTGGTTAAGGTTTAGCCCGCCAGGGACTCGGGTTCGAATCCTGGCACAGGCAAACATTTTTTTTAAACGTTTTTAAATCAGAATTTTTAATACAATCCAATTTAATATTGATTATACGTCATTATTTAAACAAAAAAAATTAACAAAATGGATGGTAAAGATACTGTAAACATGAATCGGATGAATAAACGAGGGAGTTCTATATATATATATATATATATATAAAGAAAATTTGTGTGATGTTACAGTCTCTCCTACTTTTAGGAACTTCGTCTCGAAATTTATTTTAAGAAGAAACATTTGAATAGTGTTGAGGATAGTTAGGGTGACTATGGTTCAGAGTAGGGTAAGAGTTTAAGGAATGTATAAGATAACCATAAATGCTAGATGGACTACCAAATAACTTGGGTTTGTTATTGGTCTGACCCTACAGTATCCCTTTCCACGTATCATTAGTGTTTATATATAGGGTGTACCGCAGCTAACCCATCACACCTCTGATGTAACACCCCGCCCCTCTCACCACCAATATTGTCCGCTTTGCCCATCCAGAGCTCACGGATTTGTTTTTGGTTGCCCAAGTGGAGACTTCCCAAGAGGTCACCCATCCTGAAATTTCTCCCACCTGAGCACGCTTAACTGTGGAGTTCTCCTCTCATCCACTAACATTAAGCCCCAAAACGCGTTGGTGATTTAAGAGGCAAGACATTATTTATGAACCAAGGATCTCTCCTGGCCACGGCCGATGTGGGATTTTCCTGGGGTGTCACATTCACCCCCTGTTAGAGTCTCATCGTCCCTGATGAGGTGTGTTCCTGGGGTGTCACATTCACCCCTGTTAGAGTCTCATCGTCCCTGATGAGGTGTGCACCCACCATCCCGAACGGCACAGGAGTGGCTCTGATACCAATCTGTAACACCCCAACCGATGGCGGAAACATCGGGGTGCCACGTATTGATGATTGTTTCAGTAGCACATGGTATAAATTGAATTTTAAATAATTTATTCAAAACATAATATCCAAATATAAAATGATGTCTAGGAATTCAATACATAATATCAAATAACAAAACTTCAATAGCTTCAAATAAACTTCATGTTAAATCCTCATGCTAACTCAAGCCTCAGCTTCATTGTTACCTGAAACATGTTAATTTTGAAAATATTTTTGGGTCAACAAAAGTTGGTGAGAATTACATAGGTTTTTGATAAATGAATAAAAATGTTGTGCAATTCATGTGTCATGTCAATCTAGTCCATATGTGAGAACATACTAGAAATAAATCGAGTGCATAATCAACCCTGATGACTGTTATAATATGATACATACCATACGCTCATGGTTCACTTGAATATGTTATGCGATAACAAACACCCACGCTACCTTTGTAGGAGGCACGTATCCGGGTGGGATTGTCAGTCCAATAGATCTATCAATGTATACCGTCGGCTTGTACGGAGTTAATGATTATGCTAGAATGGTGCTTACTCTAATCATGCTCAAGACATAATGCAACATAGAAAACACATAGACACATTGATGATTGAATTGCAATAATGATGTTATAACATGTTTCACCCAAAAAATGGTGATAAATAAAAGGGGCTATGTAAAACTCACCTTAGCAAATGTTATTCTTCTTGAAAAGATGAAATAATAGTGTTGCCCAAATAATGCCAAATATCACCCTATAATAAGGTAATAAATAAGTCTAAGTGTAATTAGTTTATAAGTGTATCCTAGGGTTTCGATTTGGGGATATCCAATTTGTTGAATTTAAAATAAAATGTTAATTAAATAAAGGGAAATTTTATAATTAAATAAAAGAATGTCTTTTTATAAAATTTGAATTTAGAATGTTCACAATAATGTGTTTGAAGTATAAAAATAATTTTTATAAAATTATTTCTTTTAAAATAGATTTTTAAATCTATTTATTACAAATTGCCAACAATTAACTTTAATATCTAAAAATACTAAAATTTAAGTATTATTATTTTAAAAATCATATTTCTGTTCTAAATATTTTAAAATAAATTGTATAAAATTTTGGTGCAAAAATAATAAGAATTGAATTTATTATGATTTAATTATGATTAAATCTAACAAAAATTGATTACAAATATAAAATAAATGATTTTTCTGAATTAAAAATTATTTCAGTAAAGTTTAACTTTATACAAACTCAGGATAATTTTTGTAGAATTTAATAAAATTGTTTTGATATTTTAATGGATTTTTATAAATATAATAGTATAAAATTGATTTAATTATTATAAATATTAAATAAATGAATTTTAGAAAAATAAAAATTGTAAATAAAACTTTTATCTCAGATTTAATAAATATAATTTTTTTAGAATTTATAAAATAGTTTTAATATTTAAAAACGAATTTATAAGATTAAAATGTTTAATATATAATTATAATTTGTTTTGTTGTTCAAAAACGAAAAAGAAAAGAAAAGAAGGCCACAGCCGGGACTCGAACCCGGTGCCTTTGGTCACCAACCACGGTCACAACCACTTGGCCTAGGCCTGTGGTTGTGACAATCTTCTGATTAAATAAAATAAATATGTTGTGCCATTCCAGTTTATCCCTAAATCTAAATTACGAACCCTAGATTCTACAATTGATCAATTCACACATCAATAGCCTAATTAATCACAGGGCTATTGATGTGTGATTGCCGATGAACATAACCCACAAAAAATTAAACTCACAGTGATGAATTGTGTTCGATTGTCCGGTCAAAGCCAAAAGTCAAACAACGATTAGAATGATAATTTCAGTGTGATTGGAGAAGAATTGAAGATTGAGAAGAGAGTATGAGCGAGTTGCAATGATTCGTAGATGTCCAATTTATAGTGTTGGTCGATGGTTGGGTTAATTGGAAGGTTTGACTAATCCTTAAAGTCTATACGCGTATAGGATCAAAATTGGTCAATGATTGATGTTATTTGACGTGTATACAGGTCATACAAGGCCGGAATACATGTATCGTTGCCATATATGGATCAATCACAAGTTAATTGTGATTGATCTTACATACGCGTCCACAGTTGACTTTCCATAGTCAACTGTGAGGTTTTGAAATCAAGTATAAGATTAATATACGTCCGGATTATTCCAAGTTGATGGCTAGCCCAGTTGGTTTAAGTGTTGTGTTTAGTTGGGCCGGCTTGGGCGCGGGTTCGATTCCCGGCCCAAGCGTTTATTTTTTTTACATAATTATCACACACAACCACATATATATCTATATATATATAGTATTAGGGTTCCACTTATGCGACAAAAATAATTAATGCGAATAATATAGGTAAAACTTGACGTTTTATTAATAACGAACGTGTAACGTACAAGTTTAAATGCGTAATGTTACATCTGATACTTCGAAAACATACGGGGTATCTCCCAAAACCTTAATAGAATTTCACACTACCTTAATGTACCTGTAAATTCATGATTACGTTTCGGACCGCAATCACCAATTTACCTTACATTAGGGTTTTGTGTCCTTCTATGACTCTAAACACACATGTAAGTAATGCAAAATAGCCTTGTGATTGAATCGTATACAATGTATCCAAAAATAAGTCCAACTGTTGAGCAGGAAAAAGACCTCTACCAGTCAGTGAGTAAGAACCTCTACCAATTGTTGAGCAGGTGCGATAGCCTCTACCAGTCGTTGAGCAGGTTGTAGGGCCTCTACCGACTGTTGAGCAGGCATGATGACCTCTACCAATCGTTGAGTAGGTTATTTGGTACTCTACTAACTGTTGAGCAAGTACTTCATCCTCTATTAGTTGTTTGATTAAGTGTACCAATTATTACACACATGAATTGCAAATTGATAATATGTACATGTAAGCAATCAAGTATCAAGTATAGCATACGAGTTGTAATAGAGTTGCCCTAGACAAGGTTAATGACTCTAGGTGTGTCTATAGCAAATAGTTTATATTCCATGAATTCTAGTTTCAAATGTTCAAATATGGTAAATAGTTGAATCCTCATGTATAACTAAGGATTATGTTTGATGCAACACACAATCAAGTTTCAATAGTTTGGTTATCATGGGTAACTAGCTCATGTGTGAGAAGGTGAAAGATATGAATTTAGTTCTTGAGAGGATGATGAAAAATCATGAAGCAGAATCAAGGTTGTGAGAGATAGTGAATGTGAAGATAGTTGATAAAGAGTTTATTTTATAGTAAGGAGATTATGTAGCAGTGTAAATTTTGGGGTTTGGATCAAAGGTTATAATCAAGTGTATAAGAAAACATGATTGTGGTATATGCCAAATATTGTAAAAATTTGAACAAGTTGAAAATGAGTGAGTGTCGATGGAGAATTTAGAGACTAGATATTATTCCTATGGATAAAAAAATCTTATTTTCAAAATTGGTTTTATACATAAAGCAAAAGTTGTTAAATAGTACAAGCTAAGTGGGCTTTGATTAAAATATTCCCGTTAGTTGGAGATTTCAAACATGACATTAGGTTTTGAAGA
This sequence comes from Ambrosia x helenae, assembly GCA_030844895.1. Lineage (NCBI taxonomy): Eukaryota > Viridiplantae > Streptophyta > Magnoliopsida > Asterales > Asteraceae > Ambrosia > Ambrosia x helenae. The sequence continues at coordinate 74,622,133 of CM061227.1, read as the reverse complement.
TCAAGGTTCTATTAAGTGATTTTTTTAATAGTTTAAAGCATTATATAGAAAATTGTTTGTTACGTCAATAAATAAACAATTGAATTTAAGTTTGAGGACATCTTTTGACAAAAATATGTACTTTGTAAAGTTACTAGGTAATGAAAATACAATAGGATTTAGAAATCTTTAGTTTGTGCTAAGGCATGAGGTTATAATTTTTAAAAATAAGTAACATGTGGAGAAATGAAATAATATGATTTGGGTAGGATGTTGAATATTTAAAAAGTGGCTAAGATGGTAAGGTGAAGTGTGATTGTGAAATCCATAGATGGTTATGAAATGAGATTGATTTAAGCTGTAAAATTTTGAGATTTTATAGCTTAGTTTAAGGAAAGTGAGTGTAATCATTTATTCATTAATTAAAAAGAATAAACGAAAACGTTGACTTATCAAAACTTCTAGATTCTAATAACATAGTGAAGACATGCTTTAGCCTATAAGTGAACACTCATCCCGAGAATTCCCAGGTAGGCATCCGGGTCCCTCGTCTGATTGGGATTTATGCGCAATGTAGTCCTAGACAGAAAACTCAGAATACAGGCGTTCACCCTTCCAGATTGCACGTGTTCGTTATTAAAATCTAGAACTTCGACGAGATCTTCAAGGTGGTTCAGGCTAAACCTGAGGATTTGTCCTATTAGTCTAAGAGTAGATCTTGTGATGGAGAACAATCTTCTTGTAGGGACTAAAGTAGGGATAAGAAGTAGGATAGAGAATAGAAACAAGTAAGGTTGCAAGTAAAAGGAGCAAGTATTGGTTAAAATCCTATGGTTATAGACTAGATTATTTTTCTAATAACCTAATTCTCTATAACCAAGGCTCTGATACCAATCTGTAACACCCCAATCGATGGCGGAAACATCGAGGTGTCACGTAGTGATGATTGTTCAATAGCTCATGGTACTAAATGGAAGTTGTATATTACTAAACAATTTACAATTTGTCATACAATTACATAAACTTGATTTACATAAACTAGGTCCAAAGCTCCTATGTGATCCAAGACTTGTACAACTTCCAATAGCAAATAAACCTGAAACATGTTAAGTTGGAAATATGGGGGGGGGGTCAACTATAAATAGTTGGTGAGAATACATAGGTTTTGCATATAGTTGAAAACAAGATGTTGTTAATGATTGTACTGTGTCTTTTTGTGGCTTGATCATTGTTAATGATTGTACTGTGTCTTTTTGTTACAGTCAAATGATAGAATGAGTAAATGATAGTGTATAAAATGTTAAACATGTTTCACCCCAAAATGTAAAACAGAAAAAGGGGCTATGTAAACTCACCTTAGGTGCATAATGAGTTCGTGCGTTTTATTGAGCGTGCAAACACTTAGTAATAATGCCTTGGAAAACTCAAAACTAGCTAGAGGAGATAATGACGGATGAAAACTTTAGTATATGGGAGATGGGATAATAATGTTTTTTTTTTTTTTTTTTGAATGGTATAAAGAGTTGAATGGTAGGCTAGTGTATTTATAGTGTAAAATTTGGAGTTGTAATTAGGGACTACTTTGACTAGGCTAGAATTTAGGAACAACTTTGACTTGACTAGAAGACCATATTTACTAACACTTTGACTTGACTAGGAGACCATATTTACTAACACTTTGACTTGACTTGACTAGGAGACTACGTTTGACTTTTCAGGTTTGACTAAGGGACCTTGAAAGGGTTTAAGTTTAGTTGGTTTTAATTAACATCACAAAACACCAATGGTGTAGTGGTTTGTGTGGTGTGGTTAAGGTTTAGCCCGCCAGGGACTCGGGTTCGAATCCTGGCACAGGCAAACATTTTTTTTAAACGTTTTTAAATCAGAATTTTTAATACAATCCAATTTAATATTGATTATACGTCATTATTTAAACAAAAAAAATTAACAAAATGGATGGTAAAGATACTGTAAACATGAATCGGATGAATAAACGAGGGAGTTCTATATATATATATATATATATATAAAGAAAATTTGTGTGATGTTACACTAACATATGTTAAGCATATAGAATCATGTATAATCATGTTTACACTGTTAAAACACGTATCTGCACATTATATAACATATATGGATCAATCTATGTATAACACTTAATTCAATTCATGTAATTCACCAACAACGGGACTTAAGACTGGTGTGTACATAAAATAACCCCCAATGATCCTCTAGATCATTGAACCTTGGACAAAACGTAACCTAACCCGACTCAACTGACCCTGTTAAGTACGTTAATAAATGTTTTTCCCTAAGGTAGACTTATATGTTTGTAAGATGTTAAGCTGAACATGTTGGGTGTCACATCATCCCCCTATTGAAAGAATTTTCATCCTGAAAATTGCACGAAGCCAAAAAGGAAAGAGATGAAAAGAAAGAAACGAAAAGAAAATTTACCGGTCGTTACATCATCCCCCCATTGAAAGGAATCTCGCCCCAAGATTCACTCAGCTTCAGCGGTAACATGTCTAGACTCAAACGCACGCATAGGAAAAAGATGAGGATACTTGGATTTCATCTAATCCTCCCATTCCCAAGTGAACTCCGGTCCACGATTTGAGTACCAACGAACCTTAACGATGTGGATTTTACTCTGACGAAGGCTACGAATCTTATAATCAAGAACTTAAACCGTTTCCTACACAATACGAAGACGATCATCAACCTTCATCTCTTCCAGTGGAACACTAAGAGATTCATCAGCCAAACAGTTCTTCAAGTTAGACACATCGAAGACGTTGTGAACACTACCGAGCTCCGCCGGTAACTCAAGTATGTATGTCACCGGTCCAATCCGTTCCAGGATTGCAAACGGTCCGACATAACGAGGGTTAAGCTTGCCACGCTTTCAAAGCGTATGACGCCCTTCAATGGAGAAACTTTTAGAAGTACCCTGTCCCCAACTTGGAACTCCAAAGGTTTGCGACGGCGATCGACATAACTCTTCTGACGATCCCGCGTGGCTGCCAAACGGTTACGAATTTGTACGGTTTTCTCCGAAGTTTCGTACACCAGTTCCGAATCAAAGAGATGACTTTCGCCCACTTTGGCCCAACTAAGAGGAGTTCGACACTTCCATCCATAAAGAGCCTTGAACAGAGCTGCCTTAATGCTAGAATAGTAGCTGTTGTTGTAAGAGAATTCCACCAACGGTAGGTGAGTCTCCCAACCATTGCCAAAATCGATAACACATGCCCGAAGCATTTCCTCCAAAGTTTGAATCATCCGCTCACTCTGACCGTTAGTTTGCGGATGATAAGTTGTACTTATATCCAACTGAGTACCCAAGGCTTTATGCAGAGCCTTCTAGAAACGCAAAGCGAAACGAGAATCACGATTAATATTAATAGAAACAGGCACCCCGTGCCGAGAAACCACTTCCTTCAGATAAATGCGAGCTAACCGCTCAAGTCCGTCTGTTTCCTTAATAGGCAGGAAATGTGATGATTTTGTCAACCTGTCGACAATCACTCAAATCATATCACAACCACTTGGTGACTTCGGTAGTTTAGTGACAAAATCCATCGTGATCCATTCCCACTTCCATTTAGGAATCTCAGGTTGTTACAGGAGACCAGATGGCTTCTGATACTCCACCTTGACTTTCGCACAAGTCAAAAATTTGCTCATGTAGGAGGTTATATCAGCCTTCATGTTTGGCCACCAATAGAGTATCTTCAAATCCTGATACATCTTGTCGGAGCCAGGGTGAACAGAATACCGGGATTTGTGAGCCTCATCCAAGACAAGATCCCGCAATCCCCCAAACAAAGGAACCCAAACGCGTTCTACAAAGTAATGTAGGCCATCGGACCTAAGCTCCAGATGCTTATCAATACTATGCATAGTTTCAACTTTAAGGTTTTCCTCCTTCAAAGCTTTTAGTTGTGCAGAACGAATTCGGTCAAGTAAAGAAGAATGGATGGTGAGCTGTATAGCTCGAACATGACGAGGTTTCGCAGATTCGTTCATGCCCATGGCGTCTGCCACAACATTCACCTTACCAGGATGATACTTAATAGCACAGTCGTAATCGTTAAGGAGTTCGACCCAGTGACGTTGGCGCATGTTTAACTCCTTCTGATCTAAAATATGCTGAAGACTCTCGTGATTGATATAAATGGTGCACTTGGTACCGTACAAGTAATGTCTCCACATTTTCAAAGCGAAAACCACCGCACCCAGTTCCAAGTCATGGGTAGTATAGTTCTTCTCGTGAACCTTAAGCTGACGAGAAGCATACGCAATAACCTTCTCTTGTTGCATCGACACGCAACCAAGACCGTGGATAGAAGCATCACAGTACACAACAAAATCATTAGTACCATCAGGTAAGGATAAGATAGGTGCAGAACAAAGTTTAAGTTTCAGCATCTGAAATGCTGATTCCCAGGAATTACCCGAGTCAAACTTTCGGTCTTTCTAGGTAAGAGAGGTGAGGGGTTGAGCAATCTTCGAAAATCCCTTAATGAAACGATGATAGTAACCCGCAAGACCTAGGAATTTCCGCACCATAGATGGCGTCTTTGGTGCTTCCCAGTCTTTAATGGCTTCGATCTTAGCCGGATCGAAATGAATTTCCAATTTATTAAACACATGACCTAGGAATTGAACTTCGCGCAACCAAAAGTCACACTTCAAGAACATAGCATACAACTGCTCTCCCCTTAAGAGTTCCAAGACTAGTCGCAAGTGTTCCTCATGGTCCGCCTTGCTCTTGGAATAGACCAGAATATCGTTAATAAACACGATGACGAATTTATCAAGGTGAGACCGAAAGGCATGACCAAGAACTCAAAGTGGCCATAACAATTACGAAAAGCGGTCTTCGGAATGTCGGCTTCCTGCACACGCAACTGGTGATATCCGTACCTCAAATCAATCTTCGAGTAATAGCTAGAACCCTGGAGCTGGTTAAAGAGATCATCAATACGAGGAAGAGGATAACGATTCTTGATGGTAGCTTTGTTCCGCTCACGATAATCAATACACATACGAAGGCTTCCATCCTTCTTCTTCACAAATAGAAGATCTGACAAACAAGAGGGAGAGATTCAGATTTACCACGACGGCCACCAGCACGACCACCACTACGACCACCACGAGCGCTAGACATGATCTAGCAAACAAGAGGGAGAGATTCAGATTTACCACTAGTGTAAACCACTAGGAATCACAAGAATTAAGTCTAGGTCCAATCCAGGACTATCCATCCAAACACAAAGTCTACTGGGATTCTCATGCATTTTAGTTTATGATTTCGTGTGCACTCGAAATGATAAACTGCTCTACATGGCCCCCCAAGTGTACTCCTAGTTTGAAACTCAAGTCACCGAATACAATCACCTAGAGACGTGCCGTTACAAGCACAAGTGCAATATAATGTGTGTAAGCGAGTGTGTCTATTGGAGTATAGAGGGGAGATGTCAGAATCCTGGATAGATCTCATGAGTATGCCGAAGCCACTCCAATACACAACACCGCCGTGCAAGGATTTAACAAGTCAATCCCTTCGTCTTCAAATCCCGAAGAAGAAGATAGGATAGAGGATAATCAAAGCCCAAGAAAGAATAGATGATGTAACACATAAGTATGATGATGATATAGAGACACCCCGACAAAGTTAGCACGTTTCCCACTAACACGACTCATAACATGTGACCGGCTAGTGTGTCAGACTCGGCTATAGACCAGACTCTACATGAAGTCCTAGTTCACTATAAACATTGGCTCTGATACAAATCTGTCATACCCTCAAATTCCACATGCAGGGTTTTACCGCGAGGCGCGTGACACATCAGGATCCAAGTCAACAGTCACAATAAACAATAACTATATGAAAGATACGTAGACCCAAAACATTAAATTTTAATAACTCAAAACAGTAGCGGAAGCTTAATCAAGTTTACATTCCCAAATGAAAACGTAGTCTCAAATGATTTATTCAAAACATGCATTAAAAGCCCTAGACGCCATGCAAGACCTGTGCGCCTAGTCCATGTTATGCTAACCTTAGCGACCTGAGCAAAACATGCCAAAAGATGTCAACATATAATGCTGGTGAGTTCATAGGTTTTCATAAAATGTTACCAAAATGTTACCAAAGTGTACCAAGTTCAATCCTGTTAATGCTATGCCAAGTGTACACTAGCGTGGCGTAAGTTTTGCTACTACTACAATTGGAAAACCATTAGTGGACACGTTTAGCAAGTTTAGCATAGGTTTAAGCCGCCAGAATAATGAATACAAGTTTAGCATAGGTCGAGACAACATGCACCCATCCGACCTCCAGTCGACGAGTGGGGCTAGTCACGCCCAATCTATCTATCCACATTTCTCCCATTGTGCAACCCCGCACATTCATGTTTTTCCCCTGGACTTCCAAAGATTGTATAGTAACCCAAAAGTAACCCATAGTGTGACACAAGTTCCAAAACATAGGTTCATAGCATGTTTTCTCACCCGAAAGTAAAACCAGTAAAAGTGGGGTTGTGAAACTCACCTTAAGTTGCGTCTTCCAAATAAAAGAGTTACCAACAAGTCCTGATTGTTCCTATTACTGGGAATCTGTCACAAAAGTTTGTATTAGTGTTTTGACTAATAACCCTAAGGTTATCTAGTCCCCGATTTTCCAAATCATGACCAAGTATGTTTGAAAATGTGTTTGACTATTAAACCGACACACCAAACTGACCCAACATCCCGTTGGTGACCCATTATATAAACTAACCAAGTACACATATATTACACATAAGGTTCAAGCATAAACACTTAGTTTGCATCAAGAATCACACATATGAAGTTGTAAGGTCAAATCAGTAAATAATGGAAGTTGGGTCGACCCCAAGAAGCCTTGGTTCGACCCTCATAAAGTTCATTCGACCTATACACAAGTTCATTCAACCTAACACATGTTCATTCGACCCTAACACATGTTAATTCAACCCTAACACGTGTTAATTCAACCTAAATCATGTTCGTTCGACCAAACTCAAGTTCATTCGCCCCTTTCTGATATTGGTTCCACCCTATGGGGTCTTCATTCGACCCCACGTGGGTCGAATGGGCTACAGGTTCGACCCCATCTGCTGCAAGCATTCTAAAACGCACCAAATCGCATTTAAGTAGTCCGAAAACATCACGAAACATCATGAATCACAGCAATCCAACATGAATAACATATCCCTACAAAACCCTACTAATTTAATTCCAAAATCAGTCTATTTTATAACTTACCCAAAATGGCAAAATTATAGAAATGTCACATCAATGCATGTAAACTTTATCCAATTAGGAAACTTGTTGAATTCCCTTAATAATCTACAAAAAATGCTCAGATTATTATGTATCTGAAAACCCCTAATCGTTTTATTAACATTAACATCATGAATCAAACCCTAGATCTAACAAAAATCCGCAAAATAGACAAAACACCATCATCCATCAAATTATAACCTAAGATAATCATAAACCATTACCAGTAGCAGCTCTAGATCATGGTTATATCATCTAAACAACATTCAAACATTAAACAACACATAACACAACATAAAACACCATTAACTCATATTTATTTGTATGAAAACTCATGTTTAATGATAGGGTGTTGTTTATAAATATGTTAGAAAGGTTTTGAATCATAAAAACCATCCTATATCAGATTTGGACCTTTGGGGTTTAATATAAATGAATAAAAAATGCTTAAAAAGGATTTTAGATCAAGAACACACCTTAGATCTTCTCTTTTTTGTTATATGGGAGATATTTGTAGGTTAGATTATGAAAAACAAGGTCAAAAACTCCTTCCTCAATGTTTATGGTTCAAAGAGAGTTTTTAGATGCGACTAGGGTTTGTGAAATGATGAAAAATTACAAAGTATGGTATTTATAGTAACTGTTGGTTTGACCCTTGCAGGGGTCAAATGGGTGTTATTGAAGTCGAAGGGGTTTTTTCATTGATTCGTCATCTTAGTTCGACCCCCCCTTTATGGTCGAACCAATTCCAGTCTTTTCCATATTTTCAAGTTTTGTCGTTTAAACACGTTTTAGCAATCCTAACACATGATCATGCAATCCTAACATATGTGAAGCATATAGAATCATATATAATCATGTTTACACCATTAAACACGTATTTGCACATTATATAACATATATGGATCAATCTATGTATAACACTTAATTCAATTCATGTAATTCACCAACAACGGGACTTAAGACTGGTATGTACATAAACTAACCCTCAATGATCCTCCAGATCATTGAACCCTGTACAATACGTAACGTAACCCGACTCAACTGGCCCAGTTAAGTATGTTAAGAAATGTTTTTCGCTAAGGTAGACTTCTATTTTTTTAAAATGTTAAGCTGAACATGCCGGGTGCCACATCATCCCCTTATTGAAAGAATTTTCGTCCTCAAATTTGCACGAAGCCAAAAAGGAAAGAGACGAAAAGAAAGAAATGCAAAGAAAATTTACCGGTCGTTACATCATCCCCTTATTGAGAGGAATCTCGCCCCGAGATTCACTCAGCTTCAGTGGTAATATGTCTAGACTCGAACGCACACTTAGGAAAAAGATGAGGATACTTAAATTTCATCTGATCCTCCCATTCCCATGTGAACTCCGGTCCACGATTTGAGTTCAAACGAACCATAACGATGAGGATTTTACTCCGAAGAAGGCTAAGAATCTAATAATCAAAGGTTTACGATGACGATCGACATAACTTTTCTGACAATCCTGTGCGGCTACCAAACGGTTACGAATTTGTACGATTTTCTCCGAAGTTTCGTACACCAGTTGCAGACCAGTGAGCTGACTCTCGCCCACTTCGGCCAAACAAAGAGGAGACCAACACTTCCATCCGTAAAGAGCCTCGAATGGAGTTGCCTTAATGCTAGAATGGTAACTGTTGTAAGAGAATTCCACCAACGGTAGGTGACTCTCCCAATCCTTGCCAAATTCGATAACACATGCCCGAAGCATATCCTCCAAAGTTTGAATCGTCCGCTCACTCTAACCGTAAGTTTGCGGATGATAAGCTGTACTTAAATCCAACTGAGTAGCCAAGGCCCTATGCAGAGCCTTCCAGAAACGCGAAGCCAAACGAGAATCACGATCATAAATAATAGAAATAAGCACCCCCGCACCGAGAAAACACTTCCTTAAGATAAATGAGAGCTAACCACTCAAGTTCGCCAGTATCCTTAATTGGCAGGAAATGTGCTGATTTTATTAACCTGTCGATAATCACCCAAATCATATCACAACCACTTGGTGACTTTGGTAGTTTGGTGACAAAATCCATCGTGACCCGTTATCATTTCCATTCAGGAATCTCAGGTTGTTGCAGGAGACCAGACGGCTTCTGATACTCCACCTTGACTTTAGTACAAGTCAAACATTTGCTCATGTAGGAGGCTATATCAGCCTTCATGTTTGGTCACCAATAAAGTATCTTCAATTCCTGATACATCTTGTCGGAGCCAGGGTGAACAGAATACCGGGATTTGTGAGCATCATCCAAGACAAGCTCCCGCAATCCCCCAAACAAAGGAACCAAAACGCGTTCTGCAAAGTAATGTAGGCCATCGGACCTGAACTCGAGATGCTTATCAGCACTATGCATAGTTTCAGCATTAAAATTTTCCTCCTTCAAAGCTTCCAGTTGTGCAGAACAAATTCGGTCAGGGAAAGAAGAATGGATGGTGAGCTATAAAGCTCAAACACGAAGAGGTTTCGCATATTTCTTCCTGCTCAAGGCGTCTGCAGCAGCATTTGCCTTGCCAGGATGATACATAATAGCACAGTCGTAATCGTTAAGGAGTTTGACCCAGCGACGATGCCGCATGTTTAACTCCTTCTGATTGAAAATATGCTAAAGACCCTTGTGATTGGTATAAATGGTGCACTTGGTACCGTACATGTAGTGTCTCCAGATTTTCAAAGCGAAGACCACCGCACCCAGTTCCAAGTCATAGGTAGTATAGTTCTTCTCGTGAACCTTAAGCTGACGAGAAGCGTACGCAATAACCTTCTCGTGTTGCATCAACATGCAACTGAGACCGTGGATAGAAACATCACAGTACACAACAAAATCATTAGTACCACCAGGTAAGGATAAGATAGGTGCAGAACAGAGTTTAAGTTTCAGCATCTGATTTGCTGATTCCGTGAATCACCCCAGTCAAACTTTCGGTCTTTCTGGGTAAGAGAGGTGAGGGGTTGAGCAATCTTCGAAAATCCCTCAATGAAACGACGATAGTAACCCGCAAGACCTAGGAATTGTCGTACCACAGATGGCTTCTTTGGTGCTTCCCAGTCTTTAAGAGCTTCGATTTAGCCAAATCGACGTGAATTCCCAGTTCATTAACCACATGACCTAGGAATTGAACTTCACGCAACAAAAAGTCACACTTCGAGAACGTAGCATACAGCTACTCTCGCCTTAAGAGTTCCAAGACTAGTCGTAAGTGTTCCTCATGATCCGCCTTGCTGTTGGAATAGACCATAAGATCGTCAATAAACACGATGACAAATTTTTCAAAGTAAGGATTACAAACACGGTTCATCAAATCCATGAAAACCGCTGGTGCGTTGGTGAGACCGAAAGGCATGACAAAGAACTCAAAGTGGCCTTAACAAGTTCGAAAAGCAGTCTCTAGAATGACGGCTTCCTGCACATGCAACTGATGATATCCGGACCTCACATCAATCTTCGAATAATAGCTAGAACCCTGGAGCTTATCAAAGAGATCATCATGCACCGAAAGAATCTCTCCATCAGGGAGAGGGATCCAAATGACCTTATCGAAACAAACGATTTCCACATGATACAACGATAACCAATGCAATCCCACATCGACATCAAAACTACCCAAAGATACCGCATAAGGTCAATAGGGAAAGACAAACCCGAAAGTTCCATGTTACATTCCCGAAAATATGTGTCGCTTCGATTTTCTTACCGTCAACCAATTCTATCATGTACTTAGCCTCTAAAGGTGTGGGTACTATATTTAGCAATTGACTAAACTCTACAGATATGAAACTCTTATCGGCAACAGAATCAAACAAAACGAAAGTATAGAGATCTTTAAGAAGGAACGTACCGGTAACTGTGTCAGGATCCTGTTTGGCCTCCACCGAGCCAATGACGAAAGTACATGCATTCCTGCTACCGCCTCCGTTGTTCCCATTACCATTCCCGTTCTTCCCGTTCTCACCCTGCCTCAAATTAGGGAACTCACACTTGAAATGCCCCAAATCACCACAGTTATAACAACCTTGCTTTCATGGGGTCCCTGAGAAGCAGGAGCAGGAACACCATCACGAGCCTGAGACAACTGAAAAGTCTCCCTACAGTCCTTAGCATGATGCCCAAACTGCTGGCACCGATGACAAAGAGCCCGCTCACAATTCCCGAATAATGAAATCCACACTTGTTGCACTTATGGTGCTTCCCTAAGTACCCACTCTGTTTCTGCCCAGAATGATGAAATCCACACCGGCGCTAAACCCTTTCCCACACAATCCCACTTCTTCTTGTTACCATCAGAACCCTTCACAGCAGTACCCCGAGGAGGCAAAACACCGTCTACCACCTTCAAATTAGTTATCCTGTGAGCTGACCGAACAACCTTCGCAAGCGTAGAAAGGTTCCCAGCAGCCACCAATCCTGCAATCTCCGGCACCAACCCAGAGATGTAGTGTTCAATCCTCCTATACCCCAGTGTGTGCAAATCCGGATATTACACCGCCAACTCATTACGCCTAACAGTATAATCCACAATCTCCGATCCCAACATCTTATAACTCCAAACCTCATGCTCAAGCTTCTGAACTTCATCCCTGGGACAATACTCATTCTTCAAACGATGCATAAAATCCGCCCAAGGCATAGCATGGGCCTCCCCCAAGCCTATAGTTTGAGCAGTGGAGTTCCACCAAGTAAAAGCAGGACCGTAAAACGTCGCTATAGAATACTTCACCCGGTCCCTAGCTGGACAGTTACATATCAAGAATATCAACTCAACCTTCTCTAACCACCTGAGCAGTCCCACTGCTCCCCTAGTTCCCGCAAAGTTATGAGGCGTATAGTCCCGAAACATCTTGTAGGTGGACTGAGGTGGAGGTGGATTGACTGCACCACTTGGACCAATGACACACAAATAAACAACAGAAAAAGAACACAACGTCCATAATTCAGGTAAAGATAAAAATCAAATTACCACCAAGAACATTATGTGCAGCCTGAAATGCAGCCAGTGCAACATTCACTTGCTGCTGGAGTAGGTCGTTCAGCTCTTCATGGGTCATCTTAACATTACCATGACCACAGCCACAACCACTTCCGCCAAGGCCACTAGCACGAACACCTCTACGACCATCACTAGCGCCATAAATGATCTGACAAACAAAAGCAAGAGATTCAGATTTACCACTAGTGTAAACCACTAGGAATCACAAGAATTAAGTCTAGGTCCAATCCAGGACAATCCATCCAAACACAGAGTCTATTGGGATTCTCATGCATTCTAGTTTATGATTTCATGTGAACCCGAAATGATAAACTGCTCTACATGGCCCTCCAAGTGTACTCCTAGTTTGAAACTCAAGTCCCTGAATACAATCACCTAGAGACGTGTCGTTACAAGCACAAGTGCAATATAATTTGTGTACATGAGTGTGTCTATTGGAGTATAGAGGGGAGATGTCCGAATCCTGGACAGATATCATGAGTATGCCGAATCCACTCCAATACACAACACCGCCGTGCAAGGATTTTACAAGCCAGTCCCTTCGTCTTCAAATCCCGAAGAAGAAGATAAGATAGAGGATAAACAAAACCCAAGAAAGAATAGATGATGTAACACATAAGTATGATGATGATAAAGAGACACCCCGACAAAGTTAGTACGTTTTCCACTAACACGACTCATAACATGTGACCGGCTAGTGTGTGAGACCCGGCTATAGACCAGACTCTACATGCAGTCCTAGTTCACTATAAACATTGGCTCTGATACCAATCTATCACACCCTCAAATTCCACACGTGGGGTTTTGCCGCGAGGCGCGCGACACATCAGGATCCAAGTCAACAGTCACAATAAACAATAACTATATGAAAGATACGTAGACTCAAAACATTAAATTTTAATAACTCAAAACAGTAGCGGAAGCTTAATCAAGTTTACATTCCCAAATGATAACGTAGTCTCAAATGATTTATTCAAAACATGCACTAAAAGCCTTAGACGCCATGCAAGACCTGTGCGCCGAGTCCGTGTTATGCTACCTTAGCGACCTAAGAAAAACATGCCAATAGATGTCAACATATAATGCTGGTGAGTTCACAGGTTTTCATAAAATGTTACCAAAATGTTACCAAAGTGCACCAAGTTCAATACTGTCAATACTATGCCAAGTGTACGCTAACTATGCGTATGTTTTGCTACTAATACGATTGGAAAACCATTACTGGACACGTTTAGCAAGTTTTGCATATATTTAAGCCACCCTAACAATGAATACAAGTTTAGCAAAGGTCGAGGCAACATGCACCCGTCCGACCTCCAGTCGACGAGTAGGGCTTGTCACGTACAATAGATATATCCACATTTCCCCCATTGTGCAACCCCGCACATTCATCGCTTTCCTCAGGACTTCCAAAGATCATATAGTAACCCAAAAGTAACCCATGGTATGACACAAGTTCCAAAACATAAGTTCATATCATGTTTTCTTCCCCAAAAGTAAAGCCAGTAAAAGTGGAGTCATCAAACTCACCTTAAGCTGCATCTTCCAAATAAAAGAGTTACTAACAAGTCCTGATAGTTCCTATTACCAGGAATCTATCACAAAAGTTCGTATAAGTGTTTTGACTAATAACCCTAAGGTTATCTAGTCCCCGATTGTCCAGATCGTGACCAAGTATGTTTGAAAACGTGTTTAGCCGTTAAACCGACACACCAAACTGATTTGACATTCCGTTGGTGACCCATTATATAAACTAAGTAAGTACACATAGATTACACCTAAGGTTCAAGCATAACACACGTAGTTTGCACTAACAATCACACATACGAAGTTGTAAGGTCGAATCAGCATATAATGGATGTTGGTTCGATCCAAAGAAGCCTTGGTTCGACCCCCATAAAGTTCGTTCGAACTATACACAAGTTCATTCAACCTAAGACATGTTCATTCGACCCTAACACATGTTAATTCGACCCTAACACGTGTTAATTCGACCTAAATCAAGTTCGTTCGACCAAATTGAAGTTCGTTTGCCCCTGTATGATATTGGTTTGACCATATGGGGTCTTCATTTGACCCCATGTGGGTCGAATGGGCTACAGGTTCGACCCCATCTGCTGCAAGCATTCTAAAACGCCCCAAATCGCATCTAAGTAGTCTGAAAACATCACGAAACATCATGAATCATAGCAGTCCAACATGAATAACATATCCCTACAAAACCCTACTAATTTTACTCCAAAATAAGTCAGTTGTATAACTTACCCAAATTGGCAAAATTATGGAAATGTCACATCAACACATGTAAACTTTACCCAATTAGGAACTTATTGAAATCGCTTAATAATATGCTCAAAATGCTCAGATTAGTATGTATATGAAAACCGCTAATTGTTTTTATTTACATTAACATCATGAATCAAACCCTAGATCTAACAAAAATTCCCAAGATAGACAAAACACCATCATCCATCAAATTATAACCTAAGATAATCATAAACCATTACCAATAGCAATTCTAGATCATGGTTATATCATCTAAACAACATTCAATCATTAAACAACACATAACACAACATAAAACACCATTAACACATATTTATTTGTATGACAACTCATGTATAACGATAGGGTTTTGTTTAGAAAGATGTTAGAAAGGTTTTTAATCATAAAAACCATCTTAGAACAGATCTGGACCTTTGGGGTTTAATAAAAACGAATAAAAAAAATGCATAAAATGGAATTTAGATCAAGAACACACCTTAGATCTTCTCTTGTTTGTGATATGGGAGATGTTTGTAGCTTAGATTATGTAAAACAAGGTCAAAAACTCCTTCCTTAGTGTTTAAGGTTGAGAGAGAGTGTTTAGAGGCGACTAGGGTTTGTGAAATGATGAAAAATTGCCAAGTATGGTATTTAATAGAAACAGGCACCCCGTGCCAAGAAACCACTCCCTTAAGATAAATGCAAGGTAACCGCTCAAGTCCGTCAGTTTCCTTAATAGGCAGGAAATGTGCTGATTTTGTCAACCTGTCGAATATCACCCAAATCATATAACAGCCACTTAGTGACTTCGGTAGTTTGGTGACAAAATCCATTGTGATCCGTTCCCACTTCCATTCAGGAATCTCAGGTTGTTGCAAGAGACCAGCCGGCTTCTGATACTCCACTTTGACTTTAGCACAAGTCAAACATTTGCTCACGTAGGAGGCTATATCAACCTTCATGTTTGGCCATTTCATGCACAACCCTAACAGTTAGAAATCCATGCAACTGAACACACGTTTCCAAATGGTCACCCCGACAAGGACAAAATCAAACAATGTTCATAAACAAAGAGGTTGCCAACGTGTAATCTAGGAAACTAGTACACATACGAACAATGTGTCCACCCGTAACCTCAAAACTTGATCCATGTAGACTTGTTTGCGTGTGTAAATCAAACAAAAACACTATCATGTATATATACATATCTACGGCCACACATGCACATGAGCATGTGCACATCATAACACAATCCTATCAAGTACAAGACATTTACCCAAATGGGATCATAGTCCACATTAGTTAACCAAACATATACAAGTTGACTTGCCTAGTATATCTTGCTTTTTCCCTATGCAAATTTTGGCCACATGTTCCCAAGACAAGGAGGTGTATAATGTTTTGGACATTATCTCAATTACCTAGGATACACTCATATTCTTGTATATACATACATACATACTTGGTCACATACACACATGTGCATAGGATGAGAAAATGACAAATACCCCTCACATATGTATATACACGATTGCACATATACACATATATGCCCTCCCATTTCCTAGTCATGATCCTTATCTATTGAGCACTTGAACCAAGGATATACCCCAACTTAGCCAAACATTTGCACTTACAACATGGATGAGGAAGAGTTGACTACCCCAAGACCCACAAAACCATCCCAAATTTCGGCTAGCACATTTCCTAGGCACACTACACATGCTTCAAGGTCAAACCCTTACACAAAGTGGGCACAACATAGAACATTTGAATAGGATCATCTTGTCAACCTTACCACAAATACTTTGCTCCTTCCCCATGTTTCGGCCGCTAATACCACCCCTACAAACCAAGCCAAAACTCAAGTAAACACCTTACCCTTACAAGGTCTCTAGGAGAATGCACATTTAGAAAACAAAGAGTTGACTTTCCCCAATTTTGAACCAATGAAACCATGGCTCTCCTTCCCCCAATCGGCTATATATAGTGCACCATAGAGACATGAGAATCACACCACAACTCCTCACAACTCACTAACACTTGAACACCCTATCTTTTCCCTTGGATACACTTGACTGAACCCCTCTCACCCACCAAGGCTTCAATCGATCCCTAGCCATCAACCATTAGGAGTCACAGGCCACTAGCAAGCCCTTAGGAGTCATTCGGAAGGAAGTTAGCTTATTATTTTCTTATTTTCTCGGCTAGATACGTGAGGTATACCACCCGAACCTTTATTCTTGTTTACATACTACTCGGCTACATGTAATGCTCACCCAAAGTCTATACATACTCGCACACCTTGTATAACAACTAGTTTTTGAAACTAACTAACCTAACAACTTGAATTCTATGTTAAAAGTTCAATGGTTAGCTTAGGTATACACACATGTTTACATTAATACATACACCTTAGAAACACATGTATATGGACATTTACGAGCACACACACATACATATGGATGTATGCGTGCGTGTGTAAGGCCAAGACCCGGCCAAAGAATAATGAGTTTTTCTTAATTCTACAACATACATCATGTTTAGATTTATAAGAATGTGTTAAAAATAATAAAAACATGTGTTAACAAGCTTAACACAAGAGTTTACTTGAAAACATGTGATATGCGTGTATATACAAAGGAAAAATACTTAAATATGTTGTTTTTATGTGAAACTGCCAAAAACTGTGTCCATATGCCACCCTAGACCTACATAACTTAGACATAAGTAACACCCGGTAACCTCTAGTAAGACAAAACACTTGTTTTTTACCAAAAACAGACTAAACATAGCCACCTAACCAACAAAACGAACAATCCCTGACACATAAAGTGTGTGACACATGTGGATAGGGGTACCGAAACCTCTAGTCCATGAGTGTTACAGTCGGGTGAACAATTGCATGGTAGTTAAAAGGAAACATAGTCCTAAGGTGCCTTTATATGAACTTAGGGCATCCCCAAGACAGACAAACAGTGCCAAATCTAGTTTATTCTAGCATTCAAACACCAAGTGAGTATTCACGGCCCCTTTTTACAGTTTTTACATTTTTCCTGGGGAAAAACATGCTTACAATTTTCAGTAACAATACATGACTATTATGTGAACATGAGACATTACGGTTGATCCATTAAGCCCTCATGTCATACATCATGCGATAACCATTAGCTATGGACTTAGCCATGAAACACCGGGATATATCTACTGGGTTGACACCCCGACTCTTGGTCAGTCGCTCTGACCGGATGACAGATATCAAGAGAGTGCTTGTATTTCACATTATTTTATTGTCTTTAGTGTACAATGGGCAAGGCACAACATGTCAAGGTTTGGTTATGGGCTCATGTCATATCACATATTGATTATTTCCCTAGCTAGGCAATGATTTAGTCGTTTATGGATTACATATCCATCATATAGAAAACCCGTGAACTCACCAACATTATGTTGACCCATATTTCCTTTAATGCGTGTTTTTTCAGGAAATCAACATGGATAGTGGAACATGCAGGGGTCGCGTGCGAGCATTTGTGGGATACCTTCTTTTGGACTGTTGTGTTGTTTTCCTAATACTAATCATTTACATACAATGGTTTTGAATATTAAACAATTAACACTTTGTAGAACAAATCTGGTTGTTTAATGAAAGTTCCCGCTTTATTTTAGTCAACGCTCGTGTGACCTTTGTGCTTGGAAATCTTTCGAAGTCGCACCTCGCGTTTCCGCCTAGGCGGGGTGTGACATATTGGTATCAGATCACGAGGTTATGGCGAACTGAGATTTTTTTGAGTCAAAACTATAATCTAGATAAAATTGATTTCGAAATGTTTTCCAATGAAAGAAACACAATGCCTATCCCGACACGCTACGCAAGTTCCATGCTAGTTACATATCTCACGCACTAGTAGATACACTAAGTATACCACATGATTACTGACATGCACGTGTGTTCATTGATTTCCAGGATCATGGCACACCAAGATAACCCTATCATTCTCTCGGATTCTGAGGAGGAGGTCGTTCCGGATAGCCCTCCAGCCGACGTTCTTCAGCAGGGTTACGAGCCCGATTCTAGTAACTCAGATGTCGAGGACAATCAGATGCAGATTGATCACGCCGTATTAGACGATTAGGAGGTCGTGCCTGCGGGTGAGGCACAGGAGGAGGAGGTTGCACTCCAGCAGTAGCCAGAGCCCCGAGTGCCGTCCTTTCGACCATATCACCCATGTCCGGGCGGGGCACGTAGGATGTACACTCCCTGGAAGCGGGTACTCCCTCCACCGGCTCATATCGCTCCAGCCGAGGCTCCTCCCCCGATTGACCCCGAGCCTCAGGCACCAGCCGATCCCCAGCCACCAGCTCCAGAGGACCTAGAACCACCTAGAAGGAAGCTTCTCCGTAGATCCCAGGCTCGTAGGAGGACCTACTTGCCGACTGTTGATGGATTCCTAGCTTACTCTGACGAGGACACTGACGGTGAGGCTCCCTCTACTTTTTAGACTGGAGGTCCATCTCAGCCATCCTCATATGCCCCACTACCTACCGGCTTCGAGCCAGCTCCTGTACGCCACACACACTACTCCGTCCATGACATGATTGGGCGTCACGACACGGAGGTAGCAGTGTTGCGTGGGAGGGTCCAAGGGATTGAGGATGACCTGTATTTGGCTACCAGTACCAGAGATCCCCTTCTCTACCGACTGTCTGAGTTGGGTACACGTGTCCACGAGGCTGACCAGGGACACGCCGCGGCAGAGGAGTGTGTTACTGAGTTAGAAGCAAGACTAGATGACATCGAGGCAAGGATGGTCACTGCCATCGCAGTTCTATTAGCTGCTTTCCCACCCCTATCCCCGTAGGATTTCTTTGTGTTATGTGTTGACTTATTAACTAAAACTTGTAAGGCGGTATGCCAGTATTGACATTATTGTAAAACATGAAAACTTATTTAGTAGGTTTAACTATTAATCAGAAAAATTATTATTATGACTTCATATGTTGTTATTATTGTTCCATGCATTTGCTAGTTGTTGTGTCTTTTGTGATTGATTGCATAATTGTTTGCTTAGTACATAGGATGACGGTATTATACAGTGATATGTGTCTCATTCTCTTAATCATGTGCATTAGAAGAGTATACCTCCCAAAAGAACTACTCGTTCAACTTCTGAGGAAGAAGCTTTTCCAACCACCTCAGCGGACCTAGCCAGGGTAATCGCAGAGGCTATTGCGCAACATGAAGCGAACCGTGCCGATTCAAGTGGCGGTTCGGGCACTGCAGGTCGACGCAGAACCCAAGAACCTGAGACTAGTAAAGCTTTTGCCTATTCCTTCCTAGTCTTGCCTGTATTTTATGCCGATCCTTTCGTTGACGATCCAATCTTTCTGACGCTGCAGAAGTAGAGAATCCCATACGTGGGTGTTCCTATAAGACATTCATAGCATGCAAGCCCTAGAACTTTCGTGGGTCAAAAGGAGCGATTGGTATTGTCCGATGGATTGAGAAAACGGAGTCTGTGCTCGATATCAGTGGTTGCGCGACAGACTAGAAGATCAAGTACGTCACCTATACCTTCCAGGACGAGGCGCTGACATGGTGGAACCTACAAGTGCAGACATTAGGAGGCGAAGCTGTCTACAATCTCTCTTGGGTCGAGTTGAAGTCGATGCTAATGGACTAGTATTACATACGCAGTGAGCTACAAAAGTTGGAAACCGAGTTCTGGAATTTATCCATGAATGGTACGGACATCACGGCTTATACCACTCGATTCCACGAGCTTTCTCATCTAGTTCCACGCATGGTTACCCCTGAGTACAAGCTGGTAGAACGATACAACTGGGGACTTTCTCCTAAGATTCGTAGCATGGTGACCACCGCTGCTCCAGCTTCCATCCAACATGCTGTCACCCTTGCTCACAGCCATACCAATGATGCGGTACGCATGGGATCCATGACCGCCGCCATGACCACTGCCGCCACGGCCACCAGCACAACCACCTCTACGACCACCACGAGCGCCAGACATGATCTGACAAACAAGAGCGAGAGATTTAGATTTACCACTAGTGTAAACCACTAGGAATCACAAGAATTAAGTCTAGATCCAATCCAGGAATATCCATCCAAACACAGAGTCTACTAGGATTCTCATGCATTCCAGTTTATGATTTCGTGTGCACCCGAAATGATAAACTGCTCTACATGGCCCTCCAAGTGTACTCCTAGTTTGAAACTCAAGTCACCGAATACTATCACCAAGAGACGTGCCGTTACAAGAACAAGTGCAATATAATGTGTGTAAGCGAGTGTGTCTATTGGAGTATAGAGGGGAGATGTCCGAATCCTGGATAGATCTCATGAGTATGCCGAAGCCACTCCAATACACAACACCGCCATGCAAGGATTTAACAAGTCAGTCCCTTCATCTTCAAATCCCAAAGAAGAAGATAAGATAGAGGATAAGCAAAACCCAAGAAAGAATATATGATGTAACACATAAGTATGATGATGATATAGAGACACCCCGACAAAGTTAGTACGTTTCCCACTACCACGACTCATAACATGTGACCGGCTAGTGTGTGAGACTCGGCTATAGACCAGATTCTACATGCAGTACTAGTTCACTATAAACATTGGCTATGATACCAATCTGTCACACCCCTCAAATTCCACATGCGGGGTTACCGCGAGGCGCGTGACACATCAGTATCCAAGTCAACGGTCACAATAAACAATAACTATATGAAAGATATGTAGACCTAAAACATTAAATTTTAATAACTCAAAATAGTAGCGGAAGCTTAACCAAGTTTACATTCCCAAATGATAACGTAGTCTCAAATGATTTATTCAAAACATGCACTAAAATCCCTAGACGCCATGCAAGACCTGTGCGCCTAGTCCATGTGATGCTACCTTAGCGACCTATGAAAAATATGCCAAAAGATGTCAACAAATAATGCTGGTGAGTTCACAGGTTTTCATAAAATGTTACCAAAGTGTACTAAGTTCAATCATGTCAATACTATGACAAGTGTACGCTAGCTAGGCTTAAGTTTTGCTACTACTACGATTGGAAAACCATTACTGGACACGTTTAGCAAGTTTAGCATATGTTTAATCCACCCGAATAGTGAATACAAGTTTAGCATAGGTCGAGACAACATGCACCCATCCGGCCTCTAGTCGACGAGTGGGGCTAGTCACGCCCAATAGATCTATCCACATTTCCCTTATTGTGCAACCTCGTACATTCATGGTTTTCCCCGGGACTTCCAAAGATCGTATAGTAACCCAAAAGTAACCCATAGTATGACACAAGTTCCAAAACATAAGTTCATAGCATGTTTTCTCCCCCGAAAGTAAAGCCAGTAAAAGTGGGGTTGTAAAACTCACCTTAAGTTGCGTCTTCCAAATAAAAGAGTTACCAACAAATCCTGATAGTTCCTATTACCAGGAATCTATCACAAAAGTTCGTATGAGTGTTTTGATAATAACCCTAAGGTTATATAGTCCCCCGATTGTCCAGATCGTGACTAAGTATGTTTGAAAACGTGTTTGACTATTAAACCGACACACCAAACTGACCCGTCATCCCGTTGGTTACCCATTATATAAACTAACCAAGTATACATAGATTACACATAAGGTTCAAGCATAAAACACTTAGTATGCATTAAGAATCGCACATACGAAGTTGTAAGGTCGAATCAGCATATAATGGAAGTTGGCTCGACCCTCATAAAGTTCGTTCGACCTATACACAAGTTCATTCAACCTAACACATGTTCATTCGACCCAAAGACATGTTAATTCGACCCTAACACGTGTTAATTCGACCTAAATCATGTTCGTTTGACCAAACTGAAGTTCGTTCGCCCGTGTCTGATATTGGTTCGACCCTATGGGGTCTTCATTCGACCCCACGTCGGTCGAATGGGCGACAGATTCGACGCCACTTGCTGCAAGCATTCTAAATGGCACCAAATCGCATATAAACAGTCTGAAAACATCCTGAAACATCATGAATCACAGCAGTCCAACATGAATAACATATCCTTACAAAACCCTACTAATTATACTCCAAAATTAGTTCGTTTTATAACTTACCCAAAATGTCAAAATTATGGAAATGTCACATCAATGCATGCAAACTTTACCTAATTAGGAAACTTGTTGAAATCCCTTAATAATATGCTCAAAATGCTCAGATTATTATGTATATGAAAACCCCTAATCATTTTATTAACATTAACATTATGAATCATACCCTAGATCTAACAAAAATCCCAAAATAGACAAAAACCATCATCCATCAAATTGTAACCTAAGATAATCATAAACCATTACCAATAGCATCTCTAGATCATGGTTATATCATCTAAACAACATTCAATCATTAAACAACACATAACACAACATAAAACACCATTAACACATGTTTATTTGTATGAAAACTCATGTTTAATGATAGATGTTAGGAAGGTTTTTAATCATAAAAACCATCTTAGAACAGATCTGGACCTTTGGGGTTTAATAAAAATGAATCAAAAATGCTTAAAAGGAATTTAGATCAAGAACACACCTTAGATCTTCTCTTGTTTGTGATATGGGAGATGTTTGTAGGTTAGATTATGAAAAACAAGGTCAAAAACTCCTTCCTCAGTGTTTAAGGTCGAGAGAGTGTTTAGAGGCGACTAGGGTTTGTGAAATAATGAAAAATTGCAAAGTATGGTATTTATAGTAACTGCCGGTTCGACCCTTGCAGGGATCGAATGGGGTGTTATTGAGGTTGAATGGGGTTTTTCATTGATCAATCATCTTGGTTCGACCCCCCTTTTGGTCGAACTAATTCCGGTATTTTCTAGATTTTCCAGTTTTGTCGTTTAAACGCGTTTTAACACATCCTAACACATGAACATACAATCCTAACATATGTTAAGCATATAGAATCATGTAAAATCATGTTTACACTGTTAAAACAGGTATTTGCACATTATATAACATATATGGATCAATCTATGAATAACACTTAATTCAATTCATGTAATTCACCAACAACGGGACTTAAGACTGGTGAGTACACAAAATAACCCCCAATGATCCTCCATATCATTGAACCCTGGACAATACGTAACGTAACCCGACTCAACTGACCCAGTTAAGTACGTTAATAAATATTTTTTCTCATATTTTTCGCTAAGGTAGACTTATATGTTTGTAAAATGTTAATCTGAACATGTCGGGTGTCACAGGTGGGTTGGATAATAATAATAATAATAATAATAATAATAATAATAATAAGGTGGTGAGTGTTGAAGGATATAAAGAGAGTTGATGAAGGTGGGTAGAGATCGATGTGAAGTTGTGATCCATAATAATTACACACACACACAGAGAGAGAGAGAGAGAGAGAGAGAGAGATTGGTGAGAAAGAGATTGGACGTGCATGTGTTTGACCACCTGGGTATATGTGTACATTTTTTTATTTTATTTTTGAACACATGTCGCTCAGCTATTGGTTCACCACTGAAGCCTTACGGAGACGTCTGGAAATCCATGAGTTGTCTCTCCCTAGAGACGGGAGATGGCTATTTTGGTAAATCCTCTTGATCAATGGCCAATTTTGTGATTTTCCAAAAAAAAAAAAAAAAACAGACTTATTCTGTTTAATTAAATTCAATAAAAAGTCAAATGTGTAAATTTTTATCTTTTCATTCATTTTTAACATTTGTTAATTATATTTTTTTTGTAACTGTGATGCGATTAATACAATGTTTTCCATTTCATCGTGTACGGTTATATTTTTATGCCACTCAGCTTTGAAAATCACAATACATTTAGAGGTTGTGTGATTGATTAAGTGCTGAATCATTAAGATGTCTGAATGGTTAAGTGCTGAATCATTAAGTTGGACCCCTTAATGGTTAATTTTCTTGTCTCACATTGGTAGGAGAGTCTCATTAAGGTTCAGCCTAGTTCACTGTTTAATAATTCAGTGCTTAATGGTTCAGCAACATCCCAAATCTTAATGGTTCAGCCTTAACCATTTCATTCAGAAGCTGGAACAAACATGCTGAATGCTGAATCATTCAGCGCTGAATGGTTCAGAGTCTCGTTAAGAGGCTTACTTAACAGCCCCTTAGTAATTTATGTAATTCCCGGAATAGTTTTGGCGATAACATAATTGATTATAGTATTACGTAAACTTAGTATTTCCAAAATATTACAATGTTTAGCAGTACTCTTGATTATAATTATAAGAATAAAAAAGATCAACATATTGGACAAATTACCACTTCTGTTTTGAATTAGAAAGGTGATTTTGTGTTTGATTTTATAAAGTTAAAGGAGGTTAAAAAAAATTCAATCACTTGTTAGGTTTATTTACATGACTTTGATAAGAAATCATAAAAGTGATTTAATTAGGAAAGAGCCCGGTACCGATACTAAAAATACCAGTATCGAAGATCGTGAAAAAAGGGTACTAATACTGAAAATGATAAGTGCACTATGGAATCCCGGTACCGAACATGCCAAAAAAGTTGGTAGTGAAAAAAATTCAGTACGAGAATTTATTACCGATATCCGATGCCATTAGCTATGATACTCGTTAGAAAGCTAATAAAACGCTCGCTAATTTGGTGTAATTTTTTTCTTTAAAAAATCTCGTATATAAAAGATATTAATGTTTAAAAATTATAGGAGGAAACATCAGATAGAAAAATCCAATTTTGTTTTTTAACTTTTTTTTCTAAAATCAATTAATGTCACATGGCACACTCAAAGGGATGCAACTCGAATGATTTCCAAGCACAAAAGGTCACGCAAGCATCGATTTATTTAAAAGAGGGACTTCCATAAGACAACATAGTTTTACAAAACATTAAGTTAAATGGTCTCGAATAAAACCATTGTAGGAAATTGTTAATTCTATACCCTAAACCAATTTACAGAAAAACGTGCAGCGGAAATACCAACCGAAAAATTTATTTCTTTTAAAAACAACCTTGGATATTTAGAACCCAAATCTACTAAGCATTTTAGGTATTACATCTTTTAAATATGTTCTATTACATTAAACGTGACCCATCTATATCACGTTATGGGGTCTTGTCCTCGTAGAATCCGCCTCCTTGCTCGATCTCCCTCCTTTCCTTACTCTATTAGGTAGACAAGACAACCTGCGATCACCAAATAACCGTTTCGTTGGTTCATTTAGTGACTTAATGCACACTACTCAAAATGCGGAGATAATATCCATAGATACTCCATGATCTCGTTCCAACGCCTTTTTGGAAGTTCGGGTGTGTTACCCCGAGCTGATCCTACAAGTCTCATGCATTCACACTTATATACCTGCATCTTCATTACCATTCACATAACAAGGTTAATAACCCCACAATTCATACAAATATACAATCTCCTCAATACCCCACAATACATACAAGCATACAATTCCCTCATATAACCCCACAATACATACAAGCATAAAATTCCCTCATGTAACCCCACAATACAAACAATCATACAATTCCCTCTTATATCTTACTTTGACCCGTCATGTTACTCTTTCTTCGCCAATCTCTAAGACAACTATGATGTTTCCAATCCTATACTCAATCCACATATAACTACCAACCCTTACATACATGAAGCTCTCTCTCAAACCCGAGCATGAGTACACATATGTACTACAAATGAGGTTTGGAGTTGCTCGGCAAGGTACGGAAGCATAAACAAGCTGAAAAATCAACATCCAAGGCCGAAGGGGGATTTGGCGTAGGGTACACCAAAAGTGGCATAGCCTACGCCACTTGCGTAGGCAAGGGGTGACAGAGTGGCGTAGGGCAGCAGAATTTGGCGTAGGGTACGCCAACAGCAGGTCTTGCACAACGCTTTCTTTTTTCAACGCAATATCTTTCACGCCATTCTTACCCACAATTTCCGAAATTCTAGCGGCTCATTTACCAACTCTCCCACCCATCATTCCATGCATACCTTGATCGAATGCACGCCCCTACGAGCTTCCGGTTTGAGTTCAAGTGCCTAATATACTTGATTCGCTCAAATCTTGGCGACACTAGTTACATTTACAAAAGACAATGTCCAAGTTAACTACCATGTGAATCCTTTGACCCATAACCAAACCATGTACTCTTTCAAGATTTCCATTCTATGTGAACATAATTCAATATCATACATCCGAGTTAAGTTCGGGAATCACTTACCTCAAGTCCTCCAAGTTCATGGTTGAGTCCATCCTTCCTATCCTTTCATATCATCATGTTCACATCATTGTTAGCATACATGATCATATCACACTAACAACTTTCCTCAACCAAATATCACATTTGACCTTCATTAGTCAACTTCTATCATATCTAAAACATACATTCACAACCACATTTATTCTCACATCATGTAATACCACTTACTATCATATATGTCTCATAGTTCTAACATATTATGCGTCGCATAGTGTTCTAATCACACAATCAAGTTTGGGAGCCTACCCATGTTATTCTACACTATTTACTTGGCGGAAAGTCAACTTTCAACCATTCAACTTTCTAGTTAGAGGCATATATCCATACTAGTGTACTAGACCATATGAACTTCACCATAACAACATTCTCATATATTTCGGAACACATACAACCATATGATCACAACGGTTGTCATATACGTTCATACATTTCTTCACATACATACTAGGGCCTTCATATTCTCCAACTAGCAACATAGCCCAAGAATTCCTCATAACACTAAATCCCTACATGAATGCTCCCTAGAACACAATTCTCATGCTAACCCACTTTCAATTATATTTATTATCATACTACTTTCATACTTGTCCAATCTTGCCTACAATTTCACAAGTTAGACTAATCTAGGCATTTCATCAAACACTTGGTGTGCATACGACATTTAAAACACAATGTACAAGCATTTCATGCATACTTTCATAGCTCATAACATAATCATCATATTTCTTTCCTACATTACATACCATTCATCTCAATAGTTATCAATATAGCAAATCATCACTTTCTTTTCAATGCACTCAACAATTAACTAAGAATGGTCTTGGATTACACCAAGATCAATACCCACTTTCATCATAGGTGTAAGACAACCTAATTAGCACATGAATCAAGCATAGCCCTATGTAGTATCACAAATTATGGCTCCTTTAGTGTCTATCAACCTCTAGACACTTTCATCCATCCTTGATTCACGTTTTCACATAAACCCTAGATTTTCACCACATTCAAAAACAAACATAACATCATAATAAGCCAAATTAAAGGTACCCTTGATGTATACAAAACCTTAGATGACCCATAATTGGCTTCATGCACCATCTTGGCTTCTACTTTCTCTTGATTTGGAACTAGAGGTGAAGAAGCAAGGGTTTGGGTCTTCGGTTGTTCCTGATGATCGACATACACAAGAATGTGTATGTTGACATCTTACTTCCCTTATCTATAACCCATTATTTTGCTCCTTGTCCAATTCTAGTCCCTCTAGTTTGATACCCTCCCAACAATGACTCAAACCTTATTGAAATTCTATATAACTTGTATATCAATCTAGGATAGGTACTTAGTTATTTCACCCCATGCCATAACACATTAAAACATGCTACTAAACCAAAATTCGGGTTTTGGGGCGTTACAAGTCTACCCCCCCTTAAAGAAGGTTTCGTCCCCGAAACCACTTTCATTACTAGCAACCCATTCCACCACTATGCTTAGGCATTAATTCTAGCCAATCAAAGCTAGTATTTCTACATAACGCTAAACCCTTAACCAACATTATTTCCACTTATTTAACTACTCTTCTCTTTCATTCAAGACTTCATGTCGTGCCACGAGCCCACCTTATAAGCTATACAACGACTCTAATCGAAAAAAAACATGATTATGTGTCCATACTTCTTAAATTAACACAAGCTTTCATGCAATTATCAAACATACCGAACTATCACAACCTAACTACTGTTTCACCTTCTCTTATTCATACCTACATTGAGAGTTCAACATCGTTCTACAGTCCCTACCGGACCAACGTATCTACCATACTCACCCCACCCCTTTTTGGTAGACTTTAGAGTCATTCTGTTCATACCTATTTGGTTGTTAGTTCATTTCATGCACTACCTACTGTAGACACGTATGTCCATTGCTTAACAACACCGAGTCTAAGCTAAGACTCATTCATCTTTTTGACCTTAAAAGTCAAACCTTCCGAGCAACAACATACGTAAGATATCATTCATTCATACGTGGGTACCATTGGACATATTACTTTCCTAATTAACAATCACAAAATAACCAAATTCACTAACCTTCCTTTCACAACGTTTACCAACCGCCCATATGTCGGCTTGACTTGCTCCTTTACCAGTCCACGCCATACTTATCTTTCTTTAGTTCATTCGCAAGGAGTTCCAACTCGTTAACTTCATATCACCTATCTTGTAGATTTCCTCAAATCCATAATTTTGACCATTCGTATCCACAAAATCATTGGTTAGGCATATACCTTTCATTCATGAAATTGACCTTCATTGGTCCATACAAGTTTCCTTTCACTTGTAATGTCTAATTATATACATTTTCTTCCTGATCTCCTGTTTACGTGCTATACTACATTACTTATTGCATTTTCCTATGCAAGATCCTTACAAATTATTCATTATCTTGCAAATTTTCTACAATTCGACTTTTCAAGGTAAATGTGCCATATTCTACTACTCTAATAATAATTTCTACATTGCACTCTCGCAATTCATAATATCATTCATTTTCTGCATATAGAGGTACGAATCTTTCAAAAGATTAACCGTTCATTCGTTTTCCATAGGTTTCTAGAAATGACTCACATTAATACCATGCCTTACTATCTTCCACTACATATATATGCATTTTTATATGCCACACAACATGCATATCTAATTCAAGTTACTAACTTGTGCTTATCTTAGTTAGAGAGAATAGTGTATTCTCTCCTTTATTCCTACCCAAATGACTCACTTCATAGACTATCCTATATTTCTACAACTTTCCAACAAATCTGACCCCTTACTTGGGTAATGCTATATTTTTACATTTCCACTATTTGACCCGTTCAAGGTCATTTTCACAATTTCTACAATTTCACCCCTTTTTGACCCTTTATGGTCTTCTCAACTGTTTGACCCGCTAAGGTCTTTCTAACCTCATGACCCACTGAGACCTTTCCAATCATTGTGACCCATAAGGATCTTTCCAACCATTTTGACCCACAAGGATCTTTCCCACCATTTTGACCCATAAGGGTTTTCTACAATCTGGACCCATAAGGGTTTTCTACAATTTTGACCCATAAGGGTTTTCTACAATTTTGACCCATAAGGGTTTTCTACAATCTGGACCCATAAGGGTTTTCTACAATTTTGACCCATAAGGGTTTTCTACAATTTTGATTTGACCCGTACTTGCTTACGGACTCAAACCTTTCATTTCAGGCTTTCATTCATATAGGTTTGATCCGTACTTATCTACGGACTTAAACCTTTCATTCCAACCTTTTATTCATATCGGTTTGATCCGTACTTATCTACAGACTCAAACCTTTCATTCCAACCTTGCATTTATTGCCCTAGTTGATTTATAGGCACAATATATATACGTTTAGTTGGATACCTTCTAAGGGAATCCCCCTTCCCACTCACATTTTTATAGAAGTTTCATTCCACCCATTTACTCACACGACCACTTACTTTCCAAGTTTACCAGGCATACCTGTGATGATTCTCACGGTCTCACGTGCATAGCGTGCTTCTTGTGCACTGGCCAGGCGCACAGTCCACATGCTATCCACGTGCCTTCGTGTAATCATTACCTTATGCCTAGGGACTGGTTTTCAGCTTCGTGCTACATTTCAATTTCGTTCCTAAACAACATGGTTATTTTTCCCTTCTATGTTTTACCATCCGTGAGGACTTTCCTCCCATCGGTACCAATAGTTAATTATCGTGTCCTTGAGACCTCTTCATTATCCACAAAAGCTCACCTTAACATAAACACCACAATTAGCTTTTAACATGTCACGTGAGTTAATATTAAATTCTACCTTTGGGCCTTGATCGAGTCTTGGATTGTACGGGTCACTGCATTCAGGAGCACACAAGTTTGAGTTTAAGTACTTACTTCCTTGTACAAGATTTCACTCAAACCAGGGCTCTGATACCAACTTTCTACACCCTAAACCAATTTACAGAAAAACGTGCAGCGGAAATACCAACCGAAAAATTTATTTCTTTTAAAAACAACCTTGGATATTTAGAACCCAAATCTACTAAGCATTTTAGGTATTACATCTTTTAAATATGTTCTATTACATTAAACGTGACCCATCTATATCACGTTATGGGGTCTTGTCCTCGTAGAATCCGCCTCCTTGCTCGATCTCCCTCCTTTCCTTACTCTATTAGGTAGACAAGACAACCTGCGATCACCAAATAACCGTTTCGTTGGTTCATTTAGTGACTTAATGCACACTACTCAAAATGCGGAGATAATATCCATAGATACTCCATGATCTCGTTCCAACGCCTTTTTGGAAGTTCGGGTGTGTTACCCCGAGCTGATCCTACAAGTCTCATGCATTCACACTTATATACCTGCATCTTCATTACCATTCACATAACAAGGTTAATAACCCCACAATTCATACAAATATACAATCTCCTCAATACCCCACAATACATACAAGCATACAATTCCCTCATATAACCCCACAATACATACAAGCATACAATTCCTTCATGTAACCTCACAATACATACAAGCATACAATTCCCTCTTATATCTTACTTTGACCCATCATGTTACTCTTTCTTCGCCAATCTCTAAGACAACTATGATGTTTCCGATCCTATACTCAATCCACATATAACTACCAACCCTTACATACATGAAGCTCTCTCTCAAACCCGAGCATGAGTACACATATGCACTATAAATGAGGTTTGGAGTTGCTCGGGCAAGGTACGGAAGCATAAACAAGCTGAAAAATCAACATCCAAGGCCGAAGGGGGATTTGGCGTAGGGTACGCCGAAAGTGGCGTAGCCTACGCCACTTGCGTAGGCAAGGGGTGACAAAGTGGCGTAGGGCAGCAGAATTTGGCGTAGGCAAACCAGGCTTGGCGTATCCTACGCCAAAACTGGTGTAGGGTACGCCAACAGCAGGTCTTGCACAACGCTTTCTTTTTTCAACGCAATATCTTTCAACCCATTCTTACCCACAATTTCCGACATTCTAGCGGCTCATTTACCAACTCTCCCACCCATCATTCCACGCATACCTTGATCGAATGCACGCCCCTACGAGCTTCCGGTTTGAGTTCAAGTGCCTAATATACTTGATTCGCTCAAACCTTGGCGACACTAGTTACATTTACAAAAGACAATGTCCAAGTTAACTGCCATGTGAATCCTTTGACCCATAACCAAACCATGTACTCTTTCAAGATTTCCATTCTATGTGAACATAATTCAATATCATAGATGCGAGTTAAGTTCGGGAATCACTTACCTCAAGTCCTCCAAGTTCATGCTTGTTTATTTGCCTCCTCTTGACCCATTAGCTTCCCATGGTTGAGTCCATCCTTCCTATCCTTTCATATCATCATGTTCACATCATTGTTAGCATACATGATCATATCACACTAACAACTTTCCTCAACCAAATATCACATTTGACCTTCATTAGTCAACTTCTATCATATCTAAAACATACATTCACAACCACATTTATTCTCACATCATGTAATACCACTTACTATCATATATGTCTCATAGTTCTAACATATTATGCGTCGCATAGTGTTCTAATCACACAATCAAGTTTGGGAGCCTACCCATGTTATTCTACACTATTTACTTGGCGGAAAGTCAACTTTCAACCATTCAACTTTCTAGTTAGAGGCATATCCATACTAGTGTACTAGACCATATGAACTTCACTATAACAACATTCTCATATATTTCGGAACACATACAACCATATGATCACAACGGTTGTCATATACGTTCATACATTTCCTCACATACATACTAGGGCCTTCATATTCTCCAACTAGCAACATAGCCCAAGAATTCCTCATAACACTAAATCCCTACATGAATGCTCCCTATAACATAATTCTCATGCTAACCCTTTCAATTATATTTATTATCATACTAATTTTATACTTGTCCAATCTTGCCTACAATTTCACAAGTTAGACTAATCTAGGCATTTCATCAAACACTTGATGTGCATACGACATTTAAAACACAATGTACAAGCATTTCATGCATACTTTCATAGCTCATAACATAATCATCATATTTCTTTCCTACGTTACATACCATTCATCTCAATAGTTATCAACATAGCAAATCATCACTTTCTTTTCAATGCACTCAACAATTAACTAAGAATGGTCTTGGATTACACCAGGATCAATACCCACTTTCATCATAGGTGTAAGACAACCTAATTAGCACATGAATCAAGCATAGCCCTATGTAGTATCACAAATTATGGCTCCTTTAGTGTCTATCAACCTCTAGACACCTTCATCCATCCTTGATTCACATTTTCACATAAACCCTAGATTTTCACCACATTCAAAAACAAACATAACATCATAATAAGCCAAATTAAAGGTACCCTTGATGTATACAAAACCTTAGATGACCCATAATTGGCTTCATGCACCATCTTGGCTTCTACTTTCTCTCGATTTGGAACTAGAGGTGAAGAAGCAAGGGTTTGGGTCTTGGGTTGTTCCTGATGATCGACATACACAAGAATGTGTATGTTGACATCTTACTCCCCTTATCTATAACCCATTATTTTGCTCCTTGTCCAATTCTAGTCCCTCTAGTTTGATACCCTCCCAACAATGACTCAAACCTTATTGAAATTCTATATAACTTGTATATCTATCTAGGATAGGTACTTAGTTATTTCACCCCATGCCATAACACGTTAAAAGATGCTACTAAACCAAAATTCGGGTTTTGGGGCATTACAGTGAATGACTAAAAACAATATAACAACAGTTCAAAAGATGGTATCCCATGATGCTCGCACACGACCCCCTCAAGTTCCACGCTTCATGCTAGTTACCTGAAAAACATGCATGCAAAAATATAGGTCAACACAAAGTTGGTGAGTTTGGACATGTAATCCAAAACCGACTAAATTACTGCCTAGATAGGGCAATAATCAATATGTGATCTGACATGAGGCCATAACCAAACATTGACATGTTGTGCCTCGCCCATTGTACACTCAAGACAATGAATAATTGTGAAATACAAGCACTTTTTTTATATCTGTCATCCGGTCAGAGCGACTGATCAAGAGTTGAGGTGTCAACCCAATAGATCTATTCCGGTGTTTCATGGCTAAGTCCATAGCTAATGGTTGTGGTGTGATGCATGACACGGGGCTTATTGGATCCTGTACCTTAATGTCTCATGTTCACATAATAATCATGATTGTAACTGAGAACTGTACGCATGTTTTCCCCAAAATAATATAAAACAATAAAAAGGGGTCGTGTAAACTCACCTTGTGGGTGTGTATGGTAATGAACTAATGAGTCTGGAGCTAGAGAGATCGACCTACGTGTCCTATGTAAAAAGGGACATTTTAGGTCTATGTTACTTGTACTGTTTACAAGTTGTTCTCTTGTTATGTTTGTCCTTGTAACTTAACTCTTTAAGTTAGATGTATCTTTGGTATAGGGATTTGTGTATTCAACATTTTGTTACCCAAAAGTTACAATGTTTACCTTTAAAGTGTTCAATGTTAAAGTCTCTAGGTGTAACTATACTGAAAATATGAACCTCATGTTTTGTGTGACAATATTTACTCTCTTTATGTGAACTAGTTACTTTGGTAAAAAAAACAGTATTATCCTTTGTGAAAACATCATTTTTACTTTGTAAAAACATGTATTTTTATACACTTTGGATGGTGTATGTGTTCATGTTCTGTACAATATTTAACTTATCACTTTCATATGTCTAGTAACCTTGTGAAAGTAAATGTTCGATCAGTATGCTCTTTGTTTAAGTAAGAGCTTGCTATCTTTGACACTTAAGTGTTTAGCAAGCTCTTGTATATCAGATTGTAAGCACAACGGAATGTATAAGTTAAAGAAACACTTTTTATACTTAGGAGGAGTTATTACTCCCTCTTGATGATTGAAACTAATAATGACAAGTATTTATTATGAATCTAAGCAGTAAATGAGAATTAGATACTTAGGCAGATTCACAATAAATACTGAAATGGAATAGAACAGTGAAAGTGTTTGAAGGATTTTTCTATTAAAATCAATGTCTAAAATAGAAGGTTGAAGCCTCCTGTTTATAGACGTTTACATACATGTATCTTCCCAATAAAGCAAGTATAAAAATATCAGAAACAAGTTGCACAAGTTGCAACATTGAAACAAACAATTACAGCTAAAAGTAATAATAAACAATAAACTACTGATACAAAAGGCGGTGGAAAATATCTGATGCTAAGTGCTAATGAATGACAAACTACTGATGAGTAGTTTGTCTTCAGTACTTCTGAAGTG
Organism: Ambrosia x helenae; assembly: GCA_030844895.1. Taxonomy (NCBI): domain Eukaryota; kingdom Viridiplantae; phylum Streptophyta; class Magnoliopsida; order Asterales; family Asteraceae; genus Ambrosia; species Ambrosia x helenae. The sequence continues at coordinate 74,586,917 of CM061227.1, read as the reverse complement.
AACTTGTCTGGTTTGGACTTCAGAACTTCTGATGAAGTTTCTTCTTCAGCACTTGTCATATCTTCTCTTCAGCAGTTTCTTGTCTTCTCTTCAGTACTTCTATACTTAGCCAAAATTGACAGAAGTGAATTAGACTAAGGTTTCCAAAAGTGGTTTCACCAATCCTCTTTTTCCTAATAATCTCCCCTGGATTGATGAACCCAAAACCTTACTAATTCCTTATGATCTTCTTCTGTCTTGAACAATCTTCCATATTTCTTTATACATGGTGTTCTTGAGCTGGTTTAACTGTCCATCAGATAGAGATCCTTTCTGTGGTTCCAGATGTTGAATTGTGAGCAGGTCTTGTGTTGACAGTTTCTTTAGATCACTGATCTTCTTGTAAGCCCTGCTTGAAAGGTCTCTTCTTGTCAATAATACTGAGTTGTTAGCAGTAAGTGACCATCTGATGATAAGTACCTTTGACTTGTTAAAGTCAGAGGTATAGGGAACCAGACTTGTCCCTTGGGTTGATGAACCTGAGTGTTGGATGCTTTCTACTTCAGTAAGCCTCAGGTGGGAGTCTCTTCCTTGTTGTTGTTGTTGTTGCATATTAGGCATCTAAATAGTTGGGAGATGGTGTTCAGTCACTACCTTGGTATGCATCTTTTCTTTGATAGTCTTTTGGATTTGGTAGGCAAAGGTGGAAGGATCCCTGAATTGTGTTATCAGAGGTTTCTCCTCAATGTCAAAATCTGAGTGAACTACTGAACTTCCTTCAAGTAGTACCATTTTGAAATCAGTTTTGACATTGTCCTCTGATTTCTTCCTTTGAGTAGCAGGCCTTCTTGTTGAAACACCAGAAGTTCTAACTACTGATCTTGAAGGTTCAGTAGTTTGAAACTTCTCTGGATTTGCAGCCTTGGCAGCCTTATATTTTCGATAAGTATCCACCAGTCTTTCTTCTTTCCATCTGGATACTGAGGCTTTTGAACCATAGCCATCTGCTACTAATTCATTTATCATCTGGGCTCTCTTGGCCTTTCCTTCTTTACTTGTGGCCAGTTTGTCTGCAATTAGTTGTGCCCTTCTTGTCAGCTCTTGCATAGAGAGTCCCTTGAGTGTGTAGGCTTTAGTCTTGCTGTTCTTTGTGATGTAAGACACCAGTTGTTGTCTTTTGTCTTCTTCAGCAACATGATCAATTTCAGCCTGTCTTTCCAGTTCAGCTTGATAAGCCTGGAGCTTCTCTTTAAATTCTAAGTCATCCCTTTGTTCCAGATTTTTCCAAATCTGGTCTTCCTTGGCTTTTTGTTGAACTGCCTTTAACCTCTGCTCAAGAAGTTCAGTAGATTGAGAGATTGGAGCAGGGGTTAGGACAGTCATAGTAGTGGTTGTTGTAGGCCTTGGAGGAGCAGAAGTTGGTTTGATTTGTTCAGTGGATCTGGAAGGTTTAGTTTGTTGAGATTTGGAAGTGTTAACCTCTGCTGGGTTGACAACTGCTGATGGTTTGTCAACTACTGAAGGATTGTCTTCAGTATCTTCTGAGTCATCAGGACTTTGACCATCAGAGGTTTCTTTATTATGCCTTAGGGATTCTTCAGAGGTATGGGTCTCATCTTCTTTTTCTATGGCTTCAATATCTTCCACTGAGACACCAAACTGTTTGGCCATTTCTTCTTTTCTGGCCTGGTTTTTCTAATCTCTCTCTAGGATAGCAAGTCTTGCCTTTCTTCTGGCTTCAACTGTATCCATTGGTTCCTTCATCTTCTCCCTCTTTTTGGATTCATCAATAGTCTTCAGAGGTTTGATCTGATCTGTCAGATTGGCAATTTGTTTGCTGTTGAAGTCAATCTTGGTCTGCAGATCATTCATTTCATCTGAATCACCCCAAATTGCTTCTTGATGGACAGCTCCAAGTTAGCTGTATAGGTTTGGAGGTGATTCTTGATGAGGGCATTCATCATATGATAAAGGTCACCACCTGGGCTGCATAGTTGGTTCATGTCTATGCTTGAAGGCCCAGGGAATTGGGTAGGCATTTGATGTGAAGGGTGTGTTTTTAGGAGATCCTCATGTTGTACAGAGGATGCCACTCTAGGGGTTTTAGGGATTGAGTGGACTTTAACCTGTTCAGGGGTGACTAGCTTCTTGAGCTTGGATACCCCTGAAATAGGACCTTCATAAAGTGCCGTCAATTCAGTAGTTTTGGTTGTTGAATCATCATCCAAATTAATGTAATCATCTGAATCCCTGATGTTGTCCTCAATGAGGACTGTCTCAGTTAAATCATGAGCTGAGCCCAACTCAGTTCTCTCATGAACCTCTTGTTCTTGGTTCTGAGGATTTCCTACCTCAGGCATTAAGCCTTCATCAGTAGTTGCCACATCTGAGGTCTTAGCTGTTTTACTTCTATCCTCAGATCCACCACTGGGTGGTAACTGAGTAGTAGCAGCCTCAGATGCCCCAAGAGTCTCTAAGATTGGGCTTAAAGACTCTGGTCCACCCTCATCTCTTGGGTTAGGGCTAGTGATGTCCACATCCATGTCTGATTCTGTGGTTATGTCCCCTGTTTGTTGTGGTTGTAGGGGACTGACATTATCAGATGGGACTTTCTTTTTAGCCCAGAGAGAAGTTTGGCAATCTCTATTGCCTCTGGTTCAGAAATTTCAGGGGTTGGTTCAGAAGTTTGGGCAATAGGTTGAATAGGTTGGTCAGCAGTTTCAAAAGAAGTGTCAGTTACAACAGTTTTTCTAGGTCTTTTTCTTTTGAATAAGATTGTTATGGGTGCTCTTGGTGGGGTTTGAGATGGATGAGACTGAGAGGGTGTTTCATTCTCACCTATTTGAAGAGCAGATTGCTCATGAGCATGTTCAGGCATCTCAACCTCCTGAACAGCTTTTCTTTTGGGTTGGTGGGTTGTTGTCTTTGTTGGCTTGGGCTTTTTGGCTTTTGATGGTGTGAGTTTGGAAGATGTGGGTTTCAGGGGGACTTTTTGTTGTTCTCCCTGATCATCTTCTGGCCAGGTAGCCGGTTTGTTATGCCTAGAGTATGCTTGTGAGGTTAATGGATTTAAAGTTGAAACTTTTCCCACAAGCACCTCATTACCCAGTTCCCCTATTATGCATTGCATAATGAACCTTGGGTATAACAAAAACTTTTTCTTGGTATTATTATGATGTAACACCAACTCATTGAAAAATAATTTTGATGCCCTGAATTTGGTTTCATTCACTATGGAATGAACTATTGGTTGAAAAGTAGAGGGCATCTGGTCATAAGACCCTGTCTTTGGACTCAAACACATAATAATATAATGAAACAAAAGCTTGTATTTTGGTTCAAAATATTTTTTGAAGATAGTAGCATGGGAGAGAGTACCTTGATAACCACACTCTGTCATGGTTAAGTGAATATCAGAGTTAGCAACATGATCAGGGGCAGCTACATCATTCAGGCCTAGTCTTGTTGCCAGTGTGGCCGGTGTGATGGTCAGTGGTTTCCCTTTTATTCTTGAGTTGAGGGAGATAATTTCACCATCAGCCGTCACCGTCTCAGCATTAGCCCAGAACTCATTTAGAGTTTCAGTATGAACTGGTGGGTCGATTGTGAGAGCAGTAAAATATTGGGATTTTACGACAAGATCAATGATCTCATCGTATTGGGTCCAGCCTTCTTGTTTTTCAAGAAAGGCCCTTTGATTGTGACCCTGTTTTAGAACGAGAGCCATGTGGTTTGGGTTTTTGTTGATCGAACAGTTGATTTGCAGGTTTAGGTTTTTGAGAGAGTTTTTGAGAGAGAAGGAGGGAATTTTTTGAGTTTGAAAGGATAAGTGTTGAAAAAAGATATTTATCAGAAGTTTTTAACCGCTTGGATCTTCTTTATTAGAAGTTTTAAACCGCCTAAGTTAAAAATCTCTTTATCAGAAGTTTTAAACCGACTAGGTCAAAACTTCTGATGATGGGAAAAGTCTGATTTGCCCTTTTTGACTAAACTGCTGATGAAGGAGTATCTTCATCAGTAGTTCCCATTTCCTCTTCAGTAGTTTTAACAGCTGATGAGAAATGTTTTATAAATACTTTTATTCATAACTTCTGAAGGTTATTTTATCAGAAGTTATTCACTTTTCAGAAATTATCCCCATACTGATGTTTTGTTCATCAGTAGTTTCTCTCTTTTCAGAAGTTTTTTGTTTCAGACATTTTGTCTTTTTGTAAGTGGAAAATGAAAAATATGTGCAGAACAATAAAATAAACACTTACAAATTTAGCATCCCAAGCATGGATACTAACTTCTGAAATTTTGATGTGTCAAGGGGTTTTGTGAAGATGTCAGCTATTTGATTAGCTGTTGCTACATGCTTCACCTCAATCTTGCCTTTTTCATAGCAATCTCTTATGAAATGGTACCTGATCTCAATATGTTTAGTTTTTGAGAACTGTACCGGATTTTGAATGATGCTAATGGCAGATTTGCTGTCTACAAACAAAGGTGTCTTGGTTTCTTTGATTCCATAATCAAGAAGTTGATATTGGAGCCATTGTATCTGTGATGTACAACTTGCAGCTGCAATGTATTCAGCTTCAGCAGTTGAAGTTGCAACAGATGTTTGCTTCTTTGATTGCCATGACACTAGACAGTTACCCAAGAATTGACAACCACCAGATGTTGACTTTCTTGTCATCTTACACCCTGCATAGTCACTATCTGAAAAAGCTGATAACTTGGTATTGCTTAAAGCAGGATACCAAATTCCAAGTGTTGGAGTTCCTTTCAGATATCTGAAAATTCCTTTGACTGCTATAAGGTGTGATTCCCTTGGTTCTGATTGATATCTAGCACAGACACATGTTGAAAACATAATATCTGGTCTAGAAGCAGTTAGATATAAAAGGGAACCTATCATGCATCTGTACATGGTTTGATCAACCTGTTTTCCTTGATCATCAGGTTCAACTTGTGTGATTGGTGTCATGGGAGTGGAACATGATTTACAGTCTTTTAAAGAAAATTTGTTTAATAATTCTTTAACATATTTTGATTGATGTATAAAAGTTCCATTTGTTTGTTGCTTGATCTGCAGTCCCAGAAAGTACTGCAGTTCTCCCATGGTACTCATCTCAAATTTTGATTGCATGAGTTTCTTAAAATCATCACACAGTTTTGTGTTTGTTGAACCAAAAATGATATCATCAACATAAATTTGAACAAGTAGGACATGATTTCCAACATGTTTAATGAAAAGAGTTTTATCAATGGCACCTCTTGTAAAGTTATTTTTGAGTAAAAAGGTGGAGAGTGTATCATACCAGGCTCTTGGAGCCTGTTTGAGCCCATAAAGAGCTTTGTCCAGTCTGTACACCCACTCAGTATGAGAAGGATCCTCAAACCCAGGTGGCTGACAGACATACACCTCCTCTTTTATCTTTCCATACAAAAATGCACTCTTCACATCCATTTGATAAACTTTAATTTTGTTGGAAATGGCATAGGCCAACCTGATGGCCTCAAGCCTTGCAACTGGAGCAAAGGTTTCATTATAGTCAATTCCCTCTTCTTGAGAGTACCCTTGAACTACCAGTTGTGCCTTGTTCTTGATTATCATACCAGCTTCATCTTGTTTGTTCCTGAAAACCCATCTTGTGCCAATTGGTTGCTTGTTTGGAGGTAAGGGACAGATTTCCCAGACCTGTTGCTTGTTGAACTGAAGCAGTTCATCTTGCATAGCTTGCACCCAATTATTGTCTTTGAGGGTTTCCTGGTACTTCTTTGGTTCCAACTGTGAGATAAAGGCTGAAAATAGGCAAAAGTTGGAGAGCTGGTTTCTGGTAAGAACACCTGAAGCTATATCACCCATGATTTGATCAAGTGGATGATCTTTGTGTTCAATCAGTTGTTGTAAACCACTGACAGGTGTAGGTGGCTCATGTTCTTCAAACAAACTACTGAGGTCTATAATATCTGGTTCAGATGTTCCTTGATCTTCAGTAGTTGGATCTACTGAACCAGAAGTTTGAGTTTGTTCCTCAGTACTTGTTTGATCAGAAGTTTGTGGAACTTCTGATGATTTTGAAGTTGACTTGATAACTGTTTGAGGAGTCCATGGTGTGGGATCCTCATCATCAAACCTTTTGTCACCATAATAAGTAGGTTTTGATGAAGTAACAGCCTTCTCAGGTCCAAAATGGAAGTTGTCAAGGTCAAAAAGTTCAACAGGATGTGCTGGAATAAGAGTGTGTTTTGACTCATTGAACTTGACATTCAATGTTTCTTCTACTATCCTGGTGTGAGAATTAAAAACCTTGTAGGCTTTTCTAATTGAAGAGTAACCAAGAAAGTAACCTGAGTCAACTTTGGCAGCAAACTTTGAAATAGAATCCTTGATGTTCAAGATGAAACATTGACACCCAAAAGCCCTGAAAAAGGAGATAAGGGGCTTCATGCCATGAAGAACTTCATAGGCAGTCTTGGAATGTCTCTTGACCACAAGAACTCTATTCTGAACATAACATGATGTGTTAACTGCTTCTGCCCAAAAGTACAAGGGTAGCCCAGAATCAGCTAACATTGTTCTTGCTCCCTCTATTAAGGTTCTGTTCTTCCTTTCTACTACACCATTTTGTTCAGGAGTTCTGGGAACACTGTATTGTCTAATAATCCCTTTAGACAAACAGAATTCATCCAGAGTTTTGTTCCTGAACTCTGTCCCATTATCACTTCTAATGGTTTTGACAGGTAGAGAATATTGTTTCTCCACTTGTAGAATGAAGAACTTGATGATTTCAGCAGCCTCATCCTTGGAGAATAAGAAGAATACCCATGTGAATCTTGAGTAGTCATCAATGATGACTAAGCAGTACTTCTTCTTACCAAGGCTCATAATCTTGACAGGTCCAAATAAGTCCATATGGAGTAGTTGAAGACATGCAGTTGTTTTTTATTCTTCAATAGACTTATAGGAGGACTTATGCTGTTTTCCCTTTAAAAAGGATACACAATGTTCTTGACATTGGTATACTTTCAAAGGTAGACCTCTGACCAAGCCCATTTTTGTGACTTTATTTATGGTTTTAAAGTTCACATGGCCAAGTCTCCTATGCCAGAGATCAGTTTCTGAAGTTGATGCCCTTGAGAAGAAACAGGCAGTGTTGTTCAATACCTTGTCTTTCTCAATGTCCACTGCATAGACATTGCCACATCTTTTGGCAATCAACAAAGTATGATCTTCAATGATCTTCTCTATCAACTTCTGGCCTTCTGGTGAGATGATCTTGCATGTTGTCTTTGTGAAAAAGGAAGAATATCCTTTATCACACATTTGTGACACACTTAGCAAGTTGTATTCAAGGTTTTCAACCAGATTGACCTTGTCAAACTGTATTTTGCCAGAGGAGACATTGCCATGTCCTAGCACATATCCCTTAGCATTGTTCCCAAAGGATACAGATCCTTCTCTTTGGCTGATAAAATTGTTTATCAGGTATCTGCATCCAGTCATGTGCATAGAGCCTCCACTATCAACGTACCATATGCTGTTTAAGCCCCTGGAAACTCTCTGCACATAATAGCAAATTAGTTAGATTTAGGAACCCAAGCCTGTTTGGCTTTGGGTTTGCTCTTGAGAACAGTTACAGTTTGTTCTAGACCAGGTTGAGAAATCCATGTCTTTTTGGCAATGGATTTTTCATTAAGAGCCATGGTGGTATCCTTTTCAGGACCACCATCAACCTTGGTCATCAGTAGTTGTACCAAGTTCATTAGATTTTGAATCTCAGCAGTTTGTGAAACTGCTGATGATTCAGGTCTAACTACTGACAAAGAATTTTGAGAAAAAGATTTTAGTTGAGATTTTATCTTTTTCTGAGAAAAGGTGTTTTCAGGTTGTTGTTTCTTGGGATTAAAGATTCTTTCATAATCATTTCTGATTTGATTTCCCACAACCTGTTGTTTAATTTTTTGATTGAACTGAATTCCTTTTCTGTATCTACAAAACTCTGTTTTGTGGTTGAACAGACCACAAATTTCACACTATTTTGCCTTTTGTTTTTGATCTAAAGGCAAATTTCTGACATTAGTGTAAAGATTTTGCTCATCAGTAGTTTTCAGGGTCTCAACTCCTGATGTAGATGAAACTACTGATGGCTTGTTGTCAGATTTTGTTAATACTTCTGAAGTACTTTCTTTGAAAATACCAGGATTTCTGTTTAGAAAGTTTTCATGGAAAGATGTGCAGTCTTTCCCTTCAGAAGTTTCATTTGAAACAATTTTTCTCCCATCTTCAGTAGTTTTGGGAGAGAAATCTGTTGGTGTTTCAACATGATGGTACCCTATGCCAAACTTAACATTTGAAGCACTCTGTTTGTTTAGCAATAGCTGGTACCCTTTACAAGAATCCACCCATTTTTCACAACTGACCTTGGTGTCAGCAAGCTCTTTTCTGACATTCCCAAGATCTTCTATCATCATTTTAATTTGTGCTTGGGTTTCAATAGTTGAGTTAGTTAATTTAGAGACTTCTTTTGTTTTAGCAGTAAGTTTTCTCTCTAAATCACATTTCATCTGAGTGTATTTTCTTTCTAAATCATTGGCTTTTCCTTGTAAGTGCACATTTGTCTCTCTTATGAGAGCAAAAGTTTCTTTGCAAGAATTTGAGCAAAGTTTTGTCAAAGACTCTTTTGATACCTGTGACAATGAAGATTTTGAAGTACAGCCTTCAAATGCCATTAAGGCAAAGTTCTTTCTGCCATTGTCTGGTTCTCCCCAGTTGATGTCAAACAATTTGTTGTCTGCATCAAGATTGCACTCTGTGGTGTCAAAAGGAAGACTGCTCCAGTCAACATACCCTGAGGTGAAAAGACTTTGTTGAGAGGGTTGTTGAGGCTGTGGAGGTTGTTGAGCAGCTGGAAAGGGAGGGATTGATTGTTGGCTCTACATCTGTTGAGCAGGCATTTGAACATATTGTACTTGTGGCATGTATTGCTGTTGAGGAGCTTGTGCCTGTACAAAATGAGCACTCCCTTGAGTTCCATTATTCCTATTATAATTGGGGTTAAAGTTATTTCCAGATTGTGATTGGTTAAAGCTAGAGTTTCTACACTCTCTAGCAAAGTGTCCCAACTTCTGACACTTGTGACATCTCAGTTTAGATTTGTCAAAACCAATTTTTGTATTACTGGTCAATCCTGGAAATTTCCTTCCTGACCTTTTATAAAACTTGTTAGTTTTAATTCTTAGCATGGCTAGTTGGTGTAAAATGTCCATTTCTTCTAAGTCATCACTGCTAAAGTTTTTCAAATCATCCATGATAAAACATAGATTATCAGCAGTTTGACTTTAGTCATCATTGTCATAACCTGGGAAAGATCTTTCTGATGAGATCCCAGTTGTTATGTCAATGTTGTCATAAGATCCATAGGAACAAGTTGGTGAGTCTTGTCCCATAAGTGTTGTACTACCTGGTAGGTAGTCATCAGCAGTTTTACCAGATGATTGTAATTTCTTCTTTTGATCAATTTCTCTCTCAAAAGTAAGTAATCTCCCATGGAGTTTTGTAAGAGTATGGGAGCCAAAATCTGGTGAGACTCTTAAAACAATGGAGTATGTTTCCTATTTGTCTGGTAAAGACCTTAAAAATCTATGTAGCATAGATATTGTTGTATAGGTCTGACCATTTAACTTTAGCTCAGATATTAATGAGGAGAATCTTTCAAATTGTTGAGTTAAAGTTTCCCCATTAATGTGAGCAAATGTCTCATATTGTTGAGCCAAAATCTCTCTGGTGTTGGCAATCACCTCTTCAGTTCCTCCAAACTGTTCTTTAAGACAATCCCAGAGTTCTTTGGCACTTTCACAATGTAAAAGGCCAGAGTATATCTCATTTGGGAGAGCCATTGCCAACATAGAGAATGCTTTTGCATCTAGCTCAAGTTTTAGGAAATCATCATCTGTATATTCTTTTGGGTCTTTAGGGACCTCAACTTTAGTTTCAAGATTGATATTTACTGGTTTATGTGGTCCATATTTCACAGATTTCCAGCAACCTGTGTTGGTCTGTGATAATGTATGCGTCATCCTTCTTTGCCAGATGTTATATTCATTTCTTACTAGCATAGCAGGTTTTGTCGCAGAACTAGTATTATGTGGATCCATTTTAAAGAGTATTGATTTGTCAGATGACTCTTTTAAGTGATGGATGTTGATAAAAAGTGAACTTTTGATCTTTTATTGAGTATCAATAAGAGCTTTGTGTCTGATTCTCAATTTGTTAGATTGATATGTGATCAGATAAACCAATGCTCTGATACCAATTGTTGGATCAGTATGCTCTTTGTTTAAGTAAGAGCTTGCTATCTTTGACACTTAACTGTTTAGCAAGCTCTTGTATATCAGATTGTAAGCACAGCGGAATTTATAAGTTAAAGCAACACTTTTTATACTTAGGAGGAGTTATTACTCCCTCTTGATGATTGAAACTAATAATGACAAGTATTTATTATGAATCTAAGCAGTAAATGAGAATTAGATACTTAGGCAGATTCACAATAAATACTGAAATGGAATAGAACAGTGAAAGTGTTTGAAGGATTTTTCTATTAAAATCAATGTCTAAAATAGAAGGTTGAAGCCTCCTATTTATAGACGTTTACATACATGTATCATGCCAATAAAGCAAGTATACAAATATCATAAACAAGTTGCACAAGTTGCAACATTGAAACAAACAATTACAGCTAAAAGTAATAATAAACAATAAACTACTGATACAAAAGGCGGTGGAAAATATCTGATGCTAAGTGCTGATGAATGACAAACTACTGATGAGTAGTTTGTCTTCAGTACTTCTGAAGTGAACTTGTCTGGTTTGGACTTCAGAACTTCTGATGAAGTTTCTTCTTCAGCACTTGTCATATCTTCTCTTCAGCAGTTTCTTGTCTTCTCTTCAGTACTTCTATACTTAGCCAAAATTGACAGAAGTGAATTAGACTAAGGTTTCCAAAAGTGGTTTCACCAATCCTCTTTATCCTAACAATAAAATGGCCATATCAAATGTAACTTTTTCTTGAAAACATAAGAAGTTTTTGTAAGCCTTATTATGGATCTAACATGTCACACATGACTTATAATTATCCCCATTATGTCTTATGTTAGTGAGTTTAGAAAACATTCACATTTTTCTTGTAAAACTTTCGGCCCTTGTGGCTATATAATATATATATATATATATATATATATATATATATATATATATATATATATATATAACCATGTGAGGTACAAGTCGAGAAAGTTCATGAAACGGATGGTATAAGCAGTGATGTTAGCATCAACCATAGACAAGTTCCAGAATTCTACTTCAAGCTTCTGCAATTCACTCCTCGGACAGTACTTTTCCATGAGTAAAGTTTTAAGTTCGGCCCAAGTGAGGTTGTAGGCTGCTTCTGTACCCAATGTTTGAACTTGGAGATTCCACCAAGTGAGGGCTTCATCTTGAAAAGTACAAGTGGAAAATTTCACCTTTTGGTCCTTGGAGAAACCGCTGATGTCAAGAACTGACTCCATCTTCTCAACCTATCGCATGATTCCGACAGCGCCTTCAGTACCATGGAAAGTCCATGGTTTAAAGGCCATGAAAGTCTTGTAGGAGCATCCCAAATTGGGTTTTCAACTTCTGTGTATACAATAGTAAAATATTAACAACACAAAATTTTGTGTGGGAGTATTAAGTGGAGAATTCAAACCATGATCCCTACCGTTATCCATTTCGCTTCCCCTTCGACGACCAGCTCCCAAAAACCGCCGCTGGAATCGGATCGAGTGACAACATATTGCGCAATTTCCTTAGTAATCACCCTAGCCAACTTAGCAGGATTAGTCGGGAGTGGCTCGCCATTAGTGGTTCTTGCCGATTTTTGAGTATGCATGTTTTCCTTCTAATACATCATATTAAAAGTATAAGACACAAATTTAACAAATATTATCATGCACACAAATATAACAACCAAATATAACCATGAATAGTAAGTCAGTCACAACCACAAGATACGAGAATAAATAAGATATACCATTAATCCAAATACCATATCATTAATTCATAGTCGCAGTTTGTTACATCAGTTGTGCATCACAAAAGATTACGGCCAAGCCGTATAAGTTTCAAACTACAAAACAGAATAACATAAAGTACATTCATGTGTATCCTAACGCGATGAAGATGGGAAGGCAGCAGCAAGAGCGATGATGGCAGATCTCATCCTCTAGTCAAGCTCCGTGACCCTATGCTCTAGCATGTCCACATGTCCTCTGCCTCAGCTCGTCCTATCACAGCAGCAAGTCGTCCATGCTCCGCCTCCTCAGCGCGCTCCTCCAGCTCTTGAATCCTCATGCCCATGCTGACCAACTATGCTTCGTGTGACACGAAAACACCCCTCTCCGTGAATAGTGGACGACCGGAAGATCCTCCAAGAGTCATAGCCTCCATGTCATCCTCCTCCTCTCTGTGGGCTAAGTTACCTACAAGTGAGGGAAGGTATGGCCGCTTACAGGCCTGGGACCTCCTCTGCAACTTGTGGGGTAGCTCATGCTCGGGAATAGGTGCCTCCACAGCCAGCTCCTCGGGAATCGGGTCTGTAGGAATGTCAGGCTCTCTAGGGACCACAAGGTCGGCGTGCTCGACAGGGGCAGGGAATTGAGCAGGAATAGCAAGAACAACTAGCTGGCGCACACGCTTCCGGGGAGTGCACGCGTCACATGTCCCACCCGGGAAATAGCAGAAAGTGCGAAAAGATGGCACACGGCCGGGAGCGGGTTGTGCCTCATGAGGAGCCCAAGCTAGGGTTGGGTCCTCGGCTGGGATAGCCTCCTGATGAATGCCTAGATCATCAAGTGCAGGTGGGGCATCATCATCATCTTCGTTGTCATCCGAGACATGATGATCAGTAGTCTGGGGGTCCGCGTCCTTGTCCGAGTCATCCATGATGAATCCCACACTATCTTGTGAGTAATCCGAAGCCTCATAGGGAACGGGGTCAGGGTGATCATGAGCAACGGGATGAGGGTCCTCCTCTGGTGTATCGTTAATGAGGTAATCTTCCTCGGAGTCAGAGAGCAAAGGACGGTCAACGGTGATAGCCATGATCCTATAAAATGCTTATGTATATGGATGGATATGAATGTCAGTAAATGAAATACTATACCAATGTGTTGTCATGGAGCATCTTGGGAACTTGAGAGGTGCATGGCGATGTAAGGTGGTACTTTGTGAAAACATTTCGAAAATGTTTTGTTTTAGTTATAGTTGACTCAAAGAGAATCTTAGTTCGCTATAACCATATGCTCTGAAACCAATCTGTCATACCCCGCCAAGGAGGAAACACGGGGAGGTGCTTTCGAAAGGTTTTCAAGCACAAGGTTCGAGCAACACATAAGATATAATAATAGTAGATACCAACCATTGAAATCATGTCTTACATATTCAAAATAAATGTAAAATTGTCTGAAAATACCAGGCATAACGTTAAAACATTACATAATAGATGTTATCAAATCTTGGTTCATGATGATGATGGTACCACTTGATGTGTACTCAAACCTCTCCCTCAAGTTCCCGAAATCCATGGTTAATTACCTGAAAAATATGCATAAAAGATTTGTTAACATAATGCCGATGAGTTCACAGGTTTTAATGTACTATGTAATGTGGTTGTGAAATTCGTGTATGACCAATCAAAGCTAGCTAAGCTAATGATTACTGTGCCAACCATAAGTCCCATAACCAAGCATCTCTGACTGTTGTGCCTCATGCATTGTACAATAAATACAACGTATATATAGTAGAATACTAACACTCTTTTGTATGTAACTGGTTAGAGCAACTAACCAACAATGGGGGTGTCAATCAAATAGATCTATTTAAGTGTTCCCTGGATACTGTTAGCTAATGGTTACGGTGTAAATGTAAGAACGAGGACTGTTGAGCTCATGAACCGAATCTCTCATGTTTCACATGCTAGTCATGATAAATGTATTAATAACTAGAAATTTAACATGTTTATCCCCAAAAATGTAAAAAAACAGTAAAACAGGGCCGTGAAACTCACCTAGTAACTGAAGATAAGGTCTAGTAAAGTAGAAAAGTGGAATAGCTACTGTCTTGACAAATGGTACCCTATAATTATCAAGGACATAGTAAGTTGTACGTTCATGTCGTTTACCATACAAATTGTTCACCCGACTTGTGGGCCCTTATACCTCGTATGTGTGGGGCCACTATTTTTGCACATGAAAATTACTACATATCTTGCATGTACTTTTGTAAAGTGTACGGTTTCGTGAATTCCGGGAGTTTTGTTGTAAAAACACATTTATTGTTAAAAAAACGGCCCTACATATCATCATTGGTTATAGGATATTTCCCAATCTAACATGTGTGGTAAAATCATGGAAATACAAGTGTTTTAACATATGTTATAACCTTATAATGTCCAAAGTGTGTTTAACACATGTTAATGCCATTTTAACATATGTTCATGTAATTCCCAAAATTTTACTTGTAAACTTTGTTCTAAGGCCGATTCATGTAAATGATGGTTTCAAGTGTATAAGTGTGGAACATTATATGTGATCGTGGATGTTTATGTATAAAGAAAGTTATGTTAAGGTATGTAACTATTATTTATTAGTTCCCAAAAGTCGAATTTTTGGCAAACATAAATCCATGCGTGCTTATAAAACCTCGACCATGGGTGTTTAACCTCTATGTCAATTATTGATATACATATGTGTGTGGCATGCACATATGTATATCAATAATTTCCAATTGAGGGATGGCATTGTAACACCCCAACCGATGGCGGAAACATCGGGATGTCACGTATTGATGATTGTTCAGTAGCTCATGGTAAATAATAAATTTCAATAATTGATTTAAATACATTACATACAATTGTTCTACAAGAATTTGTAAATCAAAATGAATAAATGCTAGCTACGCATCTTCAAGCATTAACTATAATCTTCAAGCAAGCTATAACCTGAAACATGTTAAGTTTGAAAATATTTTGGGTCAACAAAATTTGGTGAGAATTACATAGGTTTTGATAATTGAATAAAGCTTGTACAATTCAAGTGTCATGGCAAGTCTAGTCCATATGTGAAAACATACTAGAAGTAAATCGAGTGCATAATCAACCCTTGTGACTGTTGTATTGTGGTACATCCCATACGCTCATGGTTCACTCGTTTTTGTTGCGATAACAATCACCCACGCTACCTTTGTAGGAGGCACGTATCCGGGTGGAATTGTCAGTCCAATAGATCTATCATTGTATACCGTCGGCTGATCAATGTTAATGATTATGCTAGAATATTGTGCTTACCCTAGTCATGTTTAAGACATAATGCAACATAGAAAAACACATAGACACTTTATGATTGAATTGCATATAGAATGTTGTAACATGTTTCACCCCAAAAATGGTGATAAGTAGAAAAGGGGCTATGTAAAACTCACCTTAGCAAAATGTTATTTCTCTTGAAAAATAGAATAGAGTGTTGCCCAACAATGCCAAGTATTACCCTATAATTAAGATAATAAATATGTCTAAGTCTATCTAGTCTACAAATATATATTCTAAGGCTTCGAATTGGGGATAAGTTTTCGTTTGATTAATAATTAAAATGTTTGATAATTGAGAGAAATTTGATAAATAAATAAACAAAAGTCTTTTTATAAAATTTGAATCAAAGATGGTCACAATAATAAGTTTAAAGTATAAAAATAATTTTTATAAAATTATTTTCTTAAAAGTAGAATATTAAATCTATTTATCTCAAATTGTCAAAATTTAACTTTAATATTTAAAAATAATAAATTTACAGAATTATTAATTTAAAAATTGTATTTCTGTTCCAAATAATCAGAAATAATTTATATAAAATTTTGGTGCAAAAATATTGAAAAATGAATTTATTATGATTTATTTATGATTAAAACTAACAAAAATTGATTAAAAATATTAAATAAATGATTTTTCAGAAATAAAAATCAATTCAGAAAAGTTTATTGTTATATAAAGTCAGAATAATTTTTGTGGAAATTTATAAAATTGTTTTGATATTTTTATAGAATTTTATAAATAAAATAGAATAAACTTGAATTATTTATTATATATATTAATTAAATAAATTTTTGAAAACTAAAAAATGTATGTTAAACTTTTTCACTAGATTAACATAATATAATTTTTGTAGAATTTATAAAAGAGTTTTAGTATTTTAAAATGGATTTTTTTTTAAAAAAAATATAGGATTATATATATATATATATATATATATATATATATATATATATATATATATGTTTAATTAAAAAGAATGTTTGTTGATGCCGTGGTTCGAACCCGGGCCCTTGGCCGGTTCGTGTGTTTTAAATCACAAGCCCAGACCAAGTGGTCTGGACCCTGAGAATGATTTGTTTCAGATTATTATTATTATATACTATGTAAGAAACTGATTATATTCAAAATAAAAGAAAAGAACAAAACGGTTTGAAAGGGGACTTGAACCCGCATGACCACGTTAAACAACATCAGACACAACCACCTGATCTAGATCAGGGGTTGTGTTTGATTCCAGTTTATTTAAAATATATAACATACGCTGAAAAGTGATTATCCCCAAATATAAACCATTCGTGCCCTAGCTTTGCAATTACACGATTCACACAACAATAACCCAATCAATCATGGGGTTATTGTTGTGTGATTGCCGAAGGATAAAACCCACAAAAAAAAAGTGATACTTACAAACACGATTTGATACGAATTGGTCAGTCAATGCCGATAGTCAAACAAGAACAAAAGACTCAAGATCAGTGAATCAAATCAGAAATTGGGGGTTGGAAGAGAGTATTCGGCGAGTTGGGATGGGTTTATGATGTTCAATTTATAGGGATGAAGTCTGGTTCGTTGAATTGGAAGTTTTGACCTCGGTTGAATGGTTGACGCGTTAATTGGTTAAATTGATATGATTTTTGGTATGATTGACCATCAGACAGCTTGCAATGGACGCGAAAACATAATTCGTTCACCAATCAATCCAAAACGCGTTTGATTGATGTTTAATTATGGTAGATTGGCTGCACAGTTGACTTTCCTAGTCAACTGTGAAGAACCATTCATGTGTTATAATAATAACGTGTCTGGATTAGAACAAAAGATGTGGGTAGACCAGATGGTTGGGTGCGTTGTGTGATTTTGACCCGACTTGGGGCGCGGGTTCGATTCCCGGCCCAAGCGTTAATGTAATATAATATTAGGGTTCCAAATGCACTGCAATAATATTTTTAAAAGGTAAATAATGATGAGAAACTTGACATTTTTATTCAAAACGATGGTAACGTACAAGTTTAATTGTGTAATGTTACAGTCTCCCCTACTTTTAGGAACTTCGTCCCGAAGTTAAAAGAAAAACACAAGGTTGAGGGTGATTGGGTAGAATTTGGAGCAACTGTGATTTGGAAGTTCTTTTATTGGTAATAGGATAGTGGTTTCGGGTCGGGTAGGTGTGTGCTTTTAGAGCTGAATTAGGTTCGTCTGACATCGCAAGGAGAGTAAGAATCTAGCAAAGCATTTAGTTTTAGGAGTCCTAAAAGAGATGAGTTGATGGACTATAGAAGAACTAAATGAACTACCAGGTTTACAATTGGTCAACTACCGAAAACCTTGATAAAATTTCACACTACCTTAACGTATCTATAAATTCATGATTACGTTCCGGACCGCAATCACCAATTTACCTTACATTAGGGTTTTGTGTCCTTCTATGACTCTACCGATTGTTGAGCAGGTTCGATAGCCTCCACCAGTCGTTGAGCAGGTTGTAGGGCCTCTCCCGACTGTTGGAAAGACATGATGACCTCTACCAATCGTTGAGTAGGTTGTTTGGTAGTCAACTAATTGTTGTACAAGTAAGCATGTATAATGAGTATGATTTAAATATAGATATAGCAATTAGTTCACATTCAAACAAGCATTCATCCAGATGTTATGATAATACTAGATTTTATTACTTGAATTTAAAAACGTCAATACATAGAATTTAAAAGCAGACATCATTCAAATGGTGGAGTTTGCTGTTAAGTAGCTGGAGGGACTCTAGCGGGAATATTTGGAGCAGCAAGGGTGTTTGTAGCAGGAATTCGACAAGCATCCGCAAGATGTCCATACCTTTGACAATTGGTACACTGACGGCAGGGCACTTGGGTTGGGTGGTGATACTGGCAGGTGTCACACTTAGGTTGGTTCCCGTTGTATCGTTTCTTGTTGGGTGGGACAGTGGTGTCTATTGCAAAATTCCTGACCTTGCGCCTTTCATTGGTGGAGACCTCGGTTTTAATTTCAACGGCAGGTTGGGGAGTATCCTTTGCAACAGTTTTCTTTTCCCCTTTCCGGGTCAGGGTTCCTGCCTTCACATGGTTATCTGTAAGGGTGGCCGCCAAACGCTTTGCTTCTTCCAGAGTTGCAGGGTTCCTTCCCCACACTGTGTCTTGAATCTGCATCGGTAAGCCACCAATGTATTTTTCGATCGCAATAGGCAAGGGGGTGACCTTGTGTGGTAGCAGTAGACTAAGTTCGTGAAAACGAGTGTTGTAGGCAAGGTTTTCTCCACTTTCTTGAACAAGATCATGAAACTCATCTTCCAGCTTCTTGATTTCATTACGAGGGCAGAACTCTGCCTTCATAATGTCTTTAGCTTGATCCCAAGTTAAGGCTAGTGCAGCTTCAGCTCCGCGGGTGCGCTTTTCCTCATTCCACCAAGTGAGAGCTCGTTTGTGAAGAACACTCATGGCATAACGGACCTTTAAGTTATCGGGACACTCACTGTTAATGAAATTATTCTCAATGCCCTCGAACCATTGTAGAAGTCCCGTAGCTCCTTCTTTTCCACTGAACTTAGGGGGATTACAGGAATTAAAGTGCTTAAGAGTGCAAGCTGGGAGACCATTCCCGTTTCCGTTGTGGTTTCCATTACCGTTCCCGTTTCCATGACCGTTTCCGTTGCTGTTTCTGTTCATCTGGATGACTTGAGCCAGTAAGTTAGGAACCAGAGTCGCGATCTGCTGTGCCATTTGTTGAGAAATGATCGCAGCCAGTTGGGCATCAACACCATTGTTATTGTTGTTATTGTTGTTGTTGTGGTTAGCATCGTGGTTGTTGCTATTCACTTCATCTTGATTGTCACCACTGTTAAGGCGAGTGCTGCGATGTGGAGGCATGATCTGTAAGAGACACAATGAATTGAATGAGGTTATATAAGGAATGTAATCATCTATTCATTAATTAAAACGAATAAACGAAAACGTTGACTTATCAAAGATTCTAGGTTCAAATAACATAATGAAGACATGCTTTAGCCCATAGGTGAACACTCATCCCGAGAATTCCCAGGTAGGCATCCGGGTCCCTCGTCTGATTGGAATATATGCGCAATGCCAGTCCTAGACAGAAAACTAAGAATACAGGCGTTCACCCTTCCAGATTGCA
Source organism: Ambrosia x helenae (assembly GCA_030844895.1). Lineage (NCBI taxonomy): Eukaryota > Viridiplantae > Streptophyta > Magnoliopsida > Asterales > Asteraceae > Ambrosia > Ambrosia x helenae. The sequence continues at coordinate 74,567,400 of CM061227.1, read as the reverse complement.
CGTGTTCGTTATTAAAATCTAGAACTTCGACGAGCTCTCAAGGTGGTTCAGGCTAAGCCTGAGGATTTTGTCCTATTAGTCTAAGAGTAGATCCAGTGATGGAGAGCAACCTTCTTGTAAGGATGAAAGTAGGGATAAGAAGTAGGAGGGAGATTGAGAATAGCAAGTAAAAGGAGCAAATACTGGTTATAATCCTATGGTTATAGACTAGATTATTTTTCTAATAACCTAATTCCCTATAACCATGGCTCTGATACCAATCTGTAACACCCCAACCGATGGCGGAAACATCGGGATGTCACGTATTGATGATTGTTCAGTAGCTCATGGTAAATAATAAATTTCAATAATTGATTTAAATACATTACATACAATTGTTCTACAGGAATTTGTACATCAAAATGAATAAATGCTAGCTACGCATCTTCAAGCATTAACTCTAATCTTCAAGCAAGCTATAACCTGAAACATGTTAAGTTTGAAAATATTTTGGGTCAACAAAAGTTGGTGAGAATTACATAGGTTTTGATAATTGAATAAAGCTTGTACAATTCAAGTGTCATGGCAAGTCAGTCCATATGTGAAAACATACTAGAAGTAAATCGAGTGCATAATCAACCCTTGTGACTGTTGTATTGTGGTACATCCCATACGCTCATGGTTCACTCGTTTTTGTTGCGATAACAATCACCCACGCTACCTTTGTAGGAGGCACGTATCCGGGTGGGATTGTTAGTCCAATAGATCTATCATTGTATACCGTCGGCTGATCAATGTTAAAGATTATGCTAGAATATTGTACTTACCCTAGTCATGTTTAAGACATAATGCAACATAGAAAAACACATAGACACTTTATGATTGAATTGCATATAGAATGTTGTAACATGTTTCACCCCAAAAATGGTGATAAGTAGAAAAGGGGCTATGTAAAACTCACCTTAGCAAAATGTTATTTCTCTTGAAAAATAGAATAGAGTGTTGCCCAACAATGCCAAGTATTACCCTATAATTAAGGTAATAAATATGTCTAAGTCTATCTAGTCTACAAATATATATTATAGGGCTTCGAATTGGGGATAAGTGTTCCTTTGATTAATAATTAAAATGTTTGATAATTGAGAGAAATTTGATAAATAAATAAACAAACGTCTTTTTATAAAATTTGAATCAAAGATGGTCACAGTAATAAGTTTAAAGTATAAAAATAATTTTTATAAAATTATTTTCTTAAAAGTAGAATATTAAATCTATTTATCTCAAATTGTCAAAATTTAACTTTAATATTTAAAAATATTAAATTTACAGAATTATTAATTTAAAAATTGTATTTCTGTTCCAAATAATCAGAAATAATTTATATAAAATTTTGGTCCAAAAATATTGAAAAATGAATTTATTCTGATTTATTTATGATTAAAACTAACAAAAATTGATTAAAAATATTAAATAAATGATTTTTCAGAAATAAAAATCATTTCAGAATAGCTTATTGTTATACAAAGTCAGAATAATTTTTGTGGAAATTTATAAAAATGTTTTGATATTTTTATAGAATTTTATAAATAAAATAGAATAAACTTGAATTATTTATTATATATATTAATTAAATAAATTTTTGAAAACTAAAAATTGTATGTTAATCTTTTTCACTAGATAAACATAATATAATTTTTGTAGAATTTATAAAAGAGTTTTAGTATTTTAAAATTAATTTTTTTTAAAAAAAAATATAGGATTATATATATATATATATATATGTTTAATTAAAAAGAATGCTTGTTGATGCCGTGGTTCGAACCCGAGCCCTTGCCCGGTTCGTGTGTTTTAAATCACAAGCCCAGACCAACTGGTCTGGACCCTGAGAACGATTTGTTTCAGATTATTTTTATTATATACTATATAAGAAACTGATTATATTCAAAATAAAAGAAAAGAACAAAACGGTTTGAGAGGGGACTCGAACCCGCGTGACCACGTTAAACAACATCAGACACAACCACCTGATCTAGATCAGGGGTTGTGTTTGATTCAAGTTTATTTAAAATATATAACATACGCTGAAAACTGATTATCCCCAAATATAAACCATTCGTGCCCTAGCTTTACAATTACACGATTCACACAACAATAACCCAATCAATCATGGGGTTATTGTTGTGTGATTGCCGAAGGATAAAACCCACAAAAAAAAGTGATACTTACAAAAACGATTTGATACGAATTGGTCAGTCAATGCCGATAGTCAAACACGAACAAAAGACTCAAGATCAGTGAATCAAATCAGAAATTGGGGGTTGGAAGAGAGTATTCGGCGAGTTGGGATGGGTTTATGATGTTCAATTTATAGGGATGGGGTCTGGTTCGTTGAATTGGAAGGTTTGACCTCGGTTTGAATGGTTGACGCGTTAATTGGTTAAATTGATATGATTTTTGGTATGATTAACCATCAAGACAGCTTGCAATGGACGCGAAAACATAATTCGTTCACCAATCAATCCTAAACGCGTTTGATTGATGTTTAATTATGGTAGATTGGCTTCACAGTTGACTTTCCTAGTCAACTGTGAAGAACCATTCATGTGTTATAATAATAACGTGTCTGGATTAGAACAAAAGATGTGGGTAGACCAGATGGTTGGGTGCGTTGTGTGATTTTGACCCGGCTTGGGGCGCGGGTTCGATTCCCGGCCCAAGCGTTAATTTTTTTGACAATTTATTATTTATATATGTATATTATATATCAATAATATAATATTAGGGTTCCAAATGCACTGCAATAATATTTTTAAAAGGTAAATAATGATGAGAAACTTGACGTTTTTATTCAAAACGATGGTAACGTACAAGTTTAAATGTATAATGTTACAGGCATGCACTTTTCCTTGGATATAGGCCGATTTGGGATAAAGAACAACACTTTGAGGCTAGTTTACTTGGGTTGGGAATTGATAATTGTTTGGTCTCATGTCCATTTTGGTATAAGTTTGACAATCAAGCATATGCTCCTTGATTCTTCATCTTCTTGGCTGATTTCTTACACATGGGATCTCACAAATTTGGAAGTTAATCTAGCTTGGAATTGAGGTTAAGGGTGGCAACACCTATAATGGTATAAATAGGGTGAGTTGGTGATTTTTGTATCCATGTAGCACACATGTAGAGTGTGGACAAGTGCAAGATTAAGATGATTGTATGTGTGTGTGGGTATTCGGCTGAATTGGGAGGAAAAAAGGGAATGGTTTGTTGGTTTCTAAATGAGGTAGCTAATCTTCATTGGTATTTGTTCATGAGGACCATTTTAGTGTAATTGAAAGACAAGACAAATATCCCATGTCTATGCATATATACGTGTGTGTGTGTGTGTGTATATATGTTAGTATAGGTGTCCTTGTCATTTGGCAATGTGGTGTCCCTTTCAACCGAATTGTGTGTGCATATATAGCTTTATATGTAGGTTAGCATATCATGTGTGTATGTATGGAAACTCTTTTATCTAGGTAGGTGTTCTTGTATTTAGAAAAGACCCATTCTAATGAAATGTTTTTACAATCTTTGAAAGAGATAAGTGGTGGTGTTGTGATGTTTCGGCCGAAGCCAAGGGACAAAAGGGAGCCATACATTCTTGAACATCATCATACATTGGGAAAAGAAATCACAGTAACATAAGGCTTATTATAGTGTAGATGTTATTATCATGGGAGATCTTGGTGTTTTGTATTGTTTGTGTACCATTTGGATACACATATATAAATATAGGTCTCATTAACTATTTTTGTGTTGATTGAAAACCTAGGTATATATGTATGCTTGCACATGGCTGAAAATGCTATAGATAATCACTAGTTAACTCGGGTATAGGAATAGGCTTTTGAGTTTTAACACATGTATGTATGGACGATCTAATGAGTTAATAAGCATGCGTTGTTTGGACAATAATATAAACCATGTTATCAATACATATGTTAATAATGGAATAAACATGTGTTGTTGGATAATATTAGCTCATGTCTACATGTGTTGGTATCTTGATAATGTTTCACGATTTTATGTGTGTTAATTTCATGAAACATATTGTGAATTGTTCGGATTTGAGTGGAATTTACTAATTTTCCCACTTTGGTATTGTCACGTGTAGCGTTGTTTTGTCCGTACGTAGTAATTAGATGCCTGGTTGCTCTCTATTGAGCGTGTGATTGTCTTGATTGTCCAACGCCAATTGTTTCGAATAGTTCGGGTGTTGTATGCGTAAACAGATAATGTATTGAATTTTTGCACTAGTTCAGGCTTTGCTAGACTAGGGATGGTAAAGTAAGTGCTAAAAATGTCTAATATGCACATGAAATGACATGGTTAAGTAAAGTGTGTACGGATCTTGACCTGATTCGTTGACGAGTATCACATATTCACCTTAAGTGCAAGGAACTTGAACCATATGGTATGGTTACCACTGTAAGGTAAAGGCGCCCCATCTATAACGCTACGAACCCTCTTGACCAAAAAAAAAAACATTCATACTGTCTAACAACCATCCCCAAGAATCCTTCTTATCTACGAGTTGAATACCATCCAGAAGAGCAACTAACTAATTAAATCGATGTGCTTCATTACTACCCCTAATAGACCGTTGCAATCTCCAAAAATTACCACCAACCTAATGAGCCACTAGGCAATCCTTCTCAAGTTCTAATGCATATAAGACTATATGGTGTTGTTACCATTTCCCCTAACTTCCCCAGCTGCCACCTCAGCGTCACATCATTTTCCCTCTTTCCTCTCCCAAACCAAGAAAACGGTTTCCCCCAATTCCCCATTCCCCAGTTCCCCTTCATTTTTTTTATTATTTTTCTATTTTATTTATTTATATTTTTTATATTTAATAAATATTTTTTTATTAAAAAATAAAAAACCGTAAAAAATAAAAAAAAATATTCGAAAAACATAAAGAACGGAAGTTCATAAATTAAAAAAAAAATATAAACTAAAGTTCACGAACTAAAAAAAAATACAAACTAAAGTTCACAAATTAAAAAAAAAAATACAAACTAAAACTAGTCATCAACAATGAGAGCGACATGGAAATTGTTTCAAATGTGGTCGATTAAATCCGAACAAAGGTGGCCATGCACACAGTAGTATCATGTAACATCAAATTGGGCGGAACAGTATTTAACACCAAATTCAATTTTACAATTTTGAATTTTAGTTGATCATGAAATGGTGATATGATTCAACATCCATATTAACAATAAATCCATATTATATTTCATCTAGTTAATATTTAAAACAAAAAATGCAATAATCACTTGTACATAAGACATTATGTCTTGTACATTTCAATCCACACGTCGGTATTAACTACGACAAACACCGAAACGTCGACAAAAATGAGCCGCTCGTCATGGTATATTCGAATGTTTTTAGAATATAATAGTTTTAAAGTTATGATATAATTAAATAAAAGAAATTATAATTTTGTATGGAGGGGAGGAAAATATAATTACTAACTAAAAATTAGGGAATTAAAGTGTAAATAAGATAGGGTATTAAAGTGTAAATAATGTATGAATAACTATTTTACCCTCATTTTAGGGTTGTTAATGAAAAATTAGTTATTAACTTTTGGGTATCTTAAAATACTCACCCCTCATGCATTATAATATAGTATAGATATACAAGCTACACGAACCCATACATGTGTTATTTTCATGTTTTTTAAAGTTCGGTTCAAGAGTCGTCACTCCTAAAATTTAATGTTAGAATGTATATTTTGCTACAGGTATGTTACTTGTGTTTCTTTAGTGTTTGCTAAGTTTTAATATCCAATTTAGTATCGAGTAACCACATAGAACCATGTTTATGTAGAAAAAACAAATCATCCTAGAATAGTTATACTGTCCGGTGACATTCTTTTACCTTTGAATTAGCACATAGCGAAAAATTAAAATATTATACTACCACTTCATGTATTGGACATGTTTATTTTTTCGGTGAATACAAGTAAATGTACTTCTGACATTGATATATTATTTCTTTTACTTATATGAATTTGGATTATTTAAGTAGCAATAGCCGATAGTCTAATTGAGAACTTAGATAATTATTGTTGACTACGCATTTTTCTAAGACATATATATTTTAGATAAATCACATCTTTTCTAACAAGATTTTTTTATTTATACATACATGTATATACGTGTATAAAACAATAAAATAAATATTTTACATATATGTCTATTTTTTTTAATAATAAAAAAAGGGTAAATTATATAAGGATTGTAGGTAGGCGGACAACAAGCTGCGCCGCCACCCTTTTTTTGAATAGAAAATCTCAATCTGCTAAAAACAAAACACCGCCCTTAGGGGTGGAAAAGTTGTTTTGCACTACTCGTTGAACCCGAGCAAAAAACCGCACCGCCTCCGGTGCCAAGGAACCGAACGTGTCGAAGGCCAAGGGAACGAAATCATGCTGATTATCCTCACATGCTTTAGCATGCTTTTCCACTTTCTTGGAATCAGCTTTCATGACCGCTTGCCCGGCCACAAACCCACTATCCCGAAGCCCAACAAGGGGGACACCCCGGTAAGATCAACACACGCATGTTTCCCACCTTCCCAACCAAAATCTAAGACGTCTGCTGGGCGCAAGGTGGACCTCCCCTCCGCGGGGTCTATGAGAAAATTAACTGACGCCTATTTTCTTGCGGAGATCCCTACTCTTCTAAGGATGTCTGCCAAAGCATCCTGGACAAAATCTTGCCGATATTTAAACCCTGGCAATTCCTTACAATGTAACGCATGTTCCCCATACTTATTAAGGCAAGCTTTGCAGCAGACCGGGCAATTTTCATCATCGGAGAAAATGGGTATCATCAGCCGGTATTTAAGGATTGCCCTGTACTCTACTACCAACATCCATTGCCCCAGGCCTTCGAATGTACGTATATATGCAAATGTGTAGAATGATTGCAATACATACATAGAAAAAGAAGATTAGGACATGAACATATTTTCCTAATATACATTTGTTGTGTGTATACATGTTTGAATTTGAAAAGTAAGCATCAACACATATTTATAATCTAAAATTGATAATATATGTATAAATAAAAAAAATTCCTTAGAAAAATAAGTGTCCATAATAAGTATCACCATTCTTAATTAGCTTAGTGTTCTTAGGTACCTAACCTTACTAATATTGCCTTTCATTTATTTACTACTTACTAGCTTATACCTTGGGAGCGTCCCGGGTTGAGAAATCTACGTAAAGTGAATAAAATTAGAAGTATCTAAACTATAAAAATGACATCTATGTATCAACTTACATTAGATACTAAAAAAAAATACCAAAAGATCCATTTCACCTTACAACATCAACACCTAAAACAGAATATTAAGATCCCAAGCACTTCAAGGGGACAGTGATTGTTTAGCACCAATACATTTAGTCAAAGTTCTTTAACTGCATACAATAAGATTTGAGCTATTTCAGAATATGGTAGAAAAAGAAAACATAGCAATTACCTGTTGGAGAGCGTCCCGGGTTGAAATATCTAATATGGCATAATAAAATATCTAATATGACAACATAATTAATAACTTGCCAATATATGATTAATGATGATGATGATCATGATTATTATTATTATTATTATTATTATTATTATTATTATTATTATTATTATTATTATTATTATTATTATTATTATTATTATTATAAACAAATCTCTGTCATAAGTTATCATATTCTAATATAAAAAAGGGTAATTGGGTCGGGTATCACCTAATCCCAGGCCCGACCCAAACCCACAATTTTTTTAAACTAATTCCAAACCTGACACAATACCTGTCGGGTTACAAAAAATAGTCGTTTTTTTTCTCCGTTTTTATATAGCACTATGGTACTCGTTGGAAAGATAATAAAACGCTCGTTAATTTGGTTTAATTTTTTTCTTTAAAAAATCTCGTATATAAAAGATATTAACGTTTAAAAGTTATGAGAGGAAACATAAGAAAGAAAATAATAAAGTTTTAATATTTACATTTAGTAGATTAAATATTTAATAAATTATGTTAAATCATATTTATTCCTTTTTTTAATTGATCTAGAGTTACCACATCACATTCTATGTGACATCTCTAAAAAGAGAGATTGCATAATATTATAACATGTCATTAAAAATGCTTTGGTTTATTATAGATACAGATATAGATGAATATAGATATAGATATAGATTGTTTTTCTAAGTGGGTTAATACTTTCGGTTGCTTATTGAACTTGTTAAATATTCTCTCTCATCAACTAAAAAAAGTCGATTCTTATCTTATAAAACGTAATCGTAAACGTGCATCATATGATTTTCTCTAAACTTTGTTTTTTAATGCTCTAAACTTTTTTTTCTCTAAACAATTTTTTTAAGTTGAGTATGTTTAGCAAGGTGCTTTTAAAAGTTTTTAAGAGCTTTAAGTTTTTAAGAAAAAAACTTCTACTTAATAAAAAGCCTTGTTTGGTTGAATTAGTTGGAAGCTTTTAGGTTAGAGAAAAAGCTCTATAGTGAAAAGTTACTAATACTAGTTTTTAAGAAAAAAACTTTACTAGTTACAAGCTTTTAATTAGTAAATGACACAAATACTCATTTTATTTTAAAAATAAAATAAAAACCTTCTTTACAAGTTTTTAATTATGCTCATTTTGATCATTTTATACATTTTTTTTTTTGAGAAACCTTTGTATGTTATTTAAAATTGATTATTATAAAACACCAAAATATATTTAAGAAGCTTACAGCAACTAACTAACAGCTTTCAGCTAACAGCCTCCAATATACCCGTTATAAACAACCGAAAATTATAAGGATAAGGTTACCCAGATTCAAATAAAAGAAGTTGCATGTATATAAACAGATTTTCATCTACTCGACCCCCACCACAAATATTAATCTTGTTATTCCTACTACGAATCCAACGAAAAGAGTTATACATAATCACCTCTAAAATAAGATTTTTTTCCGTACATCATTAGCTCGAAATACCGTTTCATTCCTCGAGTTTCATATCACCACTATGTCGTTGAGAGATGTCTTCAACCACCGATTATTTGAGAGTTCCTGACCGATTATTTGAGAGTTCCCGATTTCTCAATTTTTTATAATCAATCTTGTAACGTAACCCAAATTGTTTTCAGGGTTATATTAACCATTTTAACTGAGTTATATATCATTAGTATTCGTATATTGGTTATGAACCAACCATATCAGAAAGAATAATTATTATTTTTCTACTTGGGTGCCGTTTATTTGTTAAATTAACGCCGAAAAGTTTCCTTTCACCCATTAAAATTGCGTACCTTGTTAGACTATCAGAGGAGTGGGGGCGGGAGAGGGGCGGGAAGGGGGGGAACACCGCCGCCGGTAGGGGCGGGAGAGTGGCGTGGGTGGCTTCACCGGCGTGGGGCTTGGGGTGGGGGTGAGGTGGCATGCGTGGATTGGCCAACTTTTTTTTTTTTAACTTTAACACAATATAATATTATTTTCTTCCCCCCTCTCTTCCCCCTCTTCCACTCCCCACAATTTTTTTCCCCCACATGGGTCCCACAAATGCCATATGGCGCTTCATCCCCCTCTTTCCCCCACCACTCCTTATAGTCTTTATATTATTATTATTATTATTATTATTATTATTATTATTATTATTATTATTATTATTATTATAAGGTTATAAAGTAATTATAACATCATCAAACAAACTAGTTTTCTTTCCAAAGTGGGATGTTTATTAAATATTAAAAGGCCACCAAAAAACCCACAAGGAGTATGGAATTTGTGGTTTGGACGGTGGGGTGTGCATATGAGGATTCAGAAACAAGAAATTAAAGAGGGTCAGTGGAAGGTATATGTCAGACAAAAAAGTATACCAATTGTTTTTCTTCCCTTCTGGAACCAATACATCTCCCTAAATATATACACAAATTTGGATTTTCCTTTTTTTTTTTTAACGGCAAAACTCTTTATATTTATATAAAAGGCTAGCAAGAAGCTGTAAATACACCAAAACGCCAAAATAAAAAGACATTACATCGCCAAAGAAATTTCAAAACTAGCCCAGTCAGCCCAAGAAACTGAGCCCAACTTCGATCTTTGGGTTAACCAAAGGAAGGAATCTTCTTTGATGAGGTCAAACGTCACCCGAACCGATTTGAAAGCGCCTTCAAACGTCTTCTTATTTCTCGCCAGCCACAGTCTCCATAGAGTCGCTTGAATGATCATACCCACGCTTTTTTTCTAGTTTTAAGAACCCGGCTGCTGGAACAAAAAATCCAGCCAAGCTTCGACCGAATTTATGTTTTGCGGCCAAGTAATCTTCAACCAAGCCAAAACGTTCCACCAAACCGATCTAGCCCAAAGGCAAGAAACGAAAGTATGGTAGGTATCCTCGGCATCAATATTGCATCTAGAACACACCACGTTAGGGATGATTACTCCACGATACGCCAAGTCCACTTTCGTCGGGATCTTCCCCAAAATAATTTTCCACAGTAGCACATTCGCTTTTGGAATCGCCCATGAATTCCAAGCAAAGCGAGCATTAGAAGGAAGCGTCCCACTGGTAGACTCCAACTCCCTGCGAAGGTCTTTTACCGAAAAGAGGGCGCCCGAGTCATTTTGCCACTTCCAAACATCCGGAATATCTTTAAAAGTCACATTTGCCATAATAGTTTCCAAACTACCAAGCTGCCCAGAGACCAAATTAGATGCCCCTCCATTTCGCCAATCCCATTTCCAAGTGATGCAGCCATTGACCCGATCAAAACAGTCGTAGACGCGGGCTTCCTTATTCAGCGCAACAGAGTAGAGGGCTGGAAATAGCGCCTTAAAGTTAGGAGTCGAAGCCCAGCAATCAGTCCAGAAAGCGACTTTGGACCCGTTACCAACACACGGCGAGAGCTTTTCATTTATCTAAATACCTCTCGTCCGTAAAGTCAGTGTTTTGTTGGGTTATATCGTAGAATATTTTTTTGTTGGGTTGAGTTAGGTATTTAGTGTTTTGTTTTAAGTTCTGATTTTTTAAACGGAAAACTTCATTTATTTATCGTCAAATAGGTAGTACAAATTCTAATAGAAAGACGCTAAATAGAACCGACCCCCATACATTCACCTAATACTAATTATCGCATTACATTCAGATTTCGAATCTAGACCACCTTTCCCAACTAAATGTTTCCTCTTTTGCTCTATTGATCTTGACCCACAAAAAGGATAAAGTCTTGATTTCGCACAACCAACGTTCCAAAGTCGCCCTTTTTCAGGAGAAAATTTTGTCGTTCTGACCTTTCCAAATGACCCACAAAGTAGTAAGTATTAATTACCGCTTGCACTGCTTTCTTCTTCACATTGCTCATTATTTCTTTCAAATGAAAGGACAAGAGATCACGTACCGAGAATGCGAATATTGGAGGTATTTTGCACCACTCACTAATCTTGTACCACAAGTTCGGTGCCATAAAACATTCAATAAAGAACTGATCTGAAGATTCTGTGAGATCTTCACATAGCCTGCACGTCATTGGTATGTTGATGATTTTCCTTCGCGTTAAACCATCCAAAGTCAAAAGTCTCCCCTGGTCAGCCCTCCAAGCCAGAAAATTATTTTTCTTCGGAACCCATTTCGATCCTAGAAACAGAAAAAATGGCACTGCCGATGCTGCTAGTTTGTTTTTGCAGGAGCCGATCGAATATACTCCACCCGTAACCCAGCTCCACTTCCAACTGTCTCTATTAGCATTCAAGTGAACCCGTTGCATCAAATAGTTGCAGTCCAGTCATTGTTGTTCCTCCCAACCAATCGGAACCCTCTTCTATGCCTAAGACCCAACCCCAACGCTCATTTGTACCCCAATTCTTTGTGCCACTATACACTGTTTAGAGCATTCTAAAGCGAACAACAGTGGATATTTATACATTAAAGGCCCGTCCCCATTTCAAGTATCTATCCAAAACCTTGTAGATAATTTGGTTCCCACTTTCTCTTTATTGCTTCATTGACCCGTAAGTTAAATGTTTCCAACTCCTTTTCTGCTTTACAAACTGAATTCCAAACTCTCGAAATACTTTCTCTATTTGGAAAATAAGATCATGACCTATGGTTAAGGTGTACTGCGCTAATGACTCTCCGCCACAAAGTTGTCTCTTTCGTCTTGTAGCGCCAAAATCATTTCAATAAAAGGCTCCAATTAATGTGTTTTAGCGAACCTAAACCGATCCCCCTTTATCCAATGGTCATATCACTCAGTCCAAACACACCCATGAGGTCTTCTTTTTTCGTCATTTCCTCCCCAGAAAAATCTCCTCCTAAGGGCCTCAAGTTGCTCGAGTATACAATTGGGCGTCATAAAAGGGGAGAAAAATATAATGGGATGCTATCTAGAACCGACTTTAGTAAAACAACTCTGCCACCCATGAATAATTATTTTGCTTTCCATTTTGTTAACTTAGTTTTGAATGCCTCAATAACTTCTTTCTGATGCCTAGATTGTCCCATATTTGGGCCAACAAGGACCCCAAGATAATTAAACGGTAGTACATTTCTGGTTATATTATTATTATTATTATTATTATTAGCTGCATTGACTACTATATCATCAAACACCCCAACCCCATATAAGTTTGTATTTGAATGGTTTACCTTTAGATCCAAGACGATGTGCAAACACCTTAGTAGTCGAATAACGTTTTTAATGTTACCTTCACCCAATTCTCCCAACACAATCACATCATCCGCATACATTAGGTGAGATAAAGTCAGCCCGTCATTAGGAAGTTTAACTCCCTTAATCAAACCCAATTATTTGGCTTTTGAGAAAAAAACACATCAACGCTTCCACAGTAAGAACAAAAATAAAAGGTAACAACAGATCACCTTGTCAGACTCCCTAAAAACACTGGAATTCCAAAGTGGGTGCTCCATTAATGTAACACTCCAACTGATGGCGGAATCATCGAGGTGTCACGTAATGACGATTGTTCAATAGCACATAGACTAAAAATGTAAATAATAATAGCAACAACTTCCATTAAAATGAAATACCAATAGTCTCAAAAATAAATTCCAAACATAGTAAATAAATGTTCAAATTTTGTTAAAGCACTAGGTCCATAGCCTAAGCGTGAAAAGCAAGCGATATCAAACTTCACCTGAAACATGTACAAAATATTTTGTCAACACATATAATGCATTGGTGAGTACATCCATTTCATACATATAATATAAAAATGCTTCGCAATTCATGTGTTGTATACCGTTTGCAATTATGTATTAAGCAGTATTAGTCAAAACCAACCCTAATAGAATGAGAATAACACATGAAAACCATTTTTAGTATAATGAATCACAAGACAATAACCAAGGTCTCTCAACAGAGTCACGATGGGTATATACCATAGTACTATTCATTGAAATGTAAGGCCGCATGACAGTTAATGATTTTTACTAAGCATAGATACACACAAATACACATAAAGCAAACACACATGAGAATTGCATTAAGTATAAGAATAACCTTTGATAATAGTGTACATGAATAGCCCCAAAAGAGTAAAACATGAAAAGGGAGAAAGATATACTCACAGTTTCGCTAAGTGTTAATTCCAATATGGTTCGTCACAAAAGGCTTAGGAATTCCGAAGAACTCAACCTATATGTAATAGAATACTAATGAGGAAAGTGACTATAAAAGTCTAAGGCATCCAAAATCTAAGGCATTAGGATTTGCTAGGCGTGTGTGGGGAAGATGAAGTTCTATGATAACTCGAATATAATACAATTTTTGAAATAAATATATCACGATTCATGAATAAATATGTGACTAAGAAAAATAAACACTTATGTTTTGCACACTTAGGAATATTTTCTATTTTATAGAAAAATATCCATAAAACAGATTTTATAATTTATATTTAACAAAATATTTTATTTATCTAATTAAATATAAATAAACTAAAAATACAAGATATGATCCAAAAAAGATATTTTTATGAAAAAATATTATTTTCTGATGAAAAATAGTGAAAATAATTTTTCCATAACTTTTCTCAATTTATATGCATTTAAAATAGATTTAATGAATTTAAATAGTATTTTAATGATTAAAATAGTAATGTAGATGCATTTTGTGCGACTAATGCTTTGGATTACAATTAACATATGTTATTGTGTTTTGACAAGTGGGCGAAGGAAGATTGAATGGGCGAATGAAGATTTCAGAAGGTGCGAAGGAGAGGAAAAGGTGCGAAGGAGAGATAGGAGGTCGAAGGTAGAATAGATGTTAATGTATAGCTTGGTTCGACCATGATGAATGGGCGAATCTGCACATTCGACCAAGCAATATGGGCAAATGTGCAGGCCTATAAATAGGTTAAGCTCATTTTGAATGTAAGTTTTTGGTCATTTTTGTTTCCCTCCTGTTTGAGTCTCTCCCTAGGGTTTTGTGTAAACTTAATTCACGTCATAGTTTGATTGTAAACCTTATTTTAACGTGTAATTGAGTGTTTTTATGAATGAAATGAAGCTTTTAAAGATGATTTCTGTGTTTTGTTGATATTATTATCATTTTGTGATTGATTTAGGGATTCCGTACCTGAATCAAACTTGTTTGATCACTATCTTTGTAGTTTTGACGATCCTACGCGCTAACAAAGTGGCATCAGAGCCATTATAGATCAAACAACCACAAATTGATAATTTTACAGCTGATTTGGACCCTATTTTGATCAAAAACTTTCTGTTTTCATTGATAAAACTGAATTGATGATAATTTGATTGATTAAAGCTTGTTTTCATGGATAAAATGCATAATTCTCTTTGATAAACTTGTTCCAAATCAAATCTGAAGCAAAACTTGTTTAGAATCATCAAATTCTTTCAACTTTTGAAAAATTTGATCAAAATTAACTGATTTTCAAAGAATAACCGTTTTTGAAAGTGCAGTGTCGAACCTAGGGAGAATAGGCGAACGTGTGTGTTAATTTGGTCGAACCAAAGGATTTTTGGTCGAAGGTGGTGATTTAACCGGTCGAACCTAGAGTTTGTTAGTGTATTGGTGTACATTCGACCATATTTGTCTCATTCGACCATTCGGACGGTCGAAGGTGAAATTCAAACGGTCGAAAGAGGGTTTAAACGGTCGAAAGTGATTTGTGTTTGTCATATCTCTCATTCGTATCATTTCAAACGGTCGAAGGAGAACATTTTCTCTCATTCGACCACTCGACATATACGAAGGAGGAATCTGTTTTAAACTTTTCTAATCTTTTCGTGTTTAATCATTTTCAGATCAAGATGTGGAACTTTCCTACTACACCACGACCTAACACGACACCACAACAGCAGACAACCATGGATCCTTGGTCAGTTGCTGCCCAAAACTCTAGTCAACCATCACAACCTATCAATTACATGGCGATGACTAGTACTATTCCTCAACATGTTGCGCAACCACAACCGCAACCGATCGGTGACTATTGGGGAGTAGTAGCAGCAACGGTTCACTCACAGACGACTAATGCCATATCAACTCTTATTCAAGACTTGTCCTCGGGGAGTGGAAACCGTCCACCTAAGCTTATGGAGATGGTCGACTACAACACGTGGAAGACCAAATTCAAGATCCATTTGGAGGGTATGGGTTTAGAGGGAACTGAGGCGTGGCAGATGATTGCGAAAGGCTATGTTGCTCCGATCTTGGAGAAAACGGGAGGGCCTATTCCATTGGAAAATCTTGCAGACGATGAAAAGAAAAAGTTTGCTATTGAGAAGAAGGCGTTTTCTCAATTGTCCCAAGCTATCAACACTGATTTGTTGCATCAGTTTGGTTCTTGCACAACTTCTAAACAGCTGTGGGACATGTTGAGGAACAAGCATGATGGAAATGAGAAGACTAGGAAGCTAAGGATGGAAGAGCTTCGAAAAGACTTTGAGAATTTTAGTTACATGGGTAACGAGACTTTGAAAGAGTTGGTCCCAAGGTATTGCCACTTACTCACAGAGCTTTCAAGCTATGAGATAAGCATACCTATGTCCGAATTGGTGGACAAGTTTGCCGATGCATTGCCACCATATTGGAACCAACATATTGAGGTGTTAAAGGAGAAGGATGCGTACCAGTATTGGACGATAAATGAATTCATTCAGAAACTGGAAAACAAGGAGATGGAGGAAAAGAGGAAAGCAAAAAGGGCTCAAATTCCTCAGAATCCGGAACTGTATCTTGGTGGTACATCTACTTC
Source organism: Ambrosia x helenae (assembly GCA_030844895.1). Classification (NCBI taxonomy): domain Eukaryota; kingdom Viridiplantae; phylum Streptophyta; class Magnoliopsida; order Asterales; family Asteraceae; genus Ambrosia; species Ambrosia x helenae. The sequence continues at coordinate 74,551,120 of CM061227.1, read as the reverse complement.
TCATTCTACTTCCAGTTCTACTTTTAATGTTGCTCCACACATCGCGTGCGTATCTAACATTGTTGAACCACCCAAACAACCAATCAATTACCTTGCTCAAACATCTTCATATACCTCACCATCATATCCAACAACTACTACTTACATTCCACCATTTTCACCCATGCAACAAGCAGCATGTTACTCTGCTAGCCAACCTCAACAACAACAACCATACAATTCTCAAATGAACCAGATGCAACTTAATCAAAGTCAAACTAACCAAAGCCCGATTGTGATGGAAACATCAAATCTAAACAATGTTACTGTTGAGATTGCCCAACAACATGTAGCATTAGTTTCAGCAATGGTAGCATCATACAATGGGTTGGTTGCTAGTCAAATTGGGAACAACAACTTGACCAATGAGGACTATGCACAGATTGACAAGGAAGAAATGGAATTGATGGACATTCAGTGGGCCTTTGCAAGTATTATGAGAAGAGCCACTGATTTTATTCAAAAGACCGGGAGAACTGATCTTTCGACTTCTCCTAACACCACTTATGGCTTCAACAAAGCCAAAGTCACTTGTTTCAACTGTGGTGAGAAAGGTCATTTCAAAAGAGAGTGCACACAGCCAGCACAACAAGGTAATAGAAATCCATTCAACTCTAACTACCAAATCTGACAAAATCAAAACCAAGTATCATACCAAAGTCCCAACATTTCAAGCTTTCAACCTCAAAACAACTATCAAAACCGTCAAAATACCCAACAAAATAACAATGCCAGACAATCGACAACACAAAACCAAAACCAAACACAACAAAATTCAAACCGAACAATCATTCCCATCTCTACACCAAACACACAAACCCAAACCGAGAACCTAAATCAACCTTTGGTGATACAAAAGGATGAGGGTTTTGATTGGACCGGTATGCAGTTAGGAGTTGAAGAAATTACTACTGGTAATGTGGCTTGTGTGGCACAGCAAATGAACTTGGATGAATCGGTGGAGGTTGAAGAAGAGATTGTGACTGAGAAGATGAGTGAGTTGAAGATTGAAGAGTTGAATGATGAGATGAATGTTGATGTTGAAGAGAAGAAGTCTGGAATGATTCTTGACTCGGTTGCTGATATTCCAGAGCAATTTGATTCTACTTATTCTGATGAGGAGAGTGATTCTGATTCTGAATCTAGTGTTAACTCACTGGATGATGACATTGACCAGTTGCTTGCTGAAGCTGACTTCTTAATGACACGGAAAGCATGCATAGTGGATGATGCTTGCTCCAGAATTGATTACTCCAAGTTTTTCGCTGGGTAGGAAGCACACTTTGCACTGATGGCCATGACAGAACCTCCAAAACAGGTAAGTACCGAATCTGCTATTAATTCTAATTCAACTTGTGTTAAACATTGAAAAACTTGTGATAAATTGACAGATGAAAATAAGCAACTCAAGGTTCAACTTGAGAGTGCAAAAATCAACTGTCAATCATATAAAAAAGAATCAAAAGAGTTTAACAGAGTACTTGATGGTTATAAGAAAGACGTTTCGGAATTGAAAAAGACTTTGTCTTTAAAACAAATGGCCATAAATAATTATATCAATGATTTAGAAAACACCAAACTTGAAATGGCCACCATCAAGTGCTTTGCAGAGAAAGTAAACAAAAAGCTTGAGAGCTATAAGCACATCGCTTATGTTGTTGACCACATTATAGAAGAGCCTTCACAGCCTAGTAGTGCAAACTACAAAGCTGTCCCAGCTCCGGTGTTGTTTGAAAACCATAATTTACATTCAATAGAACCGGAGAGCTCAGTTAAATCTGACTCTACATCGGATAACGAGTCAAACACATCTAGTGTGGGAGACCCGTATTCTGATGTTAGACCTGTTCTAGGAAATAATGAGGGTGTTGTTGCTGCTGATGATTCTGATGAAGAGGATGAACAGTCTGAGACGGTTGTTGAAAAAGTGAGTGATATTCCTGATGAAAATCACATCATCAATACTAAACCTGTTTCACCATCTTAGATTGTCCATCCCATGGCTAACGTTCATAGAAAGAATCAATCAGTGAAGCCTGTTGAAAAGAAAGTTGAAAAGAAAGTTGAAAAGAAAATTGAGAAGAAAATTGAAAAGTCAGATGAAAAAGAAAATGAATCGTGTGATAAACCTGTCAAAGTTTTCTATCGGATGCAAGGCTCTGATAAGATCAGTTCTGATGAAGAATATCTGATTCAATTTGCAAATTATTCAAAAATTGAAATGATCTGGCAGGAAAGTACCATTTGGTTCCCGAAACATGAGCGAACAAATGATATTCCTCCAACAATTTTAAAGAAAATTCATTCGGATATTCCTAAAGAACCAAAGGTCAATGTCACACAGTTTGTTAAACCAAAAGATAAGTCAAATGGTTTTCTTGAGCCGACTTACTCAAAGGACCCCGCTCCTGAGAGTTTAAGAAGAAGGTGTATGGATGATCAATATCCTATCGCTAGTTATTCTAAGTCGAATGTCAAGGAAAATTATGAAGAGTACCGTGCGTGTTTTAAGTGCGGGGAGAGGGGGAATTTACTTTCCGACTGCCCGTATGTACAACACAAGAGGCACGAGGTGGAGATGAAGCAAAAGTATGAATGTCCGGTCGATAATCACTGTTATCCATAGAGACGGTTTGTCCCTCAACCAGCACCTTTTTATAACCAAAGCAATTATTTCAAAAGGAGGGAAAATCGTCCGATGACATATGATAGACGCAACCGGATAGCCACTGAGAAACCGTTGAAGAAACCAATGGTGAACGCAACTGTTGACAACAAAAAGGTTGCTGTTAAACCTAATGTCAAACCAACAGTTGGACCTGTCTCTGTTAAATCAGAGAAGGTAACCAAAAAGGTATCGTTCAAGGATGAAGTAAAGAAACCGGCTGAGATCCCAAAATCTCAGATTCGGATCTTGAAAAGATCTGAACAATCTTGGTCGCCAAAGGGTTCTGAGGGTGCTTCAACTTCACAACAAAATGTGAAATCTGAGAATGAGAAAGATTTGTGTGAAAAGAAAAAGGTGATAAAAATCAAGATGTTTGTGAAAAATCTGAGAAATCTAAAACTTTGAAACAAACTGTTCAAAGACCCAAGACCAAACATGCTTGGGTCCCCCGAAAAATCTAACTTCTTTACTTGATATGTGCAGGGAGCTTCAGCTGGCCCTGTGAGCAGTCTTTGGATTGTTGACAGTGGAGCTTCTGGTCACATGACAAGGGATCTTTCGCTACTATTTGATATTAGAAACATCAATGGAGGTTATGTAGCGTTTGCAGGGAACAAAGGAGGTTATATTACCATGGAGGGTAGTGTGAGCAATGGAATTGTGAGTTTTGAGAGAATTTCCTATGTGAAGCAAATAGATTACAATCTGCTCAGTGTCAGTCAGATATGTGACAAACAATTTTCTGTGTACTTTGACGACAAATCTTGTTACATACTCAAGCCGGGTTTCGAGTTACCAAAAGAGTGGGTGATGTTAAAGGCGCCGAGAGTGAACAACTTGTACATTCTCGATATGTCAAAAGCAATGACCACCCAAGGCCAAGTCACGTGTTTCCTCTCTAAGGCTACAGAAAAAGAATCCATTATGTGGCACAGGAGAATGGGACACATTCACCTAAGAAAGATGAATCAATTGGTGAAGAATGAACTTGTCACAGGCGTGAACGTCAAACATTTTCACTTAAATGACAAGTGTGTGAGTTGTAAAAAGGGTAAGCAGCACAAACAATCCCATAGGCCAAAGAAAATTAATTCCGTTGAACTGCCACTTGAACGTTTGCACATGGATCTATTCGGACCGGTCAAGCGTAAGAGTCATGCTGGGGAATTATACTGTCTTGTGGTGACTGATGATTTTTCAAGATTTTCATGGGTTATGTGCTTACACCGAAAGAGCGACACGTTTGATAATTTGAAAGTTCTGTTCACTCGTCTAGAAAATATCTATGGTCTCAAGATCAAGAGGATTAGGAGTGATAATGGGACAGAGTTTAAAAATGCACAGATGGACGATCTTTGTGAAAACAAAGGTATTCATCATGAATACAGTGCTCCGTATACCCCACAACAGAACGGTGTCGCGGAACTTAAAAACAGAACTCTAATTGAAACGGCGAGGACAATGCTTGCGGACTCAAATCTTCCAGTAATGTTCTGGAACGAAGCAATTTACGCAGCTTGTTATACTCTTAATCGTGTTTTAACGGTGAAGAAGTTTGGCAAAACTTCTTATGAACTGTTGAATCGTCGAAAGCCGAATTTAAAGTATCTAGAACCGTTTGGAGCTCCTTGTACTATGCTTAATCCATCTGAGAAGTTCGCACCGAAGGCTGAGGAAGGATACTTTGTTGGATATGCAACCCCGCTCAAACGGGTATTCAACAAAAGGACTCGTCAGGTCGAGGAGTGGGCTAACGTTGAAGTACAACGGTATACTCAGAATTTACAGGGAAGCGGTCCAGACTGGATGTTTGATTACAAAGATTTCTTTGAATCATTCAACCTAGATAGCTTGGTTGAAGAGGTTGTGTTACGTTTATATTACGAGGTCGAAAACGCAGTGACATCACCGTTGGTGCGTCCGATCACCGTGAATCCTCAAGCAGCTTCTAATGATACCAATGTTCCTGTCGTTGAAGAAGAGTTTTTCAAGAAGCTTTCACAACGTTGAATTCATCAGAATCAGAAGATGACGACGATGATGTTACAAGTGAAGCATCTTAGATCATGCTATAGTGACACCACCAGTGAACCCAACTACAAATGGTGCTTCATCATCGAATGTGGGTAATGATCTGGTTTCTGCAGAGAATTTAACTACTCAGACGGGAGTCCAAGTACCAGATTATCCGGAATCTCGGATATATCGAATTCACCCGATTGAGCAGGTTATTGGTGATCTTGGTAGCAGTGTGATGACGAGAGGTCAATTGAGGAATGCTAACTCACCGGAAAACCTTGGCAATCTTGCTTTATATGCCAAAATACAAAAATCTGGTTTTCAGAATGACTGGTCTTTTGCTTGTTATGTTTCGCAGGTTGAGCCGCAAACTTACAAGGATGCTCTTTTGGACGACGCTTGGGTGGAAGCAATGCAAGAGGAGTTGTTGCAGTTTCAGAAACTTGGTGTTTGGACACTGACAGATTTGCCCCCGGGAAGAAAGAAGATTGAAGCGAAGTGGGTTTTCAAATGCAAAAAGGATGATAGAGGAGTGATCGTAAGGAACAAAGCTTGTTTGGTTGTACAAGGATTTCATCAAGTGGAGGGAATCGATTACAACGAAATCTATGCACCAGTTGCATGCTTAGAGGCAATTCGAATGTTTCTGGCGTTTGCATCATTCAAGAAATTTAAGGTGTATCAAATGGATGTCAAGAGCGCGTTTCTCTACGGTGTGGTCAAGGAGGAAGTATATGTAGGTCAACCACCAGGCTTTGAAGATCCTATTCACCGGGATAAGGTCTACGTTTTAAACAAAGCTCTCTACGGGTTCCACCAAGCTCCAAGGCAATGGTATGAGGAGCTGAGCACGTATCTTCTTTCAAAAGGATTTAAGCGAGGTTTGGTAGATTGCACCCTGTTCACTAAACGAACAGGCGATGACTTGCTTCTGGTCCAGATTTATGTTGACGATATTATATTTGGGTCTACTAACGAACATCTATGCAGAGAATTTGAACGTGTTATGCAGGAAAAGTTCGAGATGAGTGCAATGGGAGAGATGCAGTTTTTCCTAGGCTTGCAGGTGGAACAAAGACCAACGGGGATCTTTATTCACCATACGAAATACGTTTCTGAAGTCTTGAGCCGATTCCAGATGGATGATTCGAAGCTGATGGATACCCCAATACAACCTAATCACGGGATTGGTGTTGACGCTAAGGGGGAGCTAACTGATCCTTTTACATACAGAGCAATCGTCGGATCTCTAATGTATCTCACCGCCTCTAGACCTGATATAATGTTTGCCACATGTCTCTGTGCACGTTATCAATCGAAGCCGAAACAGAGTCATCTTGCAGCTGTCAAACGTATCCTTATATATCTGAAGGGTTGTCCGTCGAGAGGACTATGGTACCCTAATGATGATAATTTTGACCTAATCGCTTTTAGTGATGCAGATTGGGGCGGCTGTGACAAAGACAGCAAATCCACAACGGCTGGATGTCAGTTTATGGGGAGCAGGCTCGTGACCTGGCAATGCAAGAAACAGACCGCAGTTGCATTATCCACATGTGAAGCAGAATACGTTTCAGCATCGAGCTGCTGCTCACAGGTTCTTTGGATCCAACAACAGATGGTGGACTACGGTTTGCAATTTCTTAAAACCCCTATTTACTGTGATAATGAAGCCGCAATCGCATTAACAAAAGACTTAATAATCACTCAAAGGCTAAACATATCCGGATTAAATACCATTTTATCCGTGATTGTTATGCTAAAGAGTTGATCGATATGGTCAAAATCCACACTGATTACCAACGCGCAGACCTTTTTACCAAAGCTTTTGATAAATTGAGATTTGAATATCTTTTGAAAGCTAACGGTATTAAAGAAAAACAAGACTGGTCACCACCTCAGTTTATCGTGTTTTAGTTTAGTTTTACTATTTTTCAGAAAAATTAGAAAATCCAAAAACATTGGAAAATTTTCAAAATCCATAAAAATTAGAAAATTTCTTTGCTGACTGCTATATCTTCTTCCCTTAGATTAATGCCGTCAGATTTCTGTGAACAAACGATATCTGGGCAGTCACATATTTGAAATGCTCCAGCTTATCCTTGGGAACAGTAAATTAAAAAATTTATAAAAATCAGAAAAACCAAAAATGATTTCCTGGAGAAAAAGGGGAAATGATAGTACATCAGTGGGGATCTGACACATTCTAAAGAAATGTAATACTATATAGGGCGTGTGTCTGAGTCTGTGTGATATGCTGATAGGCTTCGTAGACCTATTACTGCGTGCCTGATACATACATATCAAACGAATTGATGTGTGGATGAACTCCTCATGGGCATATGGTCTTAGTACCGTAATTTCGTTTGATAGGGTATTTTTTCACAACTCGGAGGTTTTGGGTCGTTATGTTATTAGTTGTCTGGGGATAGCCTCTCTGATCTTCTACTGTAAGTCATTACGGACCTAGATCAGATAGGGTGTCTTTATAAAAGAGCTTTAAGCCAAATCCTAAAGTTACCGAATTGAGGAACTTTCCATGTTTTATGATAATCAAAGATTATCTATTACATCGTATTAATCACTGATGCAAATCATGATTGATATCAGTCCTCAACCTGGTAGAGTGCACATGTTACTTTGCTGCATTAATTTGCTGACCTGCATACCTCTGTGCATCATACCTTGTAAATTACAGACGACGAAAGCATAATCACGCTTTACAATGAGTCTTTGTGCATTTACTTCTTGATACGGGAGTATGTCGTGTGCGTGGGAACCACAGACAATTATGTTTATACTATTCATAATCGTATCAGTTTAAAGCACTGCACAAAAGTCTGCATGTGAGTTTATGTGGATCACAATATCAGCAATTGTCAGATCATAAATTGTCTTTAATGATAATAATCAAAAAGATCAACGGTGTGATCAGATTTCTCAATAACTGATATGATCCCTTTACCGGAAATCCCAAAACATTTACTGCTTTATCTTTACAATTCTGCATTTTATATTTCTCGTCAAAAATTGCAAAACTCAAAAAGATTTTAGGTGTGTTTTAACATAAACTTTAGAAAATCCAAAAAGATTCTACATTTCTATCTTATTTTTGATAGCTGATGGTGGTTGATGACGATTTTCTAAACCTTGATGGACCATTTGAGCTTTGTAATCTTGAAATGAGAAAATATGATTGTCGGATGCTTAAAAGTTGAAAAACATTTTGAACGGGACTCGATTTTGAGATTTGGTAACATTTTCAAAAATTCTTGTTCACTTTCGCCCCTTCGTTGGGTCGAAGGAGGAATTTTTTGTTCATTCGTACGTTTCAATTTGGGCGAATGTGAGAGTTCTTAAGACATTTTTTCTTTCGAACCCTTATGTCTCATTCGCACCTTTAATTAGGGGCGAAGGAGACAAAAGCTTCACCTTCAACCACTATGAACGGGCGAATGAGCAGCCTATATAAAGCCTTATCTGCTCATTCGACCCATTCGAAATTTTTTTCAAAAATTCTGACCTTAAGACCACTTGTTGCTCGTTGCTTTTAAATCATACCATTGTGTTCGTCTGATTATCCTGATCATTTTGCACCACTTATTACAGGTTATCATCATGTTTTGATTGATTAATCACTAATTTTCAGTTCGTGCCCTAACTGCTATAAAACAGGGATTTAAACAGGATAATTGCACTTATTTTTGATAGGGATTCACTGAATGAGTGTTTTAGGGGGAGAATATGCAAAAACAATGGTTTAAACATGACCAGAATGCATACTCGATTGTTTAAAGTCATTCGAACCCTAGTTTTTGTTATAAAACACTAATTCAATAAATAACTGATAAAATTGATTGTTAGGAAAGCTTTATCGGAGGTTTTAGGTGTTAGATGAATCAAAATGACAAGTTAAAACTAAGAGGATTGCATAATTGAAATTTGAAATGAAGAACTGACACCTTCGCCCCTTTACGAACGATCGAACGTGCAAAAACGGGCGAAGGAAAAGGTTTATGTGGGCGAATGAAGTCAAACGGGCGATTGAAACATTTTTCAAAAACTTTTCACATTCGAACCCTTGAAACTTCACTTTCGTACCAAAAATTTCTCATTCGAACCTTTAAATGGGCGAATGTAGAATTCAAAAACCAAATTTTCAATTTTTGTTTATTTTGTTTGTTTTTAACGCGTTTACTTGATTTGTTTTGCAGTTTTAACCATGTCTGAACAGGAAGATACGAGTGTTCCTGCTGGATCATCCTCACAGGCTGCCGAGACAGCGAAGACTGATATTCTACCATTTGAGAATGCGCACAACTACTGTGCATATCTTGGTGACGTGAAGAAGCATACGGAGTTTACTAGGATTATCGAGTTTCTGAAGAGGAGCCGGGTGATCGATGCAATTGCTACACCTGCTATTATTTACAGAGATTTGTTACAGGAGTTCTGGATAAACGTGAAAATGGACTTCTGGGATGGTGTCAGAGAATGATATTCGGGAAGCGTTGAAACTTGGAGACGAAAAGACAGATCCCAGAGAACTCAGCTGGACTGAACAAAGGAAGTGTTTTCTCAGAATGAAGTATAACGGACCAATTACTGATGGTTCGTTACACAAAGGAAAGCTCTGTCCTCAATTCAAGTACTTAGCACATGTTATGATACATGTCTTCGGTTCAGCAGCTGGTGGTTATGATCTGATGAGGAAAAGTATAAGCTCGTTGATGGTAGCACTTATATTGAACAAACCGTTCAATGTATCAGGAATGCTTATGGAACACTTGTTGGAACCAGTGAGAGGTACAAGGACTAGGAAGTTTATGTTATATCCTAGATTCCTTCAGATGATTTTTGATTTGAAGTATAAGAACTTGAAGAGAGACCCAAAGCAGATTATTGTTCAGGAGCATATGAACATTAATACTCTTGCTAGAATGAAGGCTTACAAGGGGTTGTCTGTAAATGAAAGACCACCAGTGAGACGTTTATTTGGTCACTTAGTAAATATTATTATGTGGATCCTGGAAAAGATAAGGTGAGGCATGCTGACAGTGCATCGGACGAAGACAATCCATTACATCCTGTTGATCCTGAAGCAAAACGAAAGCGTCAGGTAGTTAATGTGGGAGCAAAGAGTGGTAAAGGTAAAGAGAAAGAGATAAGGATTGAAGTTCAAGCTGAAGCTGAACCAGCCAAGAAGAGAAGTACGTCAAGAAGGCACAAAAGTATGGCAAAGAAAGGTTTACATCTTGTGGATGAAGCGTCGGTTAATTCTGAAGAGACGCAAGAAGATGAGCGATGGGATTATGATGAAGAGACTGTAAATAGCACCACGCCCAAGGCCACTGTGGCTGGTGAGTCTGCTAGTCTGAATAGATCAGTGGAGGAACAGAGAACTAAGAGCCCTATTCACTTAGATGAAGATGATGAGGGATTAGGTTTGGGATCAGGAGATTTTCCTGGATCGCCAGTACAAGGGGAGAAACCAAAGAAGCCCCAATTCAAGAAAAAGGAAAAAGTGTTAAAGCCCATGGAGAAGCGAGCTAGAGAGATTGAATCATTAGTTGCTGGAAAGAAACTTCCACCAGCATCTAGCTCGAAATCACCGGTTACAAGTCCAGCTGCTAAGAAACAGAAAACATCATCAGGAACTGAGAAACAGACTGATCTACCTATTGATAAATTCAATGATGCACTGGAAAGAGTGTTAAAGAAGATCAAGAAAGGAAAGCTGCCTGCTGATGCTGAAGCTTCTACTCTAAAGGTCATAGTTGATAGCGATGTGATGAATACTGTGAACCGGAAGCTAGCTGATATGATGAAAATAATTAGTCAGCAGCAAGCAGAGATTGAGAAAATGAAGAACAACGATCAGAAGATGTTAGACGTTGTTGAGACATCAGATGACAATCAGGAAGCACTTGAAGCTGAAATCAAACGACTTCGCAAAGAAAACAAGAAGTTGTTGAAACACGAACAAAGAAACACCAGACGATACATAGCTTTGAAAGAAGACAACAAGAAGCTAAAAGAGAGTAACAAGCACATGGACAATCTGATAAAAGATTTGTACTCTCGAGCTCCTCAGCTAAAAGAAGGTGAAGAGGATAAAGAACAAGAGCAGGTTAATTTTGAACCATCTGATAATGAGGAGGAGGAAGATGAGGATCTTGATGAAGATGCTGGGAACGCTCCTCAAAAGAAGAAGAAGAAGGATGATGGAGATGATGATGGTTCGGATGGTGAATCTGGTGATGGAGGCAGCTCTGCATTTGATGATGATGATGATAATGATGATGACGATACAGATAAGTATAAGTATAAGAAACGTGGATCTGGAGAAGGAGGTGAATCTAGTTCTAAAGCTCCTGGAGGATCGGTTGATGATGATACGATCTTTTGGAATGAAAAGCTGAAGTCATTGTCTGAAAATGATAAACAGATGTATCGCCAGATGCTAACTGATCGAGTCTGGACGATCGACATGACTAGTAAATTCTCTGAGATCTTTGAATCTAGTGACAGGATGCTTGAATTGGATTATAATGATCCAGATTTAGAAGATGGTGAAGTTTCTGCAACAATGTCAAAGGAGATTTTGGAAGGTTTGGCAAAGCAGGTTGGAAAAACTTTGGAAGAACTATTAGCTGATAACCAGATTCCTAATCTACCTGAAAAGGAAGCTGGAAATCATTCTGATGATCGTGACGTATCTGCGTTTGAGGAAATTGAAATTGAAGATATAACCAGTGAAGAGTATCCAGAATATTTCAAGAAAGATAAAGATTCTGGATTTGCTGCTTTCACTGAAGAATTACTAAAAGAAGCCGAGAAACTTGCTAGAGAAAAGAGTGATAAGTTTGTTGAAGAAGTATTTAAGGGGCATCATAAACCGAATATCGAACAATCTGATAGCTTGAAAGAGTTACTGAGGAAACTGAAAGAGAAAGAAGCCAATCGTCCGAAAGCAGAGATTCAGGGAGCTTTTATAAACTTCACAACGAGATGCTTAAAGGAAGGGCGTTGGGTTGGAAGTTTATAAAGCAGTTGAAGTGTGTAGCCGTTAAGTGGGAGAAGGGGATATTGTATTTTGACAGATTTCATGATCTGAAGACTCTCCCGTATTGGGCTATTCGTGATATTTGCCGACATAGGTTGACTGGATCCTCAAACGATCACATTGCTTATTTTGCTGATCGAATGGCGAGGGAAAGCAGGACGAAGTGGAATTTGTTTGCACCTCAGTATCCAAAGCGGATTGTTCACAAGAAAGACATTGATACTATTACCGGTTTGCCCAAGGTGACTCTAAAGTACAAACCACCGAAAGTGTAGAAACATATTCCGCTATTGCAGATTCCACAACACTTTACGAAAGACTTTATCTGGTGGTATTATGATTGGAAGATTGCAGAGGCTGTGATTGTATTGAAGGATGGTGAAAAGAATTTCAAGAAAATACACATATTTGATCCTATGTGGTTGGTGAATTGTTCACATGAGGATATCATTATGTTGTATTACAATCCGATATTTAGTGATGTGAAGGATGCTGAACAAGCAAGTAAATACCAGCGTGTGGTATTTCTGTGCTTTGCTTATCATATTAATACTGGATGCGATTTTGATAAGAAGCTTGGGAAGTTCGTGAAGATTCAAGATGCTCCTGATGTAAAAAAGAAAAGGCCGAAACAAGTGTTTGAACCGGTGATGACTAAAGAACAAAAGACGTTACTGCACATAAAGCTTATGAACAAGAGGATGGATCAAGAGCGTAAACAATCCAAGCAATAGTCGAGGGGGAGTTTGTAGATGCATTTTGTGCGACTAATGCTTTGGATTACAATTAACATATGTTAGTGTGTTTTGACAAATGGGCGAAGGAAGATTGAATGGGCGAATGAAGATTTCAGAAGGTGCGAAGGAGAGGAAAAGGTGCGAAGGAGAGATAGGAGGTCGAAGGTAGAATAGATGTTAATGTATAGCTTGGTTCGACCATGATGAATGGGCGAACCTGCACATTCGACCAAGCAATATGGGCGAATGTGCAGGCCTATAAATAGGTTAAGCTCATTTTGAATGTAAGTTTTTGGTCATTTTTGTTTCCCTCCTGTTTGAGTCTCTCCCTAGGGTTTTGTGTAAACTTAATTCACGTCATAGTTTGATTGTAAACCTTATTTTAACGTGTAATTGAGTGTTTTTATGAATGAAATGAAGCTTTTAAAGATGATTTCTGTGTTTTGTTGATATTATTATCATTTTGTGATTGATTCAGGGATTCCGCACCTGAATCAAACTTGTTTGATCACTATCTTTGTAGTTTTGACCATCCTACGCACTAACAAGTAAAAAAACAGCAAAAATAACCATTTTCTGATAAAATAAATTTTGTTTCAGTTTATTATACATAGAAATAATTTTCCCAAAATTTTGAGGTCAAAATCATTAAAAACAAATTTTTAATTAATTAATTATGATTAAAACAATTTAAATCAAGAAGAGTACGAAAATTATTTATTTTCCAGAAAATAAAAATATGATTATTTTCTTTAGGGTGTCAAAATGTTACCCCTAAATTTTTATAATTTTTTGATCAAAAATCAATTTTCTAGGAATATTATAAGCTTAAAGCATATATATAAGTTTTATTATATATAAACAAATAAAAAAAATAAAATAAAAAGGAACAAAAAATGGCTGCTGTGAGTGGGGATCGAATCAGAGATCCTTTGACAGCACAACCACTTGTTAACCACTACACCAGAAGGCTACAATGTTTATACGATTCAATCAAAATAATATTTATACAATATTTAAAACTTCATCTTCTTCCCCAAATTATCAAACAAGAACCCTAACCCTAGGCGATTTAAATTAACCCCAATCTAAACAGATTTGAACTCGATTATATGGAGCTATTGTTCGGAGATAATCAAAAACCAAAACGACAACGAAAATTAGGACTCACAATGCTCGAATCGATCCAAAAGGAAGCTTCAAAAGAACAAACTTAAACCACGAATTTGGCAGTCTTCAGATCGCGTTTTTCTATGTTTTTAGTGGTTTTGAAGTGTGCAAAGGTGCAGAAATCATTTGCCTCATTCGGTTCTGAAGCGTTCATAGCGACGTTGCTTTTTGATCCTTAGATGTCGGCTCTTCCACAAGCCCCGTTTGTAGCGTGCGCATATAATGTATATATGTGTGGGCCCTTTGGGGGGCAAAAGTAAAATTGCACTAATTTTAACGATATTTTATTAATTTCGTAAAAATAACGTTAAATACGACGGCTGGTTAATCATGCATCATGTGGTGGCGTGGATAGCCAAAAGACAAGGGGTACATGCACCAATTGGGCTTGTCCCGATTGCTAAGTGTTATGTGTCTTATGTCCAAGGCTTGATGCAAAACTACTATCTAGCCGGGGGTCTCACTGGAAGCAGCCTCTCTATTCCTACGGGGTAGAGGTAAGGCTGTCTACATCTTACCCTCCTCAGACCTTACCATAGCTATGCTATTGGTGGGATATACTGAGTATGATGATGATGATGATGATGATGATGATGATGATGGTTTATATATTGGTCGTGTAAAAATGGTGTTTTAATGGGTTTAAAGATTTCGGAGTTTTCGTTTGAAAACGCGGATTAAAGATCAATAATTGACGTGTTTAAGGTCGAATTAATCGCTTGATTTCGTATTATATGGAAGGGGAAATGCATAGAAGTCAAAAAATGTCCTTAAAATGAATCAATAATCATGTAAACAAGCTTGCCGGAGCTTCGCCGGAATTTTGCCGGAAAAACGTGAATACTAACAATTGTATTTTTTTTTCTGAGAACTTTCAAAAAAAAATAAAAAATAGATAGGTTTAGTTTATAAAGTTTCTTTTTTTAACTTTATTATAAAAACATAGTATCTTTATAAATGTAAGGACAAAAAGGATTGAAGAAACCACTTTTGCAAGCCTTAGTCTAATTCCTATTTCTGCAAGAAATGCTAAGTATGGAAACTGCTGAAGAACAAGATTCAAAGTACTGAAGAAGAAGACATCAAGTACTGAAGAGTAATGATCAGAAGTTCTAAAGTCAAACTAGACAAGTCAATTGAAGAACTGCTGAAGACAAACTACTCATCAGTAGTTTGTCACTCATCAGATGTTTTGATAGAAGCTTCCCACCGCCTTTGAACTTCAGTAGTTTAGTTTAATATTAGTATTCTTAGATCTTTTGTACAAGTACCAATGCTATAGCCTGTTGTAGTATTTCTACTTATTATGTTGCTTCAATACTTCTCTTGTACGTTTACTTTAGTCTATAAATAGATGTGTTCATCCCACTATTTTAGACATTCCTTTTGTAGTTATTATTTCCATTAAATCTGAGAATCATTGAAGAACTTACTGTTTTATTCATTAACTGTCTTTAGATTCTCACTTACTGCTTTAGTTTCATAACTCAAGGGGGAGTATTTATTACTGTTTAAAAGTACATCTTTAACTTGAACACTTGACTTATAATCCGCTGTGCAAATTACTTTGATAGTTTAAATATGCAAGTGTTCATGATAAGAATCTGTTAAAACAAGAAACTGATCCAACAATTGGTATCAAAGCACTGGTTCATCTGATCAAATATCAATCTAACAAATTGAGAATTAGACATAGGCTCTTATTTATATTCAATATAGGATTGCAGTTCACTTTTTAAACAATCCATCACTTTAAGAAATCCTTGATCAATCTTATTTCTTAAAAGTTGACCTTCATAACACTGGATCTGCCAATAAACCTCCTATGCTAGTCAGAAATGAATATAATATCTGGCAAAGGAGATTGGCAGATACTTTATCTCAACAAAATATTGGATGTTGGAAGTCTGTTATGTTTGGACATCATAAAACAGTATTAACAGATCCAGAAACTAAAGTAGAAAGACCTAAAGATCCAAAAGACTACACTGAAGAAGATTTCCTAAAACTTAAGCTGGATGCTAAGGCATTCTCTATGTTGGCTATAGCTCTCCCAAATGAAATTTATGCTGGGCTTTTACACTGTTAAAGTGCCAAAGAGCTGTGGGATTGCCTTAAAGAACAGTTTGGGTGAACTGATGAGGTGATAGCCAATACTAGAGAAATCCTTGCTCAACAGTATGAAACTTTTACTCATGTTAATGGAGAGACTTTAACACAACAATTTGAAAGATTCTCTTCATTAATATCAGAGTTAAAATTAAATGGTCAGACCTACACAAACTCATCTATGCTTCATAGATTTTTAAGGTCTTTATAAGGAAAATGGGAAACTTATTCTATAGTTCTTAGGTCAGGACCAGATTTTGATTCTCTCTCACTCACAAAATTACATGGGAGATTACTTACTTTTGAAAGAGAAATAAATCAAAAGAAAAAGTTACAAAACTCTAGAAAAACTGCTGATGACTATATTCCAGGTAGCACAACACTCTTAGGACAAGACTCACCTTCTTGTTCTATTGATTTTGGGTCTTGTGATTACATTGACATAACTGCTGGGATCTCATCAGAAAGATCACGTCCAGCTTATGACAATGATGAAAAATGTCAAACTACTGATAAGATGTGTTTTATAATGAATGATTTAAAGAATTTCAGTAGTGATGACCTAGAGGAAATGGATATACTACACCAACTGGCCATGCTAAGCATAAAAACTAACAAATTTTATAAAAGGTCAGGAAGGAAATTTCCAGTACTGAACAGTTCTACAAAAATTGGTTTTAACAAATCTAAATTGAGATGTCAGAAGTGTCAGAAGTGTCAGAAGTTGGGACACTTTGCTAGAGAGTGTAGAAGCTCCAGCTTTAACCAATCACAGTCTGGAAACCAATCAAACCATAGTTACAGTAGGAACTTTGGAACATAGGGAAGTGCACATTTTGTACAGGCACAAGCTCCACAAATCCAATATGTGCCACAGGTACAATATGTTCAGATGCGTGGTCATCAACAGCAGAGCCAACAACAGATGACTTCCATTTCTGCTACTCAACAACCTCCACCAGTTCAACAACCCACTCAACAAAGTCTTTTCACAAATGGGTATGTTGATTGGAGCAGTCTTCCTTTTGATACAACAGAGTGCAGTCCAGATGCAGACAACAAAATGTTTGACATCAACTAGCGTGAACCTGATAATGGCAGAAAGAATTTTACCTTAATGGCTTTTGAGGGATGTTCCTCTAATGCTGCCTTATCTTAGGTATCTAAAAAATCTCTTTTAAAACTTTGCTCAAAATCATGCAAAGAATCATTTGCTTTAATAAGAGAGACCAATGTGCATCTACAAGGCAAAGCCAATGACTTTGAAAGAAAATTCAATCAAATGAAATGTAATTTGGAAATAAAACTTGCTTCAAAAACAAAAGAAATTTCTAAATTAACTAACAATGCTATTGAAACCCAAGCATAAATAAAAAGCATGATAGAAAACCTAGGAAAAGCCAAAAAAGAGCTTGCTAACACCAAGTTTGATTGTGAAAATTGGGTGGAGTCATGTAGAAGTTACCAAATGTTTCTTAACAAACAAACTGCATCAAATGTTAAGTTTGGCATAGGGTACAATCATACAGAAACACCAACTGATTTTACTCCCAAAACTACTGATGATGGGAGTAGAAAAGTTCAAAAACAAACTTCTTACATGAAAGAATGCACATCGTTTCATCAGTAGTTTTATCTACATCGGGAGTTGGGACTCTGAAAACTATTGATGACCAAATTCCAGATTTAACAACTGTCAAAACTGTGCCTTCCAAAACTCTTGAAAATCTAAAAGGAAAGGCAAAATCTTGTGAAATTTGTGGTCTGTTTAACCACAAAACATAATTTTGCAGATATAGAACAGGAAATCAGTACAACAAGAAAGTTTTGCAAATGGTTGTGGGAAAAGAAATCAAACAAGATTATGAAAATACTTTCTTTCCCATCAAACAGCAACCAATTAACACCTTTTCTCAGAGAAAGACTAAATCTCAACTACAGTCCTCCTCTCAAAATTCTCTTTCAGAAGTTAGACCTAAGCCATCAGCAGTTTCACATACTGCTGAGGTAAAAAATTTGATAAATTTGGTTAAACTTCTGATGACCAAAGTTGATGGTGAACCTCAGAAAGGTCCCACCATTGTTCTCAACAACAAATCCATTGCCAAAAAGACATGGATTTCTAAAACTAGTCAACAACAAACTACTACTATTCCTAAGAGTACACACAAAGCCAAATTGGCTTGGGTTCCTAAATCTAACTAATTTACTCTTTGTGCAGAGAGTCTCTAGAGGTCTAAATAGCATTTGGTATGTTGATAGTGGAGGCTCAATGCACATGACTGGATGCATGTACCTGATCAACAAATTCATAAGTCAAAGAGAAGGATCTGTGTCCTTTGGGAATAATGCAAAGGGATATGTGCTAGGATATGGCAATTTATCCTCAGGCAAAATGCAGTTTGACAAGGTCAATCTGGTTGAAAACCTTGAGTACAACTTTCTGAGTGTTTCACAAATGTGTGATAAAGGATGTTCTTCCTTTTTCACCAAAACATCATGCAAGATCATATCACCAGAAGGATAGAAGTTGATAGAGAAGATCATTGAAGATCATACTTTGTTGATAGCCAAAAGATGTGGTAATGTCTATGCGGTGGACATTGAAAAGGACAAAGTACTGAACAACACTGCTTGTTTCTTCTCAAAGGCATCAACTTTGGAGACAAACCTTTGGCATTGGAGACTTGGCCATGTGAACTTTAAAACCATAAATAAAGTCACAAAAATAGGCTTGGTCAGAGGTCTACCCTTGAAAGTATACCAGTGTCAAGAACACTGTGTATCCTGTCTTAAGGGAAAACAACATAAGTCCTCCTATAAGTCTATTGAAGAATCAAAAACAACTGCATGTCTTCAACTGTAACATTACGCATTTAAACTTGTACGTTACATCACCATTATTAATAAAACGTCAAGTTCTATCAATAATGTTCGCATTTAATTATTTTTGTCGCACTTGTGAAACCCTAATACTATATATATTATAAATATATATGGTTAAAGCATGATAATTATAAAAAAAATAAACCGCTTGGGCCGGGAATCGAACCCGCGCCCAAGACCGGCCCAAACTACACACAACACACTAACAGCTGGGCTGGCCTTCTTATCTGATTCATTCCAAGCGCGTTATAATTATATAACTTGTTTAAAACGTCACAGTTGACTTGGAAAGTCAACTGTGACACACGACATACCATAATCAAACCCCATAACTCGTGATTTGCATAATTTTAGTATCTATACGCGATTACCGGCCCTGTCTGACTATACTACACGCTAATTATCAATCAATCGTTAACCAATTGACCTTATACGCGTATTACATTGAATGAGTGGTCAACCCTTACCATTTCTTCGATCCAGTGAGTTACACTATAAATTGATCATTTGCGAGCCTTCACAACTCGCCAATACTCCTTTCTCAACCTCCAATCTTCTTAATTATACGCTGTTTGATCAATCACGATAGCATTCTTGACTTTTTGATTGACCATTCAATCGTGTTCGAAACAACGTTGTAAGTTCAATTATTCCAGTGGGTTATGTTCATCGGCATTCACACATCAATAGCCCTATGATTAATCGGGCTATTGATGTGTGAATCAAAGTATTGCAGAATCTAGGGTTTCGAATATTGATTTGGGGATAAAACTGATTTTTGCATCGTGTATTTATTTTTATTAAAACAGAAACAATCACAACCACTGGTCTGGACCAAGTGGTTGTGACTGTTGCTTATTACCCCAGCCACCCGGGTTCGAGTCCCGGCCATGGCACCTTTTTTTCTCCTCCTTATTTTCATTTTTAAAACAATTAAACCAATTATATATATTATACATTTAATCTTGTAAATTCGTTTTTAATTATTAAAACTTTTTTATAAATTCTAAAAAAATTATTTTTAACAAATCTGATGTAAAAGTTTTACCCACAATTTTTAGTTTTCTGAAATTTATTTATTTAATATTTATAATAATTAAATCAATTTTATGCTATTATATTTATAAAAATCCATTAAAATATCAAAACAATTTTATAAATTTCCACAAAAATTATCCTGAGTTTGTACAATGATAAACTTTACTGAAATGATTTTTTAATTCTGAAAAATCATTTATTTTATATTTTTAATTAATTTTTGTTAGTTTTAATCATAATTAAATCATAATAAATTCAATTTTTATTATTTTTGCACCAAAATTTTATACAATTTATTTCTGAATATTTAAACAGAAATATGATTTTTAAAATAATAATTCTTTAATTTTAGTATTTTTAAATATTAAAGTTAAATTTTGGCAAATTGTAATAAATAGATTTAAAAATCTATTTTAAAGAAAATAATTTTATAAAAAATATTTTTATACTTCAAACACATCATTGTGAACATCCTAAATTCAAACTTTATAAAAAGACTTTCATTTATTTAATTACCAAATTTCCCTTTATTTACTTAAACATTTTATTATAAATTCAACAATTGGAGATCCCCAAATCGAAACCCTAGAATATACTTGTAGACTAGATAGACTTAGACTTATTTGTTGCCTTATACATAGGGTAATACTTGGAAATATATTGGGCTACACTCATACTATTTCTCAATACCTAATACTATACCAAGGTGAGTTTACGTAACCATGTTTATGCGATGCTTCATACTTGCAACATTTTATTTAAGCAATTCAACATGTATGTCTAGTTGTAAACCTTATTGCCTCATGAATTAGTCAACAACAGTTTCAACGAGTTTCAACATTACATAATCATTAGCTATGGCCAAGCCGGCGATATTCAATAATAGATCTATTGGATTGACAACCCCACCTGGATACGCGTACCTCCTACATAGGTAGCGTGGGTGATTGTCATCGTTCCAACATATTACTAAGGTGAACCGTAGATGACGGGATGGACCTAAACTAGTCGGAGGTTTGATTATGTCGATTCAACATATTATGCTATTCATTTAGACTTAAGCTTACGATTGACATATGAATTGCTAAACTTTTATACTTAAACTATATGCTTAACATGGATTATGTATTCTCACCAACTTCTAGTTGACCCCCCCCCCCATTTTTACAACTCAACAGGAAATAATGATGCATGAAGACTAGAGTATTTTATGAAGACAATAAGAAGTCTATGCTTGCTTGATCCTTTGTGATGTATTAGATTTCCACATTTAAAACTCTTTATGTATTTCTATTTTTGGATATTTGCAATTTAAATTTATTTCAATTAAAATTTGGATTACCATGTGCTACTGTATACTCATTCTTACGTGACACCTCGATGTTTCCGCCATCGGTTGGGGTGTTACATCAACTACTCCATATGGACTTATTTGGGCCAGTCAAAATCATGAGCCTTGGTATGAAGAAGTACTGTTTAGTCATCATTGATGACTACTCAAGATTCACATTGGTCTTCTTCTTATTTTCCAATGATGATGCAGCTGAAATTATCAAGTTCTTCATTCTACAAGTAGAGAAACAGTATTCTCTCTCTGTCAAAGTCATAAGAAGTGACAATGGGACAGAGTTCAGGAACAAAACTCTAGATGAATTTTGTTTGTCTAAAGGGATTGCTAAACAATTCAGCATTCCCAGAACTCCTAAACAAAATGGTGTCGTAGAAAGGAAGAACAGAACATTGATTGAAGCAGCAAGAACAATGTTAGCTGATTCAGGCCTACCTCTTTATTTTTGGGTCGATGCAGTCAACACAGCTTGTTATGTTCAGAATAGAGTTCTTATCACCAAGAGACATTCCAAAACTGCATATGAAATTCTTCATGGCATTAAGCCCCTCATCTCCTTTTTCAAGGCTTTTGGATGTCAATGTTTTATCCTCAACATCAAAGACTCTATTTCAAAGTTTGCTGCTAAAGTTGATTCAGGTTATTTTCTTGGTTATTATTCAAGTAGAAAAGCCTACAAGGTATTCAATTCCAGAACCAAGATAGTAGAAAAAACACTGAATGTCAAGTTCAATGAGTTAAAACATGTACTCATTTCAGCACATCCTGCTGAACTCTTCGACCTTGATAGTTTTAATTTTGAACCTGAAAAGACTGTTGATTCATCTAAACCCACTTATTATGGTGATCAAGGGTTTGAGGATGGTCCTCCACCATGGACTCCAAATACAGTCATTAAATCAACTTTCAAACCATCAGAAGTTCCTCAAACTTCTGATTCAACAACTGCTAATGTACAAACTCAAACTTCTGATTCAGCTCCTGCAACTACTGAAGATGTCCAAACAGCTGAACCAGATATTATCAACATCAGTGGTTTGTTTGAAGAAGTATAAGAGCCTACACCTATCAGTGGTTTACAACAACTGATTGAACACAAAGATCATCCATTGGATCAAATCATGGGTGATATTGCATCAGGGGTACTTACAAGAAACCAGCTTTCCAACTTCTGCTTATTCTCAGCATTTATCTCTCAGTTGGAAACTAAGAAGTATCAAGATGCCCTTAAAGACAATAGTTGGGTTGAAGCAATGCAAGATGAACTATTACAGTTCAAGAAGCAACAGGTTTAGGAAATTTGTCCCTTACCTCCAAACAAACAACCAATTGGAACAAGATGGGTTTTTAGAAACAAACTAGATGAGTCTGGTTTAATTATCAAGAACAAGGCAAGACTGGTGGTACAAGGTTAAAATATAGAATTCTCTTTGTTAAACTTGTTCCAAATCCAATCTGAAGCAAAACCTGCAAAAGATCATCAAATTTCATCAACATTTGAAAATTATGGATCGAAATAACTGATTTTCAAAGTATAACCGTTTTTCAAAATGAAAGGGTCGAACCTAGGGAGAAACGGTCGAGAGTGTGGTTTTTAGGTCGAACCAGGGATTTTTAGGTCGAACGTGGAGGTTAATTCAGTCGAACCTAGAAATTTTTAGTGTGTTGTTGTTCATTCGACCATCAGTTTTACATTCGACCAATCGGGAGGTCGACAGAGGAAAATTTTGGTCGAAAGTGAAAAGAGTCTGTTACATTCTACATTCGAGTCTTTAGAAACGGTCGAATCTGGACTAAATTCCACATTCGCCCCCACGATCACTTGTAAAAGGTCGAACGTATAAACTGTTTGAAAATTTTTCTAATCGTTTCGTATTTTATACTTTTCAAACGATATGTGGAACTTTCCAACAACACCACGACCTAATACAACACCACAACAGCAAACAACAATGGATCCTTGGTCGGTAGCTGCTCATAAGACGGCTAGTCAATCATCTCAACCAATCAACTATTTGGCGATGACTAGTTCGATGCCCCAACAAGTTGCACAATCACAACAACAACCCATGGCTAATTACTGGGGAGTTGTAGCAGCGGCGGTACACTCTTAGACTACCAATGCGATTTCGACGCTTATTCATGACTTATCTTCGGGTAGCGGGAGCCGTCCACCAAAGTTGATGGAAATGGTGGAATACAACCAATGGAAGACCAAGTTCAAAATTCATTTAGAGGGAATGGGAAGGGAAGGCACGGAAGCTTGGAAAATGATTTCTAAGGGGTATGTAGCTCCGGTTTTGGATAACACTGGTGAGCCGATTCCATTAGAGAGTCTAGCTGAGGATGAGAAGAAAAAGTTTGCGGTGGAAAAGAAGGCGTTCTCTCAACTGTCCCAGGCCATTAACACTGATCTTTTACATCAGTTTGGGTCGTGCACCACATCAAAGCAATTATGGGATATGTTAAGGAATCGTCACGATGGGAATGAGAAGACAAGGAAGCTTAGAATGGAGGAGTTGAGAAAAGAGTTTGAGAACTTTGGTTATATGGGAAATGAGACGTTGAAAGAGTTGATTCCGAGGTATTGCCATTTATTGACTGAACTTTCAAGTTACGAGATTAACATACCGATGTCTGAACTGGTGGATAAGTTCGCTGATGCATTACCACCATACTGGAATCAACACATTGAGGTCCTTAAGGAGAAAGATGCATACCAATACTGGACCATCATTGAATTCATCCAGAAGCTTGAGAACAAAGAGATGAAGGAAAAGAGGAAAGCGAAAAGAGCACAAGTTCCTCAGAATCCAGAGTTATATCATGGTGGTACATCTTCATCTCTGACTAGTTCAAGTTCTAGTACTATTGTTGCTCCACACATAGCTTATGTTTCAAGCATTGTTGAACCAACCAAAACCCCCCATAAACTATCTTGCTCAAACATCATCTTATACCCCACTATCATATCCTACTACTTACATCCCACCATTTTCACCGATGCAACAAGC
Organism: Ambrosia x helenae; assembly: GCA_030844895.1. Taxonomy (NCBI): domain Eukaryota; kingdom Viridiplantae; phylum Streptophyta; class Magnoliopsida; order Asterales; family Asteraceae; genus Ambrosia; species Ambrosia x helenae. The sequence goes on along the minus strand of CM061227.1, from coordinate 74,527,026 downwards.
TGCATGCTATTCAGCTAATCTGAACCAACCTCAACAACAATCCTACATTCCTCAAATGAACCAAACTCAAATGAACCCAAGTCAATCAAACCAAAGCCCAATTGTGTTGGAGACCTCAAACTTGAACAACGTTACTGTTGAAGTTGCACAGCAACATGTAGCCTTGGTTTCTGCTATGGTCGCTTCGTACAACGGGTTAGTAGCTACTCAAATTGGTAATAACAATTTAACCAGTGAGGACTACGCTCAAATTGACAAGGAGGAGATGGAGCTCATTCACATCCAGTGGGCATTTGCTAGTGTCATGAGGCGAGCGACTGAGTTTATAGAGAAGACGGGCAGAACTGATCTTTCTACATCTCCCAACACCACATATGGCTTCAACAAAGCCAAAGTCACATGTTTTAATTGTGGTGGGAAAGGTCACTTCAAAAGAGAATGCACACAGCCAGCACAACAGGGAAACATAAATCCTTTCAATACTAATTACCCGAACCGTCAATCACAAAATTAGGTATCATATCAAAGCCAAAACAACTCCAACTTTCAACAACAAAATAATTACCAAAACCAACAAAATGCCTCACCAAACAACTCTGTTAGACAAACCACTACACAAAACCAGAACCAAAACCAAACACCACACAATCCAACCAAAACAATCATTCCTATTTCTACACCTAATAGCCAAACTCAACCAGATAAACAGAACCAGGCTTTGGTAATTCAAAAGGATGAGGGATTTGATTGGACTGGTATGCAACTTGGTGTTGAGGAAATCACTGTTGGTAATGTGGCGTGTGTTGTCCAGAAGATTGACTTGGAGGAGCCGGTGTCAGTTGATGATGATTTGGAGACTGAAAAGATATATGAGGTGAAGATTGAGGAGTTGGTTGAAGAAAATGATGTTTGTATTGAGAAGAAGTCAGGATTGATTCTTGACTCTGTCACTGATGTTCCAGAATAGTGTGATTCAGCTTATTCTTAATCGGAGAGCGAATCTGATTTTGAAGCTAGTGTTAACTCACTAGATGATGATATTGATCAACTTCTAGCCGAAGCTGATTTTCTGATGACTCGCAAATCGTGCATAGTGGATGATGCTTTTACCAGAATCAATTATTCAAAATTCTTTGTTGGAAAGGAAGCACATTTTGCATTGATGGCGATGACTGAGCCTCCAAAACAGGTAAGTTCTGAATCTACTTTAGATATGAACATTGAAAAGTATTGTGGTGCATGCGATAGATTGACAGAGGATAATAAGCAACTCAGGGTTCAGCTTGAGAGTGCTAAGATCAATTGTCAATCGTATCAAAAAGAAGTACGAGAATTCAATAAGGTACTGATGGTTATAAGAAAGACATTTCAGATCTTAAGAAAACATTGTCTTTAAAACAACTGGCCATTAGCAATTACATCAATGAATTAGAAGAAACAAAACTTGAAATGCAATCATCAAGTGCTTTGCTAAGAAAGTCAACAAGAAGCTTGAAAGCTACAAACATATTGCATATGTTGTTGACCATATTATTGAGGAACCATCACAGTCAAGTAGTGCAAACTACAAGGCCGTCCCATCTCCAGTGTTGTTTGAAAATCATACTTTGCATTCAATAACACCGGAGAGTTCAGTTAAGTCTGACTCTACATCAGATGATGAGTCTAACACTTCTAGTGTGGGAGACCCTAATTCCGATGTTAGACCTATTTTGGGACTAAATGATGAAGGTGTGATAGCTGTAACTGATGATTCTGACTCTGAGGATGACAAATCTGAGAAAGTGAGTGATATCTCTGCTGAAAATCACATTATTACTAATGAACCGGTGTCACCTTCTCAGATTATACATCCAATGGATAACGCTCATCGAGTGAATCAGTCAGTTAAGCAGTTTGAGAAGAATGAACAATGTGACAAACCCGTCAAAGTGTTTTATCGGATGGAAGGATCCGATAAGATAATCTCTGACGAGGAATATCCAATTAAGTTTGCCAATTATCCCAAGATTGAGAAAATTTGGCAAGAGAGTACCATTTGGTTCCCAAAACATGAGAGAACAAATGATGTATCTCCAGTGGTTTTAAAGAAAATTTATTTGGATGCTCCAAAAGAACCAAAGGTTCATGTCACAGAGTTTATTAAGCCAAAGGAGAAGGATAATAGTTTTCTTGTGCCGACTTACTCAAAGGACCCAGCTCCTAAGAGTCTTAGAAGAAGGTGTGTGGATGATCAATATCCTATCACTACTTATGCAAAGTCGAATGCCAAGAACAACTTTGAGGAATACCGTGCGTGTTTTAAATGCGGGGAGAGAGGGCATTTACTTGCTCACTGCCCGTATGTTAGGCACAAAAGGCACGTGGTTGAAGTAAAGCAAAAATATCAAAGTCCAGTCGATAATCATTGTTATCCACAAAGACAATTTGTTCCTCAACCAGCACCGTTTTACAACCAAAGCAGATATTTTCAAAAGAGGGATAATCGTCAGATGACATATGATCCTCGTAACCGGATCGCCATGGTAAAGCCTTTTAGGAAACCTGTGGTGAACACAATTGTTGAGAAGCAAAAGATACCATTAAAAACTGCAGTCAAACCAACAGTTGGACCTGTCTATGTTAAATCAGAGAAGGTAACCAAGAAAGTTTCCTTCAAAGACGAAGTAAAGAAACCGACTGAGATCCCAAAATCTCAGATCCGGATCTTGAAACGTTCGGAACAATTTTGGTCACCAAAGGGATCTCAAGGTGCTTCGGCTTCAAAAGTAAATGAAAAATTTGAAAATGAAAAGGATTTAATTGATCAGAAAAAGATCAATTCAAATTCAACTGTTTGTGAGGAAAATTCTTTGAAACTGAATGTTCAAAGACCCAAGACCAAGCAGGCTTGGGTCCCCCGAAAAATCTAATCTTTTTACTTGATATGTACAGGGAGCTTCAGCTGGCCCTGTGAGCAGTCTTTGGATTGTTGACAGTGGAGCTTCTGGTCACATGACAGGGGATTTATCACTACTGTTTGACATAAGAAATATCAATGGTGGATACGTAGCATTTGCTGGGAACAAAGGAGGATACATTACTATGGAGGGTTGTGTGAGTAATGGTATCGTGAGTTTTGAAAAGATATCGTATGTAAAGCAAATAGACTATAATCTGCTCAGTGTCAGTCAAATCTGTGATAAGCAGTTCTCTGTATTCTTTGACGACAAATCTTGCTACATTCTCAAGCCAGGATTCGTACTTCCAAAAGAGTGGGTAATGCTGAAAGCACCGAGAGTGAACAATTTGTACATTCTCGACATGTCAAAGGCAATGACAACCCAGGGTCAAGTAACGTGTTTCCTCTCCAAGGCTACTGAAAAAGAATCTATCATGTGGCATAGGAGGATGGGACACATTCACCTTAGAAAAATGAACCATCTGGTGAAGAATGAACTTGTCGAAGGCGTAAATGTTAAACATTTCCATTTGAACGACAAGTGTGTGAGTTGCAAGAAAGGAAAGCAGCACAAGCAATCCCACAAATCAAAGAAAGTCAATTCAGTTGAATTACCACTTGGACCTATTTGGACCGGTCAAGCGTAAAAGTCATGCTGGTGAATTGTACTGTCTTGTGGTTACCGATGACTATTCCAGATTCTCACGGGATATGTGCTTGCATCATAAGAGCGACACGTTTAATAATCTGAAGGTTCTGTTCACTCGATTAGAAAATGTCTATGGTCTAAAGATCAAGAGAATTAGGAGTGATAATGGAACGGAGTTCAAGAACGCACAGATGGATGCTCTTTGTGAAGACAAAGGAATTCATCATGAATATAGTGCTCCGTATACCCCTCAACAGAACGGTGTCGCAGAACGTAAAAACAGGACTCTAATTGAAGCGGCGAGAACAATGCTTGCGGAATCCAACCTTCCAGTAATGTTCTGGAATAAAGCCATTTACGCAGCTTGTTATACTCTCAATCGTGTTTTAACAGTGAAGAAGTTTGGTAAAACTTCTTATGAGCTGTTGAATAGACGGAAGCCGAACTTAGAGTATCTAGAACCGTTTGGAGCACCGTGTACAATGCTTAATCCTTCTGAGAAGTTCGCACCAAAAGCTGAAGAAGGATTCTTTATTGAATATGCAACCCCGCTCAAACGGGTATTCAACAAACGAACTCGTCAGGTAGAGGAGTGGGCTAACATTGAAGTTCAGCGGTATACTCAGAATGTATAGGGTAGCGGTGCAGATTGGATGTTTGATTACAAAGACTTCTTTGAATCATTCAATCTAAATAGCTTGGTTGAAGAGGCTGTATTACGATTATACTACGAGTGTGAAAACGCAGTGACATCACCGTTGGTGCGTCCAATCACTGTAACACCTCAAACAGCTTCTAATGATGCCAATGCTCCTGCAGCTGAAGAAAAGGTATTTCAAGAAGCTTCCACAACTCTCAACTCATCATAATCGGAAGATGATGATGATGTCACAAGTGAAGCTGTTCCAGATATTGCTATAGAGACACCTCCATTGAACCCAAATCCAAATGGTGCTTCATCATCAAACTTGGGTAATGATCTGGATTCGACAGAGAATTTAACTACTCAAACGGGAGTGCAAGTAATTGATTATCCGGAATCTCGAATACATTGTATTCACCCGCTCGAGCAGGTTATTGGTGATCCTGGTAGCAATGTTATGACGAGAGGACAACTGAGGAATGCTAACTCACAAGAAAATCTTGGCGCTCTAGCCTTATATGCTAAAATTCAAAAGTCAGGTTGTCAGAATGACTGGTCTTTTGCTTGCTATGTTTTGCAGGTTGAGCCGTGGACATACAAAGATGCTCTTTTGGATTACGCTTGGGTAGAGGCAATGCAAGAGGAGTTATTACAATTTCAGAAACTGGGAGTGTGGACATTGACAGATTTACCTCCGAGACGGAAAAAGATTGGAACGAAATGGGTGTTTAAGTGCAAAAAGGATGACAGGGGAATGATTGTTAGGAACAAAGCTCGATTAGTCGTACAAGGCTTTCATCAAGTGGAAGGAATCGATTATAACGAGATTTATGCACCAGTTGCACGCTTAGAAGCTATCCGCATGTTTCTAGCGTTTGCATCGTACAAGAAATTTAAGGTGTATCAAATGGACGTTAAAAGCGCATTTCTTTATGGTGTGGTCAAGGAAGAAGTTTACGTAGGTCAACCACCAGGCTTTGAGGATCCTATTCACCGAGATAAGGTCTACGTTTTAAACAAAGCTCTCTATGGATTGCACCAGGCTCCACGGCAATGGTATGAGCAGCTGAGCACGTATCTTCTGACCAAAGGATTTAAACGAGGTTTGGTAGATTGCACACTGTTCACAAAACGAACAGGAGATGACTTGCTTCTAGTGCAAATTTATGTTGATGACATTATATTTGGATCTACTAATGAACTTTTGTGCAGGAAATTTGAAAGAGTTATGCAGGAAAAGTTCTAAATGAGTGCGATGGAAGAGATGCAGTTTTTCCTAGGCTTACAGGTGGACCAAAGACCAACGGGGATCTTTATTCACCAAACCAAATACGTTTCTAAAGTCTTGAGCCGATTCCAGTTGGATGATTCAAAGCCGATGGATACCCCGATACAACCTAATCACGGGATTAGTGTTGATGCTAAGGGGGAGCTGACTGATCCTTATACATACAGAGCAATCGTCGGATCTCTGATGTACCTCACCGCATCCAGACCAGACATAATGTTCGCCACATGTCTTTGTGCATATTATCAATCAAAGCCGAAACAAAGTCATTTAGCATCTGTCAAACGTATCCTTAGATATCTGAAGGGTTGTCCATCGAGAGGACTATGGTACCCTAATAATGATAATTTTGACCTAATTGCTTTTAGTGATGCAGATTGGGGAGGCTGTGACAAAGACAGCAAATCCACAACGGCTGGATGCCAGTTTATGGGGAGCAGGCTCGTGACCTGGCAATGCAAGAAACAAACTGCAGTCGCCTTATCAACATGTGAAGCAGAATATGTCTCAGCTTCAAGCTGCTGCTCACAAGTTCTCTGGATTCAACAACAAATGGTGGACTACGGTTTGCAATTTCTTAAAACCCCTATTTACTGTGATAATGAGGCCGCAATTGCATTAACAAAAAATTTAGTCAATCACTCAAAAGCTAAGCATATCCGGATCAAATATCATTTTATCCGTGATTGTTATGCAAAAGAGTTGATCGATATGGTCAAAATCCACACTGACTATCAACGTGCAGATCTTTTTACCAAAGCTTTTGATAAATCGAGATTTGAATATCTTTTAAAAGCTAACGGTATAAAAGAAAAACAAGACTGGTCATCACCTCGGTTTATCGCTTTTTAGTTTTGGTCTTTACTGTTTTTCAGAAAAATACTAATATCCAAAAATATGTTTTTCATTTTAGGGGGAGTTTATTTTCAGAAAAACCAAAAACATTGGAAAATTCAAAAACCCATAAAAACTATAAAACCCAAAATGATTTCCAGGAGAAAAAGAGGAAATGATAGTACATCAGTGGGGATCCGACACATGCTAAAGAAGTGTAATGCAATATAAGGCGTGTGTTTAAGTCTGTGTGATGTGTTGATAGGCTTCGTAGACCTAGTACTGCGTGCCTGATACATACATATCAAACGATTTGTTGTGTGGATGAACTCCTCATGGGCATATGGTCTTAGTACCGTAATTTCGTTTGATAGGGTATTTGTACAAAATTCAGAGGTTTCGGGTCGTTATGTTATTAGTTATCTGCGGATAGCCTCTCTGATCTTCTTTCGTAAGTCATTACGGACCTAGATCAGACAGGGTATCTTTATAAAAGAGCTGTAAAGCCAAATCCTAAAGTTACCGAATTGAGGAACTTTCAATGTATGACGATAATCAAATATTATCTAATGCATCGTATCCAATCATTGATGCAAATCATGATTGATATCAGCCCTCAACCTGGTAGAGTGCACAAGTTACTTTGTAGCATTGAATTGCTGACCTGTACACCTCTGTGACTCTTACCTTGTAAAATACAGATGACGAAAGCATAATCACGCGTTACAATGAGTCTTTGTTCATTTACTTCTTGATATGGGAGTATGTCGTGTGTGTGGGAACCATAGACAATTGAGTTTATACTATAAATAATAGTATCAGTCTAAAGCACTGCACAACAGTCTGCATGTGAGTTTATGTGGACAACAATATCAGCAGTTGCCAGATCACACATTGTCTTTAATGATAATAAATCAAAAGATCAACGGTGTGATCAGATTTCTCAAATAACTGATATGATCCTCTTACCGGAAATCACAAAACTTTTACTGCTTTATCTTTACATTTTTGCATTTTACATTTCTCCTCAAAAATACAAAACTCAAAAAGATTTTAGGTGTGTTTTAACAAAAACTTTCAGAAAATCCAAAAGATTTTACATTTCTATATTCTTTTTGATAACCGATGGTGGTTGATGGTGATTTTCTGAAACTTGATGGACCATTTGAGTTTTGTCATCTTTAAATAAGAAATAATGAATGTTGGATGCTTAAAAGTTGAGAAAAATATTGAACGGGACTCGATTTTGAGATTTGGTAAAAAGTTCAAAAATTCCAAATTTCATTCGCCCCTTCGATGGGTCGAATGTGGAATTTTGCCTTTACATTCGAACCTTCCAAACGGTCAAATGTGAGTGTTCTTACGTTTGATTACACATTCGAACCATTTTTCTTCCTTCGAACCTTTAAATAGTGTTGAATGTGAAAAAAATTTCACATTTGCCCAGGTAAAAGGGTCGAATGTGGAGCCTATATATACCTATCTGCACTTTGGACTCTTCATTTCAAAAAAAATTCAAAATTCTGTGATTAAGACCCCTTGTTGCTCGTGTTTTTAAAATCATATCATTGTGATCTTCGTCTAATGCTGATCATTTTAAGCCATTATTTGCATGTTTTCATCCATTATCCATTTCAGAATCATTGTTTTATTATTCGAACCTTGACTGAATCAATACATGGATTCTGGACTGTTATAAGGATAATTGTTGGAATGGATTCAATGTTTAAGTGTTTTAGGGGGAGAGGATATCAAAATCTAGGGTTAACATCCAACAGATTGTTGGATTGATTGATCAAAACCTTCAAACCCTAGATTTTAGGGAAAACCACTTAAAATTTAATAATAATAACAATTGATGGATGGAAAAGGTTTATCGGTCATGTTAGAAGCCTTACAAATCAAAATGGCATGTTAAAACAAACAAAATCAAAATCTGATAAGTTTGAAGATGAACAGCCATAATCGACCATTTCAAAAGGGTCGAATGTGACTTTTTGGTCGAATGTAGGTTGTTCAAATGGTCGAAAGTGGACAAAAATGGTCGAATGTACATTTTTAAACTAATTTTTCACATTCGAACCTTATTTCCCACATTCGAACCCCATTTCCCACATTCGAACCAACGACTGGTCGAATGTCGAATTTCAAAAACAAAAATTTTGAATTTTGAATATATTTTGTCCGTCTTTAACGTGTTTTCTTGTTTTGTTTTGCAGGATAATCATGTCTGAAAAACAAAGTTCTGATATTCCCACAGGTTCATCAGACAAGGCAGCCGAGAAGAAACCTGAAGAGGATTTACCTTTCGAAGAGGCACATAACTACTGTGCTTATCTGGGCGATCTGAAGAAACATACCGAATTCTCCGGTATTGTTGATTTTCTGAAGAGAAGTCGTGTTGTTGATGCTATAGCTACTCCTGCCATAATTTACAGAGATCATCAAAAAGAGTTCTGGTCGAATGCAAGAATGGATTTTTGGGACAATGAGTCTGCTATTGTGAGTAAAATTCAGGGGGAGCTAGTGATAATATCTGAAGATGACATTAGACAAGCATTGAAGCTGACTGATAAGAAGACTGATCCAAGAGTTCTATCTTGGATTGAGCAGAGGAAGTGTTTCTTGAGAATGAAATATAATGGACCGATTACTGATGGTTCATTACATAAAGGTAAACTATGCCCACAGTTCAAGTACCTTGCTCACGTCATGTTACATGTTTTCGGATCTGTGAGTGGAGGATACGATGTCATGAGAAAGAGTATTAGCTCTTTAATGGTTGCTTTGATTTTGAACAAACCATTCAACGTATCCGGGATGATACTTGAACACATGCTTGAACCATTGAGAGGATTGAAGAGTAAAAAGTTCTTATTATACCCAAGATTCCTGCAGATGATCTTTGATCAGAAGTACAAGAATTTGAGAAAAGATCCTACTTAGATAGTAGTACAGGATCACATGAGTTTGAACACTTTGGTAAGAATTAAGGGATATAAAGGTGTGCCGATGAATGAAAGACCACTGTTGAAGAACTTGTTTGGTCACCTGATCAATCTAGGTTATGAAGATCCAGGTGTTGACAAAGCCAGGAATGCTAAGAGTGATTCTGATGAAGATATCCTTTATGCCCTGTTGATCCTGAAGCTAAGAGGAAAAGGCAAGTTGTGAATGTTGGTGCAAAGAGTGGTAAAGGGAAAGGAAAAGAAAAAGAGGATGATGTTGAACCACCAAAGAAGACATCTCGGAGAAAGAAAAGTGTTGCTAAGAAAGGTATACACTTGGTGGATGAAGAATCGATGGATTCTGAAGAGACTCGGGTAGAAGAGAGATGGGATTCTGATAATGAGACTGTGAAGTCCACCACGCCCAAGGCCACTGTGGCTGGTGAGTCTGAATAAATCATTGGAGGAACAAAGAATGAAAAGTCCGAATGTGATGGACGATGTTGACGAAGGTCTTGGTTTGGGATCTGAGGATTTTGGTGGATCGCCAAAGACTGGAGAAAAACAGAAAAATCCAACTTACAAGAAGAAGGCTAAGGCTGTTGAGATTGAAAAGCCGATGAAGAAAAGAGCTAAGGACATTGAAAGCTTGATTGCAGGAAAGAAAGTTCTTGTAATGTCTAGTTCTAAATCTCCCGTGAAATCCCCAGCAACTAAGAAACAGAAAACATCTGCTGCCTAGCAATCTGAACTTTCAACTAATGATTTCAATGCTGTGTTGGACAGAGTCTTGAAAAAGTTTAAGAAACAAAAGACTCCAGTTGCTGAGGCTTCAACACCACAGGTCACTGTATCAAGTGATGTGATGGATGCAGTGAACCAGAAGCTGACTGAAATGATGAAAATCATTAACCAGCAACAAACTGAGATTGAACAGCTAAGAAAGAATGATAGGAAGATGTTGGATGTAGTGGAATCTTCACAGGAGAGCCAGGAAGAATTAGCAGCTAAAATCAAACTACTCCAGGAAGAAAATCAAAAGCTGTTATTGCATGAGCAGAGAAATACTCAAAGATATATCACTTTGAGGCTTGAAAACAAGAAGTTGAGAGCAAACAACAAGAGCATGAAAAATCTTATTGATGATTTATATTCAAGAGCTCCTCAATTGAAAGAAGGAGAAGAGGATAAAGAAAAAGAAGAAGAGCTTGTTGATTTCGAACCATCTGAGTCAGAATGAAGAAGATGATGAGGATCTAGAACAGGATGCCGGTGATGCTCCTGAGAAGAAGAAGAAGAAGAAGAAGAAGAAAGATGGTGATGATAAAGATGATTCAGGTGATGATTCTAGTGATGGTAATATCTCTACTGATGATGATGATGATGACGACGATGATGATGACACAGATCGGTATAAGTATGAGAAGAGAGAAACGGGAAAAGATGCAGGAGAGTCTAGTTCAAAAGCTCCTGGTGGCAATACTGACGATGATGATATTTTCTGGAACGAGAAGATCAGATCTTTATCTGATGAAGATAAGAAGTTATATCGCCAGATGTTGACTGATAGAGTCTGGACAATCGAGATGACTAGTATATTTCTGAAGATATTTGAGTCAGAAGATATGAGGTTTGAACTGGAGTATAATGATCCTGATATGGAAGATGGAGAAGTTTCTGCAGCTGTATCTAAAGAAATACTGGAAGGATTGGCTAAACAGGTTGGTAAATCTCTTGAAGAGCTGATGAGTGAGAACCAAATACCGAACATTCCTGAGAAAGAAGCAGGAAATCACTCTGATGATAGAGATGTTCCAGTATTTGAGGAAGTTGAAATGGAGGATATTACTAGTGAGGAATTGCCAGAATACTAAAAAAATGATAAAGATTCTGGATTTCCTGAATTCTCTGAAGAGTTGTTAAGCCAAGTTGAGAAACTTGTTCATGAAAAAAGCAAGAAGTTCGTTGATGAAGTATTAAAGAACTCAGATTGTCAAAAGCCAAATGTTGAACAATCTGACGATCTGAAAGACTTGCTGAGGAAGCTTAAAGAAAAAGAAGCTAACCGCCCTAAGACTGAAGTTGAGGGTAGTTTCTACAAATTCCATAATGAATTCTTTAAAGGAAAAGCTCTCGGATGGAAATACTTGAGACAGCTAAGGTGTGTCGCTGTGAAATGGGAAAAAGGAATTCTGTACTTCAACAGATTCCATGATATAAAGACACTACCTTATTGGGCTGTTCGCGATATCTGCAGACATACGATGTCAGGTGCTTCAGTAAACAACAATCTTGTTGGTTACTTTGCAGATCGCATGGCGAGAGAGAGCAGAACGAAATGGGAAGTGTTCACCCCTTAGTATCCTAAAAGGATAGTTCACAAGAAGGAAAGAGATCAGATAACGGGGTTGAACAAGGTTACTTTGAAATATAACCCACCGACTGTTTTGAAACATATACCGTTGATGCCTATTCCACAACATTTCTCTAAAGACTTTATGTGGTGGTACTATGACTGGAAGACGACAGAGGCTATTATCGTATTGAAGGACGGGAAGAATGACTTCAAGAAGATACCTATCTTTGACCCGATGTGGTTGATAAACTGTTCTCATGAGGATATTATCATGCTATATTACAATCCGATTTACTGTGAAGAGAATGATAGTGAGCAAGCTACTAAATACCAACGTGTGGTATTTTTATGTTTTGCATGGGATGTCAATGCGGGTTGTGATTTTGATAAGAAGCTGGGGAAGTTTGTTCAAATTCAGAAAACAGAAAAGAAGAAACCGAAGCAAAATCATGACCCAGTTATGACAAAAGACAAAAGAAATTGTTGCACATCAAGCATATGAACAAGAGGATGGATGAAGACCGAAGGCTGAAGCAATTCAAGCAATAGTCGAGGAGGAGTTTGTAGACACACGAAGTGCGACTAGTGCTATTGAATTGCAAATTCTATTATGTTTTGTCACTGACGAATGGTCGAAGGTGGATTCAATATGGTCGAATGTAGATAGAATGGTCGAAGGGAGAAACTCAAGAGGTCGAAGAAGATTTTGTATATATATATATGTTGATTCACCCTGTTAGAATGGTCGAACCTGCACATTCGCCCAATCGAATGGTCTAATGTGCAGGTCTATATATAGGTTGAATCATTTTGTAACTTTAACTTTTGGTCATTTTTGTTTCCCTCTCTGAGTGTGTTGTCTCCCTAGGGTTTTGTTAAGTCTGTAATTGATATCTATCATTGTAAACAACGTTTTAAAGTGATTATCATTATGTTTATCAATGAAATGAAAATGTTTGAGATGATTTGTGTGTTTTGCTAAATATATTATCATTTCATAATCAATTCAGGGATTCCGCACCTGAATTGAACTTGTTTGATCATAGTCTTTGTTTGACCATCGATCCTTGACACATACACCCTAAAATCAACTATCCAAGGGAAAGTTATGACAATCACACCGGCTACTTTGGGAATAAGACTTGGTATAGATGATGTTGATGCACTAGAGAATATTACCAATTCTAAAATTCAATTAACCATGACAGAGTGTTGTTACCAAGGTACTCTCTCACATGCTACAATCTATAAGAAATATTTTGATGCAAAGTACAAACTTTTGTTTCATTACATAATCATGTGTTTAAGTCCCAAAATTGGATCTTATGATCAGATGCCCTCTACCTTTCAACCTATTTTTCATTCCATTGTGAATGAAACAAAATACAGGGTATCAGCACTTTTCTTTAATGAGTTGGTGTTGCATCACCAAAATTCTAAAAAGAAATTTTTGTTGTATCCAAGGTTCATCATGCAATGTATAATTAAAGAACATGGAAATGATGTGCTTGTGGGTAAAATATCAGTTTTAAACCCATTAACCTCACAAGCATACTCAAGGCATAACAAACCGGTAACTTTGCCAGAAGATGACCAAAGGGAACAAGAACCAGTCCCCATGGAACGTACATCTTCCAAATCTACACCTAAAAAGGCGAAGAAACTAAAGCAACAAAAATCAAAACCCACCAACCCTAAAAGAAAGGCAGTTCAGGAAGTTGAGATGCCTGAAACTGCTGATGTGCAATCTGCACTTGTTAAAGATGTGATTGAAACATCCTCTCAGTCTCATTCATCTCAAACCCCCAAAAGAAAACCCATTACCATTTTATTTCAAAGGAATAAACTTAAAAAGACAATGACTACTGATCCATCCTTTGAAACTACTAACCCTTTACCAAAAACTACTGAACCAGAAACATCTCACACCACAATTGAAATTGCCAAACTTCTCTCTGCGCTAAAAGAAACAGTCCCATCTGAACATGTCAATCCCCAACAAACACATGAAACTGGGGATAAACCATTAGAAACATGGAAGAGGATATTAATAGCCCTATCCCAAGAGATGAGGATGAACCATGGTGTTTAAGCCCAAACTTAGATACTTTAGGTGCATTTAAGGCTGCTACTACTCATTTACCATCCAGTGGTGGATCTGAGGACAGAAGTAACATAGCTAAGACCTCAAATGTGACAACTACCGATGAAGGCTTTATGCCTGAAGTAGGAAATCCTCAGTACCAAGACAAAGAGGTTCATGAGAAACTAGGTTAGGCCTAGCTCATGATACAACTGATGATGTTCTCATTGAGGATGTCACCAGGGATTCAAATGATTCCATTGATTTGGATGATGATTCAAACTCTCCACAACATGAATTGACAGCTACTTGTGAAGGTCCTGGATCTGATGTCTCTAAGCTCAAAGAGTTGGTCACAAAAGATCAGGTTAAATACCACTTGAACCCTGATTCCCCTAAAGTGGCATCTTTAGTTCATACTGAAGATCACTCAAAAACACCCTCTACACAACAAAAGCCTACCCAATTCACTAGGTCATCTAGCATAGACTTGAACCAACTATACAGCCCAGCTGGTCCCCTATACCAGCTGATGAACACCCTAATTTCTCAACATCTCAAGTCATTCACAACTGCTTTGGAGTTGAATACCAACACTTAACTTGAGATGATCAATAACAAAATTGGTGAGTTGTCAAAGAAGATAGATAACAACACAAGACAACTTGCTAAATTATCTGGTGTAACTCCTCTACCTGCTTGGTTTCCAGAAGTGGATGAAGCTAAAAAGGGGGAGAAGATTAAGGAACCAACAGTTTCACTTGAAGCCAGTACAAAGGCAAAAGAGGCACAACAACAAAAGGATGCACAAGTTTATTAAAATTCGAAATGATCGAAGTACGAGGATTAAAATGTAAATATAATAAAGTTTAGGAAACAGGCAAATGTTACAGTCTCCCCTACTTTAGGAAATTTCGTCTCGAAATTATTTCAAGTGTAGGATTCTGTAAAAAGATAAGGGTACTTCCTCTTCATTTGATCCTCATGTTCCCAAGTAAATTATGGGCCACGTTTAGACTCCCAACAAACCTTGAATATAGGAATACGACTACGCTTAAGAGTCTTGAATTCACGATCCATAATTTCCACAGGTTTCTCTATGAAATGCATTGTTAGGATCTGAGTTTGTTTGTTTTGATTGTTTAACTAAATGATGGTAAATAATGAAATGAAAATAGAATGAAAGTGCAGCGGAATAATAAACTGTAAATCAAAACAAGAGAGTAAATGTTTTTAGATCGAATGCTTTCATTAATTCAAAGATTACAATCGTACAAGTTACTCCCCCTCAGCCTGATCACACAGTGTTTGTCAGAGAGAATGTTTTGTGTGTGATGCAATAGAACAGTACAAGCACTGTTCTATTTATAGACTGACTCAAACCACTGATGACCTAGGCTGACGTCACCTAAGACAGTGACCTCTAACAGAATAACAAACTTAAACATCTGCTATACAAACTACTGTTACATTGAAAGCACTGATATTAAACAGCTGTTGAAGATAAACTCTGATGGTCTTGTATCCACTGCTGGAGCCTAAGTGCTGTTGGTTCCAGTAGTGCTTTGGTCTTCAGTACTTGTATCAGCAGTTGCTCTTCATCAGACCTTTGGTCAGCAGTTGTTCTTCATCAGTTGTTTCCTCAGCAGTTCTTTATATCAGCAGTTGTTGAGCAGTTGTTTGGATAGAACAGTAGTTAGGGTCAGCAGTCTTTTGGGAGAAGCAAGTTGTAAAGACTGTTTATTCAAGGATCAAATAGATAGCATATTTTGGCTTTCTAATCATCTGTTCTTCTCCAGGTCAGCAGACCCAACATGCATCGATTCGTCAACTTGAATGTCCTCGAGTGGGACATGTAGAATTTCATCAGCTAAACACCTTTTTCAAGTTTGATACATGGAAGGTAGGATGAACATTGTTGAGTTCGGCTGGCAGATCTAACTTGTAAGCCACTTTTCCAACTTTTTCCAAAATTTAAAATGGGACTACATATCTTGGAGCAAGCTTTCCCTTTTTCCCGAACCGAAACACACCTTTCCAAGGTGAAACCTTGAGAAGGACCATATCACCAACTTGAAATTCCAAGGGTTTACATCGCTGATCAGCGTAGCTCTTTTGCCTACTCTAAGCTGCCTGTAAGGATCCACGAATAAAGGCAATTTTGTCTGTTGTCTCCTAGACAAGTTCGGGACCGGTAATCTGAGTGTCACCGACCTCACTCCAACACACAGGGGAACGACATTTGCGACCATAAAGGGCCTCAAAAGGTGCCATACGGATACTGGCATGATAACTATTGTTATACGAAAACTCAACCAAGGGCAAGTGTGAATCCCAATTACCACCAAAATCTATGACTTAAGCCCGAAGCATATCTTATAGCGTTTGAATAGTACACTCCGTCTGACCATTTGTTTGAGGATGGTAAGTTGTGCTAAGATTTAGTTTGGTTCCCAGTGCATCTTGAAGAGTTTGCCAAAAACGAGAGGTAAACTTACTATCACGATCAGAAATAATGCTTAAAGGGGTTCCATGACGACTAATGATCTCGGCGATATAAAGATTAGCCAATTTTTCAACCGAATAAGTCTCACGGATGGGCAAGAAGTGTGCGGATTTGGTTAAACGATCCACAATGAACCAAATACTATCTTGACCTCAGGTAGTGCGAGGTAATTTAGTAATGAAGTCCATAGCAATGTTCTCCCATTTCCACACAGGAATCTCTAGTTGCACAAGCAAACTAGATAGACGTTGATGTTCAGCCACGTAGTGAGCTATATCCTTTTTCATACCGGGCCACCAATACATGGGACGCAGATCTTGATACATCTTATCAGCACCAGGGTGAATGGAGTAATGAGACTTATGAGCCTCTTCAATGATAAAGGTTCAAAGTTTATCACGATCAGGAATCCAAAGACGATTTGAGAGATAGAGCAAGCCATGTTTTGTTTCCAAAAGATTTTCAGCTCCACATGACATTTCATTACACATGTTGCCTTCAGTGACCGAAACATGTTGGGCTTCTAATGCGTTTGGTTTTAGCAATTAAAAATATGTCAATTTCCCCGGTGCCAAAAACCTTGATTTGTTAATCCCAAAACAGTGGTTTGGGGGAAACGACTGATTTTACTAAAGCCTCATTAACAAAGTTTTAAATTTATAAAGTAAACATTAATTACTTTAGAAACTAAAACCAACACATAGGCAGAGAACCTGACGTGCATAGTATAGCCTCTAGGGTAAGTATTGACTATCGTATTCCAGAGTTCACACTTTCCCCTACTCAACCTCTCATCATTTAATCGTTCGAATTTAAAAAAAAAAAATAATAAAACGGAGGGGTTCTTTAATAAAAATAATTTTAAAAAGGTTTTGGTTTTATAAAAGAAAAGATAAAATAAAATAGTAGATAGATATGCACATCTCGGGGCCCTCCGTATAAGTAGTTAAATTTATTATTAAAATTAACAATTTAAAGTAATTAATTGTATGGAGGACGAGAGTGGTCTTGAAGTGTTGACTCCTTGATAGAGAAGCGGAGGCTACTACTGAGTAGAATGCAGAACCTCTCCAGCGTGCGTCCACCTGGGGTACTCCGCCAGGGCCTCGCGTATAGTGGGCTCCTCAAACCGCGGTCAAGTCTCTGGTCCTCGAACTTATCATCTTCTTGAATTGGAGGCTTCACTTCCGAACTGGAACACCGTACACCTCCCATAGTTCTCGCGTTCCGTACCGAAGGGTCTCTCTATGGAATCAATCCTGACAACCTCGTATCCCTAAATAGGTTAACGATCATGAAGACTGAAAGATCTCTCTTACGGCTGTCTCAGGCGACTCGAGCCCCCATTGGCTAACGGCATTGTACTAACGAGAACTAGATAAAGAATCTTTATTTTATTTATCTTTTAGGTGACACTTTATTATGTATTGATCAGTTAAATATAAAGTTGGTTTAAATGGATGATGACCTAATTATCCAACCCATAACCTCCCGAACTGAATGAAATCCTTAATAAAGGCGGCACATAATCCTAAAGGCGTGCAATCCAGAGATCACTGGTGCGCCTGTAGGGAAACCATCCTTTACCAAAAAGATCATTCAATTATCTGGTAAGTACCAGAAATGTGTCACTCAGATCTGGTCTACTTCATAAGCCATTGCTTAGAATCCTGTTTGGATATCAGAAGCCTGAAGGATCTGTCTCACTACCGGTTTCCTCGCCTTGGATCTAGCTCGGGGTCACCAGAAGCTGACTATACCTCTAGTCGATTATTTAAGTTATAGTAATTTAAATTATGAAGTTAATCATCATTCAAACCTATCACAAAGATAAACAAATAAAGATTAGAAGAAGATAACACAACAAATAACTAAAAATAAACAACTACTAATAATAATAATAAAAGTCTACAAATCGAAGCAGGTTTGTGAATAATGATAAGATACAACCATATAATGATCAACACAAGAATCATGGCTGCTCATAGACAAGCTCTCCATCTTCAGGTGATATGTAACTCATGATCCTCACGACCCTCGATGTTTATTGCATACTACTCTACGATCCCTTACTTGGCCTTAATGATCAAGGTAGGGCGGCGCCCAGCCTTGTTGGGTGTGTTAGGATGACCATAAGGCCTCCCACAAGACCCCAAGACCTCTGGAAGACTCTTGGAAGTCAACCAAAGAAGGCTCAAGTCAAGTTGTGAAGGGATAAATAGGATGATCAAATGGTGAGGGTTAGCTTGCTATTTATAGACCTCCGGGGGCAGCACAGGCGTGCACAAGAGTGTCAGGAGCGTGCTTATTGTCTCACGTACGTTCTGTTGTTGCATGGCAAATCCTGTCTGTATGTTTTGTCCCTGGCATGGCCGTGCACATGCATGTAGCACGGACGTGCACATTTGTTGGTCTCTGTTTTCTTGCCCTCCAAGTTTGCTGCGTTGTCTTCTCGCGTGCAGGGCCTTCATGCAAGTGGGCATGCTAGGTCATTCCTGGGCTGATTTTAACATTGTTTAAGTCCTAGGATTGTCTTCAAACATATAGTGAACTGGCTGGAAGTCTCGTATCTTTAGGAATCTCCTGATTTTGCCTGTTTTCACCCGGAAATCCTCTGTTTCTGTTTTAGAGCTCCATTTTCCTGATAAATACAAATAGGAACGAATTAAGTATCAAATATTATTAATATAACCTTAATTGTGTCCTATTATGAGACTTTTATGCCCGTTTTATATGTTAATAATGTGAGTTATCAGCTTCGAAGATTCGAAGTTTGAGGTCATGGGTTTGAATGCAGATTAGTTGAGTATACTCCTTGCGACTGAGAGCGTCAGAAACAACATTTGCTTTTCCAGGATGGTAGCAAATCTCACAATCGTAATCATTTAGAAATTCAACCCAACGACGTTGACACATATTTAGATCTTTTTGATTGAAAATATGTTGAAGACTTTTGTGATCAGTGAAAACCACACATTTAGTACCTACCATAAAGCTAGTGTCTCCAAGTTTTCCAGGCGAAAACAACAGCACCGAGCTCAAGATCATGGGTGGTATAGTTTTTCTCAGATGTTTTAAGTTTTCGGGATGTGTAAGCAATAACCGTAACCCGTTGCATAAGAACACAAACAAGACCTAGGTTTTAGGCATCACAATATACCACGAAATCTTCAACACCACCAAGAAGAGAAAGAATGGGAGCGTCGCAAAGCTTTTGCTTCAAGGTTTGGAAGGTTTCTTCCTAACTAGGTCCCCACATGGAAGGTTTATCTTTGGGAGTCAACAAGGTAAGTGGGACCGCGATCTTCGAAAAATTGGAAATGAAACGACGGTAATAACCAGCAAGACCAAGAAACGAACGAACTTCAGTGGGAGTATTGGGTACAATCTAGCTTTTTATGGCTTTGATCTTAGCGGGGTCTACGTGTATTCCTTTGTCGTTTATTACGTGACCAAGGAATTGAACTTCCTTAAGCCAAAATTCGCATTTAGAGAACTTGGGTGCAGTTGTTCATCACGAATAAGGCTCAAAATTTGGCGAAGATGTTGCTCATGGGCGGTTTTGGTTTGGAATATATGAGAATATCATCGATAAAAATGATTATGAATTTGTCCAAGAACGGTTTACGAACTCGGTTCATAAGATCCATAAAAACGGCGGGTGCATTGGTCGGACTGAAAGGCATAACCATGAACTCGTAGTGTCCGTTACGAGTACGAAAAGCAGTTTTGGGAATATCATCCTCATGAACTTGAAGTTGGTGATATCCCGAACAAAGGTCGATTTTTGAAAAACAGACTGCACCTTGGAGTTGATCAAAAGATCATCGATGCGAGGCAAAGGGTATCGGTTCTTTATCGTAAGCTTATTGAGCTCGTGATAGTCGATGCACATAATAAAAGTTCCATCTTTCTTTTTAACGTACAAGACTGGAGCTCCCCAACACGAGGAACTCGGACGAATGAAACCCTTGTCAGTCAATTCTTGAAGTTGATTGGCAAGTTCTTGCATTTTCGAAGGTGCAAGACGATATGGAGCTTTAGAAACTGGAGTAGCACGAGGGACAAGATCGATACGAAAATCAACAGAGTGAACAGGAGGTAAACTAGATAAATCATCAGAAAAACCTCTGGGAATCACAAACAACTGGAACATCTTGAATACTCTTGCCCTTGTCCTTCTTTTCCACAACGTGAGCCAAGAAAGATACATACTTCTTACGATGGTATTTGTGAGCTTGAGTGCAAGACATAAGTTTCAAACCCTTCGATGACTTTTCTCCATAAACACGTAGAAAGTCACCAGACGGAAGTGGGATTCGAATAAACTTTTCAAAGCAAACAACTTCAGCATTGTGTTTATAAAGCCAATCCATGCCTACTATGACATCAAAATTTCCCAATTTCATGGGTACAAGATCAATGGAGAAATCATAGTCATTTAGGTTCAACGTGCAATTGTGGATAACGGATTTTATGAGAATGGGATTGCCATCAGCAACCTCCACAGTAAAAGAGTGAGTAAGATGAGAACAAGCACGAGCAAGCAAAGGTTCAAACTCTAATGAGACAAAACTCTTATCCGCACCAGTATCAAACAAAATCAAAGAATATAAGTTATTAATAAGAAATGTATTATTAACCACGTCATTTGCAGCTTGAGCTTGGTTTGCATTAATGTTGAAAGCACGACCACGAGCTAAAGCTGCTTGAATTGCCGGAACTGCTGGTCCCGCTATAGCTTGTTGACGAGATTGAATAAAAGCATCTAAGTGAGGACATTTATCTTGCCTATGGTTAGGATCACCATAAGCATAGCAAGCTCTGGGTTGACCGGTTTTCTGGTTTTCTGGTTTTGGGTATTATTGATTCTACGGCAGTGCGACGCAGTATGACCCATTCGACCACACGTGTCACATTTCCAGCACGGTCGGTCGGTAGAGTGGTGAAAGTTGCATGTGGTGCACTTAGGGTGTGGACCTGAATAGTTTCCCTGAACCTTTTGAGTTCGGGGTGCGGTAAGTGGATTTGTAACAGGAACTTGGTTAAGGGGTGCAACTACAGCGTAGTTTTGGTTTCTACCTTTTCGTTTCTTATTAGAACTAGAGGTAGAGGCAGAGGTTATTTTGGAAGGTTCAGTGACAGCAGGGGTTGAAGCGGTTTCAGTAGGTTGTTTAGTACCCTTACGAGTTAGAGTACCATCCTAATCAGTAAGAGATGCTGCGAGACGAATAGCTTCCTCTACAATAGCAGGCTTACTTCCCATAACCAAATCATGAATCTGAGGTGGCAGTCCCTCAATATACTTCTCAATAGCTAAAGATACCGAGGTCACCATACGAGAAATCAGCAGGCTTAACTCATGGTAACGGTTGTAATAGGGAACATTATTTCCACTATCCTGCTTGAGGTGGTAAAACTCATCTTCCAATTTCTTCATCTCGCTTCGAGGACAAAATTCAGTGGTCGTGATAGCTTTAAAATTGTCCCAAAGTAGCTTCCGTCCCTCGATTGTGTTTTTCACCATTCCACCAAGTGAGTGCCCTCTTTTGAAGAACACTCGAGGCATGACGAACACGTAAATTGTCAGGACAGTCACTGTTAATGAAAGTATTCTCCATACTTTCAAACCATTCGAGCAACCCAGTGGCTCCCTCAGTGCCATTAAACTTGTTGGGATGACAAGAGTTGAAGTGCTTGAAAGTGCACTTGTTCTCTTTGGTTCCACCAATGCCACCCTCATTCCCGTTTGTGTTTCCACATGAGTTACCATTTGGGTTAAGGTTTGGGATAATAGCTTTAATGATGTTAGGGAAAAGTGTTTCCAACTTGTTATTAAGCATGGACGCGATACGACGATCAGATTTCAACTTAGCCTGATGCTTCGAGGCTCTCTTACGAGATTCACGATCAGACATCTACAAAAATGCAACAAAAAAATTATGAGATTTGATTCCAAAATCTTGGAAATGTCATAGCTTAAAGCAAGTAACACATAGCATGAGATATAGTAGCAATAAATTGATATAAGGAATAATTATGAATATCATAAAGAAAATCATAATAAAACTTCAAATGAAAAACAATACCAAGAATAAAATGAGATATTAGGATTGTTTCTAAGGAAACTGGTGACTAACTAAAGTAATTGAAATAATATTAGTGACTTGTGGGGCATACTTTAGCCTATAAGTGAATGCTCATCCCGAGAGTTCCCAGGTCGGCATACGGGTCCCTCGTCTGATTGGGATTTATGCGAAATGCCAGGCCTAGACAGACACCTCAGAATACAAACGCTCACCCTTCCAGATTGCACGTGCCTCGTTGCAAATAAATTTCAAAACTTTAGCGAGACTTGAGATGTAGAAATAAATTCCTAACTCAAGGATGTATTTCAAAAAGTAAAAATACAGTAGAGTGAAACTAGTCACTAAGATAAAGATATCACTCCTAGCTTAGTGATTAAGCTTCTTTTGGAGGGATAGATTCCTTGAGATTTGGATGTCTCCTATCTCGAAAGGAAAATATTCCAAGATAAATAAATAAAACATATAAGGAGTGAAACGATTCACCAAGGTATGGATATCACTCCTAACTTGGTGTTTTTGTTTCGTTTGTAGAATATGATCTTCTTCGAATATGGTGCAAAGTAAGATGAGAAAAATTTCTAAAGAAAATATGAGGATAAAAGAAAGTATATAAAGGGTAGCTTAGTTATAGTCTAGGTCAAAAGTATTTACTAATAACCTAATTCCCTATAACCATAGCTCTGATACCAATCTGTAACACCCCAACCGATGGCGGAATCATCGAGGTGTCACGTAATGACGATTGTTCAATAGCACATGGACTAAAAATATAAATAATAATAGCAATAACTTCCATTAAAATGAAATACCAATAGTCTCAAAAAGAAATTCCAAACATAGTAAATAAATGTTCAATTTTTATTAAAGCACTGGGTCCATAGCCTAAGCGTGAAAAGCAAGCGAGATCAAACTTCACCTGAAACATGTACATAATATTTTGTCAACACATATAATGCATTGGTGAGTAAATCCATTTGATACATATAATATAAAAACGCTTCGCAATTCATGTGTTGTATACCGTTTGCAATTATGTATTAAGCAGTATCAGTCAAAACCAACCCTAATAGAATGAGAATAACACATAAAAACCATTTTTTGTATAATGAATCACAAGACAATGACCAAGGTCTCTTAACAGAGTCACGAGGGGTATATACTATAGTACTATTCATTGAAATGCAAGGCCACAGAATGGTTAATGATTTTGACTAAGCATAGATACACACAAATACACATAAAGCAAACACACATGAGAATTGCATTAAGTATAAGAATAACATTTGATAATAGTGTACATGAATAGCCCCAAAAGAGTAAAACATGGAAAGGGGGAAAAATATACTCATAGTTTCGCTAAGTGTTAATTCCAATAAGGTTCATCACAAACGGCTTAGGAATTCCGAAGAACTCAACCTATATGTAATAGAATACTAATGAGGAAAGTGACGAAAAAGTCTAAGGAATCCAAAATCTAAGGCATTAGGGTTTGCTAGGCGTATGTGGGGAAGATGAAGTTCTATGATAACTCGAGTATAATAACAATTTTTGAAATAAATATATCACGATTCAAGATTAAATATGTGACTAAGAAAATATAAACACTTATGTTTTCCACACTTAGGAACATTTTCTATTTTATAGAAAAATATCTATAAAACATATTTTTCTAATTAAATATAAATAAACTAAAAATACAAGATATGATCCAAAAATGATATTTTTATAAAAAAAATGATTATTTTCTGATGTAAAATAGTGAAGATAATTTTTCCATAACTTTTCTCAATTTATTTGCATTTAAAATAGATTTAATGAATTTAAATAGTATTTTAATGATTAAAAATAGTAAAAAAAAACAGCAAAAATAACCATTTTCTGAGAAAATATATTTTATTTCAGTTTATTATACATAGAAATAATTTTTCAGAAATTTTGAGATCAAAACCATTAAAAACGAATTTTTAATCAATTAATTATTATTAAAAAAATTTAATCAAGAAAAATACGAAAATAATTTATTTTTTAGAAAATAAAATATGATAATTTTCTTTCGGGTGTCAAGATGTTACCCATAAATTTTCATAATTTTTGGAACAAAAAATGATTTTTTTAGGAATATTATAAAATTAAAGCATATATATAAGTTTCATTATATATAAACAAATAAAAAAATAAAAAGGAACAAAAAAAGTCTGTGTGAGTGGGGATCGAACCAGAGATCCTTTGACAACACAACCACTTGTTAACCACTACACCAGAAGGCTACAATGTTAATAAGATTCAATCAAAATAATATTTATGCAATACTTAAAATTTCAATTTCTTCCCCAAATTATCTAACAAGAACTCTAACCCTAGGCGATTTAAATTAACCCCAATCTAAACGAATTTGAACTCGATTATATGGGGTTATTGTTCGGAGATAATCAAAAACCAAAACAGCAACGGAAATTATGACTCATAATGCTCGAATCGATCGAAAAGGAAGCTTCAAAAGAACGAACTTAAACCACGAATTTGGAAGTCTTCAGATCGTGTTTTTCTATGTTTTTTAGTGGTTTTGAAGCATGCAAAGGTACATAAATCATTTGCCTCATTCGGTTTATATATTGGTTGTGTAAAAGTGGTGTTTTAATGGGTTTAAAGATTCCGACGGTTTCGTTTGAAAACCTGGATTAAAGATCAATAATTGACGCGTTTAAGGTAAATTAATCGCTTGAATTCACATTATATGGAAGGGGAAACGCATAGAAGTCAAAAAATGTCATTAAAATGAATTAATAATCATGAAAACAAGCTCACCAGAGCTTCGCCGGAATTTTGCCGGAAAAACGTGAATAGTAACAGCTGTAGTTTTTTTTTTTTTTGTTTTTTTTTTTGAGAACTTTCAAAAAAAATATAAAAATATAAAAAAATATAAAGGTTTAGTTTATAAAGTTTCTTTTTTAAACTTTAGAGTTAATAGCCATTTTCGTCCCTGAGGTTTGGGCCAGTTTGCCACTCCAGTACAAAAGTTTTTTTTTTTTTGCAATTCCTTCCCTGAGGTTTGGATTTTTTTGCCAAATTCGTCCTTTTCATTAACCCAGTTAAAAAATCTTGTTAAGGTCAGGGGTATGGTTGTCTTTTTGCCACTTTAATGAAGGACAATTTTGTCATTTGATACCCTATAATTATTTTAATAAAAAAACCCATAGTCTTTCCCTACTCACCCCACCTCTCTCTCTCTCTCTCTCTCTCTCTCTCTCTCTCTCTTATATCTATCCTTTGCATAACAACAGAGACTTCACGCAATGGTTCATCTTCACCATCATCGGACCACCTTCGGAGACATCGGAAACCCACCGGAAAAATCCAACTTCACCGTCGAGCCTCCTCCCCCCTGTCACCATCACCGGACCACCATCACCACCTGCAAAAACCACTTACGAAAACCCCACCACTTACAAAAAATCCAACTTCACCGTCGAGCCTCTCTCTCTGTCCAGATCTCAGATCAATGTGGTGTGGTTGTGTTTGTCTTGGGAGTGGTGCCGCCAGGAGAGGTGGGGTTGCCACCGTGTTCTGCCACTGTGGTGGTGATTGGCCCCCATTCTCCACCCACCCTTCAGTTTCTCTGCTTCTAAAATACCACTGGATCTGGGGCTTGAATAGAGAGTTGAGCAGATCTAAGCCAATCTGCTTTCTTGAAAGATGATGATTTATCCAATTTACATAACTGTGATTGTTCTTGACCATCAAACACAAAACAAAAACAAATTAAACAAAAATGAAAATAAAAATATTACACACAGTGAACGTGTATATGCACACACCTTGAGTAACCAGCTCAAGACAAAGACGAAGCTCCCGTTCAAACACTTGAATCTTTTTTTCTTTCTGATTCCAAAGCTTTCATATATTCTTGACATCTTTTCATTTTCTCCTTTAAATGATTTGGATTATTATTATTATTATTATTATTATTATTATTATTATTATTATTATTATTGTTAGTTGCAGAGATCTAGAGAGAGAGAGACAATGAAAGAGAAAGAGAGAGAGTGAAAGAGAGATAGATATAGGGGGTGAGGATAGGTTGGGGTGGGGTAGGGATGGGGTGGGGTAAGATTTTAATTAAAATTTTAAATTGTAAGTAAAATGACAAAAATACCCCTGACCTTAACTAGCTTTTTTAACTGGGTTAGTGAAAAGGACGAATTTGGCAAAAAAATCCAAACCTCAGGGAAGGAATTGCAAAAAAAAAAAACTTTTGTACTGGAGTGGCAACTCGCCCAAACCTCAGGGACGAAAATGGCTATTAACTCTAAACTTTATTATAAAAACATAGTATCTTTATAAATATACAACTCACATTAAGATTTAATAATCATCAACACGACATGATTACGTTATGATCCATTGTACGTTTATGATTAATGATGAAATACAACCCAAACAAGGATCTAACGATCAAGGCAACCACAAGTTTATTAAAATTCAAAATGATCGAAGTACGAGGATTAAAATGTAAATATAATAAAGTTTAGGAAACATGCAAATGTTACAATTAATTAGTAAAGATGCTTGCGACGACACTAAGAAACCTCTAATCCACATTCTCCATTTTTTGGGAACGCTATTTGGTCGAGCACCGAGTCAATAAAACCCCAACTAATACCGTCACACGCTTTCTCCAAATCCACCTTTAGTAGGAAAGTTTGTTGTTTTTTTCATTTTCTTAGCCATGAGATTACTTTGTTGATTATTAAGACCTTTAGGGGCCATCAAGAATGTTTCGACCAGATAAGAAACCAAACTGATTTTCATATACAAGTTTTCCTACTACCCCTTTGATTCGGTTAGCGAGTACCTTTGCACAATCTTTGAAATGCACCCAAAATCGGGGTGAAACTCATTAATATGCATTGGGTCAATGGTCTTTAGGATGAGAACAATGAACAAAGATGAGCACCCTCTCCTGATTTCTCTATATAAGAAGAAGTCCTCCATAATATTAAACACATCTTCTTTGAACAGGTCCAAGAAATGCTTCAGGATTGCAAAGTTGAAACCATCGAGTCCGGGGACTTGTCACTTCCACACTCCCATACCGCCGTCTTTATTTCTATTGAGAGAATAGTTCGACTAAAGCATTTGCATCTGATACTGATAGACGATTAATATTTGGGCAGTTAAAGGTGGGCCTATTTTGCATCGGTTCTCGGAATCTTCCCGCAAAGAACTTACGGGTCTCTGCCTTCAATATATCCTGGTTGCTACACCAATTTTCCCCGATCAATAAACCGTTAATATGCTTGCTTTGGAAATATTGATTGATAATACTGTTGAAAAAATGATGGGAATGAGTTGGGAAATCAAGGGTATAATAGGAAAGTTCTAGAATGTGTGTGTGTTAGTTGGGTATTAGTATAAATAGTAATGAAATAAGCTAGAAAGGATAGGATTGAGTTTGTTAGTATTGAGTAAGGCTCCTGCTTGAAGCAGTGAGAGAGGGCATAGCCCTGGGACCACTTGTAATTTCCTTTTAGTGTTCTCCGTAATAATATTTTCCCGCCATTTTATCATCTTCCCTGTTTCCCGCCATTTTACCTTAATAACTTTGTCCATTACTATTCCATTCACAGCTATCATTCAAACATACAGAACTGAAACCCTATCATTGGTCCGACCTGCCCTAGACCTGCCGATTCCTTCTATATTCCCTTTCTTCTTCCATGGATACTCTGCCAAATACTCGTTTAAATGCTCAGGAAAAACAGATCACACAACTGCAGAGTGATGTAGCTGAAATTAAAAACACTTTGAAGGTACCGGAAGCAGCTCGAGCTGAATCCGGTGAATTTCAGAAGGAGGTAATTGCTTGGATAAATCGACAGAATTATAGTTCCGAGGTCGAATCTTCGTGTTCCAGTTTTCTGTTGCCTCCTCTGGATCGCTCTTCAAGTTATATTTCTCCACCTCAATCTCTATTAGTTCAATTGGAGGCGCTCGTTTGTAGATCTGAAGAACGCTTGAGTGGCTATGGACATTGATGTCGGCTAGTCATACATATTCACGTTCTTCAGTTTCTATTTCTCAATTGCCGACTTCAGGTATTCACGTGGATTCCGTCAGGTCCAAATCTGACCTAATTTCGGTTGGTCAAGGCAATTCTGCAACTCCTTTGTTGCAATCTCCGTCATCTCTTCCTTATTCTCCGTCATTAGTAGCTCCATTGAAGACTATAGTTTCCAGATCTGAGAACTCATTTGACCAGGGCCGTTTTGAAGGGGTGTTGGGCTCCGACACTGTGGTGGGCCAAGTTGTGAAGGCGTAAAGGGTTTTGGGCCGATATTCTCCAGATCTGGGCCCGTTTGGTGGAAATGTTCAGCTTGTTGCTCAGGATCCAGCTGATTTCAAGTGTTTTCCGGTTTTTCTCACCTAAATTGTTGGTCGCCATCACTGTTTTGCGGAATTCCTTAGGTTTGCATTAGTGTCTCAGCAGCTTCACATGTTCGCTGCACTTCGACTACAAGTTCACTTGAACACGGTGGTATCGATGTTCAAAATTGGCGATAGACGACTTGGTTGGAAAGGCGGTGCAGTGATTGGTAAATGCCACTCAAGTCAAATTAGTAATGAACTTTCTGCATCAGATCGACCCTTTACTGCATCTCAAGACAGGGAGATATTTGTTGACTATTGTATGCTTTTGTATCCGCTACCATCGGCTAGCAAGGGTTCCCCACCCGGGCTTTCTGTTTCCCAAAGCAATCGTGTCATAGGGAAAACTCCATTGCATCATGGCATGCTTCTACTAAGAGAGTTGGGTTTATTACCTAGTGTATATGTCAGGAATTTGTTGGCTGCATTTGTATTTCCTCTCTATATTGCTGCTTGTACAGACAGACGACATGATACGACATATCATTTGTGGGTGGTGCATGGGCAGGGCAGGCCACCAGATGACACCGCCGATTCCAGTCTTGAGGACAAGACTGTTTTGAAGGGGGGAGTAATGATGGGAATGAGTTGGGAAATCAAGGGTATAATAGGAAAGTTCTAGAATGTGTGTGTGTTAGTTGGGTATTAGTATAAATAGTAATGAAATAAGCTAGAAAGGATAGGATTGAGTTTGTTAGTATTGAGTAAGGCTCCTGCCCCTGGGACCACTTGTAATTTCCTTTCAGTGTTCTCTATAATAATATTTTCCCGCCATTTTATCATCTTCTCTGTTTCCCGCCATTTTACCTTAATAACTTTGTCCATTATTGTTCCATTCACAGCTATCATTCAAACACACAGAACTGAAACCCTATCAAAAAACCAACATTTTCATCACCATGGATCGCCTATTTAACCCGTGATCGCTGCTTTATTTCACTAGCCAATGCCTCCAATATTTCATCGCACTTTCTTTTGTTTTCCACCCATTGTTCCATCTCCTCTTTTGAGAGATTTCTTGTCTCCGCCAGTTGGTCTTAATGGCCCATGTTGTTTTCCACAGCCGACTGTACCTCCTTAGACTTCCTCTCTTCTTCGACCAACCACGCTTTGATGGCTTTATCGCTTTTAGTTTGTTGACAAAAATGACCCCCAAAACCTACCCATTAACATCAAAAACATCCAGACAAATTAAACATGTTGTGTTTGATTCAACCCGCAAACAAAGTTTTTTTTTTTTCTTTGTGTGAGATTTAACCCATTAACATTACCAAACTACCAAACAAATAACACATACAACACATGAGTATCAACTTAACTTTTGTTGTATCCCAAAAATACCAACTATCATATGTGTTTACACATTTTTTTTTAAACACTCAAAAGACAAGAGAGGCGGCGCACAGCTTCCTCTTCTCAACAAAGATCTGTTTTCTGCATCTTATTATTATTATTATTATTATTATTATTATTATTATTATTATTATTATTATTATTATTATTATTATTATTATTATTGCATCAGTAAATTTAGTGGTATTCAATCACTAGATCAATTATTATTATTATTATTATTATTATTATTATTATTATTATTATTATTATTATTATGTGATTGGAGAACAATTCGAATCCTACCTGTGAATCTTGTTGTCTTCTCAGCTTGCCCACATGTCAATCTCAGGTTAAAATTTTTAAATTGTCCAGCTTGTTACATGTTTTGTTCATGGATTGAGCTGTGATAGCTTAATCTCTATAAATGTACAGTTTTTTTTTTTTTTTTTTTTTTTTTTTAATTCTTGGTATCTGTTAAATTAGTGGATCTTTGTTGTTGATTGGTTAATTGAGTTTAAAATTAGGTTATTATAATTAATTGATTAATTGTTGTTGATTAAGTTTATGCTACAACTATTATATAAATAAATATATAATATGTATAGTGTTATATGGTTGAGTTATTAATGTAAAAGAGAACATAATGTAAATTCATTTGTGGTAAAAGTTTGTTTCTTTGTTGGCTGTATTTTGCTTGTCAAATTGATAATCGCTAAGAGACACAATCATCATATTAGGCTTTATTAATATGTTGTTTATTATTGATGTTAATGTTTGTAGGACTGCTTGAGAATTTGACACTAACATCACACCCTTTTAAAACTTCCAAGCTTTTTGTTGTGGCTGTTGCTCAGTATTTACAAACATCCCTCATATACCTTTTAACACATGCTGTCTGGCTTATGCTTTTACTCATACTCACCGTTGCAGCCGTAGTTTTGTTTCTCTCCGCAGATGGTCCCCACGCAACATTACCTTCATACTGCTAATAACATATCATTAAACTTTTAACTTACCAATGCATTGTAATCAAATTCCTTCCATTTTTATAGTTAAATTTTTGGAAATGATTTAGTAGGCTTACCGCTTATGTCACCACTGCCAATGATGAACATGTTATTCATCTGATCATGCAGCATGTTGAAGAGCTTCTTCAATATGTAAGGTTTGGGTTGTGGTGGGTGGCTCTTGGTGTTGCGTCTTCTATCGGTCTTGGTGAGCTCAAATACACAACCGTTTTGTCTGTATACCTACCGTTAAAAATGGAAGCTAGTTTTTTATTTTATTAATTTGTTTCTATATTTAACTAGGATCTGGGTTGCACACCTTTGTTCTGAATTTGGGCCCACATATCGCATTCTTCACTATAAAAGCAATGCAGTGTGGTAGAGTGGATCTTAAGAACGTTGTTTATTATACGATACAATTAAACAGAAGCCCTTCATGGCTTAAGAAAGATTGTTCGGAGTTTGGGCCCCCGTTGTTTCCATCCCCGGATGAGGGCATTCAGGTTCCGCTTAGTAGCATATTGCCGCAAGTACAAGTAGAAGCTATTCTTTGGGGCCTTGGAACTGCATTAGGAGAGCTCCCTCCGTATTTTATTTCAAGAGCAGGTTTGTAAATGTTCCTATGTTGCTATAACCTGTTGGGATTCCTTGTCAGTGTGCACGTCGTTAATTTCTTGAATTACAGTTGTTGAGATTTCAAATATACTATCATTTTTGCTATATGGTCTCTAAATCTTGGTTTAAAAAAGTGTGAGGTGCTTCGAACCATTTAGGTCCCAAAATCCGAGGCGCGTGCATCACGTACACTATCCTACTTTTTGTTTTGTTTTCATAAGAAAATAGATAAAGTTATTGTATAAAAATGTGAGTAGAGAAACAAGTAATTGTTTTCACAAATTTTAGAATTTCTTTTTGGCTGGATAAAAAACTTATGTGGCCAATTTGGAAATTTTGTATGGCATTATTATTCAAAAAAGTTTCTTTTATTAATTGAAAGTGACACGATTCGATAAGTTTATATAGTATATGCTAGCCCATTATGTGAGAAACTGTGTAGTCTGAAATGGTGCCCATTGCATAATTTTTAAAGTAAGAAATGTGAAGACAGCACTAATTGTGTCGAAGCCATAAAAAGTTAAAACACATAATCTCAAGTTTGTATGTCGCCAATTTTGTTTACTTCTTTACTAAGTTATATCTTTTTGCAGCAAGTTTATCAGGTGAGATAATAGACGCTGCAGAAGAACCGAATTCATCTTCATCAGAGAATCATGGATTTGCTTCAATCTTAAATCGTTTAAAGCGATGGTTCCTGTCACATGCACAATATATGAACTTTTTCACGATTTTGGTGCTTGCTTCGGTTAGTTTCAATACCAAATTTCTATTTCATGTTGTTTTGTTTATTTTACTTGATTTTAATGACATTTTTTATTCATTGAATTGGTTGTTAATTGCTTAAGTTGAACTTGTTTAATTAGCCAAGGCAATTTGTAGGTGCCAAATCCTCTATTTGACCTTGCTGGCATAATGTGTGGGCAATTTGGAATTCCTTTTTGGAAGTTCTTTTTCGCAACCCTTATTGGGAAGCCTATCGTCAAAACTCACATCCAGGTATGCTCATCTTCCTTTTCATGAGATGATCAGTTTCAAACATTATTTATTGAGATTTGAGTTATCTAAATATGATTTTATGCATTTGCAGACAATATTAATCATCTTAGTGTGCAACAATCAGCTTCTTAACTGGATAGAAAATGAGTTAATATGGGTGCTTAGCTTCATCCCTGGGGTGGCTTCTGCACTGCCAAACATTGTAGCTAAACTGCATGCAATTACTCGTTTAATGTATTAGGAAAGTTAAGATACAGTATTTTACGTAACACAAAAAAAGTTGGTTAAATTTGCTATCTTAATTTCAAAAGTAGTTTGTTTGACCTCTGTAGACACACGATTAGATACTTATGATGTGTCAAATACGGGTAACCCAAAGTATTCCTAAAACGGATAAAAATGTGTTATTAGGTCCGGTCAACTCAAATGCTTTGACCCGAACGTTATATTGACCCGTTAACTTGCCCATCTTACAACCACTAACGCTGTGGTGGTTGATTTTTTTTTTTTTTTTTTTTTGCAGGTGAAATCATGGGATTTGTCGTTTGCTTCGGTGTGGAACTCTATCGTATTGCTAATGCTGATCAACTTTTTCATGAAGATTGTGAACTCGACAGCACAGAGGTATCTAAAGAAGCAGCAAGATAAAGAAATGTCTGATTTAAGAAGGAAATTGGAGGAGGATAGTCATTAATTAGTTTTGTGTTGAAACAAGTTAGTTAGAAAATAGGTATTTTAAAGGATTTACCATTGAAGTTAAATGCACAAGAGAAACAATTGTTGTTGACATTGTTTGTACTCATTTATAGTAACAATAGTTGTAGCCTCATAGACTAATAGAGAGACTAATAGCAAACATTTTAACATTGGACGTTGCATGCATGCATGTTTGGTTTACATGCTCTTTATGGTTTAGCATAGCAGTAGTTGGTACTTTTAAAAAGGTGATTTGCGTGAAATAAAAAATCTAACAGATCAATCATACAAATGAAGGGTGGCAAAAGGACCTGACAGGCAAACCCGAAACCTAAACATTTAGGAAGAGTAATGGGTCATGTATTCAGCTGGAATAGTTGATAAGAATTCCAATTTGTGGTTTTTAAACAAAATAACATGTACACATAATATTTAATGGGTAGTTACTGATATATACTTATAATGTATTGAACGGGCTCCGCACTTTGTACTTTGTCGTGTGATGGTAAAGGTATTTAGGTTTCAAATGGGAGGTTGGGAGTTCAAGCCGCAAAAAAATGATATATTTAGAATGGGGTGAAAAAGGGGGTGTACTAAAAAAAGGTGTAAGAAATGGTGTAAGAAAATGGGGAAGGAAATTAACCGTTAAAAAAAAATGTGTTATTTAGGCTTAGGGGTATGGTTTCGGTGGGATAATCGGTGAGGGTGAGGTGGTAGCGCCACCAATTGGGAACACCACCCCCGCCAAGTTTGATTTGGTGCCTACAGGGAAATATCACCGTTCTCCCCGAGCTCTTTTTTGGTTCATTTTTTATCTTTTTTCTTTAAAAAAATAATTTAAAAAGGGAAGACCATTTTCTTGGTTTGAAGGAGAGGAATAGGAAATGATGTGGCGCTAATGTAGAGTTTGGGGGAGTTGGGAGTGTGTCACCACACCGGCACACCCCATAGCCTTACTGGTGAAGATTTCCACCATTGTAGGTCCCACCCATTGTGATCTTTCCACCATTGCAGGTTCCACCATTTGTCTTGTTTCTGTGTGGCCTGGGTGAAGATTGCTACTACCATTATGCTTCACCAATGTTGGAGATGCTGTTCACTAGTGGCTATGAAGCCACATCCCCTCATGGCCTAATTACCGCTTTCATCATTACTAGCGTGGCGTCTTCAACTATACCAACTTATCTCTTCTCTTAATAACATCTCAAAGTCAACTATCATTTGTCGTGTTTTGATAAGTAATATCATTGCTCCTTTATAAATAAATAATTTAAAACTAAAAATTACATAAAATATAAAAACTGAAGTAATAATAAAAAAAGAAGTAATACTAAAAGCTAAATAATAAATGAGGCGTTTAATTTTTTTCTTAACTAACATATAATCCAACATTCCACTAAAGTTTTAAGTGTAATGTTAATCATTTGTCTAGTAGCATGTTACAAATAGCGTCTGTCTATTGGCACTCTCCTGACTTCTATTTTAACTCTCACTTAAGCATCTTGTCATGACCATAACGATGCGCTTTAGTCACATCATGGAGAATGACAGTATGAGGTTGCATGAAAGTTTGAAAAAGGAGATTGGAAGCATCTCGCTATGGTCATAGCGAGGTGCTTTGGGTCACGGGGATGAACCTGGACATCTGGGTGAGGGATGTAGGGACGGTTTTGGTTTGGATTTTTTTGTTTTTGTTTTGAAGTGTTTTTTTTTTAACTTTTTTATTTAATTATTGTAATTTTTTTAAATTTAAAAAACAACGTAATAATGCTAATCAAACTATAATTAATCAAGTAATCTCACCTTTAACCTATTAATAAAGTGTTCAATTGTCACTATGAGTGGATAAATTATTAACAGAGAAGACCTCGTCGAAGAAAGATTGAACGAAGTCGCGAAACTTGATACGAATATGGTGGTTGGTGTGGTCGAGGATGACGGTGCAGGTGTACCAGGTGTCATCTAACTGGCAATGGTACTCGATGTTGTAGTTGGTTATCTTAATCGTCGCCATTGTTGATGGTCAAGGTGACGCCGTTTTGGTTCAAAAGATGCAGGTTTTGTTTGGTTTGGAATTGAAAGGGTTGAGTGATTTTTTAATGTTTAGAAACGGATATTGACTGCTTGGATCTCATTGGTTTTACTGGCTTGTCATTTATAATTTGGTGTTAATTCATTTATTATTTATGGGTTTAATATTTATTAGACAATTAAATATTCAAACGGGTTATACACATTCGAAACAAGCATTATAAACAATCAAAACAGACAACATATAAACAAAAGATCAACTGCATATCTAATAATCAGTTTGTACATACAAAAAAATACAACTGCAAAAAGTCTACTGCAAAGTAAGATATATAAATAATCACTATGTCGGTGGGGGGACCCCCGGTGGTGGTCCACGCCCTAGTGGTGCGCGTACCCGTATCCCCATCTGCTATGCCGTCGCCTGTATCGCCTCGACCGTCCACAGCTGAACATCCTGTATTTCACCGATGCGGCGATCCATGTCCTCAGCCACGAAACGCGAAGTAGGAGTGAGGTCACCATATATATGCCGGGGGTACTACTGTTGTGGTGGCGGCGGAGGTGGGGGGGCTATCATCGTCGGCATCGCTGCCATCGTTGTGGTCACCCGCCTGGTCCTGCTCAGGCAGCTGAGGTACTCCCGGCCGTAACTCACGGTAGACCAGTATAGCATCAGGCGCTGGAAGGGGGACCAACTCAAACGCGGTCCTGCTGCCGAGATATCGGAAACGATGTACTCCCTCCGATATCTCTAGCAGGATCCCCATGCTCTGGCAATTGGCCTTATCGATCGAAATCGATCGGATCTTGGCCGACAGCTGTGGGTCAGTCTCTGGCTGGATGCGTAGATGACGCGCGATGACGGTGACGAACGCCCCGCCATAGAGATGTGAGCGAGCCTGGCGCTTGTGCGCAAGATCAAAGTACTCCACCAGGCCCGCGACTAGGTCACATGACCGCCCCCATAAGTAAACAGTATAAAAAGAAAAGCTCATTTTGGTTAACCTTCTTCCGGCTGTTTCCCCGTGCTGCGATAGATATGGCGATCGCACGATGCAAGCAAGCGTACAGGGGGTCCCTAATCTTCGTCGCCTTCCCCATATTCTTCCTAAAGTGAAAAGTGGCGATGTACCTCCAAAAACTGACTAGGGTCTGCCTATCCACCCTCGTGACAGTGTCCTGGTACAAAGCAGTATGAATCTCGGGGCCTAGGTACAACCCCGAAGCAATCGCGAACTCCTGCAAAAAATAATTGTAAATATTAACAAGTTTTGGTAAAATAATAATCAAATGACATATAATTGAAATAACTTACCTCATATGTCATCGACTGCCACTGCGTCGCCAACCGAAATCTGATGGGGCGAAAAGGTCGATGGGGGTCCTCCCTCCGGGGCCTAGGTAGTACCTCGAATGACGAGATAAACTCGATCGTCAGCTCCCTGTAAGAATCCCCTCGACTATATCAAAGAGACAACGCCAACGCCATGGGGTGTTAAATCCCACAATGTCTTTCGCCCTCCCGACCTCGCCGACCTTATCCAGAAGATCCCAGCTGATGTGCACGTGAGGGTCGACAGACATTTGACGCAGCTTGGCGCACTTGCGCCACTGCGCCGTAAAGTCCTCACCAAACTCCAGGTAAGGGTGGCCCGGTAAAGGGTCCGCCTGAGGCCGTCGAGCCCTCTGCGGCGGTGCAACCACCGGCGCAGACGACCCAGCCTCATCCTCACCACCAAATGCCCCGGCAAAAAAAGCGTCGTCCATATCTATGTAAACAATAATTTGTAATTAATTAATTAATAATAATAATAATAACAACAATAACAGTAACAGTAACAGTAACAATAATAATAATAATAATAATAATAATAATAATAATAATAATAATAATAATAATAATAACAATAACAATAACAATAACAATAACAATAACAATAACAATAACAATAACAATAACAATAACAATAACAATAACAATAATAATAATAATAATAACGATGACGTAACCATTTTCCATTCTCGTATCTTGTACTCAGTCGACTAACTCCTCGCGTGTGGAAAATGTCCGGTTATTCTCGAACCAAAATTTGATCGGGTTAGATCCTTCCTCCTGATCTTCTACCTGCTTCTCCTCGCCAGTTCTGTCTTCATGGTACGTATAGTCATGTTCTTCAAATGTGTCATCACCACTGTAAGCGTAGTAACTATAACCGTAGTCGAGTTGACGGGGTGAGTCTTCAAATTCATACGGGTCCTTCCATGGTGTATTCAAGTCAAGTTGTACCTAAAAGTGTTAATGGTATGAATTGTGAATGAATCTCATTAATCAACAATGGCTCCTTATATAGAGCAAATACACAACAAACCCTAGCTATATTTTAGGAAAAGATAAACACAGTTCTATACAATATATATCTAATAATAATTCACATAATTATCTCCATAATTATTGGCTAAGACACCCCCGCAGTTTGATCGGGCGTAGGATAGACATTCAAACTGGAGCGAAAAGACGGGAACAATTGCTTGGAGATGCATTTGGTAAAAATGTCTGCATACTGTAGAGACGAAGGAACGTGCAAAACTCTATATAGCCAACACGAACCTTTTCACGCACAAAATGTATATCAATTTCAACATGCTTGGTCCGTTGATGTTGGACCGGGTTGTCAGAGAGATAGACAGCGGAAACATTATCACAAAAAACGATAGTAGCCCTGTGCAACGGTGTACGCAGCTCAAGTAACAAGTTCTGAAGCAATGTAGCTTTAGCAACAACATTTGCAACCCCCTATATTCTGCCTCAGCACTCGAACGAGAGATGGTGGGTTGTCGTTTCGAAGACCATGAGATGAGACTATCACCGAGAAAAACACAATACCCACTCGTAGACCTGCGGGAATCAGGGCAACCACCCTAGTCAGCATCAGAATAAGCAATTAATGAATCTGGACCTGACTTCATTATATGTAACCCATAGGCCAAAGTCCCCTGAAGATAACGAATAATACGCTTTAAGAACGCAAAATATGGGTCACGAGGGTCATGCATGAATAAACATATTTGTTTGACCACGTAAGAGATATCAGGGTGTGTAAATGTTAGGTACTGTAAAGCACCCGCTAAATTCCGATACAAAGTGGGGTTGGAAAAGGGTGCACCATCTGTCGCACTAAGTTTAGCTGATAAGTCAACTGGAGTAGTGCATGGCTTGCAATTTGACATGGACGCCCGAGAGATGATGTCTTTAGCATATTGTTCTTGGAACAAAAATAAACCACTGGGCTGTCGTGTGACTTTGATGCCCAAAAAATGATGCAAGTGTCCCAAATCTGTCATAGCAAATTCCCGAGACAGAGTAGTGATGATCTCCTGTATCAAGTGGGCATAGAGGCTGTAACAACAATGTCATCAACATACAGCAACAAATAAGCAGTTTCAGACCCACGATGATAGATAAATAAAGAATTATCACAAGCACTGCTACGAAATCCATGAGAAAGAATATAATTCGCAAAACGGGTGTACCACGCCCGAGGTGCCTGTTTCAGACCATACAGTGATTTCTTCAGACGACAACAAAATCTGGACGTCGTGTGTCAACGAAACCCGTAGGTT
Source organism: Ambrosia x helenae (assembly GCA_030844895.1). Classification (NCBI taxonomy): domain Eukaryota; kingdom Viridiplantae; phylum Streptophyta; class Magnoliopsida; order Asterales; family Asteraceae; genus Ambrosia; species Ambrosia x helenae. Next base: position 74,487,956 of record CM061227.1, on the reverse strand, counting down.
GATGCATGTAAACCAGTTCATTTAAATTACCATGCAAAAATACATTCTTAACATCTAACAGGTGAATAGGCCAGTCTCGTGAGATAGCCAAAGAGAGCACCATCCTGATATTGGCCGTTTAACAACCGGGCTAAAGGTTTCATCACAATCCACCCTAACTATCTGAGATTTACCATTAACAACCAATCTAGCCTTATATCGTTCCAATGAACCGTCTGACTTAAACTTATGACGGAAAAGCCACATGCACCTGATAATAGGCATGTCAGAAGGATGAGGCACCAATTCCCATGTATCATTCTCTTGTAAAGTAGTAAATTCAAATTGCATAGCATGTACCCAGTTAGGATCGGCAAAAGCTTTGGTGTAGGAGGTAGGAACAGGGGAAATGGTGGTTGAAACTAGGCTATGAAGGGCTGGAGGAAGGGTACCAGACTTGGACCTGGTGGTCATTGGGTGAAGGTTGGAAGGGGCAGGCTGAGTAGGTGCAGCCGCAGGCTGCAGAGGAGCCACTGACTGCGGAGCTGTAGCAGCAGGTAAGTGGGCTGTGGAAGGGACAGAAGTGTCCGGAGCAGCTGGTGTGGGACGGTGTCGACGGGTGTAAGAGGTGTTGGGGTAACAGGCACATCCAAAGACACGTAGATGATCATATGTGGGATGGCGTAAGTAAAGGGCATAAGTAGGGGTGAAATAGTTTAGGCGTTTTGTGGGAGAATGTTGTGAAGATAGGTTGCGGTATGAAGAGCTTCGACCCAAAAAAATAGGTGTATGTGCGTAGGATCGTCTAAACAACAAAGATAATGATCAAACAAGTTCAATTCAGGTGCGGAATCCCTGAATTGATCACAAAATAATAATAAAACTAGCAAAACGCAGAAATCATCACAAACTTATTCAATTCATTCACTTTGATAATCAATTACACTTGAAAATGTAGTTTATAATGATTAAAACACTTTTACAGACTCAATAATAAACCTAGGGAGAACACACACAGGGAGGGAAAACAAAATGACCAAAAGTTACAATTCAAAAACTGACTTGACCTTATATAGGCCTGCACATTCGCCCAAATCACTTGGTCGAATGTGCAGGTTCGACCATTCGACATGGTCGAACCAAGACATTACAATAGATAAATTCTTCCTTCGACCTCCCTGTGTACCTTCGACCCTTTAGCTCCACCTTCGACCATTCATCTACCTTCGACCAAACTATAAACCACATTCGACCATTCGATATTGAACAAAACACTTTGTAATCCGCAATCCAATAGCATTAGTCGCAATATATGCATCTACAAACTCCCCCTCAACTATTGCTTGGATTGCTTGAGTTTACGTTCTTGGTCCATTGCCTTTTTCATAAGCTTGATGCGCAATAACGTCTTTTGTTCCTTCGTCATCACTGGTTCATAAGTTTGTTTCGGCTTCTTCTTCTTAACTTCCTTAACATCATGAACTTTCACAAACTTCCCCAGTTTCTTGTCAAAGTCACATCCAGCATTCACATCCCATGCAAAGCATAAGAATACCACACGTTGGTATTTACTTGCCTGTTCACTATCCTTAGCTTCGCAATAGATCGGATTATAATACAACATTATGATATCCTCATGCGAACAGTTGATCAACCACATAGGATCAAATATATGAATCTTCTTGAAATCTTTTGCACCATCTTTCAAAACAATAATAGCCTCTGCAGTCTTCCAATCGTAGTACCACCACATGAAATCTTTAGAAAGTGTTGTGGAATCTGCATCAGTGGAATATGTTTCAACACTTTCGGTGGTTTATACTTCAAAGTCACCTTAGGCATCCCTATAATATCATCCTTCTCTTTCTTATGAACTATCCTTTTCGGATACCGTGGAGTAAACAAGTTCCACTTCGTTCTGCTCTCTCTAGACATACGATCTGCAAAGTAAGCAAGATGATCGTTTACAGAACCTGTCATCTCATGTCTACAAATATCACGAATAGCCCAGTATGGTAGTGTCTTTAAGTCATGGAATCTGTCAAAGTACAGAATTCCCTTTTCCCATTTTACAGCAACACACTTCAGCTATTTCACGAACTTCCATCCAATAGCTTTCCCTTTAAACAAGTCATTGTGAAACTTGTAAAAGCTACCTTGAACTTCTCTCTTAGGACGGTTAGCTTCTTTCTCTTTAAGCTTCCTCAAAAGTTCTTTCAAAGCGTCAGATTGTTCAGTGTTTGGCTTATTACAATCTGAAAACACTTCTTCAACAAACTTCTTACTCTTTTCATGAGCAAGTTTCTCAGCCTGGCTTAACATCTCATCAGTGAATTCAGGAAATCCAGAATCTTTGTTATTCTTGAAGTATTCTGGATATTCCTCACTCGTGATATATTCAATCTCCACCTCTTCAAATACAGGAACGTCTCTATCATCGGATTGATTACCTGCTTCTTTCTCAGGTATGTTTGGTATCTGGTTATCAATCATCAACTCCTCCAGAGTTTTACCGACCTGTTTCGCCAGTCCTTCCAAAATCTCCTTAGACATGGCTGCAGAAACTTCTCCATCTTCTAAGTCAGGATCGTTGTACTCCAATTCAAATCTCATATCATTCGACTCAAATATCTCAGGAAATCTGCCTGTCATCTCAATCGTCCAGACTCTGTCAGTCAACATCTGGCGATACATGTTCTTGTCATCATCAGATAAAGATCTAATCTTCTCATTCCAAAAGATATTATCATCGTCAACGGTTCCACCAGGAGCTTTCAAACTTGATCCTCCTGTATGTTTTCCCGATCCTCTCTTCTCACACTTATACTTGTTAGTGTCATCATCATTATCATCACTGTCAGAACTCGCAGAGCTATTACCTTCTCCTGAATCATCTCCTGAACCATCATCATCATCATCATCATCATCTTTCTTCTTCTTAGGAGCCTTACCAGCATCCTCATCCAACTCATCATCTTCTTCTTCCTCTTCATCAGATGGTTCAAAATCAACTTCTTCTTCATCACGCTCCTTATCTTCCTCACCAGCTTGTAATTGAGGAGCTTTAGAGTACAAGTCTTTATTCAGATTATCCATACTCTTGTTACTTGCTTTCAGCTTCTTGTTCTCCTCTTTTATAGCAATGTATCTCCTGGTGTTTCTCTGTTCATGTTTCAACAACTTCTTGTTTTCTTTCTGAAGCTGTTTAATCTTAGCTTTCAGAGCCTCATGATTCTCATGTGATGTTTCAACAACATCTAACATCTTCTTGTCATTTCTTCTCAACTGTTCAATCTTTGCTTGTTGCTGATTTATAATCTTCATCATGTCAGCAAGCTTCTGGTTAACTACAGTCATCACATTACTGTCTACAGTAACCTTAGGTGTTGAAGCTTCAGCAACAGGAATCTTCCCTTTCTTCAACTTCTTCAACACTCTATCCAATGCATCGTTGAATTCATCAGTAGGCAACTCAGTATGTTCAGCAGCAGATGATGTCTTATGTTTCTTCGCTGCTGGGGATGTGATGGGTGACTTAGAACTAGATGCAGCAGATAATTTCTTTCCAGCTACCAGATGCTCAATATCTCTAGCTCTTTTCTCCATCGGCTTCAAAACTTTCTCTTTCTTCTTGTACTGTGGTTTCTTCTGTTTCTCACCTGTCTTTGGTGATCCTACAAAGTCTTCAGATCCCAATGCCATACCTTCATCTGTCTCATCTAATGCAATAGGACTTTTTGTCCTTTGCTCTTCCACAGATTTATTAAGACTCTCAGACTCACCAGCCACAGTGGCCTTGGGCATGGTGCTCTTAACAGTCTCATTTTCAGAATCCCATCTCTCGTCTTCCTGTGTCTCTTCAGAATCAACGGAAACTTCATCAACCAGATGCAAACCTTTCTTGGCAACACTCTTTTTTCTTCTAGACACCTTCTTCTGAGTGGGTTCAGTATCATCTTGTTTCTCTTTACCTTTCCCTGTCTTTGCACCAACGTTTACAACTTGACGCTTTCTCTTCGCAACAGGATCAACTGGACATAGAGGATTATCTGGATCTGAATCACTGTTATCATGTCTGACTTCATTCTTTCCTGGATCTACATACCCTGGGTTGATTAGATGACCAAACAGGTTCTTGGGAGGTGGTCTTTCATTCAACGGCACACCCTTATAACCCTTCATTCTAACAAGCGTATTCAGGTTCATGTGATCCTGTACAACAATCTGGGTAGGATCTCTTCTTAACTTCTTATGCTTCTCATCAAGTATCATCTGTATGAATCTCGGATAAAGCAAAAACTTCTTGTTCTTCAAGCCTCTAAGTGGTTCCAACATGTGTTCAAGTATCATACCAGATACATTGAACGGCTTGTTTAATATAAGAGCAACCATCAAAGAACTAATGTTCTTTCTCATAACATCATATCCTCCACTCACTGAACCAAATACATGCAACATGACGTGAGCGAGATACTTGAACTGAGGGCATAGCTTCCCTTTCTCTAGGATCTGTCTTCTTTTCATCATACAACTTCAGTGCCTCTCGGATATCATCTTCAGAAATGATTACAAGCTCCCCCTGAATCGTACTAACCACAGCAGATTCATTGTTCCAGTAGTCCATTCTAGCATTCTTCCAGAACTCTTGTTGGTGGTCCTTATAAATGATGGCTGGGGTAGCAAGTGCAACTATCACGTGGCTTCTTTTCAAGAAATCTACGATGCCGGTGAACTCTTGATGTTTCTTTAGATCTCCCATGAATGCACAGCAGTTGTGCACCGGTTCAAATGGTAAATCTTCCATCTGTTCCTTTCCGGTTGCCTGCTCTGAAGATCCAGTGGGAACACTAGCACTTTCCTGTTCAGACATTATAAGACTGCAAAACAAATCAAGAAAACACGTTAAAAACGGACAAAATAAACAAAACTTGAAAATTTTTGATTTTCAGATTCTACATTCGACCGTTAGAAGGTGCGAATGTGAAATCAGAGGTTCGAATGTGGGATTAAAGGTTCGAATGTGAAAATCATTTTGTAAAAGTGTACATTCGACCGTTTGTTTCCAGGTTCGACCGTTTGAACATCTACATTCGCCCAAAAAATCACATTCGACCGTTTGAATTTGGGCGAAGGAGACTGTTCATCTTCTTCATTATCAAATTTTGATTTGGTTCATTTTATCATGCCATTTTGATTTGAATACACTCTAATATGACCGATTAATCATTCCCAAACAACAATTTCAATTATCATCCATTGATTATGTGTTTTCTATTAAAAACTAGGGTTCAAGGGTTTTAAAACATCAATTGGTCAATCTGATAATGTTTAAACCTTAGTTTTTGTTTTATCTCCCCCTAAAACACATAAGCAATGAATCCTTATCAAAAATTTTGACAATTAACAGTTTATAATTGAGTTTTGATGTTAGTTAGGGTTCAGACACAAAATCAGTGATTAAGAACTGTTCAGTTAATGATAACCTGCAAATGATATAGCAAAATGATCAGCAAATCAAGACGAACACAATGGTATGATTTTTAATGCACGGGCAACAAGATCACTTTAGCTCAGATTTTTGAAAGTGAGGGTCGAATGTGCAGATCTGATATATATATATATATATAGGCTCCACATTCGACCGTTTGACTAGGGCGAATGTGAAACTTTTTCCACCTTCGACCCTATTGAAAGGTTCGAATGTAGAAAAAGGGTTCGAATGTGAAAATATCACACGAACACTCACATTCGACCGTTTGAAAGGTTCGAATGAGCAGTTAAAATTCCACCTTCGACCCAACGAAGGGGCAAATGAAAATTGGAATTTTTGAAAATTTTACCAAATCTCAAAATCGAGTCCCGTTCAAAATATTTTTTAACTTTTAAGCATCCGACATTCATTATTTCTCATTTAAAGATGACAAAACTCAAATGGTCCATCAAGTTTTAGAAAATCATCAACCACCATCAGCTATCAAAAATAAGATAGAAATGTAAAACCTTTTGGATTTTCTAAAGTTTTTGTTAAAACACACCTAAAATCTTTTTGAGTTTTGTATTTTTGACGAGAAATGTAAAATGCATAAGTGAAAAGATAAAGTAGTAAACGTTTTGTGATTTCCGGTAAGGGGATCATATCAGTTATTGAGAAATTTGATCACACCGTTGATTTTTTTTTTTTTTTTGATTTATTATCATTAAAGACAATGTGTGATCTAGAAACTGCTGATATTGTGATCCTCATAAACTCACATGCAGACTGTTGTGCAGTGCTTTAGACTGATACTATTATTTATAGTATAAACTCAATTGTCTGTGGTTCCCACGCACACGACATACTCCCGTATCAAGAACTAAATGCACAAAGACTCATTGTAACGCGTGATTATGCTTTCGTCATCTGTAATTTACAAGGTATGAGGCACAGAGATATACAGGTCAGCAAATCAATGCAACAAAGTAACATGTGCACTCTACCAGGTTGAGGGCTAATATCAATCATGATTTGCATCATAGATTGGATACGATGTATTAGATAATCTTTGATTATCTTCATACATGGAAAGTTCCTCAATTCGGTAACTTTAGGATTTAGCTTTATAGCTCTTTTATATAAACACCCTGTCTGATCTAGGTCCGTAATGGCTTACAGCAGAAGATCGGAGAGGCTATCCCAAGACAACTAATAACATAACGACCCGAAACCTTCGAATTTTGTACAAATACCCTATCAAACGAAATTACGGTACTAAGACCATATGCCCATGAGGAGTTCATCCACACAACAATTCTTTTGATATGTATGTATCAGCACGGAGTAAAAAGTCTACGAAGCCTATCAACACATCCCACAGACTCAAACACACGCCTTATATTGCATTACATTTCTTTAGCATGTGTCAGATCCCCACTGATGTACTATCATTTCCCCTTTTTCTCCTGGAAATCATTTTGGGTTTTTCTATTTTTTATGGGTTTTTGAATTTTTCAATGTTTATGGTTTTTCTAAAAATAAATTCTACCTAAAACTGTAAAACATATTTTTGGATTTTGTGTTTTTCTGAAAAGCAATAAAAAACTATACTAAAACGCGATAAACTGAGGTGGTGATCAGTCTTGTTTTTCTTTTATACCGTTAGCTTTTAAAAGATATTCAAATTTTGATTTATCAAAAGCTTTGGTAAAAAGATCTGCACGTTGATAGTTAGTGTGGATTTTGACCATATCGATCAACTCTTTTGCGTAACAATCACGGATAAAATGGTATTTGATCCGGATATGTTTAGCTTTTGAGTGATTTACTAAGTCTTTTGTTAATGCAATTGCGGCTTCATTATAACAGTAAATAGGGGTTTTAAGAAATTGCAAATCGTAGTCCACCATCTGTTGTTGTATCCAGAGAACTTATGAGCAGCAGCTTGATGCTGAAACATATTCTGCTTCACATGTGGATAAGGCAACTGCGGTCTGTTTCTTGCATTGCCAGGTCACGAGCCTGCTCCCCATAAACTGGCATCCAGCCGTTGTGGATTTGTTGTCTTTGTCACAGCCACCCCAATCTGCATCACTAAAAGCGATTAGGTCAAAATTATCATCATTAGGGTACCATAGTCCTCTCGACGGACAACCCTTCAGATATCTAAGGATACGTTTGACAGCTGCAAGATGACTCTGTTTCAGCTTCGATTGATAACGTGCACAGATACATGTGGCAAACATCATATCTGGTCTGGAGGCGGTGAGGTACATCAGAGATCCGACGATTGCTCTGTATGTAAAAGGATCAGTTAGCTCCCCCTTAACATCAACACTAATCCCGTGATTAGGTTATATTGGGGTATCCATCGGCTTTGAATCATCCATCTGGAATCGACTCAAGACTTCAGAAACATATTTCGTCTGGTGAATAAAGATCCCCGTTGGTCTTTGGTCCACCTGCAAGCCTAGGAAAAATTGCATCTCTCCCATCGCACTCATTTCAAACTTTTCCTGCATAACACATTCAAATTCTCTGCAAAGAAGTTCGTTAGTAGAACCAAAATTAATGTCATCAACATAAATCTGCACTAGAAGCAAGTCATCCCCTGTTCGTTTTGTGAACAGTGTGCCATCTACCAAACCTCGTTTAAATCCTTTGGACAGAAGATACGTGCTCAGCTCCTCATACCATTGCCTTGGAGCCTGGTGCAACCCGTAAAGAGCTTTGTTTAGAACATAAACCTTATCCCGGTGAATAGGGTCTTCAAAGCCTGTAGGTTGACCTACGTAAACTTCCTCCTTGACCACACCGTAAAGAAACGCGCTTTTAACGTCCATTTGATACACCTTGAATTTCTTATAATATGCAAACGCGAGAAGCATTCGGATAGCTTCTAAGCATGCAACCGGTGCATAAATCTCGTAATAATCGATTCCTTCAACTTGATGAAATCCTTGTACGACCAATCGAGCTTTGTTCCTAACAATCACTCCTGTGTCATCTTTCTTACACTTGAACACCCATTTCGTTGCTATCGTTTTCCGTCCTGGGGGTAAATCTGTCAGTGTCCACACTCTGAGTTTCTGAAACTGTAATAACTCCTCCTGCATAGCCTCTACCCAAGCGTCATCCAAAAGAGCGTCCTTGTATGTCCGCGGCTCAACCTGCGAAACATAACAAGCAAAAGACCAGTCATTTTGAAAACCTGATTTTTGAATTTTGGCATATAAAGCAAGAGCGCTAAGGTTTTCTGGTGAGTTTGCATTCCTCAATTGACCTCTCATCATCACACTGCTACCAGGATCACCAATAACCTGCTAGATCGGGTGAATCCGATGTATCCGAGATTCTAGATAATCAGGTACTTGCACTCCCGTCTGAGTAGTTAAGTTCTCTGTCAAATCCAGATCATTACCCACGTTCGATGATGAAGCACCATGTGGATTTGGGTTCACTGGTGGTGTCTCTGTAGCAACATCTTGAACAGTTTCACTTGTAACATCATCGTCATCTTCAGATTCCGATGAATTAAGAGTTGTGGAAGCTTCCTGAAATACCTCTTCTTCAGCTGCAGGAGCATTGGTATCATTAGAAGCTGTTTGGGGGTTACGGTGATCGGACGCACCAACGGTGAAGTCACTGCGTTTTCGACCTCGTAATATAATCGTAGTACAGCTTCTTCAACCAAGCTATCTAGATTGAATGATTCAAAGAAATCCTTGTAATCAAACATCCAGTCTGGAACGCTACCCTGTACATTCTGAGTATATCTTTGAACTTCGACATTAGCCCACTCCTCGACCTGACGAGTTCGTTTGTTGAAAACCCATTTAAGCGGGGTTGCATATCCAACAAAGAATCCTTCTTCAGCCTTTGGTGCGAACTTCTCAGATGGATTAAGCATTGTACATGGAGCTCCAAACGGTTCTAGATACTCTAAGTTCGGCTTTCGTCGATTCAACAGCTCATAAGAAGTTTTGCCAAACTTCTTCACCGTTAAAACACGATTAAGAGTATAACAAGCTGTGTAAATTGCTTCATTCCAGAACATTACTGGAAGATTGGAGTCCGCGAGCATTGTTTTTGCCGTTTCAATTAGAGTCCTGGTTTTGCGTTCTGCGAAACCGTTCTATTGAGGGGTATATGGAGTGCTGTATTCATGATGAATTCCTTTGTTTTCACAAAGAGCTTCCATCTGTGCATTCTTAAACTCCGTCCCATTATCACTCCTAATTCTCTTGATCTTGAGACCATAGACATTTTCCAATCGAGTGAACAGAACTTTCAAATTATCAAACGTGTTGTTCTTATGATGCAAGCACATAACCCATGAAAATCTGGAATAGTCATCGGTAACCACAAGACAGTACAATTCACCAGCATGACTTTTACGCTTGACCGGTCCGAACAGATCCATGTGCAAACGCTCAAGTGGTAGTTCAACGGAATTGACTTTCTTTGGCTTATGGGATTGTTTGTGCTGCTTTTCTTTCTTGCAACTCACACACTTGTCATTCAAATGAAAATGTTTAACATTCACGCCTGTGATTCATCTTTCGAAAGTGAATGTGTCCCATCCTCCTATGCCACATGATTGATTCTTTTTCAGTAGCCTTGGAGAGGAAACACGTGACTTGGCCTTGTGTAGTCATAGCTTTTGACATGTCGAGAATGTACAAAATGTTCACTCTCGGTGCCTTTAACATCACCCACTCTTTTGGAAAAACGAATCCCGGCTTGAGTATATAGCAAGATTTGTCATCAAAGAATACTAAAAACTGCTTATCACAAATCTGACTGACACTGAGCAGATTATAATCGATTTGCTTCACGTACGAGATCTTCTCAAAACTCACTATCCCATTACTTACACTACCCTCCATGGTAATGAATCCACCCTTGTTTCCAGCAAACGCTACATAACCTCCATTAATAATTCTGATATCGAACAGTAGCGATAGATCCCCTGTCATGTGACCAGAAGCTCCACTGTCAACAATCCAAAGACTGCTCACAGGACCAGCTGAAGCTCCCTGTACATATCAAGTAAAAGATTAGATTTTTCGGGGGACCCAAGCCTGCTTGGTCTTGGGTCTTTGAACTTTGAGTTTCAAAGATTCTTCCTTACAAACAGATTGATTTGAATTGATCTTTTTCTGATCAGTTAAATCTTTTTCAGTTTCAGTTTTGACATTCTTTTTCTCTTGTGAAGATGAAGCACCTTGAGAACCTTTAGGTGACCAATACTGTTCTGAACGTTTCAAGATCCGGATTTGAGATTTTGGGGTCTCAACCGGTTTCTTTACTTCGTCTTTAAATGAAACTTTCTTGGTTACCTTCTCTGATTTAACAGAGACAGGCCCAACTGTTGGTTTGACAGCAGGTTTTACAGGAACCTTTTTCTTGTCAACAGTTGTGTTCACCATCGGTTTCTTAAGGGGTTTTCAATTCTTATCCGATTACGACGATCATATGTCATCGAACGATTATCCCTTCTTTGATAAAAATGATTTTGATGATTGTAAAAATGTGCTTGTTGAGGGACAACACGTTGTTGTGGATAACATTGATTATCGACTGGACGTTGATGATTTTGCTTCACTTCCACCTCGTGCCTTTTGTGCCTAACATACGGGAAGTGAGCAAGTAAATGCCCTCTCTCCCCGCATTTATAACACGCACGGTATTCCTCAAAGTTATTCTTGACATTCGACTTAGAGTATATAGTGATAGGATATTGATCCTCCACACATTTCCTTCTAAGACTCTCAGGAGCTGGATCCATAGAGTAAGTCGGCTCAAGAAAACTGTTAGCCTTATTCTTTGGCTTGATAAATTCTGTGACATGAACCTTCGGTTCTTTTGGAATATCCAAGTAAATTCTTTCTAAAACTTTTGGAGGTACATCATTTGTTCGCTCATGCTTTGGGAACCAAATGGTACTCTCCTGCCAAATCTTCTCAATCTTTGAATAATTGGCAAATTTGATTGGATATCCTCGTCAGACATTATCTTATCAGATCCAATCATCTGATAGAAAATCTTGACGGGTTTGTCACAAGATTCATTTTTCTATTCAACAGGCTTAACTGATTGATTCTTTCTATGAGCGTTAGCCATGAGATGCACAATCTGAGATGGTGACACAGGTTCGTTTGTAAATATGTGATTTTCAGCAGGAATATCACACACCTTCTCAGATTGGTCATCCTCAGAATCGGAATCATCAGTTACAGCAACTACTCCTTCATTGTTTAGTCCCAAAACTGGTCGAACATCAGAATTTGGGTCTCCCACACTAGAAGTGTTCGACTCATCATCCGATGTCGAGTCAGACTTAACTGAGCTCTCCGGTGTTATTGAATGTAAAGTATGGTTTTCAAATAACACTGGAGATGGGACGGCCTTGTAGTTTGCACTACTAGATTGTGAAGGCTCCTCTATAATATGATCAACAACATAAGCAATATGCTTATAACTCTCAAGTTTCTTATTCACTTTCTCTGCAAAGCACTTGATGGTAGCCATTTCAAGTTTTGTGTTTTCTAAATCATTGATATAGTTGTTAATGGCCAGTTGTTTCAAAGATAAAGTCTTTTTCAGTTCTGAAATATCTTTCTTATAACCATCAAGCACTCTGTTAAACTCACGTGCTTCTTTCTGATACGATTGACAGTTGATCTTAGCACTCTCAAGCTAAACCCTGAGTTGCTTATTATCCTTTGTCAATCGATCACATGCACCACAATAATTCTCACTATTCATATCAAGATTAGATTCAGAACTTACCTACTTTGGAGGTTCTGTCATCGCCATCAATGCAAAGTGTGCTTCCTTACCAGCGAAAAACTTTGAATAATCAATTCTGGTACAAGCATCATCCACCATGCATGATTTGCGGGTCATCAGAAAATCTGCTTCAACAAGCAGTTGGTCGATATCATCATCCAGTGAGTTAACACTAGCTTCAGAATCAGACTCACTCTCCTCATCAGGATAAGCTGAATCATCCTGTTCTGGCACATCAGTAACCGAATCAAGAATCAAACCAGACTTCTTCTCTACATGATCATCATTTTCTTCACTCAACTCCTCAATTTTCACTTCAGACATCTTCTCAGTCACAATCTCTTCTTCAACACATACCGGCTCATCCAGATCCATTTTCTGTGCAACACATGCCACATTACCAGTGGTAATCTCCTCAACACCCAACTTCATACCCGTCCAATCAAATCCCTCATCTTTCTGTATCACCAAGGCCTGGTTTTGGTTATCTGATTGGGTTTGTGTGTTTGGTGTAGAAATAGGAATGATTGTTCGGTTTGGATTTTGTGGTGTTTGGTTCTGGTTTTGTGTAGTGGTTTGTCTAACAGTGTTTTTTTTGTGAAGTATTTTGGCGGTTTTGGTATGTATTTTGCGGTTGAAAGCTTGAAATATTAAGACTTTGGTAAGATACCTGATTTTGGGTTTGACGGTTTTGGTAGTTGGTGTTGAAAGGATTTCTGTTCCCTTGCTGTGCTGGCTGTGTGCATTCCCTCTTGAAGTGACCTTTCCCACCACAATTGAAACATGTCACTTTGGCTTTGTTGAAGCCATACGTGGTGTTAGGAAAAGTAGAAAGATCAGTTCTGCCAGTCTTCTCAATGAATTCAGTAGCTCTCCTCATAACGCTAGCAAATGCCCACTGGATATCAATGAGCTCTATCTCTTCTTTGTCAATCTGTGCGTAGTCTTCACTGGTCAAGTTGTTGTTACCAATTTGACTCGCAACCAGCCTGTTATAAGAAGCTACCATAGCTGACACCAATGCTACATGTTGTTGTGCAATCTCAACAGTAACATTGTTCAAGTTCGAGGTTTCCAGCACAATTGAACTCTGAGTAGGTTGTGTTTGGTTCATCTGGGTTTGATTCAATTGAGGAATATAGGATTGTTGTTGAGGTTGGTTTAGATTAGCAGAATAACAAGCTGCTTGTTGCATTGGTGAAATGGTGGGATGAAAGTTGTAGTAGGATATGATGGTGGGGTATAAGATGAAGTTTGAGCAAGGTAATTAATGGGTGTTTTGGATGATTCAACATGGCTAGAAACGCACGCAATGTGTGGAGCAACATTTGAACTAGAACTTGAACTAGCAAGAGATGAAGATGCACTACCATGATATAGCTCCGGATTCTGAGGAACTTGAGCTCTTTTCGCCTTCCTCTTTTCTTCCATCTCTTTATTCTCAAGCTTCTGGATAAACTCGTTGATAGTCCAGTATTGGTACGCATCCTTTTCTTTAAGTACCTCGGAATCAACTACTTCAGCATCTCATTCCCCATATAGCTGAAGTTCTCAAACTCTTTTCGTAACTCCTCCATCCTTAACTTCCTCATCTTCTCATTCCCATCATGACGATTTCTTAACATGTCCCATAGTTGTTTAGAAGTAGTGCAAGACCCAAACTGATGTAAGAGATCAATATTAATGGCCTGGGATAGTTGAGAAAACGCCTTCTTCTCCACAGTAAATTTCATTTTCTCATCCTCAGCAAGACTTTCCAACGGAATTGGCTCACCCGTGTTCTCCAAGATCGGAGCAACATAGCCCTTAGCAATCATTTGCCAAGCTTCCGTTCCTTCTAATCCCATTCCCTCAAGATGAATCTTGAACTTGGTCTTCCATGTGTTGTAGTCTACCATTTCCATCAACTTTGGTGGACGGCTTCCACTACCCGAAGATAAGTCTTGAATAAGAGTCGAGATCACGTTGGTAGTCTAAGAGTGTACCGCCGCTGCTGCTACTCCCCAATAATCAGCCATCGGTTGTGGTTGTGGTTGTGCAACTTGTTGGGGTAAAGAACTAGTCATCGCCATATAGTTAATCGGTTGGGATGGTTGACTAGACTTTTGAGCAGCTACTGACCAAGGATCCATGGTTGTCTGCTGTTGTGGTGTGGTATTAGGTCGTGGTGTTGTAGGAAAATTCCACATATCGATCTGAAAATGATTAAACACGAAACGATTTGAAAAATTTTATAACAGTTTCTACGTTCGACCCTTTTGAATGATCGCGTGGTCAAAGAAGAAAATTAGTCCACGTTCGACCGTTTGATAAAGTTCGAAGGTAGAAAATAACAAACTCAGTTCACTTTCGACCGTCTAAACCCACGTTCGCGACCACTCGATTGGTCGAATGTACCCAATAAGGTCGAATGAACAATAACACACTCAAACTTTCTAGGTTCGACCAAATAACACTCCACGTTCGACCAAATAATCCTTGGTTCAACCAAATACTCTCACTTTCGACCAAATCTCCCTAGGTTCGACCCTTCATGTTTGAAAAATGGTTATTCTTTGAAAATCAGTTATTTTGATCAAAAATTTTCAAATGTTGATGAAATTCAATGATCTTAATTAGGTTTTGCTTCGGATTGGATTTGGAACAAGTTTAACAAAGAGAATTATGAGTTTTATCCATGAAAACAAGTTCAAATCAATCAATTTAACACCAAATTCAGTTTATCAATGAAAAACATAAAGTTTTGATCAAAATTGGGTCCAAATCAGCTGTAATATTATCAATTTGTGGTTGTTTGATCCAAATGGCTCTGATACCACTTTGTATGCGCGTAGGATCGTCTAAACAACAAAGATAATGATCAAACAAGTTCAATTCAGGTGCGGAATCCCTGAATTGATCACAAAATGGTAATATGTCACACCCCCAAAATCCACTTGCGGAGTTTTACCGCGAGGTGCATGACAAACCAGGATCCAAACCAACGATCACAATAAACAAATCTAAATGAATATAAATGCAATTTCAAAACATAGTTTAAAATCCCGTTTACAGCGGAAGCTTATTCAAAAACAGTATCCCAAATGAAACAATAATTCAACGTTCATAAGACCATGCAACCCTAGTTAGACGCCGTGCAGACGCGTGCGCCCTAGTCCAGTTATGCTACCTTAGCGACCTGAGAAAACATGTAAAAGTTTACGTCAGCACAAAAATGCTGGTGAGTTTATAGGTTTTGTATCCAAGTACCAAGTCCACCTGTCCATACTATAACAAATCGAAAACCAGTATACGCTAGCTAGGCGTACGTTTTGTTACTACCACGATTGGAAAACCATTACTAACTCGAATACCAGATGTTATGCCCGAAAAGTACCAGTTGTTCCTGTTGTTCCTGTTTGAGACAATATGCACTCGCCCGGCCCTCCAAGCCGACGAGCGGGGTTGGTCACTCCCAATAGCGCTATTCACATTTCCCCGTTGTGCAAACCCGCACATTCATGGTTCCCCCCGGGACTTCCAAAGATCGTGTAGTACACAATAGAAACCCATAGTATGACAGTAGTTACCAAATAATCGTTTTAACACATGTTTTCTCCCCCGAAAGTATAAAACCAGTTTAAAAGAGGGGCCGTAAACTCACCTTAAGTTGCGTTACTCCTTAACCCGAGTAAACTCAGCTGCTATGCTAGTCCCGTAAAGCGGCGACCTAACATATGACAGTTACAAGTACTTAGACTAATAACCCGCAGGTTAATTAGTCCCTAGATGTCCAGACCATAACCAAGTTCGTTTGAAAACACCGTGACTGTTTAACTGACCCAAAATACAAGACTCGACATCCCATTGGTGACCCGAGACTCCCCGTGTTATGTTTACGCTCTTAAACAGACAATCATGCAATCACACTTAACATACGTTAACGCACAACAAGTTATAGCACATAGTTCACGTATCACCGAATTACATCCAAACATATGTTACCAAGTCATCATATATGTTACGAGGTTCCTAGCATGTTACTACATGTCAAATCGGGTCTCGGAATGCTAATTTACACTTACAACAGTAGTACACGCGATTAGGAAACGTAAACTAGCATTTAGGACTGATTGCATATAAGTTCATGTGATTAGGGCTGATTGCATATAAGTTCATGTGGTTAGGGCTGATTGCATATAAGTTCATGTGATTAGGGCTGATTGCATATAAGTTCATGTGATTAGGGCTGATTGCATATAAGTTCATGTGATTAGGGCTGATTGCATATAAGTTCACGTGATTAGGGCTGATCGCATGTAAGTTCATGCGATTTGGGGCTGATCGCATGTATGTTCATGCGATTTGGCCCTGATTGCATGTAAAACTGGCGATTAGCAATCCTAATCGCCTGTAACCTTGCTGTTCCAGTTTTTCGCGCGTTTAACGCTCCAAATCAGATCCAGAACGTGTGTAACTACCCAATATCATCCCAAACACTATCCTAAACATGTTTCAACCAAAACCCTTTGTTTTGCCTCGTATTATCAGCCCTGCATGCAATCACGTAATCCAAACACCATACACATAGCATGCAATCATCATACTAACATGCATAACAATAACCCTAATAATCTATTACTCAGATATCATCATCATAACATTAATATTATTCTGATTTAACCTAAAAACATGTTAATCCATCATTATGAATCATAAAAACCCTAGCTTTCTAATCATAAACACCCATAACACATGTATACTAGTTATAATCCGATTAACAACCCTTATTAACGATTTTCAGAAAGCTTTTTCGTTTTAGTACAGGTCTGGACCATTAGGGATTGATTAAAAACGTTTATAAAGATTCATGGATGGAAACCAAACCTTAGAATTGTGAAAGAATGAAAGATTATGCTTGAATCCTTGTGTTTTGATCAAAAATCGCGTTCCAGAGGTTGTGTGTGTGTTGGGGCAGGTTATGGGACGACTAGGGTTTGTATAATGAAGTTTATGAGGTCAAGTATGGTATTTATAGTCGTTTTTAGTCGTCCAGCACGTAACATGCGATTATGCAGCTTTACACGCGATCAGGAAGCCTAATCGCATGTAAGTTCATGCGATCGGGGCCTAATCGCATGAACAGTCATGCGATCAGTCCCCTAATCGCCCCTAAGGTCCCCAGTCGCCCCTCCTATAGGCGATTGGGCTATCCTGATCGCCTATAGGGGCCTGTTTCGTGTGTTTTGCGCGTTAAACCCCGTTTTAACATATGTTAACACATATTAACGTACCGACAAGTCACATAATGATTGTAAACACATAACACAAGTAAATACACATATTCACACTCGTTCACCAATTCCCGGGACTCGAGACTCGTATGTTCCGTATGTCCTGACGATCCTACCGATCGTCACCGTTTGTACACTTGGTTAAGGACCGACATCTAATGAACCTCTAGACCAACATCCAATGATCCTCTAGACTAAACCGATAGTTCCCGAACCATAACCCGACTTAACTAACCCAGTTAAGTACAATATACGCGTGACTCGCTAAGGTAGACTTTTATCTATACAACGTTGTTAACCAGAATTTGCCGGGTGTCACATAATAAAACTAGCAAAACGCAGAAATCATCATAAACATATTCAATTCATTCACTTTGATAATCAATTACACTTGAAAATGTAGTTTATAATGATTAAAACACTTTTCCCAACTCAATAATAAACCTAGGGAGAACACACACAGGGAGGGAAAACAAAATGACCAAAAGTTACAATTCAAAAACTGACTTGACCTTATATAGGCCTGCACATTCGCCCAAATCACTTGGTCGAATGTGCAGGTTCGACCATTCGACATGGTCGAACCAAGACATTACAATAGATAAATTCTTCCTTCGACCTCCCTGTGTACCTTCGACCCTTTAGCTCCACCTTCGACCATTCATCTACCTTCGACCAAACTATAAACCACATTCGACCATTCGATATTGAACAAAACACTTTGTAATCCGCAATCCAATAGCATTAGTCGCAATATATGCATCTACAATAGGAGGAAGAGAGGCATGAATGAGCAGAGAACAAATGATATCATTGAGACGCTGAATCATCCGTTCCACCCGGCCGTTTTGAGATGAGGTTTGGGGCACGCAAAACGAAAAAGGAGTCCATTTTGGTGAGCAAAGGTTTTAAAGTCAGTGTTATCAAAATCACCCCCTAAGAGACATTGAAAGGTTTTAATGGGACGATTAAACTGTGTGGCAATTAATCGATGAAATTTGACAAAAGTTGGGAAAGTTTCAGATTTATATTTTAAGGGATAAACCCATATGAAATGTGAGAAGTTATCAATAAGTACCATGTAGTATTTATAGCCAGTTTTACTAAGCACATGAGATGTCCACAAATCACAGTGAATAATATCAAATGGGGCAAAAGTAAAAGAATTGGAAGTGTAAAAGGTCAATCGTTTACTATTAGATAACTGACAAGAATGACAAAAAGTAGACTTTGTCTTATTACATTGAAAATTGAAATTACGACTAAGAATATCTAATACTTGAACGCTGGGATGTCCAAGATGATCATGCCAAGGGAGAGAGGCGAAAGCAAGAAAGCAGGCTTGTGGTGGAAGTTGAGGAGCTGTGAGCGGGTAAAGGTCTCCTGTGCTATTGTGGCGCGAAAGAATTCGTCCAGTTGGAAGGTCCTTCATAGTAAAACCAAATGGATCAAATTCAATAGATAAATTATTGTCGCGAGTAAAATGGCGTACAGAAATTAAATTTTTGATAACCTTTGGGCTATAAAGAATATTGGGTAGGATATAGGTGCAACTGTTTATGGTTTTAAAACCTGTGCCAGATCCATGGATGGGTAAACATTCACCATTGCCAACCAGTAATTTACTACAAACAGGAGACGATGGTGGGATAAATCCCCTTACGGCCGTGCGTATATAATGTATATATGTGTGGCCCTCGGGGGGAAAAAGTAATGCTGCACTAATTTAACGTTATTTTACTAATTTCGTGAAAATAACGTTAAAGAATGACAGACGGTTAATCATGCATCATGTGGTGGCATTGATAGCTAAAAGACAAGGGGGTACATGCACCAATTGGGTTTGTCCCGATTGCTAAGTGTTATGTGCCTTATGTCCAGGGCTTGATACAAAGCCACGAGCCGAGGGTCTCACTGGAAGAAGCCTCTATATTCCCACAAGTTAGAGGTAAGGCTGTCTACATATTACCCTCCTCGGACCCTACCTTAGCTTTTGCTATTGGTGGGATTAAGTGAGTATGGTGATGATGATGAGGAGGAGACGACGATGGGATAGAAATCATACCTTGATCACAACTGCTAAATTTTCTTTTCGTCTCTTTCCTTTTTGGCTTCGTGCAATTTTCGGGACGAAAATTCTTTCAACGGGGGGATGATGTGACACCCGACATATTTGACTTGACATTTATAAACTTATAAGTCTACCTTAGCGGGAAACAGTTTATTTACGTAATTAACTTGGTTAGTTGAGTCGGGATTTTCCTTACGTATTGTCCAGGGTTCAATGATCTGGAGGATCATTGGTGTCTTTTATGTACACACGAGTCTTGAGTCCCGTTGTTAGTGAATTACATAAACTAGATTAAGTGTTATGCGTAGATTGATTCTTATGTGTGGATTATATGCGAATCCGTGTTTAAACGGTGTTTAGATGATTATCCATGCTTATATATGTTAAACATAGGTTAGGATTACATGTTCATGTGTTAGGATGTGTTAAAATGCGTTAAATCGACAAAACTAGAAAATCTGGAAAATGCCCTGCCTGGTTCGACCTTAACGGGGGTCGAACCTGTCCATCTGTTTGTTAAAATATTCATTCGACCACTCAGTCCCTCATTCGACCTCAACAGGGGGTCGAACCTACCCAAACTATAAATACCATCCTTAGTCATTTTTCATCATTTCACAAACCCTAAACGCCTCTAAACACTCTCTTACTACTTTTATCACTGGGGAAGGAGTTTTTGATCTCGTTTTTCATAATCTAACCCTCTAAATTATTACAAGTAATGATCTAAGGTGTGTTCTTCATACTAAATTCTTTTTGAGCAATTTTAATTCGTTTTTATAAAACCCAAAGTTCCAGATCTAATCTAAGACAACTTTTATGATTAAAAACCTTTCTAAAACCTTTCTAAACAAAACCTCATCATCAAACATTAGTTTTCTTATATATTAACATGTGTTAATGATCCTTCATGTTGTGTTATGTGTTATTTGATGTTTGTATGATATTTTGATGATATAGGGATGTTCTAGGATGGTTATAACTGATGAGTTTTGATTATCTTAGGTCATAATTTATTGGATGATGATGTTATGTCTAATTTGGGGATTTTGATAGAATTAGGGATTGATACATGATAATGTTATGAATGATATGATTAGGGGTATTGTTTCACATCATATTTTGAGCATAATAATGTGATTATTATGTGATTTCATAAAAGTTTCCTAATTGGGTAAAGTTTCAATGCATGATGTGACATCTCCATAATTTTGCCAATTTGGGTGAACATTAAAACGAACTGATTTGAGAGTAAAATTAGTAGGGTTTTGTGAGGATATGTTATTCGTACTTGACTGTTGTGTTTCATGATGTTTCGTGATGTTTTCGGATGTTTTTGATGCGTTTTAGGAAGATTGAAACTATCAGGGTCGAACCAGGAGTTCCTTCGACCAATCGTGGGGTCGAAGGAGAGCCTCCAGGGTCGAACCTGGCTTCTGCTGGTCGAATTTGCATTAGTTTGGTTGAACGTGCTTGATTTAGGTCGAATTAACACATGTTAAGTTCGAATGAACAGATTGTAATGTCGAATGAACTTGTTTTAGGTTGCATGAACTTACATTGGGGTCGAAGGAACCTGAAATGGGTCGAACTAGGCATTCTGGGGTCGAACCAAACTTATTTCTCTCCATATTCGACCCAACTACTTTGTATGTGCGATTCTTGATGCAAACTAAGTGTGTTATGTTTGAACCTTACTTGTAATCTATGTGTACTTGATTTGTTTGTGTAATGGGTCACCAACGTGATGTCGAGTCGGTCTAGTGCATTGGTGAAACAGTCAAACACGTTTTCAAACTTACTTAGTCATGATATGGACAATCGGGGACTTGTTAACCTTAGGGTTATTAGTCAAAACTCTTATACAAACTTTATTGATAGATCGCCGGTATTTGGGATTATCAAGGCTTATCTTTATTCTTATTTCAAGAACGCAAACTTAGGTGAGTGTCACAGCCCCATTCTTTACTATTTTTAGAACATATCTGGGGGAGAAACATGCGGTACAAACTTTCTAACTTTTAGACCAACATATTACATTATATTACATTATATCACATGGATACTTAGTGACTCTTATTTCATCATTAAAGTCCTCTCATGTTTTGGTGAACCATTAATAATTGGGTACATAGCGGGGAAAGTGTGAATAGATCTATTGGGCCTGGCAAGCCCCACTCGGGCCGACTGGAGGTCGGTGGCGGGTGCATATTTGTCCTATATCTTACGGCACCGGGTGATGAACCGGTGACGGGTTTGAGGCATTCTTATTTGTCAGCAGTGGTTCACGACACTATAGTATCATGTAACGATGTCTAGCTAGCATCAGGTATAGATGTAAGGATTGTTGGGGCTGGTTTACTTTATGGAAAACTTTTGCAAACTTTATCTCTATGACTCACCGGCACTTTATGTGTTGTCTAACTTCGCAAGTTTTCTCAGGTCGCTAAGGTAGCACGGAGTCTTAGGTGCATTGGAGTCGCACTACGTCTAGTCTTGCATACATAACCAAACTGGGTTGTGTTTGGATTCATATCTTGACATTGGTTTTGTAAACATTTATTTTAGCTTCCGATGTCGTTGTCTACTTTACTTTTGAACTTATAAACTGCGTGGCTGGTATTTCTACGTAACTTTGATTGAATATAGATGTCATTTATTGTGACCGTTGACTTGGATCCTGGTATGTCACGCGCCTCGCAGTAAAACCCCACAAGTGGAATTTGAGGGTGTAACAATGGGAGTCAAGGGCTGGTAACCTGAGATGATTGATCAGTGGGCTGCTGTTGTCCAGAAACTGCACTGCTGGGCCGGTTCATGGGCCAATTAGATTGGGTTGGATAGGGACAAGGTGGAGTGTTCCACCAGGCCCATTGTAGGTAGCCCGAATTGGTAAAAGACTAGGGAGTTGGAGGCTGTGGGGACTAATTAGAAGGGGCCCACTGTTGTTGTTGCTGCTACCGAGAAGTGTCGCGGCCTCGGCCACCCCCACGGCCTCGGCCATTCTGTCCACGACCACGTCCTCGGTACCCGGACTGCTGCTGAGAGGACTGGTGATATTCAGGCTGCTGAGACGATTGATTTTGCCACTGGGTTGTGACTAAAACAGAGGAGGCGGACTGCTGACGGGCCTCAAGACGGATCTGTTCATCGTGTAACATGCTCCTGGCTAAATCCCAATCTGCATCTTGGCTGTTAATAAGTGCAGCAGTGGTGTCATACTCAGCGGGTAACCCGCGGACCAACTGGAGAACAAGTCGAGACTCGGTGATCGGTTGGTCCACATCTCCC